>HG995287.1:22458000-23687000 GCA_905332915.2 Hecatera dysodea | reverse complement strand
ATTCGGAGCCTCCTCGGCTCTTGTTGCCACTGGCAAGCGGAAGGTCTTTGTTGCCCACCCCAGAGTACGGAGGGCAGCCCGCCGAAGCGGGGTGGGATTCCCCGACCGCTGAGCAGTCGGGACCCACCTGGGGACTCATTTTCCAAAGATCTTTTTCCATTTTTGTTCCTTTTAAGGGTGCGGTCCCTGTTCGCTCCGCCCCTTCTCAGGGCCCTCTCTCCTAACCTCACCTCTCCACCTGCTCGCTGCTCTCACAGTCACGTCTGATGATCAGACGCGTACCAGAGAGCAGCGAGCAAGCGTGTGTCTCTCTTGGTCTGATCCCTCACTTGCGACCTTCCGGCATGAGTGGCTCTACCGGGAAAGCTCGCAAGATCATTGAGACGCTCAAGCCCCACCACGACGACAACGTGAAGACACATTCGGTGGGGTCGTGCGAACAGCCTGCGTTGTATGATTGTACGTGGTGTTAAACATAGTGATTTTCACGATTGCAGAGGGAGGTCTTTTACTCAAGTACGCGTTTTTGCTTTGGGTGATGCGTCCCCGCGTCGAGCGGCTTGCGTTATTTTATGTTTCAGGGGCCGTATTATGACCTCTTAAAACCATCATGTTTTCGGTGTGAAAAAGAGACGGAGCTATACAGGACGAATAGCACTATCCTTTTCTCACACAGAAAACATGATGGTTTTAAGATGTCATAATACGGCCCCTGATAAAATAACGCAGGTCACTCTTGTTAGGTTTGGAGCGGTCCCACCAACGCGACGTATTTTTTTTAGAAATACATACTTAGGTACTCTAAGATTGAGTTTTTTGTTATTATTTTTTACTTTTTAAAGGGAACTTAGGTTTTTGTGTCGGGGGTTTTTAAATTTTAAATTGTTTTTTTTTTAACTTACGTAGTGAACTTGTAATTTCTTCTTAACACTTTAGATTAAAATATCTTTTGATAGAGGAAAGCGATTGCGATGAAACAAGTTATTTTCTCAGTTACGCAAAACTTTAATATATAAAAGTTTTCTATATTACTTTTGTACTTTCTGCGTAATGCGTGCACATCCAAACAGAAAAAAAAAATAAAAAAAATGCTAGACATGGGATTTTAGTTATCCTTTAACACCCTGGCTATTTTTTATTTTTTATTTTTGTTGTGTACAAAAACGACTCTTCTACAGATTTATTATATGTATAGATTATATGTATAGATAATTCCTTATGTACAAAAAAATATATTGGTTTTGTACTTTTTACATGATGCGTGCAGGATTAGCACTCTAGGAAGATTATTACTGAACTTAAAATTTGAATATCTTTTGATTTTGTGAGTCAATTATTATGAAGTAAAGGCTACATAAAACTCCGGATAACATTTATATATGTTTAAGTATCTAGATTTCGAATCCAATCAGTGGTTCTTGTGTAATGCTCCCACAAGCACACAGATAAGCAGATAAAAAAACTCAACAATTGAATTTTTGAGCTTTTTTCTAACATTTCCCAGTTATTTTTGCGCAATAATACTCAATGTACAGACCCGGTGAATCTACGATTTTATTATAGGTATGTATAGATATAGGTAAACAATCTATGAAACCACCCATTAATTTTAAACAATACAGATAGGTAAACAATCCATTAATTTCTTAAATAGGCTTGGAACATGTTCACAACAACCTTGTTTATTCAGAATCTCCAAGCACACAAATAAACGAGCCGTGAACGAACTGTAAATAATACATACCATTTCCTGCATACAATCACATTACGCTGCCAACGATATTGGATGCAGAAAATATTCCAATTTGGAAACAGAACCACGCCGAATAGTATTAACGCTATGTTGCAAACACTGCTTGCTGGGTATTGTTGGTACTTGTTACAAATGTTTGTTTGTTTGGTTGAACGCGCTAATCTCAGGAACAACCGCTCTGATTTGAAAAATTATTTCAGTTTTTGATAGCCCATTTATCGAAGAAGGCTATAGGCTATATATCATCATGCTATGACCAATAGGAGCGGAGCAGTCATCACAAATGTGACACGAACGAAGTTGTGCGAGTCAGTTAGTCACTACATAAAAACTGGCCAAGGGTGAGTCGGGCCAAGCGCAGTGTAGGGTTCCATAGTTGCTCGTCATAATAGGGTGGTGGGTAGTTGACTAAAACAATCTAATAAGTCCGTCAGATAGATTTCCAAAAAATATTGGAGACGTATTTTTTTCTTTTTTCACGTAAGTAAACAAAAAACGAAAAGAAAGAAAGAAAGAAAGAAAGAAAAATGTTTATTTGGGTCTCGCACAAAACAAACAAAAAATAAAAAAAATAAAAATAAAATAAAACTACTAAAAAATAAATAAAGTAACAAATGCTATAGATAGAATTATAGAATTTTATATCAATTTGTAGGTACCTAAATGTAAGTGTGCGAGGCCAAAAAGGTTCCTATCTCAGCATATGCAGCGATATTAAAAAAAGAAAATATCACAGCGCTGGTATTCTGATAGGCCCTGTACAGATTACTTTTACACAAATTATGCCACGGATACACTAACGGAACACATACTAAAGATAAATATATATAAATACAGAAAATAATAGTTCAACATTATGCATAAAGGAAGACATGATACATACATACAATAGAAACAGCCCAAAGCCCAATGGCCCATAACTCCAGTGTCATTTGTCGGCGTCATAGACAGTGACAAATGGTGGAACGCGCGGGCGCAAGTTCGAGGCTATGGTTGGCTGTCAAAATTAAGGAAAGATAAATAAAATTATTATACTACAAGTCTGTTATAAGCGTTAAAGTGTGATTAAATATATATTATTGAGTAGTAGCGGAGTATGTTGTGTAGTGTTTTGTTGCAAGGATTTATGCTAAGAGCAATGTACAATATCAATAATGCTAACTGCGTGCTGACTGCAGACCCTGGGTAAGTTCATGTAGTTTCCTTTTGAATGCGTAGTAGGTGTTGTTTGAACTTGAAACTGAAAGTACCAACTGTTTTTATAGCACGGAACGGTGGCGGCAGGTCGTTCCAACAACGCGAAGCTGCGAACTTAAAACTCCCACGGAATGCAGCAGTTCTATGCGGCAATGACAACAAGAGGTAAGCAGATGCTCTAGTTTTGACTCTGTTGACATCTCGCGACCAAGTCAATTTATTATAGAGATAGTCTGGTTTTTTTGTGAGAATTATGCCAAATAACAGGGTAGCCAGATGGAGCTTTCTTCGATCCGACATTCTCATCAAATTACCCTTATTTAAAAATGGGGTTATGTGAGCTCTAGGAGGGACATTAAAACAGAATCTTGCGCAAGCATTCTGTACCCGCTGGATCAGCCTTTCGCTCCTACCAAGAATGCATGCCCCGTACACTGTGTCAGCATAGTTCAGCTTGGATAAAACCAATGCCTCGCAGAGCATGACACGTACATCCACATTTATATAGGGACGGACACGAAGACGATACAGTGCGTCCAAAACTCGTGTGACGTCATTTCGTGCTACGATTTTTACCACGCCCGTGCCGTGTCGTCACAAGCCCCCCATGCATGGTCTTTGAAGCTTTTTATCTTCGTCAATTTTTATAGATTTAATTAAGCATAAAATACGTGTCCAATATTTTTCGATAATCTAACTGACGGACTAAATATAATCATATTTTTATTACTCAGGAAACATCCCTATTGCTACCTAGAATGGTGGTTTTTGTTTGATTCTAGTAACTAACATCGTTATCTAATTAATTTACTACGAAATTTTCCTTCTCCAAGAATATTTTATAGGTTGGTCGACTATCTAATCTTTAGCTTTTAAAGACTTCTTAGCATTGGTATTTTTCCTTTAAATTCGTTATAATTATACACAACCACAACCAAAACTTAGCACCTTACAGCTTAATATTTAGAAGTACCGTGTTCCCCAGATAATGGGTTGCGGAGGTCTGGTAGGCAGCCGCTTCACGTAAAATACTGATATTCAGCTAAATCCGGCTTGACTGGGAGCCGACCCCAATGTAGCTGGGAAAAGGCTAGGCAGATGATGACAACTTAATATTTCGCAAACGAATACTTTGGTGGAATTTGGAAACAGAGCAAACGGAACTACCCTACCGATTTTTTTTAATGATTTTAAGTAATAATATATCACTTTGTCGGTGTAATTAATGTTACATTTACCCATACCAAATTCCAACCTTTTCATGCTAGGAGGTCTCTGACCTATAAACCACGGACACACAGACGGGCATAGCGAATAAGCGAAGCTATAAGGGTTCCTTGTTGACAACGGAACCCTAAAAAGGTTAAATTAAATAAGAACTTCTAAAAATATGCAATACGTCTTACATTCCCCATATCAGTCCAATATATACATAAAAAAAACAGTGGAGCGTCTGTTTGTAATATTGAAATAACCGCTTTTTATTAAACATGCATATATTAATATACATATACGGTACATACAACAAAATAACATTTTTTTAATTAATTTTGTCTGTCTGTTTGTTCCGGCTAATCTCTGAAATGGCTGGACCGATTTTGACGGGACTTACTGATCTTACTTATTGGCAGGTAGCTGATGTAATAAGGAGTAACATAGGCTACTTTTATTTTAGAAAAAGAAAGTAGCCTGTTGCAATGTCCAAATACTTTCCAGTACCGCGCGCGGCCCCCACCACTTCTCCCACCAACGAATCAATATCACAAAGGATCGGGGGGTTAGTGACTATTCCACGCGGACGAAGTCGCGGGCAGAAGCTAGTAGGAAATAAATCATGAATGCTCACAATCAGGCTTACTCCAGTAATCAGAATTCTAAGGAAATCCCTACGAATATTACATTCGATACAAATAAAATCAATCATTGATTTCTCCCTTTCTTCCTCATACGCCTCGTGATGTCAGTCCAGATTCATCGATGTGACAGATGAATTGAATTATGATGGTGTTCCGTATTTGGGGTAAGCAGGGAAGTACAAATCTATACTATCTATACTTAATATTATAAAGCTGAAGAGTTTGTTTGTTTCTTTGTTTGAACGCGCTAATCTCAGGAACTACTGGTTCAAATTGAAAAATTCTTTTTGGGTTGAATAGACCATTTATCGAGGAAGGCTTTAGGCTATATATTATCACGCTTAAGCCAATAGGAGCGGAGCAGCGATAAAGAATGTTTTAATATCGGGGATTCCACGGGGACGAAGTCGCGGACAGCAGCTAGTTAATAATAACATGTAACAGGTGCTAAATTGAAAATAAATAATTAGCATAGCATAAGCATAATCAGCCTTTTAACGTTCCCACTGCTGGGACACAGGCCTCCTCTCTAGGAGAGCGAATGGGCCGTAATCCACCACGCGGGCCCAGTGCGGGTTGAATCTTGAATTTTTGGTTTTAGGACATGCCGGTTTCCTCACGATGTTTTCCTTCGCTGTTTTGAGAGCAGTGGTGATCAAATTAATTACACAAAGGAATGCGCCTGGCTGGGTTTGAACCCGCGACCTACAATCCCTAAGTCGGAGCCGTTACCACTTGGCAACCACAGCTCTCAACTGCTAAAAATAAATTATTAATTAATTAATAAATATAATTGATTGATTTCAAACTTTTTTTTTTTTGTTATACCTATTATACTAGCGACCCGCCCGCCCCGGCTTTACACGGGTGCAATGCTGATACTAAATCTCTACTATATTATGCATGTATTATTCACATAAACCTTCCTCTTGAAGTACTCTATCTATTGAAAACCACCGAACCGCATCAAAATCCGATGCGTAGTTTTAAAGATCTAAGCATACATAGGGACAAAAAGACAGCGGGTAGCGGCTTTGTTTTATATTATGTAGTGATTAAGACTAGATAAAGACTATCTAGGTATTTATATAATATAACCTACACATTTGAAACAATTGCAAGTGATTGAAACTAAAATCCATTTCATTATAATTTTGGTCTGTAATTAATTAATTAATTTTCTTATTATTTTTTCTATCAACAAAATGAATGGCGTTTATTCATAAGTATTAAAAATATATTGAAGAAGTCAGCTAGCGACTCTAACTATATTAACAGCAACTTTCAAAAGGCCTTATGTACATCTCAGAACATTCTAGACTCCCACAGCATCAGAGAAGCGATAAAAAATAAACCCTTTACAAAACAAAATGTCCACTTTACCCTACCTCATTAAACCACACGAAAAACTGTCAGTTCAGCTTCAACAAGCCCTTAGTTCCCCCATCCTTACCGCGCTATTTTTAGCCCCTTAGCCCCCTAGCCACCTAGCCCCCTTGAGCCTTGAACTTTCTCAAGAGACATAATGATGCTGATATTAGGTTGTCGAGGTGTGGACCGACTCTTGTTTGTAAGGCATTTTATCTTGTCTGGCTCAGCGATCAACAAGATTGAAGTGGTCATTAAAAACGTCACTTAAAATTCTGTGTTAATTAAAGTTAAATAGTTTTCTGGATGAATGTTCAGACATACTGTTTTTCAAAAGAGGAGGAGGATTTCAGTTCGATTGTTTTTTTTTTGTTGTTGTATGTTTGTTCAGCGATGTTTTCGCCAATTGCCGTGATATTTTTATGTGTGGATGAATATTTTTACGGACTGGTGCCATCTCAATTTGATTGAGATCTGATGAAAAAATTTGGATATAGGCAACGGAACTCTTCAATAAACGATGGCAAATCGCGAGAGCAGTGGTGGCCGAGTGGTAACGGACCCGACTAACGAGTTGTAGGTCGCGGGTTCAAACCCAGCCAGACGCATTACTCTGTGTATTTAATTTCATCACCACTGCTCTGAAAACGGTGAAGGATAACATCGTGAGGAAACCGGCATGTCCTAGAACCAAAAAATTCGAAGACATGATTGTGACATTAACCAACCCGCCCTGGGCCCGCGTGGTGGATTACGGTCCATTCCCTCTCCTAGAGAGGAGGCCTGTGTCCCAGCAGTGGGAACGTTAAAAGGCTGATTACGCCATGCTAAATCGCGCAGGATTTCTGAAATAGCATGTCTGTTTATCGTTAACACCAGTTCATGACATAATATCACGCTAGTACGCTTTGAAGGGGTACGCAGATGTTTACAAGTCAGTCTGGTACACCTTATTATGTTAAATTTCCATGTTTATGTGGTTATCTATTTGGGAATAACTTTATTGTTTAGGGACCGATCTTAATGATTATTTTTAAGTTGAGTTTATTTATTTTGCATTTGCATTGGACGTTGAACTTCAAAGATAAACCAGTGACCAATTCTACTAAAAAATCAATAAAATCTAGTAAAGTGGATTAAGCATAAGCTATTCTAGACTTGGACTACATAGACACACAAAGTACATAACTCCTTCTCGGAAAATAGCCCAACGAATTTAGCTGTGCGGGTATCACCACTCAAAAGTGGAAAACAAAAAAACATTTTTAGAAAAAAAAAAAATAACAACTTCCAAATAAAGACCACTACAAAGTATTAAGTGTAAATAAAATAACTTTAATTTCGGAAAACGGTGTTCTGGTTAGTTGTTTTTCTTTTACAACTAACTTTTTAGACCCATGTATCCTGCGTATGTGTGTAAAGTTTCATTGAAATCGATTTAGTAATTTTGAAAAATAAGGACTTGAAAATTTGTATGAAATGCCGTACGGCGTATACGCTCTTAAAGTGAGTGTTTACGTTTTCTGTTCTCTGCTGAGTAAGAAATGTATCAGTTTTAAGATTCCTAGATGGTTAAATTATTTTTACGCGTTTCTTCATATCTCAAAATCGCCATGCTAACACGTAGTATAGGGTTGCGGAATTTGTTCTAAGGAGACACCGCGGCTCTGGAACGCAAAGGGCACTAAGAGGAACACGGATGGGTTTTAGTCAGTAAGAGTCTGACACTCCCTTACGCTCCGCTCAGAGCAGGAGATGTCGTTTGAATATCCATTTTAAAAAAAACGAAGGTTTTCTTCGTCCATCTTTTCTACAACTTATATCATTATCATCATAAACAGTCTGTTGCAGTCCACTGCTGAACATAGGCCTCTCCATTTGCATGCCACTTAGATCTATTTTCAGCTTCTCGCATCCAGTTTCTGCCAGCCGTCCTGCGCAAATCGTCACTCCACCGTGCCTGAGGACGTCCTACACTACGTTTGCCGGGTGCGTTTTTCCATAACATATATGGTGTACATAATTTCACCAGAATCATCACCTGCCTAGCCTTTTCCCGACTATGTTTGGGTCGGCTTCAAGTCAACCGGATTCGTCTGAATACCAGTATTATAAATGGAGCGGCTGTCTACCAAACCCCCACAACCCATTAACTGCGTAACACGGTACATCTTGGCAAGACTGAAGTGAGATTGAGTGGCTTCTGACAATCTGTAACGACTGTAAAAGATCTACAAATGACAGCTGGGATCAACGGCTTAACGTGCTTTCCGAGAAACGAAAGAAATTCGGTATTTTAAGATGGCAAGCTTCGTTTAAGAAATAAGATCAAACCATGCGCCTGTTATTCTTTAGCCACCATAATGAGAATAAAGAATAAAAGCATAAGCATAATCAGCCTTTTAACGTTCCCACTGCTGGGACACAGGCCTCCTCTCTAGGAGAAGGAATGGGCCGTAATCCACCACGCGGGCTCAGTGCGGGTTGGTGAATGTCTCATGTCTTGGATTTTTTGGTTCTAGGACATGCCGGTTTCCTCACGATGTTTTCCTTCACCGTTTTGAGAGCAGTGGTGATGAAATTAAATACACAAAGTAATGCGCCTATCTGGGTTTGAAGCCACGGCCTACAACTCGTAAGACGGGGCCATTACCACTCGGCCACCACTGCTCTATAAATAAAGAATATTCCATTCTATTCTATTCATGGACGTCTGGATTCTTCGTACCCCGTCAGACGCACATCCCAATTTAAAATAATCAATCCCCGTGACTTAGAGTGATCGTTCCTCTTGTAATCAACTTTCTTTTAAATAAGAATGTGAACATTTTTATAAGAGTGCGTAGCTATTGCTTCCATTTTCGTCGAATTTCTTCAAAGAAATTACGTGTTATGTAAGCTCTTTGCCTTTAATAACTTGCACGGGGTAAGGCTTACTGTATATCTACCTATACTATGTAATATATAAAGAGGTAAAGTTAGTGTGTTTGTGAGGTTGCTGGGGGTAATTTCTGGTTGCGGAATTTGTTCGAAAGAGTCACCACGGCTCTGGAATGCAAAGGGCATTAGGAGGAATACGGGTGGGTTTTAGTCAGTAAGAGTCTGACACTCCCTTCCCCTCCGCCCAGAGCGAAAGAAGTTATTTGATGATTTCCCATCCAGAGAAAAAAAGGGATAATCTCAAGATCTTCTAAACTAGTTTTACAAATACTTTTACCAATACCAAACCACATTATTTGTGATGAAACGGGAACTACGTGGGTGAAACCGCGGGGCGCTACTTATTTCGTTATAAAGTTATTTAAGACCGCATTTTTACATTGATTCAAAAGATTGAAGTTCAAAAGAAAGAAGAATAAAGATGTATACGATGGTTTCGAAGAGCATCTTACTATTTCAAGGTCGTCCTTTTCTAGTTTGGTGAAGATCTGATGAAGAAGGGACATAGGAAACGGAACTTTCAATAAATGATAGCAAATATTCCGGGATTGCTGAAATCGTATGTCTGTTTTCTCAATGAGAGCTAAAATCAAACATAAACGGATACTAAATTATTCTTTAAGTCGCCTTGATAGCTATTTATTTAGTACTAGCTTCTGCCAGCGACTTCGTCCGCGTGGAATAGTTACTTTACCCCCGATTTTCGAAACTCTCAGTCCGATCGGTTTAAAATTGACAAAAGATAGACATATGCTGTTGTGGAATATTTTTTAGATAATTTTATGTAGAATATTTACGTCATACATGATTTCTATGTAACTTTAACCATTAAGGCTACACATGCGACGGAAGCTTAAAAAATGGAGTAACTTCTCCCGTTTTCCCAACATTTCCCTTCACTGCTCTGCTCCTATTGATTGTAGCGTGATGAAAAGTATACTATAACCTGCCCAGGAGTATGAAGAATAATTGCACCAAGTTTCGTTAAAATCGGTCGAGTAGTTTTTGTTTCTATAAAGAACATACAGACAGACAGACAGACAGACAGACAGACAGACAAAAATTTTACTGATTGCATTTTTGGCACCAGTATCGATCACTAATCACCCCCTGATAGTTATTTTGAAAATATATTCCTTGTACAGAATTGACCTCTCTACAGATTTATTACAAGTATAGACAAGTATAGATAGATAGATAGAAGACTAGCTTCTGCCAGCGACTTCGTCCGCGTGGAATAGTTACTTTACCCCCGATTTTGAAACTCTCAGCCCGGTCGGTTTAAAATTGACAAAAGATAGACATGCTGTTTCGGGATATTTTTTAGATAATTTTATGTAAAACATTTCCGTAATACATGATTTCTATGTAACTTTAACCATTAAGGCTACACACGCGACGGAAGCTTAAAAAATGGAGTAACTTCTTCCGTTTTCCCAACATTTTCCTTCACTGCTCTGCTCCTATTGATTGTAGCGTGATGAAAAGTATACTATAACCTGCCCAGGAGTATGAAGAATAATTGCACCAAGTTTCGTTAAAATCGGTCGAGTAGTTTTTGTTTCTATAAAGAACATACAGACAGACAGACAGACATAAAGACAGACAGACAGACAAAAATTTTACTGATTTCATTTTTGGCACCAGTATCGATCACTAATCACCCCCTGATAGTTATTTTGAAAATATATTCCTTGTACAGAATTGACCTCTCTACAGATTTATTATAAGTATAGATTATTGTAAAACATGAAATAACTAGCAGCGCCCCGCGGTTTCACCCGCATAAGTTTTGATCCCGTAGGAATATCACGATAAAAATTATGTTAATCTTCATCCAAATCCGTTCAATAGTTATTGCGTGAAAGAGTAACAAACATCCATCCATCCATCCATACTTGCCAACATTCGCGTTTATATTATATTAGTAGGATAAGCTAGGTACATATGTATATGTTGATCAGAAATGTTACATTAAGTTTATGAATTTATAATTTTAATGATAAATAATAATAGACTGTTTAAAATTCATCATAAATGCATTATTGGTTATGTCATAACATTCATAGATGAATCAAAAATATAATTATAGTGTCGAACATTTAAAACCGCGGTTTCAGCCGCTTAATTCCCGTTCTTGTAGGAATATAGGGATAAAATATAGTTTATTTTACTCGCTGATAATGTAGCTTTTCATTGGTGAAAATTATTCAAATGGGTCCAGTAGTTTCGGAGCTAATTTGTTACAAACAAACGAACAGAAAATATTTTCTCTTTATCATATTGGTAGTTGGTACAGATAATTTCAAAGAATTTAGAGTATGAGTACCTATTAATTAGTTAAGAAATTAAAAATAATATATCAATTATGTTTCATGGTAACTAGCCTTTTACATCGACTTAATAAGCAGTAAATAATCAACGCGCCTATTAATTAAGTTGTCGCGCCCTTTCTTAGTAAACACTCTTATGAAAATCGGCCAAGTGCGAGTCGGACCCTTTGCACTTGGCAAAGGGTTCCGAACAAATAATATTTTCATTTAACATAATTATCTACTTCAAAATTGTAGATTTCTAACTTTAAGCTCAGTAGTTTCAAAGATAAGGAAGGATAGTCAATTTTCATCAAATTTCTTTAAAATATTCGGAATTTTTGAGGCTGATGAACCCTTTTAAAATTCCGAATATTCTTGTAGATTAGAGAAAATTGGCTGTGACAGACGGATAGATAGTGAGACAAACCAACGGGCGGACCGGCAGGCAGCAAAACCGTGATCCTATGTATAAGAGTACCGTTTTACTATACAGAAAGTTTCTGAAATCTTTCAATATATATTGTAATGTCAAATCCAGTTAATAAACAAAATTCCTTAGATATCCAGTTAAATAAAACAATGAAACTACACACCTTCAGCGTATTCCGAAAAATACGTCAAAATTCTTTTGTGTCACGATATTTGAAAATAGAATACTCGACAGTCGATTTAGTGACGACCACTTAGTTCCTGCAGTTATTTGTCGTGTTTTCGTTTCGAATATTTTGGCCCAGCTCTCGAAACTTTTGGCATTATACTGCCAGTTATTGAAGGAGTAAATACTTTTGGCACTCAACTTTTTAATAGGGGTCTCATTTCTTTTGTAATGAGTTAGAAGGTATTTATATTATTTTGCTCTGATCGCAATGTGGGAAAGCTTTCGATTTTTTTTTAATGTTTTTATTCAAAACAGCCATGCACTGACAATTATGTATTTTTATCAAAAGAGCATTATACTAAAGGAAATTACTAAAGGAACGTTACTAAAAACGTTGCTAAAACATATGCTTTAAAAAACTTTTTACAAAAAAATACAACCGACTTTTCCACAAAAAATCAAAAAAGTACAAAATAACTTTGATTTCGGAACTCGGTGTTTGTGGTTCCTTTTTCATTTTTTGAACACCGACTTCCGAAATCAAAGTTATTTTGTACTTTTTTGATTTTTTGTGGAAAAGTCGGTTGTATTTTTTTGTAAAAAGTTTTTTATTTTTCACTTTTTAGTGGTACCTAAACCCCCTCCCCTCCCCCACCTAAACGAACCAATCACATTGGTGTAAAAAAAACGTACTGCTCCTTTGCAGAGTAAACTAAGAGGTCGTCAATGTAAGTAAATTAGATATTTTTTTTTAGATTTTTCGAAAACCGCTTGGTCGATTTCGATAAAATTTTCATGGGACCATTTGGGAAGTATACCCTTTCGAACACAAAAAGAATTTTTCAAATCGGTTGAAAAGCGACGGAGTTATGCGCGAACAAACATAAAAAAAAAAAAAAAAAATACAAACATCCGAATTGAGAACCTCCTCCTTTTTTAGAAGTCGGTTAAAAAAGAACTGACCGTAATTTTAAATGAAAATAATTTAAAGGAATGTCAGATGAAGTAAACATTGCCATTGCCATTTGCGAATATTGGCTTTTATATTTGAGATAATAATATTATACTTAATGAGCGACACAAGTAACAAAAGAGCTATACTTCAAGGCTGGTTAGCAGTGGAAATCTCACGCTCCAGCCACCAGAACAGAAGAAGACACCCCAGGCACCTGGAGTCGCAGGCGATGCTCTGCCTGCGGATGGCGAGTGATGGGTGGCACGCCGTCCGATAACAACCAGGCCCGGATCAATCTCAAAAAGACGTCAGCAAAGAAGACAGGGCCCCATAGGGTCAGTTCCTGCTAGGGTTGCAGAATTTGTTCGCAAGAGTCACCGCTGCTCTAAAACGCAAGAGACGAACACGAAAGAGTTTTAGTCAGTAGGTAATAGTTTGACACTCCCTTCCGCTCCGCAGAAGAAGTCATTTGATGATATCCCATCTACAAATAAAAAAATACTAGTTAACAGTATCGTCCGACACTGCAAACTACATTTACACAAGAGACAAAAATTTTTGACAAACTAAAAGAATATTTAACCTGAAAATGCTTGACATTCTTCTCTCCTGAAGTTTGAATGGCTCGAAATAACACGTGTCCGTGTGTTCTCGAGCCAAAAGGTACGTTTCCTCGGAATTTATGTTCTGCACTCGCTTTATGCTCTGGAAAATCACTTATAAATGTTTACAGTGGCTTTTAGAGGGTTAAGAGTAAACATTCCCCTTTGCGTGCTCCTTCCGCGTCAGAAATGAAAGGGGAACGAATGAAATGGGGTTAATTTGTTAAATAAAGTTTTGTATGTGTTAAGTAATTGGTTGAATAGTGAAAATTAGAGATGGTTCTTGACCTCTTTTTTAAAGGAAAATGAATACTCTACTAATCAGCAGTGTATAGTAGATAGTCATAAGCAGTGGTGACCGAGTGGTAACGGCCCGGACTTACGAAATGTAAGTCGCGGGTTCAAACCCACCCAGACGCATTGCTTTGTGTAATTAATTTCATCACCACTCCTCTCAAAACGGTGAAGGAAAACATCGTGAGGAAACCGTCATGTCCTAGAACCAAAAATACGAAGACATGTGACATTCACCAACCCGCACTGGGCCCTCGTGGTGGATTACGGTCCATTCCCTCTCCTAGAGAGGAGGCCTGTGTCCCAGCAGTGGGAACCTTAAAAGGCTGGTTATGCTACTTTAGTAACTTCCAAAGCAGAGCCCCGCGGTTTCACCCGCGTAGTTCCCGTTCCCGTGGAAATATGGGGATAAAATATAGCCTATGTTACTCAGGGTGAATGGAGCTTTCTAAATGTGAAAGAATTTTTGAAATCGGTCCAGTAGTTTTTAGTTTATTCGTTACATACAAAAATATAAAAATACAAATCTTTCCTCTTTATAATATTAGTATAGATAGTAATTTGTGAAAAATGTTGTGGGCAGCATATTTGTTAAGTTAAATTTTAAGACAACATTTTTTATGCTAAACATACTATTGGTTGTTTTATTCAAATGTTATAGATAAATCAAATAGAATAAATTGCAAACTCCTCACCCTTCGGTCACGAAAAACTTTTCACTCCAACTTTTGGCAATAACTTTTTTATTCTAAAAAAAGAAACAAACTAAAACGTTGCAAGTTAACAGAAATCTAATAAACAGTTTTCTAAGCAGTTTCCTAATTCAGAGCGAAGTTTTTCCAACAACTTTAGAATGTGCAATCAAATAACTAAGTTTGTCCTTTTTTCGTTATTGCGTTTCGCATGCTCTTACATTCAGAATAATATATCAAATTTTACATTTTTTTACTAAACTTAAGTAAACATTGCAAGTATAAGCAGATATTTCAATAAAAATGCGACCTTCTGAAAATGTCAAACGTAATGAGATTTATTTCAATACGTGAATCGAAAAGGCAATTTTATTGCGCATAGAATGCGTCGCAATATTCTGCTTGAAGTGACTGATGACTGTGTATTCAAAATGCATATTAAAAACGTTTCATTAGTTTTTAGGGTACCGCACCCAAAGGGTGATGGGACCCTATTATTAAGACTTCGCTATCCGTCCGTCCGTCTGTCATCAGCCTATATCTCAAGAATCGTGACAGTTAGACCTTTGAAATCAGTCACAGATGATGTATTGTCTGTTGTCGCTGTAACAACAAATACTAAAAATAAAATAAAATAAATATTTAATAGCATATAACAAACTTAGTTTTTTTTTTGTAGTTTTAGTTCAATATTGATATATCTATAGCCTATAACCAGCTTCCTCGATAAATGGGCTATCTAACACTGAAAGAATTTTTCAAGTCAGACCAGAAGTTCCTGAGATTAGCGCATTCAAGCACATAAACTCTTCAGCTTTATATATTAGTATAGATTATAAAGAGGAAAGATTTGATTGTTTGTTTGCATTGAATAGGCTCCGAAACTACTTTACCAATTTCAACTGTTTTTTCACCAATAGGAATTTCTCAGAATCAATTCCTCGAATAAAACTCCAGTTTATCCCGTTCAGTCCACAAAGCGCCTTAAATAAACACATTACTGAAACACATAAACTATCAAATATAGTGTATCGCAGACACAAATGCAGTCGCAGCACAAATTGATGTATTTCGACAGAGGATAATATTGAATACGGTCTGAATAGGAATGTACAGGAGTGGCAACGTAAATATTTATATTGAAATCGACACAATGCTACCGTTACTGGTTTGGACATACTATAATGGGCTTTATTGTTTTGTATATTCGGGTGTGTGTTCTTTGCAAATGTTGTGGTTTAAACGTATTCTATTTACACCAACCTATACTAATACATATTATAAAGATAAAAGGTTTTGTTTTTACCAAAAAAGCTCCGAAACTACTGGACCGATTTGAACCATTGTTTTACCAACGGATATCTACATTATCAGCGAGTAATATAGACTATATTTTATCCCCATATTCCTAGGGCTACGTGGGTGAAACCGCGGGGCGCTGCTAGTTAGTAATAGCATTAGCAAATACTCTGAAGAAAAACACTTCATTCAAATATGAATTAAGTGCTATGTGTGCTTGGCTCATTTTTGAATGCTTCTCGTAATCGATAAGAATTTGTGTAGGAAGAAAGGAAATGTCAGATGAAATAAATCGCTTTACTAACCCGAGAATCGAACCCAGAACCTCAGGTTGCGGAATTTGTTCGAAAGAGTCACCGCGGCCCTGGAACGCAAAGGGCACAAGAAGGAACACGGGTGGGTTTTAGTCAGTAAGAGTCTGACACTCCCTTCCGCTCCGCCCAGAGCGGGAGAAGTCATTTGATGATTTCCCATCCAAAAAAAAAAAAGGCTCAACAGAAGTACTAACTAACAATATACCACCAAGACATTTCAGGCCAATATTTCTCAGTAAACCATACAAAAAGTCCTTTCCTTTTTGCCCTCAACAGTTAACAGCCTCCGTGACAAAAGCATACACATATCTTGGTATCTGACCTCATAAATTCCATGGCAACATGTTCGTAAGTTTTCCAAGTCATTTGGCAAGGTCCGTTGACGTTGTAAACTGTGTCTCGAACCGTTAAGTTATCGATAGATGAGCGTTGTAACCGAGAATTGTCAGACAATTTTGCTTTGTTTAGGAGCAATGGTGGCCGAGTTGTAACGGCCCCGACTTATGAATTGTGATCGCGGGTTCAAACCCAGCCAGGCGCATTACTTTGTGTAATTAATTTCATCACCACTGCTCTCAAAACGGTGACGGAAAACATCGTGAGGAAACCGTCATGTCCTAGAACCAAAAATTCAAAGACATGTGACATTCACCAACCCGCACTGGGCTGGATTACGGCCCATTCCCTCTCCTAGAGAGGAGGCCTGTGTCCGAGCAGTGGGAACGTTAAAAAGCTGATTATGCATGCTAATGTTTAGTTTGTAAGTTTGAGATTTGGATACAACATAAGCACGCCTGTAACCCCCGAAGGTATAGGCAGGGGTAGAAGTATTGGCTACTTCCCGTTTCGTCACATTCACGTTTCGTCAACATGTCAAATGTAGTTGTACTCAATAGGTACAAACTACTCGAAAAGGCTTTTACAATACCTACCTTTCCAGGTATAGGCAGGGGTAGATATATTGGTTACTTTCCGTTTCGTCACATTCCCGTTTTGTCAACATGTCAAATGTAGTTGTGCTCAATAGGTACAAACTACTCGAAAGGGCTTTTACATTACCTACCTTTCCGGAGAAAGGACTTTCCATCAGAAACATTATTTTGTTGTAAGAATAGATACTAATATATAAAGCTGAAGAGTTTGTTTGTTTGCGTGAAAGCGCTAATCTCAGGAACTACTGGTCCGATTAGAGAAATTGTTTCAGTGATACATAGCCCACTTATCGAGATCAAAATGGGGGGGTTAGTAATCATTCCACGCGGACGAAGTGGCAGAAGCTAGTGTACAATAAAATAAAGCATGGAAAAAGTCCAGGTCCATCTTTATTTTCAAAACTAGTAGGTACCTAACTATGTTCAAACTCTTTTTATTAGTTTGGCCTAGCCTAAACTGGTTTATCCTACCGGGCTTAGGATGAACTAGGACAAGGCTATACTATTAATCCTGTCGCGTATAGGCAGAACTAGTTTAGCCTAGGTAAAACTAGTTTGTCCTGAAATCGGGTTTAGCCGGTAACATATACACAGTATGACAGTACCTCCGTGAACATCAAACTTTAATATTGTAGACGACACATAAAAGTGCCGAGAAAAAAATAATAATCACCTATTGAGGACATCTTCACAATTTACGGCTTCATTCTGGCGCCCTATATTTCTCGTACCCTATTGGCAAAATTTATGGCCCGATTCACCAGTATTGTCATATTTTTAAAGAGGAGTGCTGATATTATAAAATAGAAATAAATATAGAAAATATTTTTATTATGCAAAAATAATACAAAAACATCATCTGCCTAGCCTTTTCCCAACTATATTGGGGTCGGCTCCCATTCAAGTCGGATTCCGCTGAATACCAGTATTTTATGCAGAGCGGCTGCCTACCAGCCCTCCACAACCATTAACTGGGGAACACGGTACTTCTTAGCAAGACTGGTGTCAGATTTTCTGGCTTCTGACAATCCGTAACGACTGCCAAACATCTCCAAATGACAACCGGGACCAACGGCTTAACGACGTGCTTTCCGAGGCACGGAGAAGTCTCGTTATGTTAAGATGGTCACCCATCCACAGACCAACCTCGGCAAGCGTTGCTAAACCTCGAAGATCGACCCGTGCCGCTGTTATAATATTTAGCCACGAGCTCCTCAAAAAATAATACAAAATCAAATATTTTAAAAACCCTAGAGCCCACACTAGGATTCCCTGTGTGGTGGAGTCTAGTCTCTTTCAATTCAGAAGACATAATAATAACATCATATTTTTTATTCCTTTTTGACGATCACGTTTTGACGGAGACCAAGCCTTAGAAGATTCAGATGAATAATGAACCAGATCGTACTTGATTCCCTTGAATGATACGCCAACACACATAAAGTTATTAATTTGTTGAGGGATAGCGCATTTTGAGAGACAGTCAGGGGATTTGACCGTATTACTCAGTTACTGGGTTGTGGAAGCCAGGTAGGCTCACGCTCCATGTAAATTACTGGTATTCAACTGCATCCGACCGAACCCAATTCAGTAGAGAAAAAACTATTTAAGCAAATGATAAGAATTCAAATCGAAAATTACAATTGGCCTTTCATTCGCATTTGTCCTTTCATTGGTATTGTTCGTCGAGTCGTTGAGCTCATTATTGGTTCTAAGTTGAGCTACTCGACTACTGACCAAAGCTTGCACTGACTGGACGGCTCCACTCAAATCTGTGTGGTTCTTTCCTCAAAAGACCACTTCAGACACTGATCTGCATGATCCTCATATAACGTATTATGAATGTGAGGACCATGTAGATCGCTATGTTAGGGGTTCATTTCATGTTAGTCTGGCGGTTTGTGTTCTTTATGTGGCCTATCCAAATGAAAGAAAGAAAGAAAGAAAAAAAATGCTCTACTTTGGTATTGTTCGTCAAATCGTTGAGCTCCTTAAAGTTCTAAAATTAAGCTACACGATAATTGACAAATGCTTGCACTGTCTGGACAGGTCCTCTCAAATCTGTGTGGTAAAATACCACTTCAGACATCAACCTACATGGTTCTCATTATGATTTGACCAGTACAATGGTATGGACTTCAAAAGAGACTGATCTCTGAGTTTGCTACAGTGTTTCTTCTCAGAGTAGTCAGCTAGGAAACACCGGCCTCATCTAGTTTATAACGACCAAAAATATTGACGTGTAAAATTGTAATTTACAACCTACTTACAAAATAAATATCATTTATCATTTAACAAACGAGAAAATACCTAAACAAGTTTGATCGTTCACCAATTCTAAGGTTGATAATTCCCCAAAATTATTAAGAGGTTAGAATATTAACCCGCAGCCAAAACTCCTCCCTCGAAGCAGAATAAACCATAAACTAAAGCCCAGGAATACTTTACAACAAGCATTTGGACATTCACAGATGATTTAAGATAGAAGTTTTTAACGCCCGGCCTCGAGAACAATACTTTATTTAGAAGTTTGGCTCTTAGCCTCACTGAATACCATTAGCACGTTAATTAGACTCCTTAAAGAAGTATTATTTCGATGGCATTGTTAAGAAGGGCGTTTTTCCTTTACGGGAGGGGCGAAACGGAACAATCTTTGCGTCTTTTTTTTTTCATCTTAACATTCACGAACAAGATGGCCGAAAAACTGGGACCCACGACGTATGTGATATCGATTCAAAGCAGTTAGAATATGGCAAAAAATAAGAAAAAACTGAAGATCAACACAAAATTCGAACAGTGGAAAATATACTGAATAATAATTTATGTAATGAGTTATATTTTAAGGAAATTGCGTAATAATAAATCAATATGCAAAACGGAACGGAATATAAATTCCAAAAGATGATTTATGAGATGAAAAAAAAGAATTATTAGTCAAATAACATGGTAATTATTTTGTAAAGTAAATTATTTGGTAAACTTGTTGTTGTATAGTGATGGAATGACAAATCATCTTTTGTTCCAAACGTTGCTTGTCACTTAAAAAAATAAATTTGGAAATTAATTTTCTGTAAATTGACAGGGCACCCTGGTTAGTTAATGTTAGTCTCACACATCATAAAGGATCAGAAAATTTAATTTGGGGACTAACAAAAATGTGTTTTGTGATTTATATTCGGTACTGAAATGTCGCGTAGTGAAAACAATGGTCAAAAATCTCTCTCTTTAATCGTTTTTATTCGTTTTCTATGCTTTTTGTTTCAAAATTATGATTGTATATATTTATCTATCATGTATTTATTGTATATATAATAAGTGCACCTAAAACTATCTACATTACTGTATTTCCTTTTTCTCTTTCAAATCCATCCAAAGGTTGTCTAGAAAAGATCGCTTTTAGCGATAAGGCCGCCCATTGTTCCACCCTATGTAATGTTTTTTTTTGTAACATTTTCTGTAACTTGTATGGTGTACATAATAAAGAGTATTCAAATCTATTCTATTAAATCCCAAAACTTTTGATTATTTTACTATCGTTAAAGTTGATTGAATCTTACTTTACCCAGATTCCTAGCAAATGAGATTTTTAGACACGATTAATTGACTCAACACCCAACCTTTTAACTAGGTCAATTGACCTCATAAAATCTCGCCTCAAGTAGAGTTAAGTAGTCATAAAACTGCATCCTCCTCAAAATTAAACCAGCTTGAATGCATCGTTACGACCATAATGAAAGCCGTCATCAACCAAATTCAATTAATTTGAAGACCACAAAGAGAATACATTATGGGCCTGGAGCATTGGTATAAGTAGTTGCAACGTCTCGACCATTGGTTTCCAACATTTAGTTCGCGATCCACTGTGGTCCGAGATACACAATGGTTTACGAAAGATTTTAAATTTCAAACTGGTGTAAGTTAGTTTTAATATTGTATTTTCTATGAAAATGTTCGTTACCTCATTTAACTTTACATTTAACTACCCATTTGGAACCCTTATTACAAAAAGTACGTTGAGGTCATTGAGTTAGTCCAACGTAAGTACCTACGTTCCATGCATTACCGATGCTATAAAACTAAAATGTCATATCAATTATTGCTAGAAAAATATAACCTCATGGCCCTACAATCCCGTCGCACCCTACTTGAAATGTTGACTCTGTTTGGTATATGCCGTAATAAATTTGATTGTACTGATCTTGTGAACAGTTTGTGCTTCCTGATCCCTCGTACTGTAATCGGTCGAGAAGTTCGTTCGAGATGCCTATTTGCTACTTCATTTTGTCAAACTAAGTCAGGCGCTCGCTCGCCGTTACATCGCCTGGTAGACACCTATAATAAACAGTTTGGCTCTACTGACATTATGTTTCTCAACAAAGCTAAATTTAAGAGTGAAATTACGACTATTTTAAGAGATCATAACCCTGGTAATTAGTTAATAAGTGTTTTTTTTTAAATTGTTTATTTTTATGTAAGTGCTTTTTTAAATTTGCTATTTTTTTCTGCTAACAGCCAACTATTCTGTATAGTAATCTGTGGATAACGTCTTGAGTAGTGTATTTGTTACTTTTATCATAAGTTTCTATATTGTGTGACTACTATGTAATATACTGCTGTTTGTTATTCCTATCAAATAAAATAAAATAAAATAAAAATAAAAACTTTAAAGAAATGGTATGCTGTATATATACAACTCGTGTATCATTTACTTGGACCCATAGTAATAACACGCACAACACTTTCTTTCTCTACCACTTAACTTTGGGCAATTCATCGCTCCATATTGGTAACCTCTTACAGATATTTTCAAAGCAAAATAGTGACACAATCAACATTATTACCCGTATTAAAACAGAACCTTTTTTTCTTTGGATGGGAACATAATAAAGTGACTCTACCGCTTCAGAAAAATATCTGTGACCGATGGACAGACACATAGAGCACCAAGTACTCCTATCCGCATTTACAAATTACCGGAACATTAAAAACAAAATCTAATTGGTCCCAGGTCATAAAAAGTTTGGGAACCATTGGTCTAGAGTTCCACACAGAGAATAAGGCAAAATTAAATTACT
Organism: Hecatera dysodea; assembly: GCA_905332915.2. Taxonomy (NCBI): domain Eukaryota; kingdom Metazoa; phylum Arthropoda; class Insecta; order Lepidoptera; family Noctuidae; genus Hecatera; species Hecatera dysodea. Next base: position 23,664,810 of record HG995287.1, on the reverse strand, counting down.
TACAAACCGGGAAGCTAGACCTCGGGCCAGAGATAAATATAGTACCAGGAATTTAGGAAGTCAAGGAATTGCATCTTGTGTTCCCGGCCACTGAGCGAAAATAAAAAGTGACTCCACTAAGCGGATGAAATAAAAGACTTTACAATTCATTTAACAAATAAATGGCCCAATACTTATTTACTTCTGTCCAAACTAAATAAGCAAATAATTTACTACCGAAATAATGCAGAAACATGGCTGAAAATATATTTGCTATTTCTTTGTACCTCTCGTTATTTTTCAACCAAAAAATTCCTATTCCGGCTTTCAGTCTGAGTGCAAATCGCAATTCCAGCCCTAGTTCAAAACATTTTTACCCAATAATACCCCTCTTATGTCACAGTTAAAAAGGGAAACGTAGAAAAGCCCAAATAATTCCGAGGTTAAAGTAAAACAGGCCGAGCGCGAGTCGCTCTCACACGCAAAAGGGTCTAAATATTATTTTTTAACATAGAACTTAAATACCAATGCCATATGCCTTTTATCGGTTTTTCTGTAAACTTTAAATAAAAAACCGGCCAAGTGCGAGTTGAATACAAGAACGAAGGGTTCAGTACCATTACCTATAAAACGGCAAAGAATAACGTTTGTTGTTTGTAAATGACTTCTCCCGCTCTGGGCGGAGCGAAAGGGAGTGTCAGACTCTTACTGACTAAAACCCACCCGTGATCCTTCTTGTGCCCTTTGCGTTCCAGGGCCGCGGTGACTCATTCGAACAAATTCCGCAACCATGGAAGCCCCTTTAAATCTGTGTTTTATTTGAACTGAACTATTTATTTTTAAAGTGAATATATAATTAAATATTCACAGAATATTTAGTTATAGCGTCATCAAGCGTCGATCTGTTGCCGTTATCAATATCGAACAAAAAATATGACGTTTGTTGTATAGGAGCCCCTTAAATGTTTATTTAATTCTGTTTTTTTTAGTATTTTCTGTTATAGCGGCATCAGAAATACATCATCTCTTAAAAATCAACTGTCTAATCAACACAGTTCATGAGATAAAGCCTGGTGACAGACGGACGGACGGACAGAAGTCTTAGTAATAGGATCCCGGTTTACCCTTTGGGTACGGATTCCTAAAAATTGTATCTGTATTTTGTTTCAAAAATTTTGGAGTTTAGGGCTCATCAGCAGCTACCATGACGCCTTAAATCCATCATGATTCCTGTAACAGAGAGAGATGGAGTTACACAAGACGAATAGCACTATCCCTTTCCCTCACACTGAATCATGATAGCATTGGTACTTCGTAGTACGACCACAGGGCCATGTTTGTACGTACATAAGTACCTTTTTTTTTTTTTTGGATGGGAAATCATCAAATGACCCCTCCCGCCCTGGGTGGAGCGGTAGGGAGTGTCAGACTTTTACTGACTAAAACCCACCCGTGATCCTTCTTGTGCCCTATGCGTTCCAGGGCCGCGGTAACTCTTTCGAACAAATTCCGCAACCCTAGCAGGCACCGACCCTATGGGGCCCCGTCCTCGGTGCTGACGGCTCCTTGTGACGCGCATGGAACACAACGCGTCGTCGACTCAACCTGGTATCGGACGGCGAGCCACCCACGCTCACCGTCCCCAGGCATCAGCCACTGCGCGATAGCACAGCGGCCGACTTGTCTCTGGAGGGGGCCGAAATGGGACAATTACTGGCACTCCATCTCAGCACCCTCCCGAGTGTTAGGAGTCGCAGCACCCGCAGCAGAAGCGGCAGTGGCGGCGACAGAAGCCGCGGCGGCGGCAGAGGCGGCGGTGGCGGCGGACCTCTTGCCCCTGGTCGGGGCGGATGGCGCGCAGGCCCTTCCCCCAGCCCAGTGCTCGGCCGGCTTGCCAACAGCCGCACATGCACTGCAGTGCGGCGTGGCCTCGCACGAGCCAGCCTTATGACCGGGCTACGTACATAAGTACCTACTATGAATTTACGTATGTTACGCCTCAGTGTTTGTCATACGTGTTACAAATTTGAACTGAAACGGTCCCGGAAATCTGTGTCAGGCAGACGGTCAGACACACGAGCGATCGAATAAGGTTTTAGTTTGTTCATATGGAAATACGGGACCCTAAAAAGAACAAAGTATACGTATAGCGAGAAAACTGTTTCAGTAAATAGTATCTAATAAGACTGATAGTCGTAAACAAGGAACTAGGGGTGCACGATCCCGGGACCTTCCCGGGATCCCGGGAAACGCTTTGTCCCGACAAATAAATTGTTTTATGAAGTTTGTTTCACAGATGGGACAAAGAAAAACATGGACTAATAAGCGAGTTACTCTTGCGTTAGAGAGAAACAAAGAATTTGTACCAAGAGAACGAATTATGATATGTCTATTCCTCTTTGTGGTATTCTTTTCGGTAACTTAATTTTGCTTTGAAATGTTTACATCCTACTAGTATTATAAACGCGAAAGTTTGTATGGATTGATGGATGGATGATTGTTACTCTTTCACACAAAATCTACTGAATAGACCTTGATGAAATTTGACACTTGAGATTATAGTCTGAAATAACACATAGGACACTTTTTCTCCCGGGAGTATGTTCCTTTGGAATATTTTTCGACATAAGCGCGGGCGGAGCCGCGGGTGGCAACTAGTTTTGTTATATTTCTGTATCGTCTGTTCATGGCTGGAGACTACGATTGAGGAATTTACTTTTATGACGATATTACAATTGTCAATGTTTCAAGGTTTGCAGTGCTGTACCTACAGTAATCACGGGTAATTAATTCATAACACTTTAATCCTGGGCCCCAAGTCTGCTATTTTATAATTTTTTCATTCCAACACGATCCCATTGTCATTTTGCTAAAAATTCGTAATCTGCTAAATTCATAATGGTCGATCATTGACCAGTCAATGGTCTCGTAATATTTTTGGTAACCGATCCATTAAAAGGAATGACTGCACAATGACGTTCTAATGTAGGTCACTGATCAAAGGAAGGGGATTACCGCATGCGTCTGTCATTCATTTGCCATTATGTACGAGATTACCATTCTATACCATTTCTTTCAATGGAGTGTCAGTGGTTGACCATTGGAAAGTCATAATGACGCTTTTATATTAGTAGATTACCAAACTTGTCAAAATCAACCATTATGAAATCAATGATAGAACATTCTGACACTATTGTAATAACAGACTTGAGGCCCTGTATTAATATTCCCCTGATTTACGCTTCGACTTATCACTTAAATAAAATTGACTGTGTGCTGTTTTGTCTGTGGTGCGATAAAGGAGTCGTGGTAGTTGATGTCTGGTCCTGACGCGGTTTTTTAGTTTTAGTCGATAAGTTGTTTTCTTTTAAGTTTGTTTATTTCTTTTTTAGTTTTTTTTTTTTGTGCGTCTTTTCTGACGGGATAAACGAGTTTTCTTTCTTCCCATTACATCTACAGGTTGTTCCAGAAGTTCGTGGTCATATTTAAGAATGCCTTGCTGATATAAAGAAAGAATAGCAAAAAAAAAAAAAGAAAAAAATATCGACTTCTCAAAAAATAAGACCAGAGTTCCAAACAAATCATTTTTCGAGCATTCTGACACAGTTAGTGACAACAAAGTGATTAAACTAAAACAAAAGCCATCAACTGCATTAAACTGTTTGAAAAGAGATTTGTCATAAACTTTTTCTGATTTCAAGAAGTCGTATTAAAAAAGAACTAAGTTTTAAAATTAAATTAGTTTTTCTCTTGATTTCACATAACAACGATAAAAATAAAAAGATGAATACGTATGAACAGAGAATTAAATGCATTTTAATAACGAAATATATAGAAGTATGTATTTAGGTACCTATATTTATTTGTGTATATTTGTTTGTATGTTTATTTTAATTTGATTTGTATGTATAAATAGTTGATAATATGTTTTAGTTAAGTTAGTATAGTCTATTTTAAGTTTCCTTCTACAGAGAAGGAAACTTAAAATAGACTATACTAAATACTACTACTAGACACAGTGTGTAAAGAGACAGCTCCTTACACACTGTGTCTACGTTTCTTATCCCACTCTTCTGTCGCAGGCCTGCTGGAAGTAATTTCTATTGAAATAAGCACTAGCTTTGTGCTCTTGATTTTTTTACAAAATTTTCTTTTTTAAGTATATTGAGTGTACATAAATAAATAAGTAAATGAATTAAGCCCATCCGATAAATTAATTAATTCAGTGGCCGTATTACGAAGTGCCAATGCCATCATGATTCGTGTGAGGGAAAGAGATAGTGCTATTCGTCTTGTGTAACTCCGTCTCTCTCTGACACAGAAATCATGATGGATTTAAGACGTCATAATAGGGCCGCTGATGACCGATGTTCAGTTGAAGGTTGTTTGGAACGCCTGTTCCAAGTCTTGGATGAGATCCTCAGCGTCCTCCAAGCCGATGGAGAGTCGGATGAGAGAGTCTGTAATTCCGAGCGCGATTCGTTGTTCCTCGGGGACCGATGCGTGAGTCATCACCGATCTAGAAATGAGATTAATAATAATAAAAAAAAACATGTGGCACTCGGGGACTGCCGCGGTAAAGCTATTGCATAGCATTTTTTATCAACTTATGCAATTATATATTTAGTACTCTGCGTCATTGTGATATGGTCTCGATTCGTTCACCTGGGTTACTGTACTAATGTAAATCACATACGTTTCTTAACTTTGTCCCACCGATTGTTTCCGAACGCAGACGTTCGGGTCGGCTCGGTGACGGCGACATAATAGCTCAGTAACGAAGCGACCATTTTAAAAAGGCGGGGCCTAATCGAATGACGTAGCGGTGTTAGGTTATTTTCGTTACGGAATTTCTGGATTCGGTTGCCACGCTCAAGGCCCGCGGTAGAAGCTATGCAATAGCTTAATATTCTTTATTTTCGGACAACAAAGATCCTGGGCCCCATGTCGTAGTGCTATAACAATAGTGTCAGAATGGTCTATCATTGATTTCATAGTGGATGATTTTTACAAGTTTGGTAATCTACTAATATAAAAGCGTCACTATGACTTTCCAATGGTCAACCACTGACACTCTATTGAAAGAAATGGCATAGAATGGTAATCTCGTACATAATGACAAATGAATGACAGACGTATGCAGTAATCTGCTAAATTTTTGACACTTTCTTTGATCAGTGACCTACCATTAGAACGTCATTGTGCAGTCATTGCTTTTAATAGCTCGATCATCAAAAAGTATTACGAGACCATTGACCGAGCAATGATCGACCATTATGAATTAAGCAGATTACGAAATTTTAGCAAAATGACAGTGGCATCGTGTTGGAATGACAAATTTATAAAATAACAGACTTGGGGCCCAGGGTTTTTGTAAACAATAATATAACTTAGTACTAGTTTTAGTAGTTAAAATACAATAGAGAAAACAGTATAATATAGTATTGTGAAAAGGACATCCCCAAATTAATATTTACCTAGTGATTGTCCTTCTCACAAAAGTTTTAATCGGAGAGTCGATACTCTCCGCCAAAGTTTTTAGAATGCTGCCTTGACAACAGTGACGCGGTTTTTCGTGCGAATGACGGTGTGGAAGCAGTCAATTCGGTTTTAAGCATAGAAATATAAAATACAGGAGAAGTGGCAAGGGGGCGTGTCGGTGTCCTCGCGACATGCTCTGGGCGAGCATGTCTTACGCAATGGTCGAATCCGCGAACTAGTGCGCTTACGACCGTGAGCGTGATAAAATATAAGAATGCCGTGTTGTTCAGTGTTTTCTTGTAAAAACCGAAGCATCAAAACTTTGTTAATTATGGAATCACTTACCATATCAAAATACAAGTATTTTACTATATTTGTCTTTAAAATCATGAAAAACAACAAATCGTAAAATATTTCTTGCTTATACTATGTTATTTTTGTTTTCAAATGTCACAGCGACAATAACATATTACAATGAATACACTGCTCTTTAACCAATACCTAAGTTTGTCGCTAAGTGACTGGATGAGCAATGTAAAAATCACAAAACGATACTTTAGCAAGCCGATGTATCGCATAGTACGGCCGCTGCTTCTTGCCGCGAGTTAGTGATGTAATTGTGCAGATACACTGTCGACAACAATGTCGATTGTTGAATGAAATATTACAAAAGTGTACCAAACTTTCTTAGATTGCAATAAATTTTTGGTAAATAATCGTTCAAGTGTTTTTGGCTTTGAATTATCGTATGTATGCCTTATCCTCGTGCTACTTCCTTACTTTTTATGGTAATTGTATTTTACTTTCGATAAAGTTTCGAATGCATTATAGTAATCGGCATGTTTAAGATAATATATTAGTGACCTTTGCTTAAAATAGTCAACATATTCATGCTATTTATTTGTTATACATGGGCAGCATGGCGTGTGTAATAAATGCCAGAATCGATAAGTCAATCACTAGCGTATATGTAAAATAAATTGCTTTTGCACAGCACAACGATACCCAGCGTTGTTTTTGTGTGAGTAAGTTGCACGGTGTACTGTAAATATACGCTGTGTTTATTAGGATAAGGTTTATAATTGATTGTGTAGTACAGTCCGATTTCAAAAATGCGGGTGTGTGCGCGACTGCGTATCTATTGCTTTTACTGAACTGCATTCGTAGTAGTTGCCGGGTGGTAGGGCAAAACAGGAGACACAGGTTCCGATACATTTTCGGCTACAGGGCATATCTCCTTGTTTATTATATCTATGGTTTTAAGCAAACATAGTAGAAGCGCTGCAACATCGTGGCAGTCCCAACAGCATCCTAAAAATATTCTTATAATGTATGCGTAAGTCAGCAAACGTTTAGTGTAAAAAAAACGGCCAAGTGCGTGTCGGACCACGCATAGTGAAGGGTTCCGTAGTTCACTGTTAAAATCTTTATAAGTATTTTAGCTGTGATGTTCAACACATTTTTTACGAATTAAATTCTTATCGCGTTCAGTTTTCTTGGACCACAAATATAGCTGTCTTTAGGTACAACACTTGCCTGTAATCAATCAATAATTACGTAATGACTGATGGTTTGGTCCCGATCTAAGATAATATTTCCGTTGCCGCTACATTTTGAACCGACTTCAAAAAGGCGGAGGGATTTTACATTAAAAAGGACATATACATTTTTTTTTTGTGAAATATGTTACTATTAACGACACTGATTTCATGTAGGACCATTGTTTCAGAAGTAACCCAGTATAATTTAAGACAGCGTTTAGTGACTTCGGATTTTAAAATATTACTCACGGTATTTGCGCCAAACTTTCGAAGCCGCCCAAACTCTCAGCCAAGATGAACACTTGCAGAGAACCCAAGAGTGCCCTCGACTCCTTCAATCCACCCGTGTGTTTGAAACTGAACACTCCTGAATGACCATACGTCTGCTTCTTAGAGATTGCGTACTGTTTATGGTTCGGAAGTTCTGGAAAAAAGAAATATGTTTAAATACTGTTACGAGCTTCGGGTTCGTGACAATAAAATCAGCCGATTAAATGACCAAATGACCACTTTAATTACGCAACACTAATTACACTATAAACTCACTAATTACAAAACACAATCGCACTATTAATCACTTGAGTTCGCAGTCGAAGATCGCTCTCGAAGTTATCACTTGTATCGCAAATCCAATACTGACTCGGTCGGTTTTTTTTTTTGTTTTTTTGAATGGACCACTCGCAGTTCAGCACACTAAGGCTGGTTACTGCTTAACCGGACAATACTGACTCGGTTCGGTCGGTACATGTGCCAGCCTTATATAGGGCGTCGGGTAGTTCCAGAACCTTCCATTGTAGAACATTCCAGAAAGTTCGCGTATACATATATCGGTCGCGACTGACTAGGGCCCGAGAATTCTAGAATGTTCTATCATAGAAAAATCTCGAAGGTTCTTGACTTTACTAGTTCTGCTACTCGATACTAGATGGCGCTAGTGGTACCGAATGCCGCTATCTTCCTTACTTAATTGTGGCGCGCAGAAATACAAACAAACATGACATCGATTATTATCAGAGCACTGTAGTATTATATTATCTGTGTCAGAGCTGTGTTCGTCAGTTGTGTTGTATTGTAACTCCCATCTATACTAATATTACAAAGAGGAAAGATATTTTTTTTTTGTATTTTTATATTTTTGTATGCAGCGAATACGAATAAACTCAAAAACTCCTGTGTCGATTTCAAAAATTCTTTCACCATTAGAAAGCTACGTTCACCTTGAGTAACTAAGGCTATATTTTATCCCCGTATTGCCACGGGAACTTGAACAACGGGTGTAACCGGTGCATAATATAGTAGAGATTTAGTATCAGCATTGCACACGTGCGAAGCCGGGGCGGGTCGCTAGTATATTATATTGATTCAAATGAATCGCCACATGTCCTTTGAAAGGCAGTCAGGCGTGTAGTGGTTCGAGGGGTAGGCCAGAGAAAACGTCCAAAAAAAAAAACGCACCACATTATTCAGGGTTATAATATGGTATCTTTTTTTTTTGTTTAAAAAAACAAAAAAAAACTCATTTCATTAAAAATCAACCCTGAATAATGTGGTTATTTTTTAAAATTTATTTGGACATTTTCTCTGGCCTACCCTAACTCGAACCACTGCACGCCACTGTGGTTTTCTAATGAACCTTTCAGAAAGATTCATTAGAAAACCAGCGTCAGACAGCGTCATTCTGTCTGACATATCGCTGAAATGGACCTTTTTAGTGCAGCCGTCAAATACTAAGTTTTTTGCATGCCATTTTGTAACAAATGTACGGTGCGTGTTTCATGTATGTGCTATATATTTTTTTTTCTTTTCTTTCTTTTGTAGCGCTCCTGGCGATGCAATTGCTGAATTGCATTTTTGATATTGTACGGGGACGCGCGCGCCGGGCTCGCCAGTCGCTTACATACCACCGCCTTGCCACGTCCTAATTTACTGTCAAGTATTGTGAACCTTTATTAAATATTTATCAAAATTCATTATAACCTGAACTCGCGTATCATTTACTTGGACCCATAGTAATACTTAACACGCACAACACTTTCTTTCTCTACCACTGAAGTTTTCGCAATTTATCGGTCCATATCGGTAACCTCTTGCAGATATTTTCTAAGCAAAATAGTGACACACTCAACATTATTACCCGTATTAAAACAGTACCTTTTTTTGGATGGGAAATCATCAAATGACTTCTCCCGCTCTTGGCGGAGCGGAAGGGAGTGTCAGACTCTTACTGACTCAAACCCACCCGTGATCCTCTTTTGAACAAATTCCGCAACCCTAGCAGGCACTGACCCTTTGGGGCCCCGTCTTATTAAAACAGTACCTGGATGCATGACTTCAATCACACTTGGATGTCTTTCTAACCACTGCGCAATTTTCAAAGACGTCGCTCTATGACGTTCCATGCGCAAAGACAAAGTCTTCAAACTCCTGATGACCAGGTAACAGTCGAACGGTGACGGCACAATCCCCATCGCTGAAAAGATTAGATTAAATTTAAATATTAATAATATTAATCTCAAATTTAGAGGCACAGTCTGGTTCGGGATTTTTCAAACATCCTTCTCTCTCGTTCATTAAATGTAACTTCCCGAAAAAGCTGAACATCTGCGGAGCAGTGGTGGCCGATTGGTAACGGCCCCGACTTACGAATTGTAGGTCACGGGTTCCAGCCAGGCACATTACTTTGTGTAATTAATTTCTTCACCACTGCCTAGAACCAAAAATTCGAAGACATGACATTCACACCAACCTGCACTTGGCCCGCGTGGTGGATTACGGTCCATTCTCTCTCCTAGAGAGGAGGCCTAAGTCCCAGCAGTGGGAACATTAAGAGGCTGATTATACTTCTTATACACGCATAATATAATAGAGATTTAGTATCAACATTGCACCCGTGCGTAGCTGGGATGGGTCGCTAGTATAAAATAATAGTACATTTGTATTAACTACTAGCTGTCCGCACAACTTCGTTTGTGTCACATTTTTCATGACTGCTCCGCTCCTATCGGTCTTAGCGTGATGATATATAGCCTATAGCCTTCCTCGATAAATGGGCTATCTAACACTGAAAGATTTTTCAAATCGGAAAAGTAGTTCCTGAGATCAGCGCGTTCAAACAAACAAACAAACTCTTCAGCTTTATAATATTAGTATAGATAAGTTTTCCTAAAATTAATAAAATAATGAAAACTTACCAGTCTGTAAAAACTTAAGCCTTTTCGCCAAATCTTCGCTGTTGGTAACCGCGGCTCCCATAACGACATCAGAGTGGCCGTTCATGTATTTTGTCATAGAATACATAGTTATATCTGCTCCAAAGTCCAGAGGTTTTTGTAAGTAACAGGTGAGGAATGTATTATCGACCACCACGAGAATATCTTTGTTCAGCTTCTTCGCGGTTTTGACTACCTCGCCAATATCGACCACTTTCAAGTTTGGATTTGTTGGTGTCTCCATCCAGACCATCTGATATCAAAACGTGTCTGAGTAGATGTTTTTGGAAGATTTTTTAGGCACTTGATTTATACATTACTAGCTGCTGCCCGCAGCTTCGTCCCCGTGGAATCCCCGATTTTAAAACATTATTTATCGCTGCTCCGCTCCTATTGGCTTAAGGGTTATGATATATAGCCTAAAGATTCCTCGATAAATGGTCTATTCAACCCAAAAATAATTTTTCAATTCGAACCAGTAGTTCATGAGGTTAGCGCGTTCAAACAAACAAACAAAGAGCTTTATAATATTAGTATAGATTAGTAAAAGAAATAACCTTAGTGTTTTCTTGAATTGCCTTCTCTAAATTTCCTGGTTTTGTGAGATCGGTGAATGTTACATCGATACCAAGCTTTGTAAAAATTTGCCTGAAATCCAAATTATTTGTTTATTTTCATCTGACATTCATTTTAGTTACTCAATATGCTGTAATGTAGAAACAAGTTAAAGCACTCGTACACTTAAGCCAAACTCCACTTTCAAACGCGTTTCATAATCAAGATTTAGTGTCTGAGGTGACACTGACATGATTGGGATCAAGGTGGACTAATGGCGCAAAAGCACAGGACCGACATTGAAAGTCTTACTTACGTCTTATTGGAAGAGAGTAGGGTATTGTACCGAAAACAAAACTGACTGGTTGAACTAAGTAATTTTTACAAAATGAATGACTTCTCCCGCTCTAGGCGTAGCAGAAGGGAGTGTCAGACACTTACTGACTAAAACCCACCCGTGTTCCTCCTAGTGCCCTTTGCGTTCCAGGGCCACGGTGACTCTTTCGAACTAATTCCGTAACAACTGGGTAACACGATACTACTACTCACGCTGTCTTATTTCTACAATTTTTCCACTGCTGGGACCAGGTCTCCTTTATGTGACAGGGGGACCAACGCCCGACGTAATCCACTATGCGCAGCGTGCAACTTGGTGGACTTCACATTTCTTTGAATTTTGGCTCTAGAACGTGCCAGTTTCCTCACGATTTTTTGTTTAACATGAATTCTGGTTATTAAAAAGCAACTTCTTGTCTTTTTAACCCCCAAGTCCGATAAATAAGGTTCATTATATCCTTTTTTTCTGGATGGGAAATCATCAAATGACTTCTCCCGCTCTGGGCGGAGCGGAGTAGTGTCAGACTCTTACTGACTAAAACCCACCCGTGATCCTTCTAGTGTCCTTTACGTTCCAGGGCCGCGGTGACTCTTTTGCACAAATTCTGCAACCCATCACATTCTTACCTTAGAAGACGATCAGTACCACCATAAACGTCATCCATGGAAACTATATGATCTCCTTTGTTCAATAGGGAAGCAATAGAAGTAGTAACTCCAAGACCAGATGCGAAGGCATAAGCATATTTAGCGCCTTCCAGCGCTGCCAGGCATTCTTCCAGGGTATACCTCGTTGGGTTTCCTGATCGGGCGTATTTGTAACCCTGCAAATTAATTTGTATTTTTTTGGATCAAGTGAGATTGGGGTTTTTCCATCAGAAAATTCTCAGTGGAGTCTTGGTTTTGTACCCGGCTGTTGGAAATAAGCTCGCCAGCAGATGCATGGGATTGAAACACGACTGGCGTCATTTTGGGTTTTAACTATACACAGGGCCGGCCCGCCCATACGGCGAACGGAGCAGCCGCTCCAGGCGCCAAATCCTAGGGGGCGCCTAAATGGTAAAGAAAAATAAAAGAAATTTCTTTTTTTTCGATTGTCTATATGTATTTTAAGCGAAGAGATGAACGAGACGCGCGCGAATATATTGCGCGGGCGGCGCGGCGGGGCGCGGAGCACCACATCACCCCACTAACCTCACCCCGCGCTAACCTCGCAATTTAGTTAGCTGGGCTAGGGAGGAGATGTTGGAGACTCTAAACGGGGATCCGTGGGGGCGCCGGCCCTGAATATGTTGTGGTCCTTATCACTCGGTCCGGGGGAAACTCGGACCATGGGCGCCCCCGCTTAGTGAGACACTCCAACCAGAGCTGCTGGAGGATGTGGTCGCAGCCCTCTTCCCAGCACGAGCGGAGCACATTCCACCACCGATGGCTTTGCCCACAGCCGCAGAGCCCGAAGAGAACGCCAGCATCCCAGCGGTGACACAAGCAGAGCTGAGGGCGTCCGTGATGTGGCTCCGGACAAAAAACACTGCTCCGGGGCCCGATGGGATTCATGGCTGCGTGTTGGCCCTCGCTCTGAAGGAGCTGGAGCCCCAATTGAGAGGACTCTTCTCAGCGTGCCTGGAGCAGGGCCAGTTTTCCACTCAGTAGAAATCTGGTCGTCTGGTCCTGCTCAGGAAGGCGGGGCGCCCTGCGGACTCACCGTCCGCATACCGGCCCATAGTGCTGCTGGACGAGGTAGGAAAGCTATTTGAGCGTAAAGCCACAGCTCGCCTCGTCAGCCACTTGTGCGGAGAGGGGCCGGATCTGTCGGAATGCCAGTTCGGGTTTCGGCACGGGCGCTCCACTATCACGGCGATATCGCGAGTGAGGAGAGTCCTGGCGGAGGAAGTTGTATCCCGGGGTGGGGTGATGTTGGCGGTGTCTTTGGACATATCCAACGCCTTCAACACTCTGCCCTGGAGTTGTATTCGGAAGGCACTGCGCTATCATCGAGTGCCTCCCTACCTCCGCCGCGACGTTGGGGCTTACTTAGCGGAGAGGAGTGTCACTCTCTGGGACGTGATGGTAGACACCAGCGCCCCATGTCGTGCGGTGTTCCACAGGGTTCAGTCTTGGGCCCCTATGGAACATCGGGTACGACTGGGTGCTGAGGGGTGAGCTCCAGCCGGGAGTGGACCTGACGTGTTATGCTGACGACACGCTGGTCACTACCCGGGGGAACTCATACAGGGAGGCAGCGTTGCTGGCGACGGCTGCGGTCTCAAAGGTGGTGAACCGCACGTCGCCTTGGCCTGCAGGTGGTCGCCGGTTGTACGTAGGGATCGTGCGATCGATAGCCCTATACGGGGCCCCGATCTGAGCGGCTGACCTGACGGCCAGTACTATCACTGTTCTGCGGAGGCTGGAGAGGGTGATGGCCGTCAGAGCCATCAGGGGTTATCGCACGATCTCCTACGAGGCGGCTTGCGCACTGGCCGGATCTCCGCCATGGGACCTGGAAGCAAAAGTCCTCGCGTCACTGTATCGGAGGAGCGAGGACGGAGGCTAGCGATTGATGCAGTGACATATCAAGCTGCGTCGGTCGTAGCTACGCGAGGTCCTGGTGGTGGAATGGCGGGACAGGCTATCACGCTCTTCTGCCAGCCTCGTCACTGTCGAGGCCATCCGGCCAGTGCTCGACCTTTAGCTCGGGAGAAGGCACGGCTCCCTGTCATATCGCGCGACACAAGTCCTCTCGGGGCATGGCTGCTTTGGGAGGTTCCTGTGTCGCTTAGTCAGGGAGCCGTACGCTCGCTGTCACCACTGCGTCGACTGTCGGGAGGATACGGCGCGGCATACGCTGGCAGAGTGTGTCACTTGGGAGGAGCCGCGCCGTGCCCTCATCTCTGTGGTAGGCAGTGGTAGGTATCTCTCGCTGCCGGCCGTAGTCCGATCTATGGTCGGCGGCGAGGAGTCCTGGGACGCAGTGGTCTCCTTCTGCGAAATCACTACCTCGCAGAAGGAGGCTGCGGAAAGGGAAAGGGAGATCTCGACCTCTCCCTGCCCGCAGCAGGCGCACCGGGCGTCGGAGGGCGTACGCTGCTTTCTTCCGGCCCCCCTAACTGGGTCCAGGGGCGGCGGGCTTGGGGACGTCCATTACCCCCATTCATCCGGACCCGAGGTGATGCGCCCTTCTTTGACGTCGCGGGGGGAGTCAAACACCTCACTCCCTCCGCTGACTCGAGGTGGCCCGCAAAGGCGGGCTGGCACCAACCGGGGATTACTACCGTACTCAGTATTGCGCCTAATTTTCAATTGGTCACACCAGAGTATGGTTGAGATCTTCGCGTTCCATACTTACTTTACACTCACAATTGGTATAGGTAGGAATATATTATTAGGAGCAAACGGGAGAGGCGCCATAATTGGATCTCGCTCCATTCTAAAATTTACTTCGGGCCGGCGCTGACTATACACCTCGTAGCCCCTAGAAATAGGTACTCGATACCGCCATTTTTTATGGGTGGGAAATCATCAAATGGCTTCTTCCGCTCTGAGTGGAGCGGAAGGGAGTGTCAGACTCTTACTGACCTCCTAATGCCCCTGTTTTCCAGGGTCGCGGTATCTCTGTCGAACAAATTCCTCAATACCGCCATAGACCGGTAATCTCAATTTCCAAGATAACTATATCAGTGGCCGTACTACGAAGTGCCAATGCTATCATGATTCAGTGTGAGGGAAAGGGATAATTCGTCTTGTGTAACTCCGTCTCTCTCTGACACAGGAATCATGATGGATTTAAGACTTCATAGTAGGGCAGCAGGTCTTCTGCTAGCTAGGTTGCCTATGACATAATTATTATTTTTGAGTTCAGAATTTTCTACTCCACTATGAAAATTAAGAACTAGTGCTGTAACTATGAATATTATGGGAATCACGCTGTTAGACGTTATGTATTCACACTGTAATCTAACCTTCACTAGACCACTTCAGATAATACCAACAGATAATAATTATAAATATTTATGCAATGATAAAACAAACAACATAAAATTGATTTTAATTTTCCGATGAGGCGCAAATTGTAATTATTGAATGGAATGCAGGGAGTCTTTGCCCACTGTATGGATCGCCCGGAGGACACAGTGGAGCATACGGTGGTGGTCTGCCCTGCTTGAGCGGAGCAACGCCGTGTCCTCGTCGAGGCGATCGGTGGCGGCGACCTCTCGCGTCTGGCCCTGCTACAAGCCATGGTCCGGAGCGAGGAGGCATGGGAAGCGGCCGCCTCCTTCTGCGAAGCCCTTTGCATTCCAGGGTCGCGGTGTCTCTTTCAAACAAATTCCGCAACTCTCAATAGTCACCATTGTAGTAACTCCTTATTTTCACATCCTGCAGTACTGTACCAACGGGGGATTGTCCTTGGGTTTACTTTTATATTGCATTCAGAAATAATCGTCTGGGGATATCCCTTGAGAAATTTCTAAAGGGGTCTCTGCAAGTTGGCACCTCATACGCCTAACAAAGATCCGGAATCATAGGGTCTCAAGAATGTCAAATACATACTGATAACAAAGGTCTAAAAGCACTTGCGGCACACCAACAATTGAGCCATTTTTTTGGATGGGTTCCGCACTCACATTTGGTGTTTGGTGTGTAGCGGATCAGTGAAACCCCAGTTTGCTAAGTTGTATTTGAAATTGAAAACAATATATCTAGTTTTAATTTCCGCGAATATTAGTGGGTTGCAGGTATGCACCTCCCTCCCGCCCGCTATATTATGCACATGCAAGATTACAAGGCAAATGCAAGGATTTTATGCACATGCAGGAAGGCAAAGCAATACCCAACAACATTACCGACACGTGTTTCGCCTCTCCACGAGGCATCCTCAGGGGACGTGTTGACTCGCTGACCGTTGAGTTGCGACTGAGAATTTAGTACAAGGCACCCCCCTTTTATACACTGCCACCGTTGGTTATTTGTGTGCAACTACCCACAAACATTCGCGGTAAAGGGGAAGAAACTAAATTCGTCTGGTCATTCAACAGTGCAAAATTATTATTATTACTATGTTTCAAAATCTCTAATTGTTCCAAAACACACAGCCGGAAACCCTTATCACAAACATGCAGTATATTAAAACTATTGTTGTCGCGCAAAGAATGGCCGGTATCAATTAGATGTTTTGCGAAATTCGATTTGTCCGAATGGCCATTTCTATACGCGGCAACATGTTCCCCATACCTTATGTCAAAGTTACGGCCCGTCTGACCCACATATACCCCGTTGCATTCATCACAGACCAGCCTATACACCCCAGACTTTTTACTATTTCCTAAAATATCTTTTCCGTTACAAACACGGCGTATATTCTGGTCCGTTCTGAACGCTACATAAACGTTATTTTTTCTAAGTAAATTACTAATTCTGGTGGTGGGGTTAATTTTGGTTCAGAACGGACCAGAATATACGCCGTGTTTGTAACGGAAAAGATATTTTAGAAAATAGTAAAAAGTCTGGGGTGTATAGGCTGGTCTGTGATGAATGCAACGGGGTATATGTGGGTCAGACGGGCCGTAACTTTGACATAAGGTATGGGGAACATGTTGCCGCGTATAGAAATGGCCATTCGGACAAATCGAAATTCGCGAAACATCTAATTGATACCGGCCATTCTTTGCGCGACAACAATAGTTTTAATATACTGCATGTTTGTGATAAGGGTTTCCGGCTGTGTGTTTTGGAACAATTAGAGATTTTGAAACATAGTAATAATAATAATTTTGCACTGTTGAATGACCAGACGAATTTAGTTTCTTCCCCTTTACTGCGAATGTTTGTGGGTAGTTGCACACAAATAACCAACGGTGGCAGTGTATAAAAGGGGGGTGCCTTGTACTAAATTCTCAGTCGCAACTCAACGGTCAGCGAGTCAACACGTCCCCTGAGGATGCCTCGTGGAGAGGCGAAACACGTGTCGGTAATGGTGTTGGGTATTGCTTTGCCTTCCTGCATGTGCATAAAATCCTTGCATTTGCCTTGTAATCTTGCATGTGCATAATATAGCGGGCGGGAGGGAGGTGCATACCTGCAACCCACTAATATTCGCGGAAATTAAAACTAGATATATTGTTTTCAATTTCAAATTAAAATGGATTTCCGCAAAGTAACGCCTGACTCAATCAATTTTTTTTTAAGTTGTATTTGGCCTTACACTTCCACCAATGCGGACCTAATGCCACAGATGTCGCCATAAGTGTCACCTTTATTTATGAATGGGAAACCATCAAATGACTTCTTCAGCTCTGGGCGAAGCGGAAGGGACTGTCAGACTCTTACTGACTAAAACCCATCCGTGTTCCTCCTAATGCCCTTTGCGTTCGAGCCCCGGTGACTTTTTCGAACAAATTTCGCAACCCTGACAGAATTATGGTCTACCCTACCTGTAAACTACTGACCACAAAATGCGTAAGGGTCCCCATCCACTAGAAAAGAAGAGGGAATGATAAAGGTACAAGTAAATACAGTAAAAAGCTTACACTATGACCTTCAGCAGCCTGTTTAAACATGGTAGACAGAGTGATGGGAGGCACGACCGCCCCAGACTTCCATTTGTCAGAGCTCTGACCGGCATGAATGGCAACAGTGGCGAAGCCGGGCTTCTGGACCAGGAATCCTTTATTCTCCATCTAGTTATTAAAACAAACGAGGTAACATTTCGTGCAGTAAGCGTGACGCATTCCATTAAAAGGTAGGCATGGCATGGATAAGATCATTAATATGAATATATAAATTTTTTACAATGAGATCAATCTTGAAAATTATTACTTTTCAGTACATTCGTTTTATCAATATAACTCAACAAAATATGGGGAACAGCTGATTTGAGTAGCATTTTCTTGATTGGTATCGCAGTTAAAGTTAATAACAATAATGATGTTAATTTCTCAAACAATGAAAAAGAACTGACCATTTGAAGGAAACTAATACTTAATATTTTTTGTAAAAGCATTAATTTCGTTAATATGCCAATAAATATAGAAAGCTTGTTTAAGTATATTAGTTCGATGAAAACCCACCGCATAATATATAGAAAAAATAAAACAATATCTAAAAAAAATAACCTCGACTTTTAAAGCCAGACTAAATTAACCAATTCTAATGATATGCTAAAATACTGGGCTAACATTTACAAGCTTATTCATTAAAACAATTAACGACATGAATAGTTTGAATACTAAAAAGCAAATTCTTTATAAAAAGAAAAATGTATAAACAAACTAACCATGAACTGTTTTTATGAAGTAGGCTGAAAATTTGGCATGTAAACAAATTGATTTGTTTTCAAAAAATATACTTCGTTACTTACTTTGAAATCTCGATGTCAATATTCCAATAAAATCTGTTCAACACTCAACCAATGTCACTTAAATTCCAATTACAAATGTGTGTCATTTGTAAGTGGAATTTAAGTGAGAGATATCAAGACGTCTTTACATTGCACTTCACCATCGATACTTTATCGATCACATCTTATTCATGTTACTCACTAAAATTGATAACAAATTCCTATTTACCCCTTCGATCAAATTATCACTTAGTTGAATCCTGAAATTCAGTTCAATAATAATAATATTACTTCTATAAGGTAATTGAACAACTTTCTCGAGTTGATTGATTTAAGGTTATCGGTTAGTGATAGAACTATAGAAGTGAACTGCCGTCGTTATCGACCTCTTATTATTAATAAATGCCTATGGAAAATAATATATACATAATTATACAGATGAATGCCTTGAACGGTAGACGCTGCTATCACAGTAGAAATATGGAACAGTACAGAAACTACGAACAAACGATCGAAACGGCACACTCACACAGACGCGCACATCTACGAGGCCCCTAAGGGACCTTCGCGGTGCTCTCAGTGGCGGGTGCCGTGTTCATAGATAATACCTACGCTATTATAATGGCTATAGATGGGCCACTCAGGTTTTCGTTTTGCAAAAACTGAGTACCCAAGCACAGATTTTTAATACTAGTATTCTGTGCTAGTATTAAATCCTTATACCGAAGACTGATTGTAATTTATACTTATTGTATTATAATTTAAATATAACATATGGAATAAATGAATTCTTATGAGTATGAAAAAATAAATGACCATAATTTGACGACAACATTATATTCTAGTCTTGTCAAAGAAAATTAAGCCTTCGAAACATACACATAGGAACTTACTTACTTCACAAAATAAGTAACAATAATTTTTCAACATCCAGAAATTCTTCATCAAAATTTTAGGGCAGATATTAGGTATAATTGAAATGGAATAAAATGGCATAGAAATGATAAACAATATTCAGTTTGTAATTATTTTTTTTTACAATGTCATGATTTACATTTTGACTAAAGAAGAAAGTCGCATGGAATAAAATGCATTAACGCATTTTCGCGTGACTATTTCTCCCAGTCAACTCCTACCGCAAGCCGTGTTAAAGAACTTCGTTCCAACAAAACACTTAATTATTACAAACATTAAAAGTGACAACCCTAACTCTCTACTGGAGCGTAGGTAATTATTTCAACAAATGGGCTTAGTTTCCATACTGTTCCATAGTTTTACTGTGCTGCTATTCTATTGCCGGCTGGTGCGCGTGCGTTCATTTGTAGCGTCCTGTCACACCCGGTCCCGTCACAGTTCCCCACTATAGGGGTTATGGATTGTAGATGAAACCTAAAGTTACCAACCGTGTGAAAGTAAATTTATAAAGGTATATATACATAAATATCTGGAAAGACTGAAATTAAAGACATACCTCAATACACATACAAAGTTTATTCACTATAAAAAGAAGTATCACTTTGCATAGAAATACAGTGAATGAGGCAACCAATCATAAATAATACCTCCCAGACTTACACACTAAGATGTGTAACCCTGTTAGACCCTGTCTCCGTTCCAAGGTATAACAGAGGTACACCACATGAGATATTACAAAACAACGTCTCAGGTCGCTTGTAAGGATTCGCGAGGTGAACGCCTAAATACCACTAGCTCAATCGCAAGGTATTGACCAACCAGGGCTGTGCACGTTAAGAAACCTACTCACTATGGTACAGTATACCCGTGACACAACTTAATACAAAAGGAAGTTATTACTGGTCTTGTTACTTAACACATTAACAAAAGGCCTAACTCTTTGTATGAAAATAAACCCAGTATACAGGTCTAATGCATCTCCCTCATAATAATTAATAGCAGCTCAATTAGACTACTCAATTGCTCAATTCTCTCTACTCAACTCAATTAGTGGAACAGAATCCCTCGGCATGGCACCATGGTTAAAAACCTTGGTACCCACGAACAGACGCGGCCTACGGGAGAAGTCCAGCAGGATTGCTGTTACCTGGAACGGCGATGTTTCCTCAACGAGGTTTCGGATTGGTAAGGCCTTCCTGTACCATGGACGGCCACACTGTCTCAAATCTCGTCGAGCCAAACCTGAACGATGCACGTTCTCCGGATGGCTTCAGGCATTCATCAATCCCGGACCTCAAATATCCAGGCTAGTAAAACAGCCAGACCTGGAACAAAATCTCCGTAGTCAAATACACGTGCCTTTGGACTTTCAGGATGGGAAACAAATGGAGGACGAAATACTCACAGGGTTCAGCCTTTTAATGCACTTGAAAACCCCTCGGGTTTCGGGTCACCGTTGTAAAAACAAGTGCTTTTATAATATCATTTCTTCGTCTCTCTGTGACCTCTGCGGTGCAAAAGGACGCCACAATTCTCCACCTGTCATAAAGTCCTTTGCGAGAAGCTTCCATGCCACAGACTAAATACAATCGATTCCGACATGTTCCTAATTATTTTAATTTATTAAACTTTAAGCGTTTATGCAATTTTTATGTGTTTTGATTAATTTACATCTACTTATTTGATAATATTTATTAAGTTTTAAAAAGACGATCGATCTCTAGCGCCATCTGTTGTTTAAACTAAGGGCTCTGTCAAATGTGATTCCATTTGTCCGCTAAAGATGTCGCTGCGAGTTACATTTCTTGTTTTGCAACGTCACAATGCCCCTCTTCCCGCAAAAAAGGTTTTTGCGTATTCAAAAAAACCGCACACCGCCCTCGGTGTTATAATATTTAACGTAGAGAACCTATTCTCCAATATTCTTTAGCGGAAGAGTATTATCGTACTTCTAAACTGAAGGTTTAGATGGTAGTGTTGTTTTTAAATTTAATTAAAATAATTAACTTATTTAATATGCTCTACCAGTAGCTAAAATCTTTCCCAAATAAAACCATACTGCCAGGAAACCTGTTCTGCCTGCAATACTTCCTGCAATCCGGGCATCCCCCCCAATCTTTCATACGTCTTAAACATACATTCCCAATCATACCTCTCATCCATCTTGTAGCAACCTGCATCCATTTCGCAGGAGGCCACCTCTTTCAGTTCCCCCGAATTCCGTCTGTATACCAGTGGAACTCTGCATTGTTTTCCTAAATTAAACGATCCGCCTGGTAAAAATATGTTCAGCGAGCTGATACATAATAATTTGAAACAATAATTGTCCATTCCGCTCACCAGGCAGGACGTATTCAACTTTCCCAGTAGTTAAACTCCTGGAAAAACAAATTGGCGAAAGGCTTATTTAAAGAGTCACCGGCCGCTCTAAACTCGATAAGCAACTATAGTGCTGCTAAACTGAAGCAAGCTTCACAACTGTTAAGCAACAAAGTGCCACCACAAATATTTCACCGAAGCAACAATGCTATCCCGGCAAAATAATATAATAGTCACGGCTTATTTTAGGAGTTACTATCCGCTCCATAACAAAATATGGACAAAACCATATATACGTGAAGGCTTATTTTAGAAGTCACTATCCGCTTCATAACAAAATATGGACAAAACCATACAAACGTGAAGGCTTATTTTAGAAGTCACTATCCGCTTCATAACAAAATATGGACAAAACCATACAAACGTGAAGGCTTATTTTAGAAGTCACTATCCGCTTCATAACAAAATATGGACAAAACCATATTTGAAATAAAATACTGAAATTTAGGGATATAAAAAAACATACATAATAACGGTATCATTGCCGTATAAAAATATGAACGGAATGGTAAAGTCACGTTCATTATATGTTTAATAGGCATATGTATCGCTTACACATGCCTTGTCGTCGTTGTTGGAGTGAACTCCAAACAACACGTGAATACACGGACTACGGCTAACGATCCCCCCGGCTTCAACGACTGGTAATTTAATATTGGCTACCATAGACTAGTTTTTATAGATTTTTATATCCTTTATGTGCCAAGTGCCTAATGGTTTTCCATTCAACCCTACTAGTTCATATACTAATGGTGAAAGCACTTTCCCCACTATGCACTGCTCATATTTAGGTGCCAACTTAGATGCCTTATACTTCTCCGCGTCACTTTGAATGTAAGTCTTTCGCCAAACCAGTTGACCTTCACGTAAAGTGACGTGTTGCCTACGCAAGTTATAATGTTTCGCGTTTGTGGCATGAGCCTTAACTATATTAGTTCGCACCTTCTCGAAAATATCCCTGAGGGCTCCTAATTCACCCGCGTACTCTTCACGAGGCATAGCTACTTCATAATCACAGTCGTCTGCATTTTTATAAAAAGTGCCGTTAATAATAGGTTCACGGCCGTGTACTAAGAAAAATGGAGAAAATCCTGTTGTTTCATTCACTGCGCTGTTTATTGCTAATTGGATTTTCGTTAAATTTTGATCCCATGTCCTATGATCTTCTTTTACATAAGACGAAACTGCCGTCATTACCGTTTTATTGTATCTTTCCACCATATTAACTTGTGGAGCGTACCTTGGGCCATAATGCACTCGAGGTATGTTGTATCTCTTTAATATGCTACGAAATTCAGATCCCGTGAATTGAACCCCATTATCGGTAATTACGGTTTCTGGAATACCATGAGCGAGAAGAACATAATTCTCAAAGTGTTTTGCTACCAATGCACTAGTTGCGCGGCGTAATGGAAACAATAACGTGTATTTTGAAAAACAGCAGGTAACCACAAGCAAATGAACGAAACCCGTGCGTGGTGGCTAACGTATAACCTAAACTATTAAATTGTTCATGGGCTCCATTACTTATTATAGAAATTGCTACCCCTGAATCTAACAAACCGTATAATACTACATCATATAAATTTACACTTAAATAAGGCCGAATATCTTTATCCCTGTCTGGCTTAAACAGCGCTGTCACTGATCTGTTATATTTGAAAATATTGGAAACACATTCTAACCATGATTTCCTTTTTTAATGTAATAGTAGTTAACTTTATATTACTTGACAGTAATTTACGAATCACGTGTCCGAACGCACCGAGTCTATGAACTCAAACGTCAAATGTCAAGTTCACTATGATTTTTAGGTTAAGTTTCAATTTAAGAAAAACAATGATTAATGTTGGCTGCTCGTATGATATGACCGTAATTCAATGTTAATACCCAATAAGGAACCGCATATATATGTGTTGGAGCGTTAATGACTAAGTAACTGACCAGGTTTTATATAATAATTGTTTGTTTTCTTTCAATGTGAAAGTTACTGTTTATTGTTCCAAAATCCACCCAAGTCACAGTCTCCTGTACGTCACAACCATGAATAACAATGCAAGTTACTAATTTAGTTATTGTGTCACCTCGAAGCACCTCACAAACGAACAATACAGTTGTGGAACGTGTTCCACTGCTCATTTTACAAAACCTTCCACTTTCAACCAATATTGATTTTAACAATGACAAAGTAGTTTGTTATTGAGTTCTCCCAGGTGCAAAACTACACATAACTGTAATCAAAACTATTCAGAAGTGTTCATGACTAATTAATGTCTTGTAAACAAGTTCACAATCTTAATATTTTAGCATTCCTTTCTATATGTTCTGTTGCACCTTATTTTGAATTTTCTCCTGTAAGTGTGTTGTAATATAATAACTTTACAATGAATCTTTCACTATGTTCATCAATTTATATAAATGTAGGTAAACTTGAATAAAAAATTATCAAATGAAATTTTTAGTGTCTGACCTTTACAGTAACCTTAAGAACTTAGGTTTTCAAATTAATACTCAATACACAACTTGACCTGGCTGTGTGCTAGGCAAATAAACAAATAGGTCAGTGACTTACACACTGTAGCATTCCAATCCTAATTATGGAAAAAGCGTTCCGACTGTGGTTCAATGCACCACTTTAAATTAAATCTTAAAAACTAGCCTTAACCTAATATGGTGTTCCACTAATTGAGCGTTCTGAGAGAGAGAGAGAGAGAGAGAGATGTTGGTATTAATTGTTCACCTTATATAATAAAATAATTATATACCGTTGAGCGCCAACTGTCACACCCGGTCCCGTCACAGTTCCCCACTATAGGGGTTATGGATTGTAGATGAAACCTAAAGTTACCAACCGTGTGAAAGTATTTATAAAGGTATATATACATAAATATCTGGAAAGACTGAAATTAAAGACATACCTCAATACACATACAAAGTTTATTCACTATAAAAAGAAGTATCACTTTGCATAGAAATACAGTGAATGAGGCAACTAATCATAAATAATACCTCCCAGACTTACACACTAAGATGTGTAACCCTGTTAGACCCTGTCTCCGTTCCAAGGTATAACAGAGGTACACCACATGAGATATTACAAAACAACGTCTCAGGTCGCTTGTAAGGATTCGCGAGGTGAACGCCTAAATACCACTAGCTCAATCGCAAGGTATTGACCAACCAGGGCTGTGCACGTTAAGAAACCTACTCACTATGGTACAGTATACCCGTGACACAACTTAATACAAAAGAAAGTTATTACTGGTCTTGTTACTTAACACATTAACAAAAGGCCTAACTCTTTGTATGAAAATAAACCCAGTATACAGGTCTAATGCATCTCCCTCATAATAATTAATAGCAGCTCAATTAGACTACTCAATTGCTCAATTCTCTCTACTCAACTCAATTAGTGGAACAGAATCCCTCGGCATGGCACCATGGTTAAAAACCTTGGTACCCACGAACAGACGCGGCCTACGGGAGAAGTCCAGCAGGATTGCTGTTACCTGGAACGGCGATGTTTCCTCAACGAGGTTTCGGATTGGTAAGGCCTTCCTGTACCATGGACGGCCACACTGTCTCAAATCTCGTCGAGCCAAACCTGAACGATGCACGTTCTCCGGATGGCTTCAGGCATTCATCAATCCCGGACCTCAAATATCCAGGCTAGTAAAACAGCCAGACCTGGAACAAAATCTCCGTAGTCAAATACACGTGCCTTTGGACTTTCAGGATGGGAAACAAATGGAGGACGAAATACTCACAGGGTTCAGCCTTTTAATGCACTTGAAAACCCCTCGGGTTTCGGGTCACCGTTGTAAAAACAAGTGCTTTTATAATATCATTTCTAAGTCTCTCTGTGACCTCTGCGGTGCAAAAGGACGCCACAATTCTCCACCTGTCATAAAGTCCTTTGCGAGAAGCTTCCATGCCACAGACTAAATACAATCGATTCCGACATGTTCCTAATTATTTTAATTTATTAAACTTTAAGCGTTTATGCAATTTTTATGTGTTTTGATTAATTTACATCTACTTATTTGATAATATTTATTAAGTTTTAAAAAGACGATCGATCTCTAGCGCCATCTGTTGTTTAAACTAAGGGCTCTGTCAAATGTGATTCCATTTGTCCGCTAAAGATGTCGCTGCGAGTTACATTTCTTGTTTTGCAACGTCACAGTCCCCCTCCCGCGCCACTCCGCCCGCAGACACCGAGCGTGTAGTGATGTTCCTGAAAAAATCGTGTATAAGCATAATTACCCTTTGAATGTTCCCACTGCTGGGACTTAGGCCTCCTCTCTAGGAGAAGGAATGGGCCGTAATCCACCACACGGGGCCAGTGCGGGTTGGTGAATGTCACATGTCTTCGAATTTTTGGTTCTAGGACATGCCGGTTTCCTCACGTTGTTTTCCTTCACCATTTTGAGAGCAAAATTTGTGTACTTAGATATTTTATTTTTTGCTGTCAATTAAGTGTCGAGTTCTTGTACGCGAATGCTGATGTAACAGCCGAGTTTTAGAAAAAGACTAGGCTTAACAGAGAGTCTTGTCATCTTTAGTGTTTTAACGTCCTAGTAGGGACATACTTTATCTATACTAATATTATAAAGAGGAAAGATTTGTATTTTTGTTTGTAACGAATAAACACAAAAACGACTACTGGACCGATTTCAAAAATTCTTTGACCATCAGAAACTTCGATCTGATCGAAGATCAGAAAGCTACATTCACCCTTAGTAACATAGGCTATATTTTATCCTCGTATTCCCACGGGAACGGGAACTACGCGGGTGAAACCGCGGGGCGCTGCTAGTGTGAAATAAAAAAAACTAAATAGTGATGAAAAGTTTTCAAAGAATTAACGTAATATTTTGCAAAGGCTGAAAAAAAGAGGTTCAGTGATTTACGCAAGGTAAAATAAGTGATATACTAAGTTCTGGGCCCTATCTACACTGATATTATAATGACAAAAAAATGTATGTTTGTGACGAATAATCTCAAAAACTGCAAACCGATTTCAAGAATTCTTTCACCGTTGTAATGCTAACATCCTTGAGTTACATAGGGTTATAACATACAAAACTATATTGAAATAAATAAATGTCCACCCGTGCGAAGCCAGGACCGGACACTTGTGTTAAACGCTACAAATTAAATGACAATTCGATAGTTCGTCAATTTTCTACTCAATAAAATAAAATTCCACGAGATTTTGCCATTTTTCGACTTATGGACTCTTTAGTAGGAAACCTAGACCTAGACCTACTGAAAACCAGCGCTGGGTGTCTGACGCCCAGCAAATGCTGGAGATGGTAACCCTTATGGATTCGTCATGTATGTCTGTCCATCCGTATGTCACAGCCGTTTTACTCGAAGACTATTAAAGCTACAAAAAATTAAATTAGTAGGTAAGTGCAACCTGTTAACCGCTATTCAATGATATTGTAATAATATGGAAAAAAAGTAGAGTAGTGGTGGCCGAGTGGTAACGGCTCCGACTTACGAATTGTAGGTCGCGGGCTCAAACCCAGCCAGGCGCATTACTTTGTGTAATTCATTTCATCACCACTGCTCTCAAAACGGTGAAGGAAAACATCGTAAGGAAACCGGCATGTCCTAGAACCAAAAAAATCGAAGACATGTGACATTCACCAACCCGCACTGGGCCCGCGTGGTGGATGACGGCCCATTCCCTCTCCTAGAGAGGAGGCCTGTGTCCCAAACATTAAAAGGCTGAATATGTATGGAAAAATATAATTTTAGGAGTGGCAGTCCATACATGTAACTGAGGGATGAAAAAATATGTTCCAGCAAACATAATCCTATGGGGTATCATTGGGTAGCTCTTTCAAAAAGAAACACAGGTTTCAAAGAAAGTATTTTATTTTATTTAAGGCAATAGTTTTAGAGATATGTGCTTCCGAATTCGTAAAAAATGTGTCACCCCCTCTAACTTTTAAACTATGAAGTTGAAAATTCTAAAAAAAAATTGAGGAAACAGACCCTCACAGACACTACCAACGAAAATTGGTTTGAAAATTACAGCTTACATACTTTTAGAGATATGAGATTTTAACAGTGAACTACGGAACCCTTCACTACGCGTGGTCCGACACGCACTTGGCCGGTTTTATTATACTATATGGCACAATTTTAATCCTAATCATTGTTATGTTTTATTATTGTTAAGTACATTTTTTTTTACTTTGTGTTTTGTTGCTGTTGTATTGTGTCTGTGTCGAAAATATGTTTTCTACTCTATTCTTTTCTGTTCTAAGTTCTAGGTAATGTTTTTTTCCTTTTACAGAATTGTACATAAGTAGTTGTTAGTTCGGTCAATTTGCAAAGTAAAATAAAATCGCCAGTGAAACCATTATTATATCCCGTTCAGATGTGCAACAGAACGTATTTAAAGATTGCCATAACAGTTTTCTAGTACATTGGCTTCACCATTACGGCGAACAGTTGGTTATAGTTTGTTTTTACGAGGCATTTTTGCAACAACCAGTGAGGAACATTGTTTGTTCACATAGTGTATGTTTCCTTAGATACACGGGAAAATAAGTAGAATAATTTGTTAAGCTGTGACTTCGTGAGCGTTGTTTCTTTTCTGAATAGTCGACTAGGAAACACCAAACTAGTTTTAGTTTAAAAAAGACCGACTTGTAAATTTAATTTGTAACCTTTTTGCAGAAAAAAATATTTATCATTCCCGTTATTATTTTTGGGGAAACATAATTAGGGGTAATCTATAAATAGATTGTGAAATGTGACGTCACGAAATTTAGAACCCCTCCCACCCGGATCACACAATGTCACACCTCGTCGACCCCCTCCTCCTTACCGTGTGACGTAAGTTATGGATGGCCCCTTATATATTTAATATGTTTTTTGCAAGCTTCTACCAGCATATTTTACCGCATAAAAAAACGAAAAGCAACCCTGAACCACAACATTTAAAACAACAACGGGGACAACACTTCTTAAAACCGCAAACTTACCGCAAAACCCAAATATCTGAATTCTGATTACACTATCTCCCGCACTAAGCAACCATTTTACTTTCGACTGATTTTACTAACTTTTGGTACATTCTGAGGAGCTCATGGCTATATTAGAGCCAACTAGCTTAATCAGCCGTGTAATTGGCTGCCTAGCCTTTTCATTGAACGGCACCGTATAATCAGCGGCCTAAGTGACACCCACGATCAGTGATTTAATTGAACAATGATGAATTATATAGTCTAGGCAGCCAATTAAGGTATTGTTGGGGAAACAATATATTTTTGTTTTTGATACGTTTTTTTGCTAGCTTCTATCAACGTAACGGCAAAGAAAATAAAAAGTAACCCCGCAATACAGGAATAGCTAATCGCCATCGACAAGCATTGGGCATCACTAGCTGTTTCAGCTGGCGGTCATTATCAACTAGTGATGTAACGAACATTCGCATCGCATTCGCGAAATTACTGCAAATGTTTATCGAACATTAAAAAAAAAAGTAATAGTTGGTTAATGAAACAAAATTCATTAATTACATTCACTAAAATTTGATTTACTCATGTTAATAATCACTATTCACACTGAAACCTCAAAATTTGCTTGTTTTGTTTACAAAAACACAGGCGCGAGCGGAATGGCATTTCAATCGGTTGCGTTCGTATTAACTCGGCTATTATCGGAATAAAAAACAAACGGACCGCACTTCGTTCAAACGGGACTGCCGCAATGGCCACCAAGCTATAGACAAATGGCTCCAAATTTAAACAAAAACTGAACATTCACATTCGCGAATAATGGCAGCAGATATTCGCATTCGGATCCGCGAATGTCCAAAATATGACATTCGTTACATCACTATTCCCAACTGCCAATGTCACTGACCGCCACGCAAAAGAAAATCCTCTACTATTAATAGTGCTGTGTAGGTATATGTATGTAAAACACGTAACACTAAAAGCAGCCGTGCTATTCTCTGTGTGGATCGTCCGGAGGACACGGTGGAGCATACGGTGGAGGTCTGCCCTGCTTGGGCGGAGCACCGCCGTGTCCTCGTCGAGGCGATCGGCGGCGGCGACCTCTCGCGTCCGGCCCTGGTTCGGGCCATGGTCCGGAGCGAGGAGGCATGGGAAGCGGTCGCCTCCTTCTGCGAAGCAGTAATGCTAGCGAAGGAGGAGGCGGAGCGCGTGCGAGAGAGGGATGCCCCTCGCTCCAGCCGCCGCGACAGAAGAAGACGCCCCGGGCGTCGGGAAACGCAGGGCGATTCCCGGCCACCGTAGGCGCGGGCCTGCGGATGGCGAGCTATGGGTGGCTCGCCGTCCGATAGCAACCAGGCCCGAGTCGACGGCGCGTCGTGTTCCACGCGCGCCTCAAAGAGCCGTCAGCAAATTAGACGGGGCCCCATTTGCAAAATCACTTCTGAATCCGCAGTGAAATCATGTGAAACGAATGATTTGTATTCTTAAATGGAGTGAATTCGACACTGGCGCCACCAAGTGATGATCGAAGTGAGAGGGACTAAAACGGGTGAGAATTTTGTCGTTTGTCTATAGGATTTTGTTATACAAATAAATTTGTTACACATATAAATTTAGTGAGTTGATGTAAATCATAACAAGACCTAATTCAGCGTCAATACCCTACTACCATGGAGTAATGTCACTTGGGTTCTCGGAACTCACTTCCAAAGAGTCCCACTTCACTTCACTTAGCCTTGATCTTGACATATGAATACCGAAACTTGTACAAGCGAGATGAGAAGCGAAGTGAGTGTGACTTTCGAGATGATATACGAGATGGCTTTCGAAGCGATTTACCATTTACAGAATAGCACTACAGACTTCGATTTGAAGGGTCCACTGCAATAGTGATAAATGTCCTTGTTACCTCGTTTTGAGATAATTGCATTTTCAAATTTATTACTTAGTAAAAGGAAAGACGCGTTTAAAGGTATGAACATAATACATTTTTGAGTTACAGCACATTTTTACTATTATTTAGGTTATTTCTTTATTAAAGCTTTATGTGCTAGGAATTATTTACTGTCCTTTTATCTCATGTTAGCGTTCAGTTTCGAAAATCACGAATGTAAGTAATAACGAGATTAACAACTACAAAATATCCAGTGGCTGAATGACGTAGGTACGTAATACTTAGAATTTTTACAAAAATGGGCTTTCACTATTATTTCAGTGTGCCCTTCATTTGTAGTCTATGAAAACAATATTACGTTTACTTAGTCACAGATTATAATATGTACCAACATAATTATATCTTGGATATTAACTACTAGCAGCGCCCCGGGGTTTTCATTCGCGAAAATCCCGTTGCCCGTGGCAATACGGGGATAATAATAGCCTATGTTACTCAGGGTGAATGTAGCTTTCTAATGGTAAAATATTTTTTTTAAATCGGCACAATAATTTTTGAGTTTATGCATTACAAACATACAAACACACACACAAATATAGATTAATACTCCCCTATATCGCTGTCAATAAACTTTGATAGACCGGTTTTAAAAACCAGTCTTAAAACAAATTCCGGAATTTCTCAGTAAACGTTTTTCGTTACTAAGAGTACAAATAAATAATTCCGGTTCTTTTCCCGGAATTTCCCAACCCTATTGTAAACGTAATAAGGTAAGAGTACCAAATAAGAAGTGAAAAAGCTTGTATTTTGAGCCTAATGAACACAAACGTCCTGGAGAGAGACAAGCCTTTCGAATTCCTTGCGAATGACGACTATTGTTTCTTTTACCCTACAGACGCAACCCAACAAACGAATTTCAACCCTGAACCTTTCCACTTTAGAGATGATTTTTGTAAAATTGGTTTTTGGTAGTTAATACTGTTTTAATCTAGGCTCCTGAATATTTTCTTTCAGTAGAATAAGCGATCACTTTGGTAGTTAATTGAATGTGATAATAAAAACAGGTCTTTGCTTCCGTCATGGGTGACGATTAATGCGGAGGCCGCTTGATTGTTACTTGGTTAATTGTTTATTTTATGGTAACTGGTATGAACGGTTGGTTACTATGGAAGGAAACTTTATTTGGGGGAACCTTGACTAGATTTATTTGTATGTGTAAGTGTGCCAACCGTTCATAATTCTTGACTTCAGCGTCAGCACTGCAGGTGCGAAGACTTTGTAATTTGAACTTTATTTCGTACTAGCAGTGCCCCGCGGTTTCACCCGCGTAGTTCCCGTTCCCGTGGGAATATGGGGATAAAATATAGCCTATGTTACTCGTGGATAATTTAGCTTTCGCATGGTGAAAGAATTTTTAAAATCGGTCCAGTAGTTTTTGAGCCTATTCATTACAACCAAACAAACAAAGTTTTCCTTTTTAAAATATTAGTGTAGATTGATAGACTCGCGTTTAGCTACAATCTCGCTTGAAAGCGATGATATGGTCGGCAATTAAGCACGCTTACCTAGAAGTAACCTATTGGCTAGCTTGTAGCAAACTTATTTTGTACTTGCGGCCCGACCTAGCTTCGCGCAGATAGTCTATGTTAATCAGGAATAATGGAGCTTTGTAATCGTGAAAGAATTTTTGAAATCGGTCCAGTAGTTTTTGAGTTTATTCGTCACAAACATACAAAAAAAAACAAATCTTTCCTCTTTACAATATTAGTGCAGGTTTTTAATTTTATCCTCGTCCAGGCGTTCAGCGACGGTGACCTCTTACTCCAGGCCCTGTTGTAATGGTTCAATCCATGTTCCGCAACGAGGGGGCATGGGAAGCGGTCACCTCCTTCTGCGAAGCAGTAATGCTAGCGAAGCAGGAGGTGGACCGCGTGAAAGAAAGCCAAATCTTACGCCCCAGCCGCCGCAACAGTAGAAGACGCCACGGGCATCGGGAGTTCCAGGTTCCCGGCCTCCATAGACCTGCGGACAGCGAGCTTTGATAAACATTGATATTGTAACTAGAATTAGAACGGCGGGGGCTTGCAGGACTTGGAAATTATAACAATCAGGTCCACCTAAGAAATATCAGCAAAAAAGACGGGGCCCCATTGGGTCAATGCCTGCTAGGGTTGCGAAATTTGTTCGAAAGAGTGGCCGCATCCCTGGAACTCAAAGGGCACTAGAAGGATCACGGGTGGGTTTTAGTCAGTAAGAGTCTGACACTCCCTTCCACTCCGCTCAGAGAGACAAAGGTCATTTGATGATTTCCCATCCATATCTCATTCTAATGACCTTTTCGTTCCAAGTAAGTGTGTTTTGTAAGTTTAGTTACATAACTAAACTTACAAAACACACAGGTTGTTATAATGGCAAATCATTGAAAATATAAGTTGGCTTATCTCGCAGTTACTAAAGCAATTTTCAGTACATTTGGAAAGCTTCGCTAAAATTACTCGCAGTCTTTTGTTTCCCACCAATAGTCTTGCGCAAGAGCAATTACATGACGTTTTACTTCGGCTATAAGCTTTCATTGTGCGTCGAACGATTTAGTACGTACATATTTCCATCCCTTTTGTACGATACGGGCTGAATAGGGTTGAAATGTTTTGACTGAGATCATTAAAATATGTTTTGGACCGAATAGTGAATAGCTTCACTTTCCTTTTGTATAGACGCAATTGGTTTTAGAATTCTTGGAAAAAGATTAGTCTTTGCGCTTTTTATTTGGAAGTCTGAATAGCCATGCAGTTTAGTATAAAACGAGACTGGGTGCTCCCAAAAAAAGAAGTTCATCATCATTACGGTGATGCAATTTTTTTTAATGGTATCTTTCAGAGGCCAAAGTAGTGGAGTTGACTATTTTGCCTCTGAAAGAAGGCGATCCAACAGTCCCTTGATACATGTATCTGAGTTAAAATTATTATAATAAGTTTAAAGCATAAATGCAGTTCAATATTGTAAACTCGGAACGCAGCGGATGAAAGAAAGAGAGAGAGTATGTGTGTGAATGAGAGGGGAAGACTGTGTAACGGTGCAACGTTTATCTTTTTATTCAGAAATAAAAAGTTTTAACAAGTAGTCCGTCGTTTATTTTGCCATACAATCCCACATGTAATAAATACATTTATCAAATAAACAACATTCCATTCGAATAGTTTCCTGCTATTAAAAGTCATTCGGGTTTTAAAAAAATCTTTCAACCAATCACAGCAGCTGCCACCTCGTCAAATCATTTGTCTTATTATTTTTGCAGCAATTTTCGTACCAGAAACATTAAAAAAAATATCATTAAGTACAGTTAATATCGATTTACGGAAAGACAGGAAAAGTTATTGCAACCGAAAGTAGAACAGACACGTTGCGTCAACACCCAGAACATCAAACGATTTTACACCCCTACTCCACCACCAGATGTTAAAAAGACACATATAGCTATAACCCACAAAAAGAACTATAGTTCATTTTAGGGGTCCGTACCCAAAGAGTAAAACGGGACCCCATTTTTTTTGGATGGGAAATCATCACATGACTTCTCCCGCTCTGGGCGGAGCGGAAGGGAGTGTCAGACTCTTACTGACTAAAACCTGCCCGTCATCCTTCTTATGCCCTTTGCGTTCCAGGGCCGCGGTAACTCTTTCGAACAAATTCCGCAACCCTAGCAGGCACTGACCCTATGGGGCCCCGTCTTCGTCGCTGACAGCTCTTTGACACGCGCGTGGAAAACGACTTGCCGTCGACCCGGGCCTGGTTTCTATCGGAACGGCGAGCCACCCACAGCTCGCCGTCCGCAGTGCGTTTCCCGACGCCCAGGGCGTCTTCTTCTATTGCTTAAACGGGACCGGACCCTAGTACTAAGACTCCGCTGTCCGTCATTCTATCTGTTCTTCTGTAACCAGGCTGCATCTATCTAATGAACCGTGATAGTAGACAGTATTAATTTACACAGATGATGTATTTATTTCTATTGCCGCAATAACAAAAAAATACTATAAAACAGAATAAAATAAATATCTAAGGGGGCCACCATACAACAAAACGTGTTTTCTTGCCGTTTTAATAAATAATGGTACGGAACACTTTGAGCGCGAGTCCGACTCGCACTTGGCAGGTCTTTATTTCTTTACTGTTGATACATCCAACAGATGCTCGTTCAGCGACTTTCAGCTGTTTGAGAAAGTTGCTGACAAGGCTAGCGTTCGATTACAGTCTGTACTGTGCCAGTGCTAGTGCAATTTGCACACAAAACGTTTGCACTATTTGTATGAACTTTCAAGACGATGTGATCGGGCGGGTTTGTACCGGCAAAGTCAAAGCGTTAAAGCATTCAGCATTCGAGTACGCGCACTTTGACTGTCATTGTAAGTCTGGGTTCCAATAAATAATATGTTTCTATCCAACGATAATTGCAAGTAGTTGAGTACCAAATCCGTAATGACTTGATTTACTTGACAACCGCATGAAAATCAGTAAACATTATTTGAATCCAATAGAAGTTATCCTTACTAATATTTAAAAAAAAAAAAAAAGATAGAGTCAGGCGTTACTTTGCGGAAATCCATTTTAATTTTGAAAATGAAA
This sequence comes from Hecatera dysodea, assembly GCA_905332915.2. Taxonomy (NCBI): domain Eukaryota; kingdom Metazoa; phylum Arthropoda; class Insecta; order Lepidoptera; family Noctuidae; genus Hecatera; species Hecatera dysodea. The sequence continues at coordinate 23,629,585 of HG995287.1, read as the reverse complement.
ATAATATATCTAGTTTTAATTACACACTAACACCGACCTGACTTACTAATATTATAAATGTGAAAGCGTGGATGTTTGTTACGCTTTCACGCAAAAACTACTTGACGAATCATCATGAAACTTTGTACACATATTCTGGGAGGTACTAGAAGTAACATAGGATACTTCTTATCCCGGGATTATGTTCCCTTGGGATAATTTCCGACATTCACGCGGGCGAAGCTGCAGGCAGCAGCTAGTTATATAATAAAGCTAACCTGAAATGTCCCACTGCTGGACAAAGCCCTCCTTCCACACCTTACATTGCACCCTGAACGCGTTGTTGTATTGAACACGTACTCGTACCTAAGGCGTTGTATGCTCCCAGTGTGTAGTTAACCCACAGGCTGCACGTGTAATCGTGCCCAATCGGTCCACATTTATTTTGCATAAGCATAAGCATAATCAGCCTTTTAATGTTCCCACTGCTGGGACACAGGCCTCTTCTCTAGGAGAGGGAATGGGCCGTAATCCACCACGCGGGCCCAGTGCGGGTTGTTGAATGACACATGTCTTCGAATTTTTGGTTCTAGGACATACCGGTTTCCTCACGATGTTATCCTTCACCGTTTTTAGAGCAGTGGTGATGAAAATTAATTACATAAACATTTATTTTGACTTCGTTTTAAAGCTTTTATTATATTAAGGACTAGCTTCTGTCCGCGACTTCGTCCGCGTGGAATAGTTACTTTAACCCCGATTTTGAAACTCTCAGCCCGATCGGTTTAAAATTGACAAAGTTTAATACAAACTTTCATCCCTTTCGACCAAATTTGATTACCATAAAAACGGTTCTAGTGAGTTAATCTTAAAAGATAGACATATACTGTCGCAGACATTTTTTTAGATCATTTTAAGAGGAATAATTCTTTCCTACATATTTTTTTGGTATCTTGAACCGTTTTCACAGCGCACGCAACGGAAGCCCTCAAAGATGAATAATTTTCCCCGTTTATTTCACATTTTCCATTTTTTCTTCGCTCATATTACTCGCAGCGTGATGTTATATAGCCTAAAGCCTTCCTCGATAAATGTTCTATTCAACCCAAAAAGAATTTTTCAATTCGAACCAGTAGTTCCTGAGATTAGCGCGTTCAAACAAACAAACAAAATCTTCAGCTTTATAATATTAGTATAGATTGATACCCATAGTATTTAATTTAATTAATACATTTTAAACAAGTAAAGTAATTTACTACATTAAAATTAGTCTAAAATAACTAATTACACCACTAGCCTAACTAAACACTTGTCAACCGCAGACAGAACCAGTCTAACCGATGTTATTTAATAATACTCGTATTTCAAACTGTTATATTATTGTAAAATGGTTTAAATTTGGCGTTTAAAATAATATGAGTAGATAGAGCTAATGAAATATTGGTGCTTCTGACACATTCATTTATTCATCATAATATACAGGGTTATTTGAAAAACACCAACAACCTCTTAAAGAGCGTGTAATGGCATTTCAAATTTTAAATAAACCTAAAATCGCGAAAAATAAGTCAGTTGTTCCCTACATTTTAATGAGTTATACAACCATAAAAGTTGGGAACAGCTGATTTCTTTTTCTCGATTTCAGGTTTGTTCCCATAGTAAAAATTCATAACGATGAGTACAATGACCTCATAAGAGGTTGTTGGTGTTTTACAAATAACCCTGTATATTTAATTAATTTTCAATCTACCTTAGGTAGGTACATACGTTTTGGATAGTTTTTAATTTTTTAATGTTTCAAATTATATCTAGGTGACCACCATTTTTATGAAAGGGAAATCATCAAACGACTTCTTCTACTCTGAATTGAGTGGAAGGGAGTGTCGAGCTCTTACCTTTTTTTAAATGAGAAATATCTAACACTACCATCCTCTATCTACAGGGCGTGTTATCTATACTGATATTATAAAGAGGAAAGATTTGTGTTTTTGTATGTAACGAATAAACTCAAAAACTACAGGACTGATTTCAAAAAAAATCTTTCACCATTAGAAAGCTACCTTTACCCGGAATAACATAGGCTATATTTTATCCCCGTATTCTCACGGGAACGGGAACTACGCGGGTGAAACCGCGGGGCGCTGCTAGTGTAAAAATAAAGCTGGCGGTCAAACTGCGCATTAAGCGATACATCGATCTATTTGGTAGTATGAGGTGCGGTGCGGGGCGGACGGGTTACGGGCCTACTGTTTCAATATACCTAACAATAACCATTAGACGAAACCGCGAGGAACAGGCAGCTCAAAAATTAAAACAATAGGCCTAACACTTTCGTGCGATTGTACCCATGCGTAAACAAGCGTTCTTTCTTCATAACATAGAAGAAGTTTTAGTTCGGTTAAAATTTGTATAAAATGCCATACGGCGTACACGCAGGTGTAGTAGATGAAGTCGACCTTCTGCATTCTTCTGTGGCACAGCTCTTCAATATTTCACATGAAAACAAAACGACGGGTACGAAACGTGACATTCTCTCGAAACGATAACAGGCACAAAACTTTTTTACAAGAACAATAGGGATTTAAAACTATGCTACATTCGTGCATGTTCCATTATGAATGCGGAATGGAGATACCGTGGAATATTTTTGTTATTTTTGAGAGAATTTGAATAGGATTTGACGATATCCATTCGTATCGTTGACATCCTGAAAAAATGTTTGCTTGATTGTTTAGTATTCAATAATGGTTTAGTTATAATTATGTGTTTCATCTTTTTGGATTTTATCAATCAATTAATTTATTTGTCGAACATAGGTGTTTTCGTAAATAGCGGGTCCGCTATGTTTTGTATCATCATCACGTCCCTCACGTGACGTCACATCGCTGGTAAAAATTGTAGCAACGTAGTGACGTCACGTGATTTTTCAACGCACTGTATCGTCTTCATTTTTTGTTTACGTGAAAAAAGAAAAAATACGTGTCCAATATTTTTTAGAAATCTACATATCTATCCACGTGTACATAATAAAGAGTATGCTATCTTTCTATCTATCTATACTTTCGCGTTTATAATTTTAGTAAGATTGCTCTGACACATCTTTTTTGCATCCTAAATAGAAGCTCACAGTCAGTTGACTGCCCCCTAGCTGTTTCCCTAGTTTAATTTGGATCTTCAATACGATGGTCATGTTCTGCGGAAGACTGATGACCATGTCGACGAGAAAGATTTGCGTACGAATGTAGATTTTCATAGTGGTAGAAAAAATCCTAAGAAACGAAGCATGGATTGTGTCAACTATGATATAAGTAGAAAACTTTTCACAAAAAAAAAAATAATTGACTTCTTAACAAAGTCGATGTTTTTGGTTTTTTAACCGACTTCTAAAAAAGGAGGAGGTTCTCAATTCGGATGTTTGTATGATTTTTTTTTTATTTTTTTTTTTATTGTTTGTTCGCGCATAACTCCGTCGCTTGTCAACCGATTTGAAAAATTCTTTTTTTGTTGGAAAGGGTATACTTCCCAAATGAAAATGTTATCGAAATCAACCAAGCGGTTTTCGAAAAATCAACAAAAATCTAAAAAAAATATCTACATTGCCTACATTGACGACCTCTTAGTTTACTCTGCAAAGGAGCAGTACGTTTTTTTTTACACCAATGTGATTGGTTCGTTTAGGTGGGGGAGGGGAGGGGGTGTAGGTACCACTAAAAAGTGAAAAATAAAAAAAACTTTTTACAAAAAATAAAACCGATTTCTCTCTCGGTGTTTCACTCGGTGTTTTTGGTTGTTTTTTTGTTGTTGAACACACCGACTTCCGAAATTAAAGTTATTTTATACTTTTTGGTTTTTTTGTTTAGAAGTCGGTTTTATTTTTTGTAAAAAGTTTTTTTTTATGTGACCACTCGCAGTTCAGCACACTAAGGCTGGTTACTGCTCAACAGGACAATCCTGTGGTGGCCTCAAATGAATTTAAGGCCCCCAGCCAGGGCTAAACACTAAATGACCGCTTCGCTAAGAGCATCCCCTGTGGAATCCTACATGCCTAACGTCAATCCCTTTAAAAATCGAACGCCAAATATCAAAACCGCTGCTCCATAATAAATCAATTACTACCCAGTTTCAGGCGGTCATAACCGGTTTTAACTGGCCGTGTCCGGTTTTACAATGGACCGATTAATTACGTTGGCTATGTAATTAATTTTGGCGAACGCTACTAACTTTGGCTGTGACATTACCGATTGTGTTAGTGTGTTATACACATACAGATACTGGATAAACACTAATAATAACTGAAATCGGTTAACTTTCAGAGAAAGATCAAACATTTTCCAGGTTTGCTCATTCCAACATAGACCTCTTTTTTTTGGATGGGAAATCATCAAATGACTTCCCCCGCTCTGGGCGGAGCGGAAGGGAGTGTCAGACTCTTACTGACTAAAACCCACCCGTGATCCTTCTAGTGCCCATTACGTTCCAGGGCCGCGGTGACTCTTTCGAACAAATTACCTCTTCCATCTATATCCATGAAGTGAATAAGATCAATGTCAAAAGAGCCACCGTTTGACATATATACGAGTACTAATTCGAGTATATAAAGCTAAAAAGTTTGTTTGTTTGCTCGATCGCGCTAATCTCAGGAACTACTGGTCTGATTTGGAAAATTCTTTCAGTGTTAGCTTGCCCATTTATCGAGCTTCACCACCACCATCACGCTAAGACCAATAGGAGCGGATCAGTCATGAAAAATGTGACACAAACGAAGTTGCGCGGGTGAGCTAGTCATATATTATAAAGAGGAAAGATTTGATTGATTGTTTGCATTGAATAGGCTCCGAACAGCTGAACCGATTTGAAAAATTCATTCACTGTTGAGAAGCTACACTATCCCCGGGTGACATAGACCATATTTATCCCAATGTTCCTACGGTTACAGGAACTACGGGGTGCTGTTAGTCATAAAATAAAATGTTAGCTACAAATGGATTTCAATTCAAACAGCAAAAATACATGTACCTACTGCAGGACAAAGGATCCTCTTCGTGGACAGAGGGAACGGGCATTGATTGGTCATGGTTTTTCTTTCCTTGTTTGTTTGAAAAACAGGCCTTTTGACTAGCTATCGGAAAGGCTGATTTCTTTTCAATCGAAAAAAACCTGAGCCCATTCAATTTGTTCCTATTTGGAATAGATAGGCTTCTCTCCATACTTCCTTGACTTTAATAAAACATTTTAATACGGGTGGGCGAAATTTATCATTACAGTCGACGTATAACAAAGGTACTCACCAATAGAGCTGAGAATGCAATGACAATTAGTCACGCGTTTACTTCAAAACAACCCTTGCAAATAATAAAATTTCATAAACATAACACAATATTTTTTCATCACGGATTGTAAACCTAATAGCAGTGCAATAAGAGCAAGTTTTGGAGTGGCACCAAGAAACACCGGCAGCACCTAAAATAGACCTGCAGCGCCATCTAGCTGGCCAGCAGGGAACTACTAACGAAGACGTGCATCTCGGTAAATAAGCAGGGCCCCAAGTCTGCTATTTTTATAAATTTGTCATTCCAACACGATCCCATTGTCATTTTGCTAAAAGTTCGTAATCTGCTAAATTTTAATTTAATCGTAATACTTTTTGATAACGGAGCTATTAAAAGAAATTATGTTCTAATGATAGGTCATTGATCAAAGGAACTGTCAAAATTTTAGCAGATTACCGCATACGTCTGTCATTCATTTATCATTATGTACGAGATTACCATTCTATGCCGTTTCTTTCAATGGAGTGTCAGTGGTTGACCATTGGACAGTCATAATGACGCTTTTATATTAGTAGATTACCAAACTTGTCAAAATCGACCATTATGAGATCAATGATAGACCATGCTGACACTATTGTAATAGCAGACTTGAGCCCCAGTTTGTGCTCTTGATTTTTTTTTGTTACAAAATTTTCTTGTTAAGGTATCTTGTGTGTACATAAATACATAAATGACCCTTAAGAGGTATAGCGTTTATTCTGTTACACATGCTGTATAGACCAAAATATGTTGAAAAATAACTTCATAAGTCATACTACTGAGGCCTAAAGTCCTATCCATAGTTCTCCTTGTAAACTATGTGGCTCTGTTCGGAACCAATTCACCGTACTCAAATAATAATTCCACATAATTAATATTACATTCTCATTAATGGCGAGATTTGAACGTCCTCTTATTAGCATAGACTTTAATTACGCCTTAGAAATTTAATATGGAAGCGACCTCAAATACTTGGTACAGTTTTCCGGCCCTTATTTTGGAAATTCTTTTAACATATTACTCAAAGTTCGAGGCTATAACTTTTACAATAATGGTCACCTTCCTGGGGGTAGGGTTCTGCGATGAAGCTGCAATATGAAAGCCGATATTGGGCATGAGAGAGGGAAAATCTTTTGAAACAATTGGGTTCGGGTTTCGCAAAACTCTGTTGAACAGGGAATATTTTTGGAAAATAAATGAATACCCTGTATATAACAATAAGTAATATTGCCTACATGGAAAGATTCACATAAACTAATATCATGATAAAAACTTTTTACAAAAAAAAAGTACAAAAAATACAAAGTACAAAATAATTTGAAATTTGGAAGTCAGTGTATCTGGTATGTACTTATTTTATTAAACCGACTCCAAAGTTAAATTTTATTGATTGTTTATTTTTTTTAAGTCGATTGTAATTTTTTATTTAAAAAAAATATTTATCACACTTTAGCGCTGGTATTTCTTCGTAGTCGGTGTTTCTAGTGTGTTTTCTTAAAAAAGCTGGAGGTTCTCAAGTCAACTTTATTTTTTGACAACGAATATGACACTGAAATGTCGTCAGTTAATGTCGGTTCACAATTTCTCGGCATGACTTCGATAGATTATAGACTATCAAATTTTGATGCGTAATAAAGGATTCAAAATGTTCAGTTGAAAATTTATCGAGAGTTTACAATATTTCAAGACATTTTGTAATCTCACGAAGTTTGTTATTTTCCGCAGTAATTACGAATCCCCCTCCTTTTTGAAGTCGGAGAAGTCATCAAACCCACGACTAGCCAAAATACTATAACTTACCAATAACGTTTGAAAGAGAGACGGAGCTAAAGAAGACAAATAACACTACCCCGTTTTTACAACGGATAGCTATGCCACGTCATAGTAAGGGGGCCGTCCATAATAGCGGCAGTAGTTCACTGTATGTAGGAAGAATCGGAATACTGGACTAGTTTATGTGCAACGTTAAACGAGGCCTGACCCTAGGTAATTCTTTGTTTCTTAGCTGAGGACGTCAAGTTCAATTAATATTTGTATGGCCTACTATACAGGATGACTTTGAATAGATGCGACAAAATGAAATGGGAGCTTCAGTTACAGTAACATAGTAATTATAAACTGTTTTTTCTACAATCTAATTCGTTAAAAAAAGTTACGTGGTTGGCGTTTTAAAATGATCCATCGATGTTAATATCTTTATTTAAGTACGAATTATCGGTATTCCAGAAAAATAATTAATATGCAAAATAAATAAGAAAAATTAAAGTATCAAAAAATCTCGTCCAACTAATCGCAGTGCTCAATGATCGTTGTGGAGTACTCGCGTTATTAAACGTTGCCATTCATAGCGGTGATAAAAGTTCATTAATTTTACATTTGGTATGTTCTAAATTTTCTTGACAACACGTATTATTGTATATTTAAATATGTCGCATCTATTCAATTTCACCCTGTATAAAACTGTTCCAAGTCTGGCTGTGTGAGACCAGTGGTGGCCGAGTGGTAACGGCCGCGACTTACGAATTGTAGGTCGCGGGTTCAAACCCAGCCAGGCGCATTACTTTGTGTAATTAACTTCATCAGCACTGCTCTCAAAACGGTGAAGGAAAACATCGTGAGGAAACCGGCATGTTCTAGAACCAAAAATTCGAAGACATGTGACATTCACCAACCCGCACTGGGCCCGCGTGGTGGATTACGGCCCATTCCCTCTCCTAGAGAGGAGGCCTGTGTCCTAGCAGTGGGAACGTTAAAAGGCTGATTAAGCTTATGCCTGGATGTGTGTATATGACTAATTGTATGTTCGTAAACGCACCCATGATAAAATAGTAATAATAATAATCGAAAAGCGTACAGTGAGCTTCAACAGTTACTGTAATTAATTACTGGTATCAACATCATGAATAGGTTCAACAGTTGGAGAGTGATCAAAAGGGCGAGAGTTATTTAATAGATCACATTAATCAGACATTCAAACTTCTCAAACGTTTACAGAACTTTAGTGTTTCAAGTTTTAACGTTGATAATTATTATTTCAGCCACATCATCAAGTTTCGGTCACGGTTCCTGACATTGGAAAAGTTATCAAGAATTACAACTTAAACCGAATGTGTTGGTTGCTTCCTTAGAATGCTGGGAATTCTTGAAACCTACAGTTTATGTGTTTGAAACCTTTCTGTATTCTTAAAAAAAAATTAAGAATACAGAAAAGTTTCTTGATTGCGTGCGTGCGTGTGTCTTGGTTGTTCGTTGCGTGCGTGTTGCGAGTGTGCGTGTTTGTCTGTCTGTAGCATCGTAGCTCTCAAACGAATGATTGATTACGATGCAGTTTCTTTCATTTGAAAGCCAGTTTCCTTGCGATTGTCCTGTTGATGTTTGGTTAATATCGGTCCAGCGGTGTAGGAGTGAGAGTATGTAATGCATTTTTGATTCTTGCAATTTAAGAGTTTTACCGCGGGTGGTATACTTTGGGTGTTGCGGAATTTGTTGGAAAGAGTCACCGCGGCCCTGGAACGCAAAAGGTATTTGAAGAAACACGGGTATAATATATAGATATATTTAAAAATGTAAATTAGTGAGTAAGTGAAAATAATAAATAATATTTTTTTTTTAAATATTAAAAAGATCACAGAACCATTTAATTTTACAAAAAAATGAACGCAGACGAAAAAAATCCAAAACCCTCTAAAAATCACTATTTAGTAACTTTAATCCCCTCAAAATAGGGTTCAATACACAACAGCCTGACTACAAAGGTGTTATACCAACATAATGCCATGGTGATAACTATGGGCCACGGTACAATAATCACACGAACCCAACTCACACTTGGCCGCTCCTGATGATACGGTCGCCTTTACCTCGGCTCGCTTTCAAAGGACCTCTGCGCTTGACAGCACACGTATCATTGTAACCGACCTCAGAAAAGAAGTAGGTTATTGTATTTGTCGCTGAACGTTCATACTTTGTGGTTTACATGTGCATTGAGAGAGAATTTTTGACAAGAGACATACTGGGCTGATGCTGTTTGTTCTCTTTGATCTACTTCTTCGAATGGATAACTAAAATCAATTGTTACATTGTTTTTTTTTCATATTCCGTGCATTCCAAAGTTCCTAGAGTCTTGTGATTATGAAAAAACGGCACTCTTATTGGATCAATCGCGTCTGTCACGGCCAATTTTCTCCAAATCTACTGTACCAATTTTGATAGCGACGTAACGAAAATAATACATTTGGAATATGTTGTAACATCATCTGTCTAGCCTTTTCCCTACTATATTGGGGTCGTCTCCCAGCCAAGCCAGATTCAGCTGAATACCAGTATTTTACGTGAAGCGGCTGCCTACCAGACCTCCACAACCCATTAACTGGGTAACACGTTACTTCTTGGCAAGAACTGGTGTCAGATTTTCTGGCTTCTGGCAATCCATAACGACTGCCAAAGATCTACAAATGACAGCCGGGACCAGCGGCTTAAGGTGCTTTCCGAGGCACGGAGAAGTCTCGTTATGTTAAGATGGTCACCCATCCAGAGACCAACCTCGGCAAGCGTTGCTTAACCTAGAATATCGACCCGTACGGCTGTTATAATTTAGCCACGAGCTCCTCAAACACTAACACAAAATGTAACATTAGAGGTAAATATTGGAATAAATATGTATGTATATAAAAAGGGTATTACGCCGTTCGCAAACTGCTAACTCTTTGCGGGAACCAAGACGAATTAAGCAAGGAAAAATAAATCAATAAACAAACCAAAACAGAATGAATTTCTCCTGATCCGTTTCGCAGACTTGTTCCAAACAAACAAATAACAGATTTTGACGGAAATACAAGTTGGTCCCTGCGGATTTACGTTCCCATAGTAAAGTGAGGGAATTGACGGAAATTCCGTTTTCCTAGATACAGTTAATTGTATAACTTGTAACAACATTGATAGAGATTTGGCTCTGCGGGAAAATATTTGGGGAAAGTTGTAAAGAAATTAAATTATCGAATAAACCTCCTTCTCGCGCAGTCGAGTAATGTAATGGATTACTTTTTTATTGTTTTAGAAGCAATTGAGCACTTTTTCATGTCAGTATCGTAGTATTTTTGAGCTACACAAAGTCTAAAATGTTGTTTTAGTATCTTTTTGTGCTTATGAGAGAGTTATGCAACATTTTGTCATTTTAGCGACTAAGGTTATAGTAATTCTATTAAAATAATTATAATAATACATAATAACAAATTATAACACAGGCACTAAAGATCGCTTTTAGCGATAAGGCCGCCCATTGTGTCAACCTACATATGTAATGTTTTCTTCGTCTATATTTTCTGAAACTTATATGGTGTAGGTACACAATGAAAAGTATTTTATTCTAAAGTATCTAAAGATATAGAAAAATTGCTCGTAGCGTAATGTTATATACCTAGCCGTATTTATTATAATTTCTTATGTAATAAAATAAATCTATATTGGTTTTGTACCTTGTTGTTTTGATCATCAAAATTACGATCATACTAAACTTAAAAATTCAATGTCTTTAGATTTTGTCGGTCGATTTTGATTAAATAAACGATAAATAAAATTGGAAATAACACTTCATATAATTAAATACCTAGGTTTTTGCGTGTTGCTTCCACAAACATACAGACGAACAAACAAAAATTGCATTAAGGCATTCTATGTCTTTTTCCTAGCGTTTCACTTTTATATTTTGCAAAAACATTAAAATTACAGATAGGGCAAGTTTCCGATTTTATTATATCTATACTAATATTATAAAGAGGAAAGATTTGTATTTTCGTATGTAACGAATAAACTCAAAAACTACTGAACCGATTTCAAAAATTCTTTCACCATGCGAAACCTACATTCACCCTGAGTAACATAGGCTATATTTTATAGTATTCCCACGGGAACGGGAACTCCGCGGGTAGAACGACGAGGCGCTGCTAATGTATAGATAAACTGTTATGGTGTATAATAAATACTTATTACATTGAAAGAAAGTGTAATTGTATTTACGCACACTCTGTTCCGCTGTAATTCCCAGGATCTAATGTCTGAGAGACTACGGAGACCATTTTTTTCGGGAAAAGTATTACTTACCCGTATAACTTTTCTATTTCCCCCGGTTCTAACCGAATTAGGTTAGTATGTGTTTGTTCCAAATGTTAGGTATGACATAATTGTTTTCCTTTAGAAAATTCTGTAGAAATAATGTGATAATTCCCGCAGGTCAGTTACTGAAAATAGAGACACATGTTAGCTTCAGCCGTAAACCATAGTTAAATAAGGAATATTAAAGAAGAAAAGAAAGAAAACTCGTTTATTCCGCCATAGATGATGCACAAAAAAATTAACTAAAACAAACTTAATTAAAAAGAAAAAAATACTTCCAATTAAAACTAAAAACAATGTCAGAACCGGGCACAACTACCACGAGTCTCTGGTCACACCATAGACAAAACAGAACATATTTAAACTTCTGTCTATGGCGTGACATCCGGCACCAACATTGACAGACAGTGACAACATAATAACAATATTAGATTTCTGTGAATAGTGTTATCATAACTATAACTCTATTTTCATAGATCTTTTAAAATGTTATTGTATATAATACGTGATACCTAATGTTAATGATGCACATTAATTTTAATTTTTAGTCTTAAAATAATGTATTCTCATTTTAATTTAAGTTAGGACATTCAAGTTTTTTTAATTTTGGTTAGAACATACATTTATAAATTATTATTTTTTTGTTTAATGTTTATTATTTGTTAAATTTTACTGCAATTATTAATTTGACCTACTTTGAGAGTGATGTGCAATTGTTTATGCCTTGTGTTAGGACTCATTTAGGAATTGTAACATTAAGTTAAATATTTATTTGTATAAGAATTATTTCATTTTAGAAGTCTGTTTATTTTTCTAATCACGGTTTATAAAATCTAATTAGTTATTTTATTGATTTTTGTTTTCATCCTGGCAACACTGAATTGATCGCCACCACGTTGCGCCTCCCATCAAGCCTTTTTTTTTTTTTTTTGGATGGGAAATCATCAAATGACTTCTCCCGCTCTGGGCGGAGCGGAAGGGAGTGTCAGACTCTTACTGACTAAAACCCACCCGTGTTCCTGCTTGTGCCCTTTGCGTTCCAGGGCCGCGGTGACTCTTTCGAACAAATTCCGCAACCCTAGCAGGCACTGTCCCTATGGGGCCCCGTCTTCTTTGCTGACGGCTCTTTGAGGCGCGCGTGTAACACGACGCGCCGTCGACTCGGGCCTGGTTGCTATCGGACGGCGAGCCACCCATAGCTCGCCATCCGCAGGCCCGCGCCTACGGTGGCCGGGAATCGCCCTGCGTTTCCCGACGCCCGGGGCGTCTTCTCCTGTTGCGGCGACTGGAGCGAGGAGCTTCCCTCTCTCGCACGCGCTCCGCCTCCTCCTTCGCTAGCATTACTGCTTCGCAGAAGGAGGCGACCGCCTCCCATGCCTCCTCACTCCCGACCATGGCTTGAACCAGGGCCGGACGCTAGAGGTCGCCGCCGCCGATCGCCTCGACGAGGACACGGCGGTGCTCCGCCCAGGCAGGGCAGACCTCCACCGTGTGCTCCACCGTGTCCTCCGGGCGATCCACACAGTGATGACACCCGGACGTGTCCTCCCGCTGGATCCGACACAGGTACCTCCCGAAACAGCCGTGTCCGGTGAGCACCTGCATCAGGCGGAAGGTGAGGACGCCGTGGCGTCTCTCTAACCACTCCTCAAAGAGGGGACTTATCGCCGCAATGGCAGCGTGCCCATTCCCATCAAGCCTGGGGGGGGGATTTGAGCGCGAGCGCAACGGGCAAGAGAGTCGAGTCAGTCTTGCTGCAACCAGCTGCAACAATCGAGTCGAAAGGACGAAAAATAAGTCAGTCGCACGACTGCATGCATAAAAATCTGTATTTTGGTTAAAGTGCTGTCTGGAACAAATTAAGGTATGTACACTGTTTTAATAATAAGAAATGAAAGTAAGCAACTAATGATGTTATTGCTGTGATTATTTTTTATTTTCAGAGAATCAATTTTGAGTTTCCTTTCATAAGTGACTTGTTTACACAGGATTCTCTTGTAAATTGTTTCATAAAATATCGTTCTGTAAACAAGTCGTTGGTGTGCCTATGTTAAACAAATAAATAAATTGAGAAAATGGAAGTTTATGAAAAGCTTGGTTACTGGTTCAAAACCTGGCATTCACGAGTCATTATGTATTCGCCCGCGTGCAGAGGTTGCACGTGTCGTGAGGAGGGAGGAGGTGCAGAGGTGCGTGTTAGTTTTTTTTTTTTTTTGCTTTGCACGATACTTTTATATTTTTTAATAATAAAAGAAGCCTTTGTTACTCAGTATCACTGAGTCTCGTCCAAATCGGCCCAGCTTTTTCGCAGATTCCCCTGAACAAATAAATAGAGAATCAGACCGGTACTTAAATAAATGGCATTTTTTAAAATTTAAATTTTAATTAATCTTTACTAAAAAAACTTTTACTATTATTTTGCAGCAAGCAGATACTTCAGTTTCATTTATTCTGTTCTTACTTAGATACGACAAACGGAAACTTAAATGTGTATTTCTTTGTACAGAAACAGGTACACCGTGTACCCTATGTGTTTGCAATTTAATAGAATATTGTACGAAAAAATAGAACTATACAATTGAGAATTCAAATTAATAGTCAGTCTTTTCCTATTCATAGAGTTTTTCTATTGCTATCATTATATTTTATTACCTAGGCGGTATATTCGCTGAATTGCCAGCAAGAAAATGTATGATCCCGAAACCGTGCCTATGATAAATAGATATGGTAACACTGGCACACAGGAATGAGCGATGACGTCAGCATTGTATCTGAAATACGATCTAACTAATATCCAAGGACAGGCACCATTTGTTCCCGTCTCAGGAAATCGTCTCACGTTGTGTATTATGCCTCAAAGATTATTGTTTTGTGCACGTTTTCGCACGTGGACAGCAGTGGTGGCCGAGTGGTAACCAGTGGCGTGCAGTGGTTCGAGTTGAGTAGGCCAGAAAATAATGTCCAAAAAAAAACCCACCACATTACTCAGGGTTTAAATGTGGTGTTTTTTTTAATAGGCCAATTAAAAAAACTCATTTAATTAAAAATCAACCCTGAATAATGTGGTTATTTTTTAAAATTTATTTGGACATTTTCTCTGGCCTACCCTAACTCGAACCACTGCACGCGCCTGGGTAACGGCCCCGACTCACAAATTGTAGGTCGCGGGTTCAAACCCAGCCAGACGCATTACTTTGTGTAATTATTTTCATCACCACTACTGTCAAAACGGTGCAGGAAAACATCATGTGGAAACCGACATTTCCTAGAACCAAAAATTCGAAGACGTGTGACATTCACCAACCCGCACTGGGCCCGCGTGGTGGATTACTGCCCATTCCCTCTCCTAGAGGAGAGGAGACCTGTGTCCCAGCAGTGGGAAAATTAAAAGGCTGAATATGCTATTATGCTATGCTATGCATTTTTTCGATGTTGACTCTGGAAATCATTGCTATTTTAAATTATTTATTGTAAGTTACATTTTTTTTGCACTGTGATCATGAATCATCTAGCTTTTAGTATGCTTGTTTACAAAGTATGCTTTTAACATAAGTTTTAAATTTCCTAATATGTCAGAAGGTATTTTCTTGTAACATTTAACACAGTACCCCATGAAAGATGTTCGCACTTTGAGTAATCTATAAAACTCTTTTATTTCATTCTCTCGAGTTTCAAGTCCCAAACAGTACAATTTAAAGTTCGACACCCATTCTGCTATACTGCGATACAATGGGGGTGATTGTATCCCAGAAGTGTGACGACACTCAGTCCCTCCAGCATCCCGGATCCATCTCTCCGAGACCCTATTGTGGGAGTGCGGATAAAAGGTCGCAATAAGCATATTTATCGTAACGTGAAATGTGAATCCATTTGTTATAAGCCGTCATAGAGTACAAAACATCCTAAGCTGCCAATGCTTCCTAAGTAAAAATATATGATTATGTTTAGTCCGTCAGTTAGATTATAGAAAAATATTGGACACGTATTTCTTCCTTTATCAAATCTATAAAAACTGACGAAGATACAAAGCATCAAAGATCAGGAGTGGGGGCTTGTGACGTCACGGCTCGCTAAAAATTGTAGCGAGTAATGACGGCACACGAGTTTTCAATACACTGTATCGTCTTCATTTTTTGTTTACGTGAAAAAATAAAAAATACGTGTCCAATATTTTTTGGCAATCTATCCGACGGACTAATTAGATTTTTTTAGTTAACTACCCTGTTATCATGTTTTTTATCAGTCTGGCTTTTACTCAACTATGTTTGGGTTTGTCTTTTGTTCCAACAGGAGTGAATTAATCTCCATAATCCTCTAGAAACGAAATAACACGACACCTTAGTAAAACTGGTATGAGATTTTCGTGACAACCCGTAGCCACTGTCAACGATCTACAAATGCCAGCCGGGAGCAACGACTCAAAAAGCTTTCCAAGGCAAAACAGGCAAAGAGACTGCCATCGTATACTCAAAAATTAAATTTCGCTCCAAACCCAACAATTTAATTACAAATAGTCTATTACCTAACTAAGCAGCGCGGTCCCGCAACGCGACGTATTATTTTTAGAATTATTAATACATACTTAGGTACTTAGATTGAGTTTTTTTTTACTTTTTAAAGGGAACTTAGGTTTTTGTGTCGGGGGTTTTTAAATTTTTAATTTAATTTTTTATTTCATACTTTTTATAGGTACATACTTATAGGAATACTCTCGATTAAGTCATCATGAATTATTCTTCCCCGCTTTCACCCCCCACAACTTTGAAACGACTCAACCAATTTTCATCAAACATGTCTAAGAACACTCAACCGTAACTCACCTTTCATACAAAAAAAAACTATTTTTTTTTAACGGAACCACAGACAGACAGACAGACAGACGAACAGACAGACGAACATACAGACATACGAACAGACAGACAGACAGACAGACAAACAGACAGACACGTCAAACTTATAACACCCATCTTTTTGTGTCGGGGGTTAAAAAAATTACAGCCAGTGTCAATTTTGACTATCGCTGTGACCGCTGACACTTGTGCCCAGCGCAGATACGCGGGCACCAATATTATTAAAGACTTCTCTGTTCGCTTCCGTGCTCTATACTCGCTGTTGACATCGTCACTGCCCCGGGTCAACTGAGGCTGGTTTATTACATAAGGACAAGTAAGTGTGTTTGAGCGTTGGGCATGAGTTGGCACGGGTCATGGAACTTCATTACTGGTTTTTCTTGTAAATTCGCAAAAAAATAAGATCAGTTGGTATTAAATCTCCGAAAATCTGTAAAGACCTTACTACTATCTAAATATATATAACTCAAAAGTGACTGACTGACTGACATAGTGATCTATCAACGTACAACCCAAACCACTGAACGGATCGGGCTGAAATTTGACATGCAGGTAGATGTTATGACGTAGGCATCCGCTAAGAAAGGATTTTGATTAATTCTACCCCAAGGGGATAAAATAGGGCATGAAAGTTTGTATGAAACTTTGTCAATTTTAAACCAATCGGGCTGAGTTTCAAAATCGGGGGTAAAGTAACTATTCCACGCGGACGAAGTCGTGGGCAGAAGCTAGTTCTAAATATAAAAGTTTGGATGGATGTTTGTTACTTAATTACGGAACGGCTCTGGATGAAATTTGACACAGATAGCATAAGCATAATCAGCCTTTTAACTTTCCGACTGCGGGGACACAGGCGTCCTCTCTAGGAAAGGGAATGGGCCGTAATCCACCAGGCGGGCCCAGTGCGGGTTGCTGAATGTCACATGGCTTCGAACTTTTAGTTCTAGGACATGCCGGTTTCCTCACGATGTTTTCCCTCACCGTTTTGAGAGCAGTGGTGATGAAGTTTATTAAACAAAGTAATGCACCTGGCTGAGTTTGAACCCGCGACCTGCAATTCGTAAGTCGGGGCCATTACCACTCGGCTACCACTGCTCCCTATAGAGATAGATTATAGTGTAATAGCACATAGGCTACTTTTTATCTGGGTTGTATGTTCCATTGGGATACTTTGCGATATACACGTGGGCGACGCATCTGGCAGTAGCTAGTTTTATAAAAATCCTTAATTCTATGCTCATAAAATATTCTGTTGAGAAATACAGCACGTAAAAGCATTTGTCCCAGTGCGCAGAGCTTACTTGCAGATCTTTCCAGAATACGAACCAGACTTACAACGGGGGAAACTGTATACAAAGTTGATACGACGGAGGGGCTTTCCTTTAAACTGCATATACTAGGTACCATTTACAAGCTCTGTACCAAAAATCAATTAAATAGGAGCAGTAGTTTAGTCGCAAATGATTTTTTAAGTTTTTGCCCCGTTTGAACACGATGTATATTCCTAACAGCTGATTATGTCTATAGGCATAGGTTATGTCCCTTAAAACGATAAATCTGAGTAAAACCTACGATGCGTTGTTGCCGCTC
The DNA here is from genome assembly GCA_905332915.2 of Hecatera dysodea. Taxonomy (NCBI): domain Eukaryota; kingdom Metazoa; phylum Arthropoda; class Insecta; order Lepidoptera; family Noctuidae; genus Hecatera; species Hecatera dysodea. The sequence continues at coordinate 23,611,746 of HG995287.1, read as the reverse complement.
TGACGCAAGTCACAAGTACAACCAAACGACGGGTCCGCTTTGTCACCTAGTATCTAAAGTCAGTTAAATTTATTTACACAGGGTGGTTGCGTTTTACTCTGATTTGTAAGCTATTCAGTTTGTTCGAAAAAAAAATAAAGTCATTTTTGGTGCTTTTTATTTTTATACCGTATCGAATTAATACTAAACACGTATAGTATACGTAGTGTAATTTAACGTTCCTCTGTCATATCAACTCTGTATAAAAACATGTAATTCAGCTGGATCCAGTCAGACTGGAAGTTGCCATAACATACGATAAAAATGATGATGACAAAATATCAAGGTTGACTTAGCCTAGGAAGAGTAACTATGGAGTTTCTTGTCCGTTCTTCTCCATAAGAATCTACCTTTGCGAATGGACGCTAGAGTCACTTAATTATGAAAATTTTTAATGATGACGTTCAAAAGTGCCGTTTAATAATAATAATAATAATAATATATCTTTATTTCAGACATACGTCCATACATTTTTAACAAATGAATCGTTAGTAAGGTTGTTAGTAGAACACATAAAAATACAAATAACATAATCTCATAACACTCATAATCTTCTCACACAACCAGCTGATCGATTATATAGTGATATTTAAGCCTATCTAAATTAATAACTCAAAAGTGACTGACTGACATAGTGATCTATCAACGCACAGCCCAAACCACTGAACGGATCGGGCTGAAATTTGGCATGAAGGTAGATGTTATGACGTAGGCATCCGCTAAGAAAGGATTTTGATTAATTCTACCCCCAAGGGGATAAAATAGGGGATGAAAGTTTGTATGAAACTTTGTCAACTTTAAACCGATCGGGATGAGTTTCAAAATCGGGGGTAAATTAACTATTCCACGCGGACGAAGTCGCGGGCAGAAGCTAGTTTGAAAAACGTTTTGACTTTGGCCTTGAAAATCGACCCGTATCTCGATCCCATTATTACTTTGTCATCAATATTATCTCATGAACTGTAACAGTAGGTTACTACAAAAATATTGATTTTATCTATACTAATATTATAAAGCTGAAGAGTTTGTTTGTTTGTTTGTTTGAACGCGCTAATCTCAGGAACTACTGGTTCGAATTGAAAAATTCTTTTTGGGTTGAATAGACCATTTATCGAGGAAGGCTTTAGGCTATATATAATCACGCTTAAGCCAATAGGAGCGATAAAGAATGTTTTAAAATCGGGGATTCCACGGGGACGAAGTCGCGGGCAGCAGCTATTATTCAGAAAACCGCACAGTTACAATTTGTTTACCCAGTGACACATTAACGAAAACATGTATAATTAGACCCAACTCTGAATCCTATTAGTTATTATCTTTTGTGATTGATCTGACCTTCAAATGAAACTATAATTAATATCGACGAAAGTAAATATAAATGAATGCGAGAAAAAGTAATATTACGTATTATCATAAAATAGTATAGAAACGTTGGCACTATTCCAAAAAACTTACATATTGGAATTATTTTCTGTATATTATAGTTAATATACTTCCTCTAGTTACTATTTCAAATTTCTAATACACTGAGTTTCTAGTTCAAGCGCAAGATTCCCGATACCTGTAAATTTCTTATTTAAATTCTATTTATTTCGTACTAGCTGCCGCCCGCGTGTACTCAAAAGAAAATACTTTCGGGATAAAAATGGAATATCCTATGTGTTATTCCAGACTATACTTTACCTCTGTGCCAAATTCCATCAAAATCCACTCAGTAGTTTTTGCGTGAAAGACTAACAAACATCAAAGTCAAAGTCAAAACGTTTTTTTTTTTTTTTCAATTAGGTCACACGCATTTTCCACGCGCGTTTTTGAATAATGAAATCAATATTTTTGTAGTGACCTACTGTTAATGTTCGTGAGATAATATTGATGACAAAGTAATAATGGGATCGAGATACGGGTCGATATTCAAGGTCAAAGTCAAAGTCAAAACGTTTATTTAAATTAGGCCACACGCACTTTTGAACGTCATCATTAAAATTTACCATAATTAAGTGACTCATATTCATATTCATATCTTTATTTGCATTCCATAATGTCTGAAGATCTTACAATGTGCTTGTGACTCTAGCGTCCATTCGCAAAGGTAGATTCTTATGGAGAAGAACGGACAAGAGACTCCATAGTTACTCTTCTACATACATAAATACAGACTTATGGCGTTTATAATATTAGTAAGGATTGTATAATTATGTAGGTGATATTATTAGTATACAATTTGTGCTCCTACCACTGGCCATCTTTTTAACCCAAAGTTTGATTGGTGGAAAATGCATTGTTGCATTAAACCTGCCTACGTACGTCTAAACAAGTCATTTTTGCTAGAAAAATAATCGCACAATATCATTCAATTTCTGAAAAACCAGACGAAACTATTCAAACGGAGTTTTATGAAAGAACCGTGAAAACACAATAAACATTCCACTGCATTCAAACATAGGAATTTAGAAATTTGGAACCCTTTGTAAAGTTCAGAATCAAATAAATAAATAAAATCAAAAACACAAGAGCATTTCAAAGCCCAAAAGCGAAAGGAAAACTTTATTTCAAGTTTATCGCGCGAATACTCTACAATTTTTCACTAAACAAAATCGCAGTCTCTTTGTTTGGTGACACCTTAGAAATTTACTCAACTGGCGTGGAACTAAGAAGGTAATACGTTTTGCACGTACGATGTTACATACATATACGTAACAACAGGTTCGGAAAATACGAAGTAAAACGAAATACAAGAGAGCTGCCATTTTTATTTCTTGGAAAAGTATTTTAGAAACTATTTTTCTTACTGCTTTTTATGCGCACGCTATAAAATGTTTATGCGTTGGTAATAATTATAATTGTAACATTATAATTCATTTTCACATCAATTTTTTTTTTTGGTAGTTGCGTCTAGTTCGAATTGAATTCAAACATGGCCGACACGTTAACTGGGCCTCAAGTCTGATATTGCAATAGTGTCAGAATGGTCTATCATTGATTTCATAATGGTTGATTTTTACAAGTTTGGTAATCTACTAATATAAAAGCGTTACTATGACTTTCCAGTGGTCAACCACTGACACTCCATTGAAAGAAATAGCATAGAATGGTAATCTCGTACACAATGACAAATGAATAACAGACGTATGCGTCAATCTGCTAAAATTTTGACAGTTCCTTTGATCAGTGTCCTACCATTAGAACGTCATTGTGTAGTCATTGCTTTAAATAGCTCGGTAATCAAAAAGTATTACGAGACCATTGACAGACCAATGATCGACCATTATGAATTTAGCAGATTACGAACTTTTAGCAAAATGACAATGGGATCGTGTTGGAATGACAAATTTATAAAAATAGCAGACTTGGGGCCCTGGTCGACTGTATCTTTTATTTAATTAACTTTTAGTTAAAAAAAATACAGTCGACTTGCGAACCCAACTTCCAAAAAGGGAGGTTGTTGATGTTGTTAAGGAGAGGAGGTTGGAAAGGAGGATCCCTTTTTGGAAGTCCGTTAAAACATAAAATGGCTCACTGCTTCTCTGATCAAATTTTATCATATCCTTCATTTCAGCCGAAACAGGGCCCTGAGTCTGCTATTACAATAGTGTCAGAATGGTCTAACATTGATCTCATAATGGTTCATTTTTACAAGTTTGGTAATCTACTAATAAAATAGCGTCACTATGACTTTCCAGTGGTCAACCACTGACACTCCATTGAAAGAAATGGCATAGAATGGTAATCTCGTACATAATGACAAATGAATTACAGACGTATGCGGTAGTCTGCTAAAATTTTGACAGTTCCTTTAATCAGTGACCTACCAATAGAACGTCATTGTGCAGTCATTGCTTTTAATAGCTCGGTTATCAAAAAGTATTACGAGACCATTGACTGACCAGTGATCGACCATTATGAATTTAGCAGATTACGAACTTTTAGCAAAATGACAATGGAATCGTGTTGGAATGACAAATTTATAAAAATAGCAGACTTAGGCCCCTGGTCTACTGCTTGTAAATGGCTTCCACAAAGCATCGTCACATCGATCGGAACAGCTGTGCTTCTGTACATGGATGATATTTGAGAAAAACTAACACTAGAAGTGTGTCGCAAAAGAACACAAAAAAATATTCTTAGAACTTTTGTCCATGCATTTGTGCGCGGTAACCTCAAAATTGGCGCAACTGATTTAAGTGCGGTTTCACTGGTGTATTGTGATAAGCTTCACTTAACAATAAGGACTGTTGTTTTATTTGAATCGGTTCATAAATAAAAAAGTTGTCAGATTTTTACACATGTATATTTATTTTTATACAAGCTTTGCTCGTTTATGAGCTAGTTTATGATTTGATGAAAAATATTAATTAAAATATTATTTAAAATTTGAAAATGAAAATAATATATCTAGTTTTAATTTCCGCGAATATTTTTTGGGTTGCAGGTATGCACCTCCCTCCCGCCCGCTATATTATGCACATGCAAGATTACAAGGCAAATGCAAGGATTTTATGCACATGCAGGAAGGTATTGGTGTTGGGTGTTGCTTTGCCTTCCTGCATGTGCATAAAATCCTTCCATTTTTGGAAGTCTGTTAAAAATATTACGAATCTTCTCGTCTATTTTGAAGTCTGCTTCCCGTCAAACCGAATATAAAACTCCGATATGAATAAATCAAATTATATCAACTCAGTGCACAGTTTCTTTAGCGTAAAGCCATCATAGTATCCACTAGTTACCCTTTAGTAGGCACTAAAACAGTTTTACTCAACCGTTACTTACTCTCACTTCATTGCCTCAGTTTGCCCCGTAATTCAAAGATAATAGCCCCGGGCTATTAATGGGCTATCTCGGCGACTTCCGAGTCGGAGGAGACGACTTCAAGATTGCATCAGCTATAAGAAGTCCTCAAAGTATACGAAGGGCTTGTGTTTAGGTAGGTATTGTTTGTATATTGTGACTTTCCTTGATTCTTAATTTAAATTATGCATATTTGTTACTAAGTAGTTCAAAGAAAAGAAATAAAAAAGTGTTTATTTGCACAAATTGTAATGCATATTTAGGTTGGATAAAAATATGCATCACAACCGCACAAAGTAAGGTTTGCGTATGATCGAGTTCATATAAAATAAAATGTGCGCACCGTTATTGTTTTGAGCTCTGGGCGGACCACGGCACAAAGTCTGCTATTTTTATAAATTTGTCTCGTTATAGTTTTGGATAACCGAGCTATTAAGAGCAATGACTGCATAATGTCATTCTAATCAAGATCACTGATCAAAGGAATTGTCAAAATTTTAGCTGACTACCGCATACGTCTGTCATTCATTTGTCACATGTTCATTTGTAGACCATTCTGACACTATTGTAATAGCAAACTTGAGGCTCAGAGTCTTGGGCACGGGTCTGTATGGAAAACCTTTAGAGTTTAGCTATGGATTCTACCGCAGACATAAACCATTAAAATGCGCCCCTAAAATTGTAAGATATCGCGTGAAATTGTAAACTATATTCTCTTAACTAGCTTCTGCCAGCGACTTCGTCCGCGTGGAATAGTTACTTTACCCCCGACTTTGAAACTCTCAGCCCAGAGTATTATAAACGTAAGAGTAAACAAATATAATCAGCAAGCTCCGAACTGCTAAGCTATCGGGAGTTACACGTGCTATTGTGAGTCAACCATAAAAGATAGACATATGCTGTTGAGGGATATTTTTTAGATAATTTTATGTAGAACATTTCCGTCATACATGATTTCTATGTAACTTTAACCATTAAGGCAACACACGTGACGGAAGCTTAAAAAATGGATTAACTTATCCCGTTTTCCCAACATTTCCCTTCACTGCTCTGCTCCTATTGATTGTAGCGTGATGAAAAGTATACTATAACCTGCCCAGGAGTATGAAGAATAATTGCACCAAGTTTCATTAAAATCCGTCGAGTAGTTTTTGTTTCTATAAAGAACATACAGACAGACAGACAAAAATTTTACTGATTGCATTTTTGGCACCAGTATCGATCACTAATCACCCCCTGATAGTTATTTTGAAAATATATTCCCTGTACAGAATTGACCTCTCTACAGATTTATTATAAGTATAGAAGATAAGACACTTTGAATTTTGGTGTGAATTATTCCATACAAAACGATTTTCATAACATATCTATAAAAAATATAATTTAATTAAGATTTATTACAATTTTACGGAGATACAATTTTCCGGTCTTAATCTACAAACTAAGCACTAAAACGACCGTTAGTCGTAAGTTTAAACTGTTATCTAAAGTTTACAGCTATCGGCAGACATTCAATACAGAGCTTTTTTCTCTGCACTCTGTATAAAACGCTCAAGTCCTTGCAGGGCTCAGATGTGAAGACTACTGTGACCATGATGGCCACCAGACAATCTATACTTATATTATAAAGCTGAAGAGTTTGTTTGAACGCGCTAATCTCAAGAACTACTACTACTACTATGTCCCTTAATGGCAAACTTATTAAGGCGTTTCCCTGACCAAATAACCTTGAGCATTCGTTCCCTCTTTGCCGCCCGCATCCTGCACACGATTTTTTATCATAGAATTTTTTCGAATTATTTTGAATAAAAAAGATAAGCGATCTTTTGAAATAAAATAAAACGTGTATAATATAGATTTTTAAATTATCTATCCATTAGTGTAACCCTCAAATGATTGGAGCGTTGCATTTGGCAACAGATGCATAAAATCAACAATTTTAGTCATTTTTTTAAAGTATATTTTATATTTATTTATAACACATAAAAACAAATTAGAACGTGGAATATTATGATAAGACATTGAACATTAATAATGTGCTTTTACATGTAGATTATTTCTCATAACTAATGAGTTAAGTCTCTGAATAACGAAGAAAAACGCACTATCGCAAGGTTTTGGTCGGGGTATCGCCTTATTGTTACCTCTGCTGGAATTACCTTGTTGTACCTTTTAGTAGTATAATACTTTGTGTTTATAATATTTTAGTTGCATCGCCCTCGCATATATGATCAATTAATGTATATAAAACATTGTAAAAATTATATTTGAAAAGAGTAACTATGGTGTTTCTTGTCCGTTCTTCTCCATAAGAATCTACTTTTTGCGAATATAAAACTAGAGTCACTATAATATTTTTTTAACAGAAAACGTCATGAGAAATCATAGGAAAAAAATAAAGGAAAAATTAAGTAATAACATAAATTTCATTCAAAATACATGATGAAAAAATACTACTATGACATTTCAATCTCAGAACTGGTTATAGGAAAACCTGATGTCTTACATTTATGAAAACTGGCATTTCAATATTGTCTTCAATTAATTCAAAAATGACGGACGAACATCATCAGCCAACAGCCAACAATTGTACATCAAATAAGCATTACAGTTCAGTTCAATGTTGTAAATAAAATGTAAATCAATGCTACCAGTAAATTATTCGGTAAACAATGCAGATTTAAAGTAAATAATTGTTCATAGTGCGCTATGCGGAACAGTTTGTATTTAATTGCCATTTTAAATCACACGTCATCAAATCATTGACTTGAATAAAATACGTAACAAACTTTGGTAACAGCATCCAAAGGCACACAAATTCAATCTCTTAGCATAATCAGCCTTTGAATGCTCCCACTGCTGGGACACAGGCCTCCTCTCTAGGAGAGGGAATGGGCCGTAATCCACCACTCGGACCCAGTGCGGGTTGGTGAAATCTCTCAAGGTGAGGTCAATCTCTTACTTTTATCAAAAACATTAACTCCGCTCTTTACTTTAGTATCACCAAATGATCCCATGTCGCATTTTACGACGGTTCTGTCCGACGCAGTTGGACGACACCATGTCCAAAGTCCAGGGCCCCAAATCTGCTATTTTTATAAATCTGTCATTCCAACACGATCCCAATGTCATTTTGCTAAAAGTTCGTAATCTGCTTAATTCATAATGGTCGATCATTGGTCGGTAAATGGTCTCGTAATACTTTTTGATAACCGAGCTATTAAAAGCAATGACTGCACAATGACGTTCTAATGGTAGGTCACTGATCAAAGGAACTGTCAAAATCCTAGCAGATTACTGTATACCTCTATCATTCATTTGTCATTATGTACGAAATTACTATTCTATGCCATTTCTTTCATTGGAGTGTCAGTGGTTGACCATTGGAAAGTCATAGTGACGCTTTTATATTAGTAGATTACCAAACTTGTAAAAATCAACCATTATGAAATCAATTATAGACCATTCTGACACTATTGTAATAGCAGACTTGAGGCCCTGTGGAGCTGAATGCTACATTTTCGCGGCTCCCATAAAAACGGATCCCGGACTGTCCCATTCAATACTGACTAATGGCCTCCGCGCGGCACTCGCCCGATCTCGAGTTACTTTCACACCATTACTGCACTTTATTTTTCCTGTAAGTACACTTAAAATTTAGTTTCAGAAGTTCTATAAAATATAAAAAAATGTGACAATCTCTTCAAAGTTCTAGGATTACTATAGTATCTGGATAGTACCTATCAGAATACCAACGCTGTGTTTTTTTTTTAATATCTCAGCTTATTTAGAGATGAGAACCTTTTTGGCCTTGCACTTATACTAATAGCTTTTGTTAATTTATTTTTACTATTTCTTTTATTCATTTATAAATCATACTTATTTTTACTATTATTATATTTTTTTTGTTTAGATTTTTTTTCGTCTTGTGCGAGTCCCAAATAAACACTTTTCTTTCTTTCTTATTTATTTATTTTTTATTTAATAGAGCACCCAAGCATTAGCATAATCAGCCTTTTAACGTCCCCACTTCTGGGACTCAGACCTCCTCCCTAGGAGGTCTAGGAGCTCTCTAAAACCGCATCAATATCCCTTGCGCAATTTTAAATATCTAAGCAAACATAGGGACAGACAGACAGCGAGAAGTGACTTTGTTGTATACTATGTAGTGAAGAGATACATTGTACTGACCCCAATTAAATAAAATAAGAGCAGAAGAATAACGACAACAATAAGTGGACCTTCTGTCCCCCATCTTCCACGTCCCCAGCACAGTGCATGCCGTGATTTGTGGCTCATGAGATGTCTGCGGTGTTTTATAGTCCTTACGGTCCACTGGTGCATGCATCTTCAAGTTCCTGCGACCGAAGCTCGCTGAATTTTAAAAGTCGTTTCCCAGTCTACTTGCTTATTTTTTCTCTTGGAGGAAATTGGTTCATTAATCTTAGGTGAGCGCTTAAGAATTTGGCGCAATCTTAACTACACTAGCTCCTATCGTCTAAAGTGCCTTTGTGAGCTCGCGTGATAAAAAACATTTTAAATTTTACTTACACAAGTTAGTCACTAGGGTTAAGGCGACACCCCGACCAAAACGTTGCGGTAGTGCGTTTTTTCCCACGACGGAACGGAGACAGTGTATGCGTTTGGGGTGAGAGGATGTTTGTTTGTTTGTGCAAACCAATGTTCCCATTTATCTCCAGTAATACTAGTCCGATTTTCATGCGGTTTTCAGTGATGGGTTCCGATTTGATTGGTGCGTGTTCTTAGATAGGTGTTACGGTGACAACTCAACAGGGGGCGCTGCAGTCAGGGATATTTGGGCAAACCAATATTGCCATTTATCTTCAAAACTGCTATTCCAATTTTGATGCAGTTTTCAGTGGAGGGTTAAGGTTTGATTGGTGCATGTTCTTAGATATGTGTTACGGTGACAACTCACAAGGGGGCGCTGCAGTAAACATGTTTTTGCAAAAAACAAAACTACTCCGATTTTGATGTAGTTTTCAGTGATGGGTTGGGGTTTGATTGGTGCATGTTCTTAGATAGGTGTTGCGGTGACAACTCACCAGGGGGCGCTGCAGTAAACATATGTTTATACAAAAAAACAAAACTTCTCCTATTTTGATATAGTTTTCAGTGATGTGTTCGGGTTTGATTGGTCCATGTTCTTGGATAGGTGTTACGGTGACAACTCACCAGGGGGCGCTGCTGGTTCATAATAAAATTCTCTCTAAAAAGTTTGAAATAAAAGGCAAAATTCAAAATTTTGAAAAAACCCACGACGGTAAAAACATAATTGAAAAAGAATTAAATAATTTATAAAAACCCCCGACTTACAAAATTAATGTAACCTAAGAATATCCGACGGGGGCTGTCATCACTATCTGCAAACTAGCTCATTGAATGGCAGCCCTGACGGATATTCTTAGGTTAGGGTGGGTTTTAGGGTGGGTAGGTCGGGTGGGTTTTAGTCAGTAAGAGTCTGATACTCCCTTCTGTTCCACATACAGGAAGGGAAAATTCATCCAGAAAAAAAAAATGGGTTATCAATTTGATGTCGGTTATTTCGCCTATATTATAAATATACATACATATATTGTTATACACACAAGCACCAAATGAATATTTAACTGTAAGTTGTTAAATTACACATTATGTCACTAAGACTCCGCTGTGGTCCGTCCAGCAGACTGGCACATAGTGAGTTTTAGAAAACAGTTTTGATAAAAAAAAAAATAGTAGTAGAATACTTGTAAGTCCAGCAATTATGTCAGCAAACAGGTGTCCCATCCCAAAATCCTTACAAAAAATTGCCCAACAGTGAAAAGCAAAATCTTCACCTCAAAAACAAAATGGCGCTTGGCCGCCAGCCAGCGTCTCACCCGGTTAACTAGAAGAGCTATACTTCAATCTTTAAATCCTGTAACTTATTACCGTACGTGACTCTGGTGATAGGGTGGTTTTCCGTGATTGTATCTCGTCTCTTCTCCTTGGGGATAGTCTTGAAATACGTGACGTAACGAGGAAATCATTTGAGATGGCCTGGAGGGCAATCGCGCTAATTTCAAACATCTGCGAACGTTTATGATAACCATAGATATAATAAACAAGGAGATATGCCCTGTAGCCGAAAATGTATCGGAACCTGTGTCTCCTGTTTTGCCCTACCACCCGGCAACTACTACGAATGCAGTTCAGTAAAAGCAATAGATACGCAGTCGCACACACACCCGCATTTCTGAAATCGGACTGTACTACACAATCAATTATAAACCTTATCCTACTAAGCACAGCGTGTATTTACCGTACACCGTACAACTTACTCACACAAAAACAACGGTGGGTATCGTTGTGCTATGCAAAAGCAATTTATTTTACATATACGCTAGTGATTGACTAAATCGGAAAGTTGTCGATTCTGCATTTATTACACACACCATGCTGCCCATGTATAACAAATAAATAGCGTGAAATTATTGACTAATTTTAAGCAAAAGGTCACTAATATATTATCTTAAACATGCCGATTACTATAATGCATTCGAAACTTTATCGAAAGTAAAATACAATTACCATAAAAAGTAAGGAAGTAGCACGAGAATAAGGCATAAACACGATAATTCAAAGCCAAAAACACTTGAACGATTATTTACCAAAAATTTATTGCAATCTAAGAAAGTTTGGTACACTTTTGTAATATTTCATTCAACAATCGACATTGTTGTCGACAGTGTATCTGCACAATTACATCACTAACTCGCGGCAAGAAGCAGCGGCCGTACTATGCGATACATCGGCTTGCTAAAGTATCGTTTTGTGATTTTTACATTGCTCATCCAGTCACTTAGCGACAAACTTAGGTAGTGGTTAAGGAGCAGTGTATTCATTGTAATATGTTATTGTCGCTGTGACATTTGAAAACAAAAATAACATAGTATAAGCAAGAAATATTTTACGATTTGTTGTTTTTCATGATTTTAAAGACAAATATAGTAAAATACTTGTACTTTGATATGGTAAGTGATTCCATAATTAACAAAGTTTTGGTTTATGCTTCGGTTTTTACAAGAAAACACTGAACAACACGGCATTCTTATATCTTATCACGCTCACGGTCGTAAGCGCACTAGTTCGCGGATTCGACCATTGCGTAAGACATGCTCGCCCAGAGCATGTCGCGAGGACGCCGACACGCCCCCTTGCCACTTCTCCTGTATTTTATATTTCTATGATGATAACGTTACGGTCCAATTGCGACAACGGTTAGGTTTCGATTCAGCTGTTCCGATTTTGGTATTGCGTTAAAGTTGAAATTCTAATTAAAAAAAAATAGCGTCCCATGAACTTTTCGTTTGACAGCGTTCCAGTTACGATCGCGTTGCGTCTTAACGCGCTGTCAAATTTTAAGCGCGATACGAAACTGTCAAAAAGTTGTGATGTAATAGCGGTTCAGTTGCGATTACGTTGAAAAAATAATAGCGCGATTGGGCTCCTGAGGTTATTGAACCAAGGTTACGGCTGATCGAACTGAAGTAAGTTATGCCAAAGACGGGTGTTTGGTTTTCTACAGTTGCTGATGGCACCGAGGCGTTACCGATTGGAGAATGGAATTCGACACGAAATGGTTGTAAGTTTGCTGGGGGCAAGTATAATTACCCTTAAACAGGTTTTGCGTTTATTCTATTATATGTTGTACTAGCTTCTGCCAGCGACTTCGTCCGCGTGGAATAGTTACTTTACCCCCGATTTTGAAACTCTCAGCCCGATCGGTAACTTCTCCCGTTTTCCCAACATTTCCCTTCACTGCTCTGCTCCTATTGATTGTAGCGTGATGAAAAGTATACTATAACCTGCCCAGGAGTATGAAGAATAATTGCACCAAGTTTCGTTAAAATCCGTCGAGTAGTTTTTGTTTCTATAAAGAACATACAGACAGACAGACAGACAGACAGACAGACAGACAGACAAAAATTTTACTGATTGCATTTTTGGCACCAGTATCGATCACTAATCACCCCCTGATAGTTATTTTGAAAATATATTCCCTGTACAGAATTGACCTCTCTACAGATTTATTATAAGTATAGATATGCAATATCAGCTCAAAGCATTCACTCACAGCAGTGAAAGGTATGGCCATTTTTAAAAACATTCCTGTCTCAAATAAGGGGCCTACATAAATTACGTCACACTTTAAGGGGGAGGGAAGGGGTCAACAATGTGTGACATTGTGTGACAAAAGGGGTGGGAGGGGTTCTAAATTTCATGACGTCACATTCCAAAATCTATTTTAATCTAAGTGTTAAGTAAAACACAAACAAATACACGAATAAAACTGTAAAATATGTAACGTCACACTAGAGAGGGGGGTCTCACAAATGTGACCAGCAGTGCTATTCTGTAAGAACTCACGTGCGAATTCGATTCATATCTCATTTTCGATTACACTTCGTAACTCACCTGAAGTGAAGTATTTTATATTCTGACTGTCAAGTTAAGTTTGCTTCACCTATGTTCTCACTTAGTGGCGCTAGTGTAGTTTTCGTCAAGTTACAGAATACCAAATACAGTTTTCACCGCAGAATCAGAAGTGAGAACTGGAGTGAGTTCTTACAGAATAGCATTGCAGCTATGACAAGGACGGGGGGGTTTACAAAATCATGAAATCCGTGTGACATAATTTATGGATAGCCTCAAACTGTCACATTACATTCACAGAGTTGGTAGTAAGCAGTGGAAAAATTGAAATTGCAAACTTGGATTCTTAGCCTTTTCGTTTCTCCGACTGTACGCGACTAAAAGAAAACCTAATCTCATTAACAATACAACAGTAACTAAAAATAACAAAACTAATCTTTGTTTCAAAGCTAAAAAGTTCAAACATCTCTTTCCCTTAGTGCTTCGTAGTATTTAATAATTTTAACGAGAATACTGAAAAAATTTTCGCGCAGACAAAAGTAAAATTAACGAAATGCTGGAGTTTTTTTTTTGTAAGTCATAAAGCAGAGGAGTTGTCGATGAAAGCGTTGAGAATTTATGTTAATTGTTGAAAGACGAAGGATTATTTTTAGGGTTAACTTGATGAACAAAGAAACCCCATTGACAGCATTTTTTTGCGTCACCACCATCAGCTTCTCGACGCACTGTAGCTTACCATCCCTACCTTGTTGCTATTCGCACCAAGCGTTTTCAATCATCTTTTATAATGCGCACAACAAAGGAGTGGAACTCTCTGTCTGCGTCTGTGTTTCCGAACGCATTCAACCCTAATCTCTTCAAAGTTAGAGTGAACTGTGTGGTGTGTGGAGTGAAAAGTGCCAATTCCATCATGATTCGTCTGAGGGAAAGAGATAGTGCTATTCGTCTTGTGTAACTCCGTCTTTCTCTGACACAGAAAACATGATGGATTTAAGACGTCATAATAGGGCTGCAGGCTTCTTCTGGGTAAGCTCATTCCATCGTAGACTTTGTCTCTGTCATCTGTGACCTAGACTAGAGTCAAAAGCAAATCCATTTCACAATAAAAAAAACAACTTCTAAGCAGAAAGAGGTTCACGGCTGGACTTGGCCTCCCCAAGCGTTGCCACATTGACCTGTTCTTCCTTTACCTATTTTTTTAAAATTAAATTTACTAACTCACTAGCAGTGCTCCACGTTTTTAGCCGCGTAATTCCCGTTTCCGTGGAAATATCGGGATAAAATATGCTTAGGTTACTCAGGGTGAATGTAGCTTTCTAATGGTGAAAGAATTTTTTGAATCGGCACAGCAGTTTTTCAGTTTATTCATTACAAACATACACACACACACAAATACAAATCTTTCCTCTTCATAATAACATTTAGTGTGGAAAACAAATTGGATCATTTTATTGATTTGAACTGTATGCTCAACTGACTCAAAGATTAATGTATTCGTACAAACGCTTGCACCCCAATATATATTATTTTATAATTTTAAAGTATACACATACTTAAAGGTAGATACTGGCCGGTGTTACGAGCCCTCATGTAACATTCGCAGCGAGCATGCTACGATACGCCGTGTCCTAAAATCAGAGGAGCAGTCAGTACCTACTTTGAAACGAGCACAAACACGTGCATGTTTATGCTCCTTTCAAAGTAGGTACTGACTGCGCGAATGTTCGCTTTGTTACATGTTACATTAAACTCTATAACACCGGTCAATACCCAGCTTTATTTGTGCGTCGCTATCGCCATCTTAAGATTCACATACCACGGCGCCTTAAGTAAAAACTATGTCCAAAATGCAATTCAAACTTTGTTCATCATGAACTCATTTCAATAGCGCATACATTCAAAGGAAAAACTCTGAGCCATCGCAAACTTTAAAAACAAAAAGATCCCAAAATCCACAGACAGAACCAACAATGCAAATACTATTCCACTTGACCGACGTCTAGCTATGAAACTTTACAAAGAAAATAAAACAATGAATCCAGACGAATGATCTAAAATATACTCACAATTATAAAGAGCAACCATTCTGAACCCACTCTCCCAGAAATACTTCACAAGTTAATGTTTTAAAACCTTGAATATTTATAGGATTATATAAAGAGCAGCGTTCAACTTTGAATTGTTGTGGATTGAACAAGTTAACGAAGTATTTTCTCTTTGTTCAGCTGTCTTGAAGATAGTCTTTTGATTTTGAGCAATAATGACTGATTGTTCCAAGTTTAAACTTGTCACTTGCTATTCTATATAATGACCCTCATAGGGTACGTGCACAACGTGGACTATGACATCGAGTTTTCCTTTGAAACGTGTACGTTAAAAATACTTGTTACTGACGCTACTGTGCTGCCACCTACAATCATAAACAACATTATGTATACAGGACGATTGGTAATTAAGTGCGTTCCTTGAAATGGATTACGCGTAACTAGAGCTGATTTACGAGTGCAACGATTTTGATCCGATTTTTTTGTTTGCCTCTTAATCAAAAACTGCAAATGATAAGAAATCTATTCCTCTCTGCATAGTCAACTGGTACTTTTAGAATAGCTCTTGAACGAATGAATCCTTCAAATAACAATTTATTAAAAAAATAACCATATCTTTACAAATAAATGTATGGTATGGATACTTGTATATACTTCATCTTCTTGCTCGCGTCGACGATTTTATTCACATATCCTGCGTAAGCTTCGAAGAGAATTCAACCAAGCCGACAGCCTTAATTTGTCTGTAGGTATATGCCAATATATTTTCATACTTTTGTGTCTAAACAACAGACTTTCATGAGACAATTACAGTTCAAAGACAAGTCATTGGAATCTCTGAATGTTAAAATCAAAATTCTATAAACAACCAAGCCTAGAAGCCACAGATAAGCACCTTTAACCAGCAATAAAGTTACAAAATTAATATACTCGACTTATAATCAGCTTCTTCAATTTTGCTGGCACTGAAACACGATTCTTCACTACTAGCAAAATTACGTTTTCCTTGAAATTCAAGTGCTTAATGTGTCGTTTATTTTGTCTGTATTTTCCGATAATAAACCCCGAGTATGTGTCTATTTTGTATGTAATTGGTATTATTTTGTGTCGTCGTAGGAATAATTTTTTCTCACCAGGTTTAAAAAGAGTCTCACAACACACTAAAATATTTATAGTATCTCCATACTTCATCCCCGTACCACATTCCTGACGCAAACTCGCTAACTCCAGCCTAGGAACCGCATCCTTACTCGAACCACGCACCTAGTCGTAACAACCGGAATTCGTTTGTTACATTACGTCGGAATTCCATAACTGAATCCGATTTCAAAGCCGCTACGTTTTAAACGGATTTTGCGGAAAAAATCGTTTGTAATTTCATTGTGGAGCCGTGTTTTAGGGCTTTAGTTTTGTGAAGTTTGATGGGCTCATAGATATAGTATTTTATATTTCTATGGATGGGCTGTTGTGGGATACAGTGCTAAATGATGACTGTTTGGTGATTTCATTGTTTCTTAGATTATCGACTCATCCTGTGTACGGTGATGATTTGAGTGATTACCAGGTCATCGTCCCAAGCCATGCGAGTGCGACCCTTCCACAGGTCTAGTTAAATCCTCTCGCACACATGTAAAGCATGATTCAAGATTCAAAGATTCAAGATTCAAAGCATTTATTTCAATTAAACCCTTTACAGGCACTTTTGAATTGTCATGTCGAAAGAGGTGAAGCTATCTGCACGTTCCAAAGCGTAGATCTCTATGGAGAAGAACGTGCAAGAAACTCCACGGACACTCTTTTAAATCATGTTCTGTAACCTTGGTTACATCCTCCCTCCAACATGACCTGTAAAAGGAATTAAAATAGCTTTTTATCACGGTAGTACCTACATAAGCCAGTCCTACTAATATTATAAACGCGAAAGTTTGTAAGTATGGATGGATAGGTGTTTGTTACTCTTTCACGCAAAAACTACTGAACGGATTTGGATGAAATTTGGCACACAGATGGTTTATAAACATTATTAACATATAGGATAATTTTTACCCTGATATTCCCACGGGATCGAAACTTATGCGGGTGTAACCGCGGGGCGCTTCTAGTTTATAATAATTAATATTATGGGCTGATTTTTCAATGGCCAAAGCACTTTTATTTCAGGAATTAATATGGCGGTTAGAGGCAACTTTTCTTGGAAAAATATGTCAAACGGTCATAATTACAAGACAACTTTTATGTAAAGATTCAAATCTTTACATAAAAGTTGTCTGATAAGCAGGATAGGAGGTATGTGTGTTTTAACCGAATTCCAAAAAAGGCGGAGGATCTTAAATCGACTGTATTATTTTTGTGTGTTTTCTATACTAATATTATAAAGAGGAAAGATTTGTATTTTTATATTTTTGTATGTAACGAATAAACTCAAAAACTACAGGACCGATTTCAAAAATTCTTTCACTATTAGAAAGCTACATTCAACCTGAGTAACATAGGCTATATTTTGTCCCCGTATTCCCACGGGAACGGGAACTACGCGGGTGAAACCGCGGGGCGCTACTAGTACCTCATAACTTTTTACTGGATGTACCGATATTGATGATTCTTTTTAAATTCGAAAGCTGGTGGTTGTCGTGTCGTCTCCACTACGTTGATGTTCCGATTCTCGAAGCCGATGTTCAAAAAACGAAGTAACAACTAAGAACACCGATTTCCGAAATTAAAGTTATTTTATAATAGATTAATATTATGACAGTCCCTTGTCAATTCATATATGAAAATATTATGTATGTGAGGAAAAATCGACATCTCTTTAGCAAAATTAGTGATAGACATAATTTTAATACTAGAAATAGAAATAAATTAGATCAACTATTATATAGATTAGCTAAAGTACGTACATCTTTCATGGGGTACAGTGTTAAATGTTACAACAAAATACCTTGTGACATATTAGAATTAAATGAAAGGAAATTTAAAACCTATGTTAAAAGCACGCTTTGTAAACAAGCATACTACAAGCTAGATGATTATATTCAAGATAAGAATGCTTGGAAACATGCTGGTCCTGCTCCATAGGACAATATTGGGTGTAGTAGACAAAGCCAAACTTGTCGGTCTGTATGTGTGATCTATCTGCTATGTATACAGGTGTAGTTACTGATCTTTTATAGTTAATTTAACACACACTGATTCATTGTTGGTAATTGTATAAAACAAGGATTTAAAAAAATTGTAAATATGTCCCTGACTAGCAAATTTATTAATTTTACCTCTGCTGTTGTTTCTTTGTTGTACCTGGTAATAGTATAGTACTTAGTTTTATTCGGGTGCATCGTCCTCACATATAACCAATTGGCTAATGTATACAAAATATTGTAAAACTTTTTTCAAATGTTTTGACGTTCAAAAGTGCCGTTAATGGTCTAGTTGAAATAAATGAATTGACTTTGACTTTGACTTTGATACTTAGTGTTTTTTTTTTTTTGTTAAGAATTCGGTTGTATTTTTTTGTAAAAAAGTTTTGTTTAATATGGAAATTCATTAAATAACTTCTTCCGCTCTGGGCGGAGCAGAAGGGAGTGTCAGACTCTTATTGACTAAAACCCACCCGTGATCCTCCTGGTGTACTTTGCGTTCCAGGGCAGAGTTACTCCTCAGAAACATATCCGCAACCCTGACAAAGGTATATGATGCTAATTGGAACAAGAAAAACATTTTCACAAGTCAGGTCACCTGATGACATGTAATAAGGTTACACAAAGTACGTCACCTGACCCAGGTGACGTACTTGACTCCAGGCCTCACCAGTCAGTGCAGACGTAGCCTCAACAACAATTTTATCTTGGGCAATGATCCGCGAAACTAGTACACAGTACCCACCACCAATTCTGCTTGTCTCCATAAAATAAGGAAGCAAAAGAGCGAACACAATAAATCAAGTTTATGGCTCGAAGTTAGTGAGAGATTACCAAGAGTTTGCGACCTTTGTGTAAAAAATATTTTATGTTGCTCCAAGAGATATACAATCTGTGAACAAAAAGTTTCAATTGGAGGCGTTGCTTTTGAAAATGGTCTACTTATTCTGGTTTACTTATTCCTGTCCTTTTTTATGGATATGAAATCATTAAATTACTTCTTCTGATCTGGGCGAAGCGGAAGGGAGTGTCAGACTCTTACTGACTAAAACCCCCGTGTTCCTATATGTTATTATGAACATTAGTTGATATTTATTATTTGATTGGTATTTACATGTCTCGTGTGTGTATCCGTGGCATTACAGGCCCTATCAGAACTCCAGCGGTATGGTATTTATCAATTTATTAAATATCGCAGCATATGCTGAGATATGGACCTTTTTTGGCCTGGCACAGTTTAAATTTAATATTAAGCTTTTAATTAGGTTTATTTTAGGTTCCTTTGTTTTGTGCGAGTCCTAAATAAACATTTTTCTTTCTTTCTTTCTTTCCTCCTTACGCCCTTTGCGTTCCAATTATTCTTTCGAACAAATTCCGCAACCCCAGCAGGCACTGGACCCTATAATATGGGGGCCCCGTCTTCTTTTCTGACATCTATTTGAGGCCCGCGTGGAACACGACGCACTTTCGACCCTGGCCTGGTTGTTATCGGATAGCTCGCCATCCACAGGTCCACACCTACGGTGGCAGAGCCCGACGCCCGGGGCTTCTTCTTCTGTAGCGGCGGCTTGGGCGTGAGGTTTGCCTGTCCCTCACGCGGTTTGTCTCCTCATCCTTGGTGATCATTACTGCTTCGAAAAAGGAGGTTACCGTTTCTCATGCCTCCTCGCCCAGATTTACTACTGTACTCCGAGAGAGAATCTTTTGTCATAAAAAAATAAAGATTGGGCTAGCTCATGACTCTTGCTCATTGCGTTTTGTGGCACGTTAAAATATTTATGCAGATAATTTTGTTCGTCAATATGTGTTTAATAATACTAACTTCGAAGACCGGTCGTATCAAATTGCCGTACCCGATGGTACTGCAATTTGCCACGACTGGAGGTTTAATTCGATAATTATAACAGTGAGGAGAAAAAGAGTGCAATATCATTGTACACATTACTAGGCAAATTTGTTTGCACAGTTGCCGATAAACTGGCGATCGATTTGGCGACCATCGAGAACAAAAAGAAAAAATCGACGCAATACATATTTATATCGAATGCGTCAAATTTCGTCTAGATGATCGCCAAAATTATCTTAGAAATCATGTAATTAGTAGTGGAAACAGCTGAAAACAGCACAATTGAAAGCTCACATGCTTGGCATTTTTTTAGAAGGAAAAATATTAGAAAACTCTTTTGTTAAAACCCAAACAGCAAAGCTGCTCAAGCTTGAAACAGATTATGCGTTGCTCTCAAACTTTTCCTTACAAGTGTAGACAGCAATGACCAGGTGGTGGACTTTGTGTTTCTTCTTATTTAAAAAAGTAAGGAATTCATTCTGGCGAAGTGTTGCAGGCATTACAAGGCCATGTGTAGTCGAATGCAACCATGAGCATTGCATTGCAAACTAGAAGGAATGTAGGAATAGGATCTTTGTATGGAAAACAGGTAACTGGCTTACAGATAGTCTTTGTCTACCGGGGTTTTCTTAGAAAAATTAAGCTAAATCTAGGCTTGACTCTCCTATTGCAGGTATGCTCGAAGAGATTTCTATAGAAATAAGCATCACCTTTATACCTATTTTTCTGTTTCCTTCTTCTTATCTTTTTATTTAACGTGTGTATATAAATTGTTAAATAAATAAATAAATATTTTGAACATCGGTATATTCTTTATAGTTTCACTATTTACATATCACCGGAAAATGGCAAACTAAGTAAGATTACAAAATATCTTGAAAGATTATAAACTTATAATAAATATTGTCAACTGAATATTAGGAACACTTTAACACATCAAAATTTGATAGTCTATAATCTCGCGAAGTCATGAGTAGCTCGTGGCTAAAGAATAACAGCCGCACAAGTCGATCTTCAAGGTTAAGCAACGCTTGCCAAGGTCGGTCTGTGGATGGGTGACCATCTTAACATACCGAGTTTCTTCCGTGCCTCGGAAAGCACGTTAAGCCATTGGTCCCGGCTGTCATTTGTAGAGCTTTGGCAGACGTTTAAGGATTGTCAGAAGTCAGAAAATCTGACACCAGTCTTGCCAAGAAGTACCGTGTTCCCCAGTTATTGGGTTGTGGAGGTCTGGTAGGCAGCCGCTCCACGTAAAATGCTGGTATTCAGCTGAATCGGTATGACTGTTAGCCGACCCCAATATAGTTGAGAAAAGGCAGATCGATGAATCTATCGAAGTCATTACGGATTTTACAATTATCCAGTGGCATATATACATATGTAAAAACGCATTTTGTCGTGTATTGCCGTATAAGGATGAAAATACATAAACCTATTTATTAACCGACTTCTAAAAAAGGAGGAGGTTCTCAATTCGGATGTTTGTATTTTTAACCGACTTCTAAAAAAGGAGGAGGTTCTCAATTCGGATGTTTTTTTTTTTTTATTTTTTTTTTATGTTTGTTCGCGCATAACTCCGTCGCTTGTCAACCGATTTGAAAAATTCTTTTTTTGTTGGAATGGGTATACTTCCCAAATGGTCCCATGAAAATTTTATCGAAATCGACCAAGCGGTTTTCGAAAAATCTAAAAAAATATCTACATTGTCTACATTGACGACCTCTTAGTTTACTCTGCAAAGGAGCAGTACGTTTTTTACACCAATGTGATTGGTTCGTTTAGGTGGGGGGAGGGGAGGGGATGTAGGCACCACTAAAAAGTGAAAAATAAAAAACTTTTTACAAAAAAATACAACCGACTTTTACACAAAAAATCAAAAAAGTGCAAAATAACTTTAATTTCGGAAGTCGGTGTTCAAAAAACGAAAAAGCAACCACAAACACCGAGTTCCGAAATTAAAGTTATTTTGCACTTTTTTGATTTTTTGTGTAAAAGTCGGTTGTATTTTTTTGTAAAAAGTTTTTTCGTTTTACGATTAAAAATAGGACATAGTTGGAACATTGTTCAACAACTCACTTACCGAATCTTCCACGTGCCCTCCCTTTCATCCATCACAGATGAAACGGAAAACTTGATTAATACTCGTGGCGATTGACACATGCTAAAGTTCCATAGCTGTCCAAGGCTAAGCTACGCGTGTGCTTTTGTTTTCTTAGTATGAAAATACCGGTGGGATTGCGACCACTGCGAGTTCTGGCAATAAAATGTAGTGCAGCTAAAATGGCACATCAATTCGTGCACATCCTATGTGGCATTAGTCTTAGAGACAATTTTGCCAAGAACTTTGCTACGGTATACATCCTACTCTGATTTGCATTTATAGTACTTTTTAGCTCTTCTTGTCTCCTAACTCTTATCATATTCACGTCACGCGAGAATAGTTTATTCCATGGTCATCATTTTTTTTTCCTCTGGATGGTAAATCATCTACTGACTTGTGAGTGTCAAACTCTTACTGACAAAAACCCACACGTGATCCTTCTTTTGCCCTTTGCGTTCCAGGGCCGCGGTGATGCGTTCCGGGGCTGCGGTGACTCTTTCAAACAAATTCCGCAACCCTAGCAGGCACTGACCCTATGGGGCCCCGTCTTCTTTGCTGACGGCTCTTTGAGGCGCGCGTGGAACACGACGCACCGTCGACGTGGGCCTGGTTGCTACGGATCGTCCTAAAACCGAAAATATGTGAAGAACAACTCCCTCTGTATATATTAGTCGTAGAACCGACAACCGTTGAGGTAAACGAGTTCTAAAGTGGAGACCGCGTCTTGGCAAACGTAGTGTAGGACGTCCTCAGGCACGGTGGAGTGACGATTTGCGCAGGACGGCTGCCAGAAACTGGATGCGAGAAGCCGAAAATAGATCTAAGTGGCGTGCAGTTGGAGAGGCCTATGTCCAGCAGTGGACTGCAACAGGCTGTTGATGATGATGATTATGAACTCCTACTGGACCAAAGTGGTGAAATTTTTCCCACTCGGAGGTAGTGGGACAGATTTTAGTCCTGTGTCCCAGAACTAAGGTACAATACAAGCTTCAAATCGTTCGATCCTCAAAGGTACATTCTCCATTGTACCCTAAACGTTTCCCCTTACGATAAACGTCGAAAGTGAGAAGTTATTCAATCTCATAATTTAAAATGTAAAAGTAAATCAACATACAATATTAACCAGGTTCAAAGGTATCGCGTTCACCAGGGACGCTCGCTGACGGAAGCGGATATCTGAAATTGTGTATATTCGCTGAAAAAAGATACGCTATCGTCCTGAATGGAGTCATTCCCTTCAATGCACAGTCAATAGAGATTAAAATCTTTGTCGGATTCACAAAATGATGCTGTTTATTTTCTTTTTTTTTTTTTCAATCGATTCCGTTCGAAATTCGATATTTAAAAGCGATTCTTAGGAAAGTAACGTTTTCGTACGTGTTTTGTTTAAAAAAAAAATACAACCGACTTTTACACAAAAAATCAAAAAAGTGCAAAATATCTTTAATTTCGGAACTCGGTGTTTGTGGTTGCGTTTTCGTTTTTTGAACACCGACTTCCGAAATTAAAGTTATTTTGCACTTTTTTGATTTTTTGTGTAAAAGTCGGTTGTATTTTTTTGTAAAAAGTTTTTTATTTTTCACTTTTTAGTGGTAAACGGACCAATCACATTGGTGTAAAAAAACGTACTGCTCCTTTGCAGAGTATACTATTTTTTTTAGATTTTTCGAAAACTGCTTGGATGATTTCGATAAAATTTTCATGGGACCATTTGGGAAATATACCCTTTCCAACAAAAAAAGAATTTTTCAAATCGGTTGACAAGCGACGGAGTTATGCGCGAACAAACATTAAAAAAAATAAAAAACATACAAACATCAGAATTGAGAACCTCCTCCTTTTTAGAAGTCGGTTAAAAAGAAAGTTTTTTAAGTCGGT
Source organism: Hecatera dysodea (assembly GCA_905332915.2). NCBI lineage: Eukaryota > Metazoa > Arthropoda > Insecta > Lepidoptera > Noctuidae > Hecatera > Hecatera dysodea. The sequence continues at coordinate 23,587,500 of HG995287.1, read as the reverse complement.
TAAGCAGATTCTTTATTGTTTTTTTTTTCCCGATTACTCAAAAATGCCTGTATCTATTTGGAAATGACTACCGGTACTACTACTTATTTTGTTTGAAATGGTATACTTCGCAGATAGTCTCATGGTCATCAGGTCAGGGTCTGATCATAGCCAAAGATCTCCAAATGACAGCCGGACAGCTTAACGTGCTGTCTGAGGCACGGTGGAGTTACGGTATGTTAAGATGGTCACCCATCCACAGAGCGACCTGCTCGAGTTGCTTAACCTTGAAAAACGAATCGTGTGGCTCAAATTATTTAACCACGAGCTCCTCTCTCTCCTCAAATGTAAAGTGAGATTCTTGAGGTTGCTCCTGAACGACAAATAACGCAAGTATGTAAAGTTAGACTTACTCATTACGTGTGTAAAGTAAATTTATTTGTGGTGTATCACCACTTAAAAGTGAAAAAAAAAATACAAAAAAGTACAACCGACTTCAAAATAAAAACACTACAAAGTATATGTTACCTTAACTTCTGAAGTAGGTATGAAAAGATGCAGAAACAAAACCAAAAAAACCGGCTTCCAAAATTAAAGCAATTTTAATGTGTTTATTTGGAAATCGGTTGAAATTTATAGTAAAAAAGATTTTTATTGTTTAAAGATAGTTGTACATGCGGCTGTTGATTTTGCTTGGTCATAGTGGCAAATGTTTGTACGAACTTAGAAACCGAAGAACAGACTATATTTCGTTTGTCATCAGTAAACAAATTCCAGTATCTTCCAAGGACTTTACGAGTATTTCCGTTTTTGAAATATAATTTTATTTATTTGGGAAAATAACAGTTATACATTAAAATCTTATACTAAGTTACAGGCACTGATACAACACATATAAATATATAACCTACGACATTTTTCACAACATATTAAAAGTCATATCTAACAATGCGCTATTATTAAGCTATTAAAACAGAATAGTAGTTGCTAGTGAACTTAAACATAGTCAGGCATGCAAACAACAGAGAAAAAGAAAGAGGTAGAGAAAAAGAAAGAGGTAGAGAAAATGAGTATACAATAAGCCATAGAAATATAACATATGCAATAAGCTAACAAATAAAATCTAAAATTATCTTGTAGTTGATTTTTTTTTCTATTCAAAAATTTTAGACTTCGTAGCTACGATATTATCCCTGATTGCCATACTTATTTATACCTACGCAACTGTTTTGATGAAATAAAATTGATTGGAAGATATTTCGAAATCATTAAACATATAAATAATACCGATATAAAAAAATAAAAAAAATGAATTAATCAGAATTTAAAAGGTTAAATATCTTCCAATAACTATTGGAAGATATTTAACTTTTTAAATTATTCATTAAATAAAAAATTGTCGACAAATCTCAAATACACTACTCTGAACTTCTGATCAAAATTACGAAAATAACTAAAATCGTAAAAGTTGAAACTAGATTCGACGACACATTTGATAGGTTTTCAGAAATCGATCGAGCTTAAATAGATTATTTTCCCACTGAAAAAAATAATAACAAAATTAATAATACAAGCGTAAGATAAGTATAGATAAAAACGTGCCAATATAATCTCTCCCCGGGGCGTCGTAAGAAACGGCTAAAGGTCGAAGGATCAAGCCATAAATTAATAACTTAAGTCTTTCCAAGTTTCTTTAACAAAAAAAAAACACGCTAGTAGGTCATATGAGGAACATTTGTTTAAATAATATATGGATTAAGTACTTTTATGTGCAAACTAGGTCTTAAAAAAAGTTGTAAAAGAAAATCTTTGTGTTTGTATTAGACTATTTGGAATCATAAATCTCTGTCACGGTTTTCCAACGTGCTATGGAGCGCAGTATACTTGGTGTTAAATTAACGGATCGAATTCGAAACACGATACTGCACTGAAAAACACAGATCGTTGGCGTGGCTCAGAAAGCTGCCCAGCTTAAATAGGACTGGGCTGGACATGTCTGCCGTATGTCCATCGAGCGGTAGGCCTATAAAACTCAAAATTGGTGCCCTGACATCGCGAGACAGGGCCGCGGCAGACCACGAAGGAGATGGCGGGACGACTTGGATGTCTTCCTTGGCAGGATGTGGCACAGGATCGGGAAAAGTGGAAGAAGGAGGAGGGAGGCCTTTGCCCAGCAGTGGGACATTTCAGGCTAGCTATAATATAATAAATAAATCTCTGCCATACAGTAACACGTTCAAATAACTTCAGACTTCATGAAGCATGGTGTAAGCATTCTACCAGTACCAAAAGATCTAAAAATACTTAATTAAAACCAATTTCTGTATCAAAGTTAACGACAGACGCGTCAATAAATTAAACACATGTCAATTGTTGCTATTGGCAATTTACCAAATACTAAAATCATACCAGAAACTAAACGTCAGTCTAATCATACGAGCTGAAGTGAGTTTTTTATTAAAAGTTAATTTTAAACTTTCACATACACACAAACAATGTACACTAATAAATAATACAAAGAGGACCGATTTTTTGTTTGTTTGTTGAATGAGCTCCGAAACTACTGGACCGATTTTAACCATTTTTCCATTAATTGAAAGCTAAATTATCAGCGCGTAACATAGGCTATATTTATCTCAGTACTCCCACGGGAATGTGAACCACACGTTCGAAACCGCGCGGAACTGCTAGTCAACACTATCTATGCTAATATTATAAAGAGGAACGTTGTTTTGTTTGTTTGTACCGAATAAGCTCCGATATTACTGGACTGATTTTAACAATTATTTCACGAATGGAAAGCTTAATTATCACCGAGTAATATAAATAAATAAATATCTTGGGACAACTCACACACGGCTATCTGATCCCAAGCTAAGCAGAGCTTGTGTTATGGTAACCAGACCACTGATATACATACTTATATAATTTATAAATACATACATATTATAGATAAATCACACCCAGACACAGAACAAACAATCATGCTCATCACACAAAGTTTGTCCTGGATGGGAATCGAACCCACGACCTCCGGCTTAGCAGTCAGGGCCACTAACCACTAGACCAACAGGCCCGTCGATATAGACTACTATCTATCCCAGTGTTCCCACGGGAACGGGAACTAAGATACGCGGGCGAAACCGCGGAGCGCTGCCAGTGTAAAAGTAAGCTAATTTCCGAACATATATCCTCCTCGGATCAGGTAACTAAACTTAGCTTAAACTTAAGCAAATTAAGTAATTAACGGGAACCTGCAGACTCTCCAAGTTAGCGTTAACTTAAACGTAACTAAATCCTCCAGTCGTAACCTTATGTTAATTCAGACTTGAACTTAATTCGGGTATTCGTGCCATCTAAGTTAAAATTAAGTAAGTTTGCAGTTTATATTGTTTGCGTCCTAGATCTGATGGTAACTTATCTATGTTATAAAATTAGTTTTATGTTTTCTTTACTTTGTATGGTTTCTTTCAAAGTAAGTAGAGTCAGGTAGGTACTAATAAATGGTGACCAATTGATTAAAATAATGCTGATGTTTTCCCTTTGTAGCGAAATTCGTTCGACAGAGTCACCGCGGCCCTGGAACACAAAAGGCATTAGGAGGAACACGGGTGTGTTTTAATCAGTAAGAATCTGACACTCTCTTCGACTCCGCCCAGAGCGGGAGAAGTCATTTGATGAATAGGGATGTTTCCTGATAAAAAAAATATGATTCTAATTAGTCCGTCAGTTAGATTATAGAAAAATATTGGACACGTATTTTTTCCTTTATCAAATCTATAAAAACTGACGAAGATAAAAAGCATCAACAATCAGGAGTGGGAGCGTGTGACGTCACGGCCCGATAAAAATTGTAGCGGGTAGTGACGTCACACGAGTTTTCAACGCACTATATCGTCTTCATTTTATGTTTATGTGAAAAAAAAATACGTCTCCAATATTTTTTGGAAATCGTATCTGACGGACTATTCAGTTTTTTTTAGTTAACTACCCTATTACCATCGAGAAAAAAAAACAAGACCAGTTTTAATGCAATAAATCCCACCCAAATACAATAGTTATCAATACATCGGTGTCTTATTGAAAAAAACTAGTTTTCAGTTTCACAATCTTACGGCATTTTCAACCATTCACCGACATAACTACAAACGCGAGTAATAACTCGTTAATTAATAACTTGAGTTAATGTAATCTATAGTGCTAAGGTAGTGAGCTATTCGCGAACGCAGTAAATTAGTTCATGGTATTATCTAGGTAATAATCACAGACTCAATTATATTGAGCCCTACTACGAATAATTAATCTATTTGTTTATATACAACAATATTAATAATATTTATTTATTTGGATCTTCAACAAAGGATGCATAATTATAACAGTGATACAAGAAAAATTCCGAACAACTAATAATAATACTATCTAGATGTCAACGGATAACTGTAAAACGCGTAAGATTATGAAATATCTTGAGAGATTGTAAACTCTCTATAAATTGTTTATTGAACATCTGGAATACTTTTTACGCATCAGATTTGGATAATCTATAATCTCTCGAACTCATTCCGAGAAATTAGCGTAGAAGGTAGTGTATAATGTCTAAACACTTGGAACACTTATTTACGCATCAAAATTTGATAGTTCAAATTGCGAAAAAAAATGTTTAGCTGTCCATTTATCGAGAGTAGACAATCTCTCAAGATATTTTATAATCTTACGAAGTTCACAATTTCCCGGTGACATAGAAATATAATACAGCACGCGGTTTATGTTTATCAAAATATCAAGCAAAAAAATTTTTTTTTAAATGACACTGAGTACAACGGCATCTAGTTACCTGTTGCTGAAATAACGAAATGAAAACTTGTGAACACTGAAAACGAGTACCTATACTTGCCTCACCAAGTTTAAAGTTCAAGCAGATACCAACAGATGGCCTCACCTTCTCAACATACTATTACTATAAAGTAGGATGTGCAGGATGCCAGTGCTGCAATATGATCTACATAATATATCTATACTAATATTACAAAGAGGAAATATTTATAGTTTTGTATGTAACGAAAAAACTCAAAAACTACTGGACCGGTTTCAAAAAATCTTTCACCATTAGAAAGCTACATTCACCCTGAGTAACATAGGCTATATTTTATCCCCGTATTCCCACGGGAACGGGAACTATGCGGGTGAAACCGCGGTGCGCTGCTTGTAATATTATAAAGAGGAAAGATTTGTATTTTTGTATGTAACGAATAAACTCAAAAACTACTGGACCGATTTCAAAAAATCTTTCACCATTAGAACGCTACATTCACTCTGAGTAACATAAGCTGTATTTTATCCCCGTATTCCCACGGGAACGGGAACTACGCGGGTGAAACCGCGGTGCGCTGCTAGTATATAATAAAATCGTAGACTTGCTGTGTCCGTACATTGAATATTTTTAGCATCAAAATAAAAGAGAAAAGAGATAAAAAAGACAGAATATAAAAATGTAATTTTTGTTTTTTTTTTTAATATTTGGTCTGATTTATCTGTATGTTTGTAGAAGCAAATCTAGGTTCTAAAAAAATATTAAGTTTTATTTCGAGTGTTATCAGGCGTTTATTTATTTCATCAAAATTGACCCACAAAATCGAGTGCTATGTGTCGCTTTGACTGAGTCCTGCACGCATCACCTAAAAATTCAAAACCAAAAAATATACAGGGTTATTTGAAAAACACCAACAACCTCTTAAGAGGTCATTGTACTCATCATTATGAACAACTTTTACTATGAGACCAAACCTGAAATCGCGAAAAAAAAATCAGCTGTTCCTTATAATATGAGGTTGTTGGTGTTTTTCAAATAACCCTGTATATATAATTTGTTTTATATGTAAGAAAATATAATATATAAGTCTATATAACATCACGCTACGACCAATAGGAGCGGAGCATCATGCGCATGTGACGCGGGCGAAATTGTGCGGGTTCACTAATCTACACTAATATTATAAAGAGGAAAGATTTGATTTTTTTTTGTTTGTTTACATTGAATAGGCTCCGAAACTACTTGACCGATTTGAAAAATTCTTTCACTGTTGGGAAGCTGTACTATACTATCCCCGGGTGACATAGGCTCTATTTTATCCCCATATTCCCACGGGAACGGAAACTACGCAGGTGAAACTGCGAGGCGCTGCTACTTACAAATAATTTAGCCAAAGACAAACATATTTCGGCAGCCATTTTCCTAATTACCTAATCCAAGTAAAACCGTGAACCAACCAAACAACATTACAATATGTCATCGTAACGATCCTGCTGACACAGTTAGTCGTCTAAGCCAACACATTGGCGTGATATATCAGCTTATCATAATTAGTTCTAATATCGCTAATTAATGGCTGAACATCAAGCATCACGCGTTATCTTACACGAGTTACACGCTGTTAGTTTGGCAAATAGCTTGTTAGTACTGGAGGTTATTGATGTCGGCTTGGTTTGTATTTGACTGATTTCAAATAGATTCACCTAATGATTTCTAGAAAACTTAGTAGCTTAAACTATAAAAAAATCTTTAAACAAAATACAATACAATACAACATACAAATTCGACAAAATTTTCATGGGACCATTTGGGAAGTATACCCTTTCCAACAAAAAAAGAATTTTTCAAATCGGTTGGGAAGCGACGGAGTTATGCGTGAACAAACAAAAAAAAAAATACAAACATCTGAATTGAGAACCTCCTCCTTTTTTAGAAGTCTGTTAAAAATATTAGGTTGGGGAAAAAAAGCTGATAACTGGTGATGAAAAGTGGATCACGTACGACAAGAAGGTACGAAAAAGGTCGTGTTCAAAGGCCGGTCAGGCTTCACAGACTGTGGCGAAACCCGGGTTAAGTCGCAACAAGGTGATGCTGTGTGTTTGGTGGGATTGGAAGGGCATTATTCATTATGAGCTGTTAGCTTCAGGCTTCACAGACTGTGGTGAAACCCAGGTTAACTCACTCGCAACAAGGTGATGCTGTGTGTGTGGTGGGATTGGAAGGGCATTATTCATTATGAGCTGTTACCACCAGGCAGGACCATCGATTCTGAACTCTACTGCGAACAACTGATGAGATTAAAGCAAGAAGTTGAGGGAAAGCGGCCGGAATTAATCAATAGAAGGGGTATTTTTCATCATGATAACGCTAGACCTCGCACATCTTTAGCCACTCAGCAAAAATTAAGAGAGTTTGGCTGGGAGGTTTTAATGCATCCGCCGTATAGTCCTGACCTTGTACCTTCAGATTTCCACCTGTTTCGGTCTCTTCAGAATTATTTAGGCAGTGTCAGCTTAAACGCTTAAAAAAGGGAGGATCCTTCGACCTGACGGTGGTTGTATCCCATGGTTGATATTCGGACTGTTGTGCTTTATCAAATTGCACGGAATACTCTGATAGAATAGAATAGAATACTCTTTATTATGTACACAATACAAGTTACAAAAAATATTGACAAAGAAAACATTACATAGGGTGACACAATGGGCGATACTGCGATGCAGGATTCTGGTTGCGGAATTTGTTCGAAAGAGTCACCGCGGCCCTGGAACGTAAAGGGCACAAGAAGGATCACGGGTGGGTTTTAGTCAGTAAGAGTCTGACACTCCCTTCCGCTCCGCCCAGAGCGGGAGAAGTCATTTGATGATATTCCATCCAAAACAAAAAAAAAAGATTCTCGTCATCTATCCCGTAGATGTCAAAGCGGTTATTTTTGTTGCTGTACTAATTTGCTTCATTAGTTTTTCTTGTGGTGGCATTGATTTTGGTACAGGAGTATCAGAATCTTACTGAAATACACCCATATGTTTTATTGAATATCATGCATATTATATAACCCTACCTAGATTACTTTTTCCATTGAGTGGACTGGGGTGTATTATGTACTACCTATAGTATCATATCTATGACCCTATCCATATATGTAATATGTGTTATATTAATATATAAAACACTTGTACTTTTAGTCAGTAATTAAAGGTAATCGCTCGAAAACAGTTGTTTCAATAACACAGCATCACCACATGTCGACTCTTGCCATTTTTGGGGCGCGTGACGCGATTGCTATCTAGGCGTAGTGTTACGGCTCCAAAACAAAGTATCGACCAAAACGTTGCGATAGTGCGTTTTTCATCGCTATTCAGAGACTATTAACTCATTAGTTATGAGAAATAATCTACATGTAAAAGCACATTATTAATGTTCGATGTCTTATCATCATATGCCGCGTTCTAATTTGTTTTTATGTGTCATAAATAAATTTTAAATCTACTTTTAAAAAATTACTAAAATTGTTGATTTTATGCATCTGTTGCTAAATGCAAAGCTCTAACCATTTGAGGATTACACTAATGGATAGATAATTTAAAAATCTATATTATACACGTTTTATTTAATTTCAAAATATCGCTTATCTTTTTTAATCAAAATAATTCCAAAAATTGTGTGAATTCGGCGTGCGCAGGGTGCGGACGGCAAAGAGGGAACGAATGCTCAAGGTTATTTGGTCAGGAAAACGCCCAAAAAAAAAAGAACGTGGAAATGAATCGGGACCATTTAATAACTTAATTGAATATTTGGGAAATCAGTGAAAATGTGTCGTTCAAACGTAGAAAAGGAGACTGTCTTTATTAACCAGAATTCTGCGGGTTCAAATAATGCAGCATCCCCACAGGACTATTTATCCATCTATTACACCTAACATTATGTACTTAAGCTAAGTTCTTATTTTAAAAAAGCTACCTACTTTACTCATCAGCACTAAATGAGATAGTGTCAAAACACGATGACGTAAAATAACAATAAGGCATTGCCTGTACCTAATTTACGCTTATCAGCTCTAAGAATAAAAATAATAACAAAGAATCGTATTACTGCGAAGTAATTTATCCTCCTATTTTGCTTTAGCATTTTATTCTTAAATAGGTACCTAAAGCTTAAAAGTCAAGTCAAAACGGCAATCAGCGGCGGCGACCTCTCGCGTCCGGCCCTGGTTCAATCCATGGTCCGAAGCGAGGAGGCATGGGAAGCGGTCACCTCCTTCTGCGAAGCAGTAATGCTAACGAAGGAGAAAGCCGAACGCCTCAAATAGATGTCAACAATGCGCGCCTCAAATAGATGTCGCGGAATTTGTATGAAAGAGTCACCGCGGTCCTGGAACACAAAGGGCACTAGGAGGAACATGGATGGGTTTTAGTCAGTAAAAGTATCTGACACTCCTTTCCGCTCCGCCCCGAGTGGATAAAGTCATTAGATAATTTTCCATCCTTAAAAAAGACGACTATTTATAGTGTGACCGAAAAAACAACGGAAGAATCACGCTTCATCTTGGTGCGAACTTGTGAGAGTCGAAACTCACTACCATTGACTGGCACACAGTCTTGACTTATTTGTTACCTAACTTCTACTTATTTGTTTCATTTGTTTTTCTATCTCCAGTATGTGATAGATCGGTTATTGGTTTCGGCCGTAAGTAGGCGTACCATTCTGGATTTAAAATAAAGATCTTCTTTAGGACCTATGAGTATGTACAGTAAAGTACTTAATTTAAGAATAAGCACAGTTCTGTCATGTGTAATGGGATTAGAGGTTTTCAATCTGCGCACTTAGCTTAAAGATCATCATTAGTATATTACAGTTCTCATAAGTAATTAGATGTTCCAAAGTATGTAGGTATTGCTATCTAATAGTAAACAACACGCCACAACACAAAGACTTCTTATCACTTATTCAGTAACGGAAAAAAACAAGAAATATTTTCAAATCTTTATTTGAAAAAACACTGTCTAATATCTAACTGGAACGAATTCTATCTCATCCTTTAAGTCTACAGCGTAAGTAGTAGCTTCTACGGTGTTTCTGTCGGGGATCTGATTCGTTTTCAACTCGTTTTCTTTGTCCAAGTCTCCCCTACCCAGACCGACATCAGCGTCTTGAACATCGTTCACGTTTGCCTCAATTTCCTCCCGGCTTACAGCAAAGTTCGGGTTTGAAGTTGTGTCGTACTGTTCTTCCGTTGTCGGAATCACCTCTGTTGGCTTCACTACTGTACCGTCCTTCAACGGGAATGTAATCTTCAACACCCCTGTCTCGAATATCCAGTTACCAGTCACGTTCACAGTGTCAGGCAGGGTCCTCACATCCAAGTAGTTCTTCTCGCTGCCTTCCGTGTACTTGTGGGTTGCTTGTATCATCAGCAGTCCTTCGCGGGCCTTCACGATGATGTCTTTTTCATCGAAGTCTGGCAGGGAGATGATTATTTTGTACTCGTTACCTTCAATTCCTTCTTGGGACACGCTGGTGGGGAAGCGGCGGGAGAAGTCTGCTAGCATGTCGTCGAGTTCCTTCAGTTCTTTAGACAGGTCCGACCAGAATCTTCCCGTATCGAAGAGAGTTTCGTCAACGTAGGAATTGTGGCGCATGTGGTAGTTTGAGAAAAGGGGCTGCCTTCTCTGCGGGGCCCCGAAGGAGAACTCGAACTGTGGGGCTGCGCACGCCCCCGCGATAAGTCCGCACAGTAGTAAGGCGATCATTTTGTCTCAATGTTCGTGAATCACTAGTGCGCGGGTCTGACCACTGCGTTTTATATGCCCGGACGCTGAGTTCATAGGTTATCATCGTTATCACCATATTCTGGACTGTGCAAACAATTTTGTCTGCACTGAACAAGAGCTCGAGGGTTCTCAGAAACACATTTTCTACGTCTACTCATTTACGACTATATGTTTTACCCCTTAATGTATATTTTCGATTGATTGGTTAGGTGTTTAGTCGGTATTGGTAATGTGTTAGGTCATGTATCCACAGTTGGTACTTTGAATAAAAACTATTACGCAATACCTTTCAATTACAAAAATTAAGAAATGCCGCAAATAGCTACTGGCTGGTATATAATCCGGTAGAGTTTATAAAAAAACCTACCCGTATACCAGCCACAATTATAAACCTGTAGCCTTTTTCTTTGATATGATAATATTTTTTTTACTAATATTATAAAGAGGAAAGATTTGATTGTTTGTTTGTATTGAAAAGGCTCCGAAACTACTGAACTGATTTGAAAATTCTTTCACTGCTGAGAAGTTACACTATCCCTAGGTCACAGTATTACAATATTTCCTACAGTACGGCGACGAATGTACTTGCGCAGAGCAACGGAGGGGAACTCGCGGGGTATCGGGCGGCGCGGGCCGCCTACCGCAAACACGCTTAGTTTGCGGTACCGAGCGCGAAGGGCAGGCGCGGGCGTGTTTTTTGTGTAATAATTTTATTATACTTACATTCTATAATGGTGCGCACAAACTGTTCTGTTAGGTTTTTCATTTGTGTACCATAGACTTATGGAATATAACAGACGCCCCGCCGCCGCCGCTAAGACAAAACTGACTTGTGCACACAATTTTGGCTACTTTTCCTTATAATTTTATGTCTGATAATTATAATTGTAAAGGTATGTGTTTGTTTATTGAATTTATAGGTACCTACTTACTTTCCAGGCGCGAGTTGTGGATAGAAGCTTGTCAAAGACGGTACTTAATTGAAAAGTAAAACAGTTGTACAATAAGGTAGTTGACTAAAAAAATCTGATAACTCCCTCGGATAGATTTCCTTAAAATATTGGACACGTATGTTTTTCTTTTTTCATATAATAAGAAAAAAACGAAGACGATACAGTGCGTTGAAAACTCGCGTGACGTCACTACTCGCTACAATTTTTACCTAGCCGTGACGCAACAAGCCCCCACTCCTGATCTTTAATGTTTTTTATCTTCGTCAGTTTTTATAGATTTTATAAAGGAAAAAATACGTGAACAATATTTTTCTATAATCTTACTGACGCGTGACGGACTAAACATAATCAGATATTTTTTACTCAGGAAACATCCTTATTACCTATATAACATGTAGGTACGTATGTGGTTTACACTTTTAATAAATAATTATATTAAATTTAATAATCACAATTATTTTGAATGTAAATATGAATAAATGATTACATCATAATAGTAATAATCACAATAGTTTTATTTCCCATTTGGTGACAACCCTTGCATACTTGCATGTGGCAGCGTAAGTACCTACGCTGGCGGCGGCATCGCGCGACATCAAAGGCGTTTCCCTACTGTAATATTGTAATACTGTGCCTAGGTGACCGGCAACTACGCGGGTGAAACCGACAGGGCTGCTAGTTTAATACAATTTTATCCCCACGCAGTAGAGTCCATGTCTGTCTGCAGGTTTTTATGTAACCTAACTTGATAAAATTATGTTCGCTAGCTTTTCTCGTTCACTCTTGCTCCTGGCACCCCATCTGTGTATACCCTGCCTTAAGCCGGCCGTTAGGAAAAAAAAAATGAATTGTTTACATTTAATTTAAAGACATCTGTTTCCTTCAATGAATCATATTGATACAATGAAGTCATTAAATAATGACACAGTTTATTTACTAGAATTATGAGTTTTTCATCTTGTTCTAGATATTTCCTCAGTAGAGCATGATACCTACTTTCCCTGGCCCATCGGAAACGGCCGAAACCCAGTTGGGGGTTATAAAAACATAAGCAAAAGCATAAGTGGCCATCCATAAATTATATCACATGAATTTCATGATTTTTGACCCCTCCCCGTCCTTATCACATCTGGTCACATTTGTGACACCCCTCTCCCTAGTGTGACGTCATATATTTTACCATTTTATTCGTGTTTTACTTAGATTAAAATAGATTTTGAGATGTGACGTCACGAAATTTAGGACCCCTACCAACCCCTTGTCACACAATGTCACACCTTGTCCACCCCCTCCCTCCCCCTTAACGTGTGACGTAATTTGTGGATGGCCCCTAATCAGCCTTTTAATGTTCCCACTGCTGGGACACAGGCCTCCTCTCTAGGAGAGGGAATGGGCGGTAGTCCACCACGCGGGCCCAGTGCGGGTTGGTAAATGTCACATATCTTCGAATTTTTTGGTTCTAGAATATGCCGGTTTCCTCACGATGTTTTCCTTCACCGTTTTTGAGAGCAGTGGTGATAAAATTAATAACACAAAGTAATGCGCCTGGTTGGATTTGAAGCCGCGACCTTCAATTCATAGATCGGGGCCGTTACGTCTCAACCACCATTGCTTTCGTAGTTCGTCGTTGGGGGTTGTATGATAAATGATATTTATTTTATAAGTAGGTTAATTTCTGGTCATTTTAAGCTAGATGAGGCCGGTATTTCCTTACCGACTATCCTGAGAAGAAACACCGAAGCAAACTTAAAGGTTTAAGTCTCTTTTAAAGTCCATACAATCCGCACTGGTCATATCATATGAGAACCATGCAGGTTAATGTCTGAGATAGCCTTTTGATGAAAGTTCCACACACATTTGATTGGACCTCAAAACGGTTAATCATATTGGAATTTTCTGATATTTAGTCTCTCTACTAAAATAATAACCGAACTAAATTGTTGGGTTATTATTTTAGTAGAGAGATTTAGTAGAGACATTATAGACATATCATATAACCTCATCCTGGTGATTAATTTAACTCTGGGTATTCTGTTACCCAGTTACTGAGTTACTGGGACTTTTGAAGGTCGGATAAGGAATCGTTTAATGTAAAAAAAGTATAAAATAACTTTAATTTCGGAACTGACTGTTTATGGTTGTTTCTTCGTTTTTTGAATACCGACTTCCGAAATTAAAGTTATTTTATACATTTTTTGTTTAGAAGTCAGTTGCTTTTTTGTTAAAACTTTTTTTGCATCCATGTCCATTGTTGGTATATACCTATATAGAAGAGTTCCGTCTCCTATCTCGGTTCTTCATTAGAAAAAAATGAAACAGGAGTAGATAATAAAATTATGAGAAAATTATTCTGTCAGAAGACTCAGTTTTGGAAGTTCGGGTGCTAGACTGGATTGTTTGCCTAGCTAGATGTATTCTTTAAGATCGAAAGGTTAGTAACACAAATGAGCTAAATGGGTTTTCCCCACAGAATAGATAAACGACCCCTCCTCTTTTATCTGTTCTGTGGTTTAACCTGTGCGATAACGTTTTGTTGATAGCGCAGGGGGAAAACCTAGTTGCCGAATTTGTTCGAAAGTCACCGCGGTCCTGGAACGCAAAGGGCACAGGAAGGATCACGGATGGGTTTTAGTCAGTAAGAGTCTGACACTCCCTTCCTCTCCGCCCAGGGTTAAGGACCAAGCCATTTGATGAGTTCCCATCCAAAAAAAAGGGGAAAACCTAGCTTTCAAAACTGAACTATTTTTGTTTGATTATCCAGATACAAGATTCAAAGTAGGTATTCATCTATACCTACTAATATTATAAAGAGGAAAACTTTGTTTGTTTGATTGTAATTAATAGGCTCACAAACTACTGGACCGATTTTAAAAATTCTTTCACCATTCGAAAGCTACAGTACCCACGAGAACATAGGCTATATTTTATCCCCATATTCCAACGGGAACGGGAACTACTCGGGTAAAACCGCGGGGCGCTGCTAGTTCAAATAAACTGTTAACAAGCAAATTGGGTCAGTCAGTCAAAAACATGAAGCTCACGTTCTAACGTGTAGATCTGTATGAACAAGAACGTGCAAGAATCTCGACGGACCCTCTTTTAAATCCTGTTATGTATCACCTCAGATTCCAAGACTCTCTTGCCTTTATTTGCGGTTTCTAAGGAACGAACAGTAAGTTTTATTCCAGTCTCCCCTGCCAAGCGTTACGCTATCATTCACTACCTTTTTTCATACTAAAATTCCTCAATTCTTTTTCTCTTCCTATCGTTCAGTCCATCTAATTGTAAGTTTTTTTTTCTATTGATAGGCACGCGTTTGACCACTATCTCACCTGATGGTAAGCGATGATGTGGTCGAAGATGAAGCACGCTTGTCTGGAAGTAACTTATTTACTCTTGACTTAAAGACGGGAGTCTATAAGTTAGGCAGTAGCTATCAGGAAACACAGACAGGTTGTCATATTGTCTAGTTTAGTAGATAATAAACAGTGATAAAACCGTCGCTGTACCAAGAGGTTAAAGAGTTGTTTTACTATTTTTCGAGGACAATCACAGAAATATTAATAAAGATTTCTGTGAGGACAATAGATTATTCTGTAGCTTCTTTAGCGCCAGGAACGAACTACGGCATACATATCCTGCATCGCGCTATGTGTGATTATCGGTGTGATTCGATATATAAATATAAAATATCTGGATCTTCTTGCTTACAAAAATAATGTTGCACTTGCAATTAAAAGTTGTATACCTACCTAGGTAAGTAGGTACCTACGTCGAATTTGGACACCCTATAGGTATAAGTATTCTGTACGCACAGATTCCCTTTCTGCTTTACTCTCATTGATTCAATTTTAAAGTCCGTCTAAGACAATCATTTTCCTACTTTTTTCTATTTTCGTCACTTCAGTTAAATAGGAAAACTCTACCATATACATATTGCACTAGGACAAGTGCAGTTCCTATTTCCTTACTGTCAATATTTTGATGGAATGTTATGTTATTAAGTTTCCATACTTTCCATGATTGTGTTCTCAGAAGCAACACACACAATGCAGCGAAAATCTGTATCTACCTCGCGCTTCTGTGACGGTTTCGTTCATCTATTGAGTGTTTTATTTGAACGCCACCTATCACTTCACTGGTGAACTAATATAGTAAGTTGGGCGCACCAGAATAATGCCGTTCTGCTGTAGTTGTCGAAAATTTCAAGAGATGGCGCTAATCACAATAGCATATTGAATTATAGAATTAGCGCCTCAAAATCTCTGAATAGTGAACTTGTAGTATTTATTTATTAATATCCGTTATTTCTACATTATAAATAATAGGTATTTCATGATGATGCCATTCGCTTCAATCTAACCTGAAATTATCGTTAGAGAAGCCGTAGGTTCCATTTTTTATAAACCTAATTATAATATTGGAATAAAAATAAGTTTTGTGGAAAGGAACGCATGTTTGAGTGCCTAGTGCAGGCAGGTATTTTATCATCATAATTTTTAGAATGTAGGTACATAGGTACATAAAAGGTACATCTACTCATTTAAATCAAATTTCACTACACCTAGTAAGGCCCAGGAACAGTTTGCTTACAGGAAATAAAACAACCAAATAGCATGTAATGACTAGAACGTCATTTAATTAAATTAAGCATCACCTAGGTACAAAACCAATCGAAGATTCTCAAATCACAACACAGGAAAAATGCAGAGCACGGAATGAATAAAGATACACACACTAGCAAACACTTTCGAGAATCTATCCCTGCTCCTCCTTGTTTCCTTCTAGCTTGTTGCCTTCTTGTTTCTTCACAGGACCAGTGTGAATAATTGGCACGACCCGCTCATTAGATTCCTTCGGTTTAGGTTTCAAAGGCGCCGTAATTGACAACACACCATCAGAAGATAATTTAGACATCACCGAGTCTGCATCAATACCTTCAGGTAACGCGTACCGCCTGCTGAAGCTTCTAGAAATAAATCCGTGCTCATCTTGCCTTTCATCGTGTTTAGCTTCAACTACTAGGAAACCATCAACCGTTTTCACTGATATTTCCTCCGGTGCGAAGTGCTGAACGTCCAAATTCACCTGGAACTTGTCCTTGTCTTCCTTGATTGTGGAGCCGGTGTCCTGCGCTGCTGCTTGAAGGTTCCTCCAGGGCCGGTAGTAGTCGCGGCTGGCTTGAGGAACTGCGATGATGGTGAGTTCGTCTTGCGGTGTCAGCCCTAAGCCGAAATGTTGGTCGAGCAACCGGCGAGGGCAATGCCTTTGCCTTGGACGCTCGTATTCGAAGAAGAACGGATACATTGACATCTTCTCTGAATTTATAGTCTTCACTGGTTCAATAGTTAACTTCACCGATTGATAATTCACTTGAAAATCGCTTGAAAACTCTTCAAAGCGCTCCGAATGCTCCGATAACTGCTTTCGCTCGCTTCAATGTTGTCGTTAGACTGAATGAATGCCGGTCGACAGCCGGCTTGATATTTATATTAACGGCAGCGCCACCTAGTAGCAAATAGCATTTTCTGGAACGCCACTCTAGAATGTGCATGATGACTCGCGCATGCGTCAATGTTGCAGATGTTTGAAACATTTGGTTGTGGCTCATACTCAATCTGAGAATTCAAAATACTGAAATAATGTTGTTTCTTATATTTTATGGTACCAATTTCATTTTTCCACTAAGTTATTTGCCAATAAGTTCAGATTTTTCTATATTTTTAAATTTTACTATATTAAAGGTAAAATTTAACTCAAAAATGACCTTCACTACATAGTATAAAACAAAGTCGCTTCCCGCTGTCTGTCCCTATGTATGCTTAGATCTTTAAAACTACGCAACGGATTTTGATGCGGTTTTTTTTTAATACATAGTGATTCAAGAGGAAGGTTTATATGTATACTACATGCATAATATAGCAGAGATTTAATATCAACATTGCACCCGTGCGAAGCCGGGGCGGGTCGCTAGTGAGTTTATAAAATCATTAAATTTAAATTATTTGTTTATTTAAAAAATCTAAATGTAATATCAAACAATCTGTATCGTCATCGTTCTTGAAAAGATATAATAAGGGACTTCGCGTAAGCGCGCGCCTCCTCTGTGTAAACGGTGCCGAATGTTCTTTACCTCTGCTTTTGATGCGCCACCTAGTGTCGAGTAGCGCAAATATAGTTTCTAGAAGTTTTCCAAAGCTTTCGTATAAGATCAAATATTTCTAGAAAATGATTTTTCTAGATAGCATAGCTGGTAATAGGTAGGTATGTAATACTAATAAAGTAAATAAAAATCTCGTAATATAACAGATATAAACAATAAAATAGGTACCTGCAGGTGAAGACAGGTCATTGAGGTAGGTAAGTAGGAAAATAAATAGACCGGTAGGTACCTACCTACCTAGGTACCTACTAATTTTGTAAGTATTATTTATCTGAGTTATGTAATACTTATGTAGTACCTCCTAAAAAAAAATGTAGTTTCTTTCCCACAGACTATTACTTATTTAGGTAAGTAACTACCTACCTACCTACTTACTTTTATTTGATTTTAATGAAAAGGTGTGACTTGGCACTGTGGGATTAGGTGGGGATTCTAGATATACCTATTAGGTAGGTTAGGATATACCTATAATACCTAGGGCCAGTTTCTAGTTTATCGTTTTATGGGCTGAATTTAATAACATAACCTTTAACATTCCCGTTCCCGCTACTGGGAGACGCAGACACCACAGTATTACAGTATTCCAGACATAGATGTTCAGACTGTGAGAATTTATTGATTTTAACTCGTCTGAGTCTGACCTTCTAACTCCCCCTACCCCGAACAACTACAAATCTACAATAGGTTGTTTAAGGTAAGTAGGTACCTAGGTACCTACCTTAAAATACTACGAAATGTTACTCTGATAAATCTAATCTAAATGATAAAGTAGGGTAAATATGCCATACGTCGCCCCCCCCCCCCCCCCCAAACATCGGCCGTCTTCATATTTTCAGCTTGCATTCATTGAAAAGGTAATTAAGTGACAATTGCGCTACTCAAAATGCAACCTTAGTTCATACTCTATACGTACAAACCGAAACTATCCGATTAAGGCCATACCCCGACCAAAACCTTGCGATAGTGCGTTTTTCTTAGTTATTCAGAGACTATTAACTCATTAGTTATGAGAAATAATCTACATGTAAAAGCACATTATTAATGTTCGATGTCTTATCATCACATTCCACGTTCTAATTTGTTTTTATGTGTTATAAATAAATTTAAAATCTACTTTTAAAAAATGACTAAAATTGTTGATTTTATGCATCTGTTGCTAAATGCAACGCTCTAATCATTTGAGGATTACACTAGTGGATAGATAATTTAAAAATCTATATTCTACACGTTTTATTTCATTTCAAAAGATCGCCTATTTTTTTTAATTCCAAAAATTGTGTGAATTCTATGATAAAAAGGCGTGCGCAGTATACGGGCGGCAAAGGGAACGAATGCTCAAGGTTATTTGGTCAGGGAAGCGCCTTAAGTCCCTCATTCTTCGCACACTGAGCGTAAGTAGCGATGGCACCGTTGAACCGTCAAGTTTGTAGTTAAAGTAGCTAACTTGTTGTGAATACCCACACTACGGGGATTGATATTACAACGGTAAGACATTTCTTTTTATTGTTTTAAGCTTTGTTATCACAAAAACGTTATTTTTACTATATTTTGAGATAGCTTTTTACACGTTTTGATTAACGGTTTAAGGGAAAAATAGGGGGCCGGCATTACAATACCAGTTTTGTTTAAAAACCGGATACTCGGCCGTGGCCGACTTTAAAGCTAATTCAGTAAGTTTTATATATTCCAATTCTACCAAATCCAGTGACTTAATAGGAGAATTTGTAAAGCTTATGGGCAAATATATCTATTTTTCGTTTAACCGCCAAATACCGGCCGGGGTGATGTCAATTGAATCTCGAGAAATAAGTTACATGAAACAGGGGCCGACTTTAGAAATATTAAAGATCGTAAAGTCGGCCAGCTTCGAATTCGAGCGCCACTATACAGGCTGATTTTGATTTTTTTCTTAAAGTGTGTGGGAAGTAATTTTTAATTTAATTATCAAACTTATTTTCTCGAAATTGTTTACCTACGTATTATTATATTTTTTTAATATTATAAAGGGGTTAAGTTTGAATGGAGGAGTTGACAATATTGAAAACATATTTATGATAGCCTAAATATGGTTCGGCAATTCGGAATACAAATTACTCTTTGGAACTTGCTGTATATTAAATCCATGTTAATTAGCTTAAAAATATAAAGCGTTAGGTGTGGATCTTTAGCTGATTTATCAACCTGCGTCCAGTTTTGAAACTGGACGCTCTTCGGTTTTAAGCCCATCTGAAGAAGAAACATTGGTTTAATGGCTGATACAGCTTGCCAAGTGCAGTTTCCCGAGAAAGATCTGTGCGAAGAAGATGTTCGTTTTTAAATATTGATGATAATTTTTATTTAATTTTATTGTAATTTTTAACGTTGTTATAATTATATAATAACATTGTTAAAGTAAAACAAATATGAATGTAAACTTAGTGTGATATTATACTCCTGCCAAAATAATATTTTTTACTGTCTTAATTTAAAACACCCTATACCCGGCCGATATTTGGGAAAAACGCGACCGACCATGGGCCGTGAACGGCCGACTTTAGGGTTTTTTCGTCCTCGACAAATTAAAACCTTAATACTTTTTTATTTTAGTAGATAAGTCAACTTTATGCTTATAATCATGAAATAGAATTACCAACTTGTCTGAAAACCACATCACAAGCTATCCCTTCGTTGCCAACTAATGGAGCCAGATCAATGAAGTTAGAAAATCCGTAAGGGGCGACATTTAGCGTATTTACCCTAATTGCATCGGTAGAAAGTTTGTGATTATTAATTTTATTGTAGGTAGGCACTTTGTATATAGGTACTTATCAATTCGATTCCGTTGAGATTTTTAGATTCGCTTTATAATTTTTTTTCATCATCATCATCAACAGCCTGTTGCAGTCCACTGCTGGACTTAAGCTTCTCCAATTGCACGCCACTTAGATCTATTTTCGGGTTCTCGCATCCAGTTTCGACCAGCCGTCCTGCGCAAATCGTCACTCCACCGTGCCTGAGGACGTCCTACACTGCGTTTGCCGAGATTATTTTTACGAATCGAATTCAAGTAGGTAGGTACCTACCTAAGAGCACACACAACCGTAGAATGTAGAAGACAAACAAGGAGCACAAACACACGTATGTACCTACTATCCCTAACCAAATCCCAATCCCTAAACAAAATCCGTCCAAATAAATGAGCACGCAATAAAATATTCTTTTGAAAGTAGGTAGGTAGGTAGGTACCGACCCTAATATTTAAGCATACCTACTGAGGAACTTATAACAAACGGGTGCAAATGCTTCAACGCTGTTTTCGACAAAAAATCAGCTGTTCATTTATTTCGGTTTAAGGGGCATTGACCTATTTTTTTGCAGATCAGCTGTTTCACTGGTAGGTAGGTATTGAGTGTTTATATAAATATAAGGGGCAGTGGGTCTTCATTTTAACCAGTAGCTACATTCCCATTTATTATTTTTTCAACACACATTTTATGATTAATTTAACATTATGTGTAAAAACGAGATGCATAGGCCATTATCTAAATCTAAACTAATATTCTCCCCATATTCACAATAATATGGTCCCCATATTCACAATACTCATATAACGTATTGTGAATATGGGGACCATTTAGATCGCTACGTCAGGGGTTCATTCATGTTAGTCTGGCGGTTTGAGTTCTTTAGGTGGCCTACCCAAATGTCCTTACTTTGGTATTGTTCGTCAAATCGTTGAGCTCCTTAAAGTTCTAAGTTTGAGCTATACGATAACTGACAAATGCTTGCACTGTTTGGACAGGTCCACTCAAATCTGTGTGGTACTTTCCTCAAAAGACCACTTCAGACACCAACCTACATGGTTCTCATATGATTTGACCAGTACAATTGTATGGACTTCAAAAGAGACCTTGACCTCTGAGTTTGTTTCGGTGTTTCTTCTCAGGGTAGTCAGCTAGGAAACACCGGCCTCATCTAGTTTTATAACGGCCAAAAAAATATATTGACGTGTAAAAGTGTTTTTTACAACCTACTTACAAAAATAAATCATTTATCATTATCATTTATTAGGTATAAACTTTATACAACTACCTAATAATGTTTTATCTTTATAATATAAAGATAAAATATTATTTGTTTGTTTATTACGAATTGCCACAAAAACTACCCAACCGATTGGAAGTATTGGAACGCTAGGTATACATATTTAGTATTAAGTAACTTAAAACATAGACTATATTTTATTTTCTAAAAAATAGGGATCCTTACGCAATTTTCAGTAATGTAACCCAAAGTACCTACCTAGCAAGATTTTGCTTAGTAATTTATTTATTTGCCATGCTTTGATTATATAATGTCTAGATTATAGCATCAAATGCGCGGAAACGTGTCAAAAATATCAGCCAACTGTTGGCCTATAAGTACTTACCCCAGTGTTGCCAGAAGGTAACTTTTGTAACCTTTTAGGTGATTTTTGAACTGCATTGGTTACTTTTAGGTTACACTAATGAAAAGGTTACTTTTAGGTGATTTTTCGGGATTTGTAGAATTAACTTTTATTTTTTTACATAAAAGCAACGTGAAACGGAACGCTCGTTTTAGAATTTTTCATGTTGGTAAGCTTCGTTAGCAGTAATAGAACAAAAACCCTTGAATGCATCAATTTTATTATAGAGGATCAATATGAATAAATCAAAAAATGCGGGCCAGTGCTCAAATACTATCGCCCGGAGGACACGGTGGAGCATACGGTGGAGGTCTGTCCTGCTTGGACGGAGCACCGCCGTGTCCTCGTCGAGGCGATCGGCGGCGGCGACCTCTCACGTCCGGCCCTGGTTCAAGCCATGGTCCGGAGTGAGGAGGCATGGGAAGCGGTCGCCTCCTTGAAGCTAAGCAGTAATGCTAGCAAAGGAGGAGGCGGAACGCGTGCGTGAGAGGGAAATCTCTCGCTCCAGCCGCCGCAACAGAAGGAGACGCCCCGGGCGTCGGGAAATGCAGGGCGATTCCCGACCACCGTAGGCGCGGGCCTGCGGATGGCGAGCTATGGGTGGCTCGCCGTCCGATAGCAACCAGGCCCGAGTCGACGGCGCGTCGTGTTCCACGCGTGCCTCAAAGAGCCGTCAGCAAAGAAGACGGGCCCCATAGGGTCAGTGCTTGCTAGGGTTGCGGAATTTGTTCGAAAGAGTCACCGCGGCCCTGGAACGCAAAGGGCACAAGCAGGAACACGGGTGGGTTATAGTCAGTAAGAGTCTGACACTCTCTTCCGCTCCGCCCAGAGCGGGAGAAGTCATTTGATGATTTCCCATCCAAAAAAAAAAAAGTAGTGCTCAAATACTCACCGATGTTTCTGTAAATCAATACAACTAATATTCTATTCTATCAACTTATAATACCTTTCCAGTAAAAAAATATGAAAGGTTATTTTTTATACAAAAAGGTTACATTTTTTTATATTTCAGGTGATTTCTGACATGAGCGACTGGCAACACTGACTTACCCGCCGATTAGTGCCGATCGAGCCGCTTTGGTGTCACTACGTATTACGCACGCTGAGTAATAAACAAAAAACACCGATAAAATGACGGTATGTGTTATTAAACTGCGACGGAATTATAAATTAAGGGTAAAAAGTACCAAATACATCACCTATCATCGCTAAGTAACTAGAAAACTACGTATTTATTTATTGTTTTTATGATTACCAAATTACGCCATTTTTTGTCAGTGTTGCCAGTTTCTTTTTTTATTCTCCCAACTTAACATTTTTTTTTTGTGGGTATATTCGGTGGTTTATGGTAACGTTTATATAATTTAGTTGACGTAGTTTATTATTCGATTTATAAAAAGGTGGAGTTTTTTTAATTCGTCTATACTTTTACTTTTTTATAATAATATAATTTAGGCGAATAACTTTTTTGTTTATGAGCCAATTTTAATGATTATTTTTGCATTGGGTTCAATAAACCGATTTAAAAAATGCTAAGAGTAATTTTAATAAGATTAATTTATTAAGTCTTTCTTTATATTTATGCTTTTGAAGCCGATGCCAAGTAAAAATTGTTATTAGCTCGGTAAATAATTTACTTGCTACACTCCAATTCAATCTTTATGACGGCTCTGAAGTGCGCTGCTCCCTGCGCAGTACCGCATCCCTCACCCCCGCTGACACTCGAATTTGTGACTGCGCAGCGACTCGCCTCATGTTCCGAGCCGCCATAAAGTTTTAATGCTGTACCGTCTTTTTGTCCTCATTTTGGTAATGATTAATATCTGGTACTAATTAATAATATTAAATCATAGATTCAATCTATATAAACTGCCTAAAAAGTTTATTATTCTAATTTAATTAACTTAGCTGATTTAATACAACATTCACACACACAACTCTAATTAAATTGTATATTTTATTTATTTAAAAAAGAGGAAAAACAGACACTACTAAAACTGAATAATACTACATACATACAACTAAACTTATCTTATTTTTTTAAATATGTGATCTATGGGAGAATTCTAGTAGCTGGTATCATTATTCACGCACACAGAGACAATGATGCATAGTGTAAAACACCGTCCGCACGCACACATGTTTGAAATTGTTGCCTCGTTTTCTTTGCTTTGACAGTAGGGCGACGCTCCATCTAGACATTATATAATCAAAGTTGCCATGCTTGAAAAAACTATTGATGATACATAAAAATGATATTCCTACTATATAATGATTAAATTCATCATGGTATGAGTCATGATTACTATAAAAACTCCGTGTGGATATTTGTCTAACTATTATGCTTATGTCACAATAGGGTAGTTGACAAAAAAAAAACTTATCAGTCCGTCAGATAGATTTCCAAAAAATATTGGACACGTATTTTTTCCTTTTTCACGTAAACAAAGCGTTTTCCATAATTAATATTTACAGCATTGTTTCATCATGATTCCGAGACACATCCAATTAATCCAAAAATACTCTATAGTAGGTACATAAACTCAATCAGCATTTATCTAGATTCTAGAATTTGCTGGCAATATAGATATTCTCGAACAAACGAGTTTATCAGAAAACGTCATCGCCAAAAATAAATTTGCAAAAATAAACAATGTTGTGTTTGGAGGAGCTCGGGGCTAAATTATAACAACCGCTCGGGTCGATGTTCTGGGTTAAGCAACGCTGGCCGAGGTTGGTCTGTGGATGGGTGACCATCTTAACATAACGAGACTTCTCCGTGCCTCAGAAAGCACGTTAAGCCGTTTGTCACGGCTGTCATTTGGAGATCTTTGGGAGTAGTCACGGATTGTCAGAAGCCAGAAAATCTGACACCAGTCTTGCCGAGAAGTTCCGTGTTCCCCAGTTGTGGAAGTCTGGTAAAATACAGGTAGGTATTCCGCTGAATCCGGCTTGACTCGGAGCCGGCCCCAATATAGTTGGGAAAAGGCTAGGCAGATGATGAAACAATATTGTATCATCAAACCAAAATTAAAACTCTAAAAAAGCTTGCAAACCTAAGCGAAACTTCTAAACTTGTGTTTTTAGACTAGAATGATAGTTATTTCTCATCATCATACACAACATGAGGATGGGTCACATCGAATCGAATGCCACTGCTAAAGACGGGAGCGAGTTCTCAACATTTTCCACACAAACCGATTCAGTAAGTACAGTCATTTATGTATCTGCACTTCTACACTACTAATATTATAAAGAGGAAAGATTTGATTGTTTGTTTGTTTGCATTGAATAGGCTCCGAAACTACTTGACCAATTTGAATTTTTAGAAATTCTTTCACTGCTGGGAAGCTACACTATCTCCGGTGAACATATATTTTATCCCGGTATTCCCACGGGAAAGGGAACTACGCGGGTGAAACCGCGGGCGATGCTAGTAAAAAATAAAAATAATGGTTGATTTGTTCCATAGAAATATATATCTATGATTTGTTCTCTCCAATACAGTCATCTCCTGCCACTGAATGCTTTCGGTTTGAAGACATTTATTTCTCAAAGAACAAATTACAGTTCACTTAAAGAGAAACTTAACTAAATTAACAATATCTTTGCAGTGGACAAAAACCTTGTGTTGCACTACGAATTGAAATTACCATAGAAATATAAAATACAATATCTATGGAAATTACCTACCTTACGTATCTGTTCGTGCCAATCTAATCTTATTAAATTTTACAAGCATCTTCTGTTACCAAATCAACGCATCAGTCCAAGTATCATCTGTTTAACTGAGTACGGATCAATTGAGTATAAATGGGCTACTAATAAAATTTACTGGTTTTCAGAATTTAGAAGTAAATATATCGTTCAAGATTATGATTACATCTTCATTAATATTTATACCTATACATTCTGGGCTATTTGTCTATTCGATCGATTATGTATTAGATTGGGCTTCACGGTAGCAAATCAGAGTGGCATAAAAACTTTTTGTTGATGGATGTATTCAATTACTGGCCAGACAGACGACGCGGCATTCGACAGTCGTAAAAACTGCGCATTACGTCATGCGCAGTGAAAATTGTTACGGAAAAGTCAAAGGAAGTTGACCGGCATTTCTTTTTCGCGTTGAAAATTATCTGAAAATGTCTACGTTGCCGTTCCTTCTCGACCTGGAGCGTCCCAGGCGCTTATCGGACCAACATTTTGCATTGGCACTAACGCCTGAAGATATTTTAACAATGGTAGCTCCACATCCCCAGATTTCGAACGACTACTACCGGCCCTGGAGGCAGCTATCAACGATGCTGAGAGACACTGGATCAACAATCAAATCAGACCGGGCGAAGTTCCAGATCAACTTGGACGTGCAGCACTTTGCGCCTGAAGACATCTCGGTGAGAGCTTCTGAAGGATTCGTCATCATTGAGGCTCGACATGCTGAAAAGAGAGATGAGCATGGATGGGTGTCTCGTCAGTTTACGAGACGATACGCCTTGCCTGAGGGATGCAGTATTAGTGCAGTGCAGTCTCGGCTGTCATCGGACGGAGTGCTGACTGTCACCGCGCCTCGTGAGCGCCCCCAAACTTTGAATGAACGCGTGGTGCCAATCATTCAGACGGGGCCAGTGAGGACTCAGCCTGACGGAACAAAGGCTGAAGAATTGGGAGATGGAGAAAGCCCTTTAAAGGAGGAAAATGGACAGTAACTGTTGTTATTGCTATGGGCGCACCGCCTAGCCCAGAATTCTGGCTTCATTTGGTCATGCCTGACCCTCAATGGGAAACAAATTATTTGTGTGAAGTGACTCATCACCGTTTGCGTAGTAGTGCAACATCCCTTACGTATTTTACTTGCATTCCAATAATAATTTGGTGATTTTGTGTATACAGAGTTGCTAAATAAATTGGTTCTTAGTACCTATGATTTTCGTTTCAATCAAGTACACATCAAACACTATTCTGTAATACCTGTGGTTGATACAAACTAGGTGGAACCAGTGGATTGAATTTATTCGTTAAGGCTCAATTTACACCGCCGCTGAATGAAATGGAATAGAAGCGTCAATTTCGTCTCATGACGCAAGAGGGCGCGCAAGTATTCGGGAATGCTCGAGAATTTTCTTGCGTAGATTCGTTGCGCCGTACTACCACAGTAGAAATATGGAACAGTACAGAAACTACGAACAAACGATCGAAACGGCACACTCACACAGACGCGCGCATCTACGAGGCTCCTAAGGGACCTTCGCGGTGCTCTCAGTGGCGGGTGCCGTGTTCATAGATAATGCCTACACTATTATAATGGCTATGACTTTTCGCTTACGCTCTCTAGATCGCGTGGGATTTTTAATAGTAGTATTAAATCCTTATACCGAATACTGATTGTATTATAATTTATATAACATATAGAATAAATGAATTCTTATGAGTATGAAAAAATAAATGACTATAATTTGACGACAACATTATATTCTAGTCTTGGCAAAGGAAATCTACCCTTCGAAACATACATATAGGAACTTACTTCACAAAATAAGTAACAATAATTTTTCAACATACTTACAGAAATCCTTCATCAAATAGGGCAGATATTATAATTGAAATGGAATAAAATGGCATAGAATTGGTAAACAATATTCAGTTTGTAAATATATATATTTTTTACAATGGCATTATTTACATTTTGACCAAAGAAGAAAGTCTCATGGAATAACATGCACTAACGCATTTTTGCGTGACTATTTCTCCCAGTCAACTCCTACCGCAAGCCGTGTTAAAGAACTTCGTTCCAATAAAACACTTATTACAAACATTAAAAGTGACAACCCTGACTCTCTACTGGAGCGTAGGTAATTATTTCAACAAATGGGCTTAGTTTCCATAATGTTTCATATTTTTGCTGTGGTACTACGGTGCCCGACATAAGTCTAGGGTTGCCACCCGTACTTTATAATAAAGCATTGTACGTTATTTCGGGTAATTGTACTTTATACTGTATGAGAACAATAAAGTACGCAAAAATACTTTAAAGTATTTCGCACCATTTGGTTCATAGAAATATAAAATACCTGTTTATTATATCTATGATTTGGTTACTCTGGGATTCAATTAACATATATTTTTTTGTTTAAAAGAGAACGGCAGAGTTACTGGAATCAATGACGTTATCGATTGTTGCCGCATAGATTCGCTATAATTGTCGAATATACCATTTGGTGTTCGTCACATAAATGCTCATTTTTATTTTTTATTTGTATTGTATAAAGAACCTTATTTCGTTTTTTATTGCCACCACGTCAGCATTCACGTAGAGTTTTTTCTGTGATGAATCGCAAATGGTGAGACGATTTATTAGACGTTGTCACGTCAATAATTTACTTTAACTTATGAACAACTTAACAAATAATGATCACCTGCTAAACAGCTTCACAGCATCTTTATATAGT
This sequence comes from Hecatera dysodea, assembly GCA_905332915.2. Lineage (NCBI taxonomy): Eukaryota > Metazoa > Arthropoda > Insecta > Lepidoptera > Noctuidae > Hecatera > Hecatera dysodea. The sequence continues at coordinate 23,558,949 of HG995287.1, read as the reverse complement.
TGAGGTGCTTTGAAGCTGTTTAGTAGTGATCATTATTTGTTAAAAGTATCTAATGAAAAATATGTTTTTAAGCAAAATAACAGAGTAAAATAAGTCGTACTTTATGTTGACACACTGTAGGTACTCTTTTTTTATACCATCAATAACCAATGTACTTTATTTACACAAAAAAAGTGGCAACCCTAGACACAATCGACCGACGACTCTCCGGTCGCGCTAATTCGAGGAATTCTCGAAAATGCATAAGGAATCCCCAGAAGACGCGTGACCTTTTTTGTCTCGTATTTAGTTTGTATGTTATACAAATTGACATAAAGTTTATTATGCTATGTGCATTTTCATTGATAAGTCGTTTCCATTTCATTCCACAACGGTGTATATCGAGCCTTATCCTAAGGATATTATTCGCTTTGAATTTATGGTTCTATGTCATATCATAATGTAAAAGTAATGCTTTATCTTATGATCGACCCTACTGATAATTTAACTACGATCAAATTTGTGGGCAGTGGTGTGCAGTCAAGCTCTTTAATCAAGTGTAATTCAGGGCAACTTTTAAGATAAAAATAAAACAAAAGGGATCGATACTTAATACATTTATTAAAAAACTAAAAGTAAAATAGGCGAATATAGCACAGATTCAAGTCAGTCTTACTAGAAAATAATACAAATTATAATTTAAATACATTATATACAAATTCACTCCTCGGCAATAGCTTGTGGCGACCCTATTTGCGTCTTAATGGGTCCTGTGTGTGTGATTGGCACGATTTTCTCTCCGGTTGAAGGCATGGCTAAGACTTTGGGCGCTGTGACTGTCAACACGCCATCTGTAGACAATTTAGACTGGACAGTGTCAGGTAAGCACCCTTGTGGAAGGGCGTACCTCCTTACAAACTGTCTCGAAATGTACCCATGCTGATCCTGCTTCTCTTCATGTTTCCCTTCAACGATCACCTGTCCATTCACCACTTTCACATTTATTTCTTCTGGTGCAAAATGCTGGACGTCCACGTTAACTTGAAACTTTTCGTCGTCTGATGTGATCTTGCCGACGCCGGTCAGCGCAAGCTGGTTCATCGCTGATGAGAGCTGTTCCATCGGCGCCAAAAAGTTCTCCGATAGTTGGAAGGCGTTCTCCCACGGGTTGAGGAACGATGGACCGAAAAAGTCACGAGGCATCACTTGGTGGTTGAATGGTGAAGAGCCGAAGAAATTCCCGGGTCTGGAGAAATTCCTCTCCATCACGCGGAACGGTCTTTCGAGATCGTAGAAGAATGGAATCAACGACATATTCGTACTCCTTGCTGTAGTTTATTTGTTTTGAAACTGATCAGTTCACTTTCTGTGTAAACAACTGTCGCGCACCCGTCCGTTCCCCGTATTTATATTCCCGGCGACTTCAACGCCACCTGTTATCGGTGGGCCGCGTTGGTTCGAGAAAGTGCTACGTCTCGTTCCGAAGCGAACGTTGTAGAACGCGCGTTGCGTCTTGTTTGGGTTGTTGGTTCTAGAAAATGACCAGCGATGCGGTTGTTCTTTAAAATAGCGCCATCTTGTGGTGAGTAGTAAAACTAACTGGTGTCGACAAAGTGTGCTATTATCACAGAACAGATAAAATCTGTGGCTATTATATTTGGCAGATAAGTAGGAGGTAATCAATCTGAACATTGATAGGGCAAATACCATTTATAATCCAAATACATGTAAATACCATTTTTTTATATTTTATGTGTTTCACATCTACTGAGTGACTGAAAACAGATACCTAATTAATTAAGTAAGTAGGTACCTATGTTTCATTTTGTTTGACCTTTCTGTTTGTGTGATAGGAAACAAATAAATAAACTAAGTTGGTTGGTAAGTTGCAACCTATTTAACAGGAAGGTCAAATCAATTGGTTCTGTAGGTAGTGTGTAAATAAATAAGTTTGTCACTATATTCGCGTCAGTTTTACAATAGGTACGAAATTAACATTATTTCGTGAGCTAAAGGTACCTATTATACATTTTGAATTGTACCATAATAATGCATACCAATGTACCCGTTTTATGTGACTAATTGAATTACTTGTTATTTATGACTTTGATACCTAACTGATAATAAGACCCCTAGGAAGAACATAGGTAGGTACACTATATACCACACCTACTTATGTCCTGTTATGATCGTTGGTCCTTTCTATGTGTCCAAAAAGTTCAAACCTAGCGTGACTTTGCATAATCAGCCTTTTAATGTTCCCACTGCTGAGACACAGGTCTCCTCTCTAGGAGAGGGAATGGGCTGTACACCACCACGCGGGCCCAGTACGGGTTGGTGAATGTTACATCATCATCATCGTCTTCGAATTTTTTAGTTCTAGGACAAAACCTATATTATACATGATAGGTTTTTGCAAATACCAAATTCATTATTGCTAAAATTAATTAAAAATACATAAATTGTCAATCATTTAAAATATGAATGCATTGTGCGAGTAGCAATGATAACCCATTAGGTATGAATAAAAACAGTTGTTGACTTTGTCAGCTACTGATAAATTATGTACAGGATGCTGCATTATCGTGTTTTAAATGGTCACGTGTACTTGGTCAGTGGTATCAGTCTGGCTTAGTGCGAGTTTTGTGATCCTTAGTTAGGTAGGTCCTATATATATATCCATTGATTAAAAATGTTGGACACCTAAATGTCGTTAATGAGTAAATTAAGAATTGATCGAAAATGCATTTTAACTAAACTTTTATAATGTACATAGTCCTTAAAATCTAAGTGATAGTAAACAACACGATACGGTGAGTTATGTAACTGACAGCAATGAACCATACACGGATAATCCATTCTGCCAGCAATAGAACCCTGTTTGGACTGGCCAAATACATTCTCTATGGGACTGGCCATGAATCGAACCCCGATCGATGTTACGTGCTTGCGCATTACTGTGTAAAAATAGGGCTGCCATCATCGAAATTGCCGACGCCGGACAAAATCTTCAAAAACCCGGGACATTTAGGTGACATTGATTTATTTTTTCTGGATAGAACCAAAAATAGGGCCTTTAAAAATAAAAAAAAACAATCTTACAGTTTATTTTTTAATAATAATCTATTAAGTACAGCTTTTTTTAAATATATCGTCGGCTATTTTGCGCCGGATTTTCGAGTAGACGATCGAAGTTTTGTTCAAATATTCAATTAATGACAAATTAAATGAAAAAGATTTCCGGGTTTTACCAGGACACCATTGAGAACCCCGCCCGGACGCTCCCCGGATACCCTCCAAACTAGGACACTTCCGGGGAATTCCGAACGAATGGCAGCCCTATGTAAAAACAATCTAGGTACATCAAAGCACATGTTACGTCCTTCTTTTTGGGAAATTTTGTTCGAAAGAGTCACCGCGGCCCTGGAACGCAAAGGGCATTAGGAGGAACACGAAGGGGTTTTAATCATAAGAGTCTATCAATCCCGTCCGCTTCGCCCAAAGCGGAAGAAGTCATTTTGATGATTTCATATGCATAAAAAAAAAACGTCCTGAATTAAATATCGCATTGTGCAGTCGTGTCCACTGCATCGTAACGTTTCGGTGCCGCCTGTATCTCATGTGTTTATAATTAGTGCAATGCCAGCGGGCTATCTATTCGTGGGACAATAGCCGCGCGCCTTCGACCGGCTTGTTGTGATAGCGATAAAATGAAGTCTATGTTTCTGCAGTGTTTAATAAGCTTCGCTTTGTTTTATGGGTATGTATTGTAGACACTTTTTTTCTAATCGGTTAACAATAAATATGTTTTTTTTATTTTTTCCTGTCACAAAGATGATCATGATCAATGTTGTTGTTTTTTTATGAACGCTGCCGCTTCAGTTGTTCATTACAAGTTACTCGTTTTTTTTGGTTCCGAAAACTTAACAAAATTATTTCTGCTCCGGTCAATTATCTACACGGAAAATATGTGTTTTTAGGTAGGTATATGCTTTGGTATTACAAACAGGATAAGTTGAACAATTTTGCAATAAATACCAAAACAAGACCTCCCCTCGCTTACAACAAATAATTACTTAATTTGTTTATGTACCTACTTATCTACTTAACAAAACATTCAGTCGTGCTTACATTAAAAAAGCTCGAATTCGATTAATTCCATACATGAGTTCTGAGACAAATTTTATGCATTTTAAGGTTTAATCATGAAACAATCTTAGCAATATATTTGACTATCATATTCAATAACTAAGTTTTCTATGGATAATTTGGACTGGTGGTCAAAGAAACTGCGTCAAAATAGAATGTTAGGTGCTATAAAAAGTTAAGTACATATTATTTTGAGACATTTTTCATAGTTACAAAGTTAACTGACTCAATTGTATCTACTGGCTGAATCAAGAGTTTAAAAATCAAACTTTAAAATTAAATTACCACTACATAAGTGATTTATATTGATGATCTGATGGCAGTTCGTGTTCGAATAGGGAACGTGCAGAGGGTGCAGGAAGCATAGGTGGGGTCAAATATTAACAACGTAAAAGTTTCAGATTTGCAACACTAGATGGCATAGTCTACGCCGTGCACGTTCCCTATAGGGAACGTGCAGAAACTATAGGTGGTAGCACAGACGCGTCAATGTCAAGTATATTTTACTTATAAGTTTCAAATTTGTAACGCTAGATGGCACAGTCTACTTCGTGCACGTTCCCCTAAACAGAGGGTGTAGGAAGTATAGGTGGCAGCACAGGTCACATATTTACAAAGTAAAAGTTTCATATTTGCAACACTAGATGGCATAGTCTACGCCGTGCACGTTCCCTATAGAGTTGGTAGGAGTTGGTACGTGCTATAGGAAACGAGCACGGCGTTCACTATGCCATCTAGCGTTGTAAATACGAAACTTTCAAGTAAAATATACATGACATTGACGCTTCTGTGCTGCCATCTGTAGTTCCTGCACGCTCCGTTTAATAGAACGTGCACGAAGTAGACTATGCCATCTAGCGTTATAAATTCGAAACTTATAAGTAAAATACATTGACATTGACGCTTCTGTGCTGCCATCTATAGTTCCTGCACGCTCCGTTTAATAGAACTTGCACGAAGTAAACTGTGCTATCAATCGTTGTAAATTCGAAACTTATAAGTACACTTGGTCTATAGTTTCTGCACGTTTACTCTATGGATAGTGTTTTCAATCGGTGTTTTAATAGACTACTGTTTTTTTTTCATGGTTATCATTGCAAAGTTATGTTACTCACAAGTGCCTACATTTTCAACTATCTATAGAATTTCTTTTTCAGTGTTTGTTCGGGCGATACCTACTCCCAAAATGTACTAGATTCGCAAGTGTGCTTCACCGATGGATTTGCGTTTGGTGTGTCGACAGCCGCGTACCAAATTGAAGGGGCCTGGAATGTTTCAGGTAATTTTGTTTGATACCCAAAGGTTGGTGTTTAGTTAGCCTTCGCAGCATCATTATCATCGTCATTACAGCCCGAAAGTAAGTCTGAATTCCCGCGACCTTTGTTGGGTCATCATTAAACATTGTGGGCCTCCGCTGCTGCCAGATAGTTGCCAAACTATAGTTGCCCTAGAGACAGTGGACAGTTTGGTAGGTACATCTCTTTTAGCTCAATCATACCCTGACTCAAACCATTTAATACAAACTTTATTTTTCTCTAACGTTTATCGTCCCACCACTGGCCAAAGGTCTTCATTCATTGCTTTTCAACGCTCTTTATGTTTTGCGATCTGACGATCTCCAGTATTCTCCAGCCAATACGTTAGGAACGTATCTAAGTCTTCACGCCAGCATTTCTTTGGCCATCCTCAAACCACCAGCGTGATGATCCTGGCCCATTGGTCTTGATGCATTCTGTGTGACCCGCCGTTCAAGCTTTTTAGGCTATAGAGCGTGCCAAAAATATAGATAAACCTTTTTTATATGCTTACATACCTTATATCTTTCATAAACATAATTATGACGTCGGTTTGTATGGACTAAAATATCCGTTAGTTATGTGGGAGAATTTGAGAATATTGAGATGCAACTAGCCCAAATGCCCGTCAGGTTGCGGAATTTGTTCGAAAGAGTCACCGCAGCCCTAGAACGCAAAGGGCGTTTGGAGGAACACGAATAGGTTTTAGTCAGTAAGAGTCTGACCCCCCTTCTACTCTGTCCAGAGCAGAAGAAAGAAGAAGAAAGAAAGAAGCCATAACATGACAAAAGAATAATGTCCGTAAGAACCTCGTCACCCATCGTTATGATCACCATTTTCTAGGTAAAGGCGAGAGCATCTGGGACAGGTATACCCACGAGCACCCTGACCGGATTTTCGACCACCAGAATGGGGACATCGCTGATGGGTCCTATTACAAGGTGAAGGAAGATGTTGCCCTCATGACGCAGCTAGGACTCAGCTTCTACCGGTTCTCCATGTCTTGGCCGAGGATACTGCCGGATGGATTGAGCAAGTGAGTGGTCCAAATTATCTCTTATTTGACGTTATTGGATCAACAGACAAAACCAGCGATGAGTTGTTACTTAAACAATATAAACTAACAATTTAATCAGAGTCTGAGGTTTTAGAGATGGCATCGCAGTTAACTGTTATTTTACATAGTTGAAATCAAAAGTTTGGCTTCTCTTTACTGCGTGAAGGAGCTACAGTAAGCTAGGGTTGCGGAATAAGTTCGAAAGAAGAAGGATCACGGGTGGTTTTAGTCAGTAAGAGTCTGACAGTCCCTTCCGCTCCGCCCAGAGCGGGAGAAGTCATTTGATGATTTCACATCCAGAAAAAAAGGTGCGACAGTAACTTCACGAAATCAATAGACAAACAGTAATCACTAGAGATCCTATCTTCCATCTTGGCTCCATTTATCCATCCATTGAAAACTAATCAAGCTTCACGGAAGTTCAGCTTAAAAAGACTTATACGTATGTTAACTAACAGAGGGCGTTCCCGTTAACCCGCAATAGTATAGCATCCATATATGATAAAAAAATATTACCATACGAAAACAAAATGTTTTTTTTTTTTTTCAATAAAATATTTACTAAAAAAGTTACATTGATACGTTAAAGAAACACTCTGTACACGCGTACTTGCCGGTTTGGGCATTGCTACTACGAGTAGATACTATTCCGCGCTACTATTTTTATTTTAAACAGGATTTTTCGAATATATTGTAAAAATTTTTTTATTCGGATTATTTTATGCTTATTTTCTATTCTGATATTTTTTATTTTAATCTATTACTTAACGATAAAGATTAACGAATTTAAGGGAACGCCCTCTGTTATTTAACATACTGTATATCTTCTCCCCAGCTACGTAAACGAGGATGGCATCAGATACTACAAGGAGCTGCTGGATGAACTGAAACGCAACCGCATCACTCCCGTAGTGACGATGTACCACTGGGATCTGCCGCAGTGTCTGCAGGACCTCGGCGGGTGGACCAACCCCATTATGGCTGACTACTTCGTCGATTATGCCAGAGTAAGCCTATCAGTTAATTATTTTAGGATGCTGTTGAAACTGCCCCGATTCTGTATAGTGCATTGGAGATGTTTGCTCAGATCCGAACTGACGGCTTCTATGCAGTGATGTGAATCCTAGCATTATGACAAGACTAAGAAGTGTGGGCCTGCGGATGGCGAGCTATGGGTGGCTCGCCGTCCGATAGCAACCAGGCCCGAGTCGACGGCGCGTCGTGTTTCACGCGCGCCTCAAAGAGCCGTCAGCAAAGAAGACGGGGCCCCATAGGGTCAGTGCCTGCTAGGGTTGCGGAATTTGTTCGAAAGAGTCACCGCAGCCCTGGAACGCAAAGGGCACAAGAAGGATCACGGGTGGGTTTTAGTCAGTAAGAGTCTGACACTCCCTTCCGCTCCGCCCAGAGCGGGAGAAGTCATTTGATGATTTCCCATCCAGAAGAAGTGTGCTTTCTCCGTCCTGGCAGACTGTTATACATCCTTATCTACCATGAACCCTGTACCTATTGAATCACGCATTTAAAACCCTAATAGAGGTTATACCCTTTCTGTTTTATTTCAGGTTCTCCTTGACAATTTCGGGGACCAGGTCAAGATATGGATCACGTTCAACGAGCCGGTTTCGTTCTGTCAAGGCGGGTATGGTGGTGACGACGCCCCTGGGGGCAGGTCCAGTGGCTTCGAAGACTACATGTGTGGCCACAACGTACTACGAGCCCACGGGATGGTGTACCGCATGTTCGAAAAGGAGTATCGCAAGAAATACGGAGGTAGGTTATTTTGATACGTGTATTTATTCAATTCAATTCAATTCAAATATTTTATTTCAGATAAACATCCATATGTGTTAGTAGTACAACTTAACCTAATGTTAGTATTAAATTAAATTATCATTCTTCCATGTGATAGAATCCTATTGCCTTCAACTAAGCACAAATCCGGAACTTGGCATGCTCTTGTTTCTGAGAATAGTGTAGTTGACTAAAAAAGTTTTATTAGTCCGTCAGATAAATTCCAAAAAAAAAATATTGGACAAGTATTTTTTCTTTTTTCGCGTGAATAAAAAACGAAGACGATACAGTGCGTTGAAAACTCGTGTGTTGTCACTTCGTGCTACGATTTTTACCATGCCGTGCTACAAGCCCCCACTCATGATCTTTGAAGCATTTTATCATAGTCAATTTCTATAGATTCGATGAAAAATACGTGTCCAATATTTTTCTATAATCTGACGGACTAAATAGAATCATATTTTTATTCCTCAAGAAACATCCCTATTCCCTTAAGAAGGGACCCAATAAAACTTTCCTCAACTTAGGTAGCAGTCCTATGACTGTGCAGCTCTTATGACCAGCGAGGTAGTCGGACATCTAAATTTGAAGGTTGAGATTGGAAAACTGGAAACCTTTAAAATATTTATTATTATAAATAAATAAAAATAAATATCCTTGACGTGTACCAGGTCATATGGGCATCACGATAGCGTTCAGCTGGCTGGAGCCAGCCACAACGTCTGCTGCGGACAGTAAAGCTGCCGAAACTGCTAGGCAATTCAACGTGAGTTCCCTACGTATTTAGATTTATCATTGTAGATTGAAGAATCAAACTGACGACTTTTATGAGGTCATTCGAAAAAAAATCGCATCGTTAATAACAATAATGTGGACGATGACAACAGTATTCTGAGTACAGTGGCGTAAACGTTTCAGAATAAGACAGTAGACGCAGTCTTATTCTGAAACGTTTTGTGGGGGTAATGAACGAGTGAAGTGTTCCTTTTGCTTGTGCGTCGTCCACATGAATGGAAACCCACTTTTGCACATTGTGTTTTATATAGTTAATATACCTACTTACTAACATTATTTATAAGTTTACTAACACGGTGAATCCTATGGTGTCCGAAATAAAGAATTTATTATTATTGTTGTGTGGGGGACGCTCAGCTGTAGTTATAACCTAAGTTAGGACTATTGCTATATCGCTTTGCAGTTTGCAGGGAATAGTGTGTGGGGTAAACTGAACTACCAAGGTTATAGGATATGCAATGACAGCGGTGTACGATTACCGTCAGTTGGGCCACTTACCTGTTTACCACCATATGGCATAATAAAAATGTTTTAACTCTGACACTTCCATCTTTACTTTCCAGTTTGGTTGGTTCGCCAACCCCATCTTCTCGAAAGCCGGCGACTACCCTCCAATAATGCGAAGCGTCATCGACGCCAACTCCAAGAGGCAAGGGTTCCCTCGCTCAAGGCTTCCGTACTTCACTCCTCAAGAAGTGCGGATGATGAGAGGAGCATACGACTTCCTTGGCCTAAACCATTACACGACGTATCTTGTTCAGCAAGGATCCAGGAAGATTCGGACGCAGCCTTCGTACGAAGATGATGTTAATGTCAAAATACATCAGAAGGATGATTGGCCTAAGACTAATTCGTCGTGGTTGAAGGTAAGGCATTTATTAAAACATACTTGGCGGCTGGTATGGGAGGCATCACAGGCAGCTGGGAAACCTATCGCCAGCAGTAGACTGCTATAGTTCGATGATAGTGAAATGTAAGCTTTAGCAAATTGGCTTTACTAAGTTTTCATTGTTAGCTATGATAGTTCCATCATAATTTTAACCGTCAGACGTCCAAGCAGGACATTCGGCTCCTCTCCTAAGCGTCGTACATTGACTGGACACGCACTTCTCGCAAATAGCAGTTTCTTGCAAACTTCACCAGATCATCGGCTTGCCATGTCTTCCAACACTACGCCTTCTGGACGCATTGCACTAAAACCCTTCCTTTTCGCAGGTAGTGCCCTGGGGCTTCAGGAAAGCCCTGAACTACGTTAGACTGAACTACAGGAATCCTAAGATCCTGGTGACTGAGAACGGCGTGTCATTCGAACCGGGGCTACGCGACACCAAGAGAGTTAACTACATAGACGCGTATCTGCGCTCTTTGCATGCAGCCGTTTACAAGGATGGCTGTACCGTCATAGGGTATACTTACTGGAGTCTGATTGATAACTTTGAATGGACCAGAGGATTCTCGTAAGTCGAATATTTATTTTTAGGGCTACATTAGTAGGCGCGGGCCTGCGAATGGCGAGCTATGGGTGGCTCGCCATCCGAAAGCAACTAGGCCCGAGTCGACTGCGCGTCGTGTTCCACGCGCGCCTCTAAGAGCTGAGAGCAAAGAAGACGGGGCCCCATAGGGTCAGTGCCTGCTAGGGTTGCGGAAATGTTCGAAAGAGTCACCGCGGCCCTGGAACGCATAGGGCACTAGAAGGGTCACGGGTGGGTTTTAGTCAGTAAGAGTCTGACACTCCCTTCCGCTCCGCCCAGAGCGGGAGAAGACATTTGATGATTCCCATCCAAAAAAACAAACATGTAGCAAAGACAACAAAACAGCTGTTCTTTTTCTTTCCAGCGAGCGTTTCGGCTTATACGAAGTGGACTACAGTTCGCCGAACTTGACCCGAACGCCGCGCCTCTCAGCTAAATACTTCACCAACGTCGCCAAAACTGGATGTTTGCCGAACAATTTCGCTGACTACACTTATAGTACTGATTAGAAATTGTAAACAAATACTAATCTTATTTACAGATGTTTTATGTCTTGATCAAACTGAGGCGTAACTAGCGCGGGACGCGACTGAGCGACGGTTGTTTAAATCCTAATACAACTCAACTGCTATCTATCTATTAGGGTTTGGTTTCCGCATTTAGACCTAGTGTCCAAACAATTGCGCGTGAGCCATGGCGGCCGTCATTCCAGTCAGGGCCCCAAGTCTGCTAATTTTAATAACTTCGTCGTTCCAACACGATCCCGTTGTCATTTTGCTAAAAGTTCGTAGGTAATCTGCTAAATTCATAATGGTCGGGCAATGGTCTCGTAGTACCTACTTTTTGATAACCGAGCTATTAAAAGCAATAAATGCACAGTGACCTTCTAATGGTAGGTCACTGATCAAAGGAGCTGTCAAAATTTTAGCAGACTACTGCGTACGTCTGTCATTAATTTGTCATTATGTACGAGATTACCATTCTATGCCATTTTTCTCAATGGAGTGTCAGTGGTTGACCTTTGGAAAGTCATAATGACGCTTTTATGTTAGTAAATTACCAAACTTGTCAAAATCAACCAATATGAAATCAATGATAGACCATTCTGACACTATTGTAATAGCAGACTTGAGGCTCAGCTCAACTGCTACCAACACTGGTAGAACTTGGATTGGATAAGACCCTATGTTTTTGTTGAGATTTTCGGTAGTATTTTTGCGCCATGTTCTCGGCGTTTGCCTCTGCCGAACGTGCTTAATAAGTCACCAGATTTTTCTCGAGCCAGTATAACTCCGTCCGGTTGAGTTGCAAATTGGCGCGAGCGACTTTAATTATAGGCACATGCCGCGTGGGACTCGCCTCTGTATGATGAAAACCCATTGACCAAAGCTTTATTTTTGTATGAAAAATAAAAGATTATATTTAGAATTTCGAGAGAATTTTTAAAATAAAAATATGATTAAAAATAAAGATAATATTTTAATCCGACTGATAAATACAATTTTGAACTGTATACAATTTTGAAGGCAATTGCATACTTTGCAAATTTCATTTCAAATGTATGATAAATAATTTGCATAATATTAAATAAATTCCTAAGAAGGAAATTTGTAAATAAATAAAAACATATTTTAAAGATGCATTTTATTTTATTTTCTTTATCCTTACTGGAATAACTTATATTTACTTAACTATTGACATGATTGAACCACGACAATAAAATTAAGCTAACGTTTACTTACTAATAAATATTACGCTATATACAAATATAATTGTATTTCTATAAATAAGTATAGTTGCATAAACTTTTACTTATAAATTCGGATTTCATTTAACAAACTCGTTGGTACATGAACTTTAAAAAGAGAATATCTTTATGGTTTGTAGATTTATCGTAACCGTTTGTAGATTTTATGTTACCTGAACATCTTTTTCAAATACTTTACTTACACACTTTTATTAATATTTTATTGTCTTCGGGTAATATCTAATCTTAATATCATCGTTACTTTATCTTTGAACAATTAAATTTACACAAAGCCTCTTATCTTGATATATTTTTGGCTGTTACCTCACAGTAGCTATAATTACATAGTAAAAAATATTGCTATACGGTTCATAGGCTTAGGAAGGTACCATTATTATATTATTTTAACAAAGAAACTGATGGCTTTTGTATATAAACCACGTGCATGGCGTAAACAGCGCCATCTAGTATTCCATATTCGAAACTATTACCTTACAAACACTTGAAATTGACACATCTGTGCTGCCATCTATAGTTCCAGCTCGTACTTTATTATAAGTTTCATAAAATTGCAAATTATGTATGCAATAGAAAGGTAATTCAAATAAAGGACTATTTTACAACATTACGACGTTTTGTGTGCAACATTAATAATGTTTAAGAATGCTTAGATACATTAACAAAAATACTTGATATTCTTAAACATCTTCAACAATTCTATGCTATGTCTAAGATACTACGCACGAGGTGGTTGTGTTTTAACAACCGTTTCCACAATCACTAGGAAACACGCAGTTGTATTTTCAACCTTTCGGCACTCAGTTGACCGTTGAAAATCCAACGATGCACTTATCGTCGCTTGTGTTAAAGGAAACGGGCATAACTATAATAAATACTGTCGCGCACCTTGCGCTGGCTTATTCTTTCTTTCTTTTAATATTAACTAGATGGAACTTTAACTGAAGCTGGCGTGACTGGTTATAGGAAACAGATTCGTCTTGATATCTCTATCTCTTAAATCTTAACACTATACAAAATAAGGCATTTCTTCTTGATAAGTCTATATGGACACATGGATGTGTTATTTATTTCAATATTTTTAGGAAGAAAAAACATTAATTTTCAATTTTTTTTTCATAGACAAAAAGTGTCTTGAAAACTTTTTTTTTAATATAGCACCAAGAACTTTTTGCATGGAACCAACCTAAGCACGCCAACTCGACTGTAACTCAGTGGCGTGCAGTGAGTGGTTCGAGTTAGGGTAGGCCAGAGAAAATGTCCAAATAACTATAACCAGATTATTCAGAGTTGATTTTTAATGAAATGAGTTATTTTTAAATAGCCTATTAAAAAAAAAACCACATTTCAACCCTGAAAAAAAAACACGCCACATTAGGTGTTTTTTTTTGGACATTTTCTCTGGTCTACCCTAACTCGAACCACTGCACGCCACTGCTGTAACTACGTAGGAAGGCGCAGCGCAGCGCCCTCAGGCCTGCGGCATCTTGCACTGGCTGCAATCCTCCATGCCATCGTTGAACTCTTCGATCTGGAGCGTCATCTCGAAGAAGTTGTATTTGTCGTGGACTAATCTTGTGGCCTCTTCCAGGACCTTTTGGGGACTTACTCCGGTACCTAGGTAAAGAACGTTAAATATTAATACATGTTTAACAAATTGCCAATGCACCCGTGGATTTTGATGGGTTAATGTGTATCAACTTTTATATCTATACTAATATTATAAAGAGGAAAGATTTGTATTTTTGTATGTAACGAATAAACGCGAAAACTACTGGACCTGGAAAAAAATCTTTCACCATTAGAAACCTACATTCACCCTGAGTAACATGGGCTATATTTTATCCCCGTATTCCCACGGGAACGGGAACTACGCGGGTGAAACCGCGGGGCGCTACAATGAATACGTTTATCTTGCAAGATAACTAAACAAGAGCTGATTGAAAGTAGTTTTTTTCTTTGTATTTTTGTTTCATGTCAAAACGATATTGAGGCTCTACAAAGAATGATGTTCATTCAGCAATATCGATGAGCTACCGAATATCCCGCGGTCAATGTCTTACATTTTATCATTTGTAGATTAGTTAATATAGATTTTTAACAGCTTTTACGAATTAATATAACGTGAAACGGAACGCACAACAATCAGCGTCTAGCGACGTCACTGGTATTATGACAACGAAACTCACAACGAAAAGACGAACTTAAATCTTTGATACATGACAGCTCATTGTTGTTACCTTCATAGAAAAGGAATATAGTTAGTCTATGCTAGTTTTGTATAGATTGATTGTTTGTGGTAATAAAAAAAAAGTTTACAGCAATGGCAGTTTGAATGATGTCGTTTTTTCTTTATCTCTCTAATAGTATTCCACAATATAATTATAATGAAAGTCCTAACAGGCTTAAAATAACAGCAGAGCGTGGTTGAGTGTCCGTGGAAGATAGGAAAAGGGTCCTGGGAAATATCCAAAGTTGATATTATGCGATTGTGAAAATCGGCATCGGCGTCTACAAGGAAGAAAAGACAAAAGAACAAAATGGCAGGTACAAGCGCAATGAATGTTTTAATACCAAGATTAGATGATGGCTCAAATTTTTCTAACTGGAAATTTAGAGTCACAATGCTGTTACAAGAAAAAGGGGTAGCAGATATGTTGGAAAATATGGAAACTGGAAATTTAGAAAAAGGAGAGAAAATTAAGTTTATAGAAAAGGACGCAAAGGCAAAATCGATAATAGTTCAATGTGTAGCGGATAGAAACTTGGAAATAATTAAGAAAAGCTCGACGGCTGCTGACATGATGAAACAATTAGAAAAAGTATTTGAAAGAAAGAGTGTTTTTAATAAGTTGTTTCTGAGAAAGAAGTTGATAACTCTTAAATGTAATGAAGAAAACGAAAAATTACAAGACCATTTCTTAAAATTCGATACCATAATAGCAGAACTAGAGGCAACAGGTACAAAAATAGAAGAAAGTGATAAAGTGTGCCACCTGTTATTAACTTTACCAAGCAAATATGAAACGGTTATCACAACATTAGAAACAATGAGCGATGAGAAGGAGTTAACAACAGATTTTGTAAAGTCGCGACTGTTAGATGCCGAACTGAAAACAGGTTCTACAGCTACAGAAAAATCCAACACGGAGTCAAGTTTCCTGACGTGTTTTAACTGTCATAAAGAGGGACATAAAGCCTATGAATGCAAAGAGAAAAAAGATAGGAATGAGTCACAGAAGAGAGGTGCTAGAGGCTACAGACGTAACAATTATCGAGGTAATTATTACAGAGGAAGAGCGAGAGGAAATTTTAATAGGGCTTCTATAGCAGAAGAACAAACACAGAACACTATGTTTGTAGCAGAAAATGAAATATACATACCGAGAAAAAAAAGAGAAGATGAAATTATATTTGTCATTGACTCCGGAGCAACCCATAATTTTGTACAAGATGGATACATGAAATTTATGAAAAACATTAGCGACTTAAAAGAACCAATAAAGATAAAAATAGCAAATGGATCTTTATTAGAGGCCAAGAAGAAGGGGTACCTTACATTATTGTACAAGAATGAAGAAATAGATGTGGAAAGTTACATTGTACCGAATATAGCACATAACCTGTTATCAGTGAGTAGTCTTATGAATAAAGGAAAAACAGTGATGTTCAGAGATGGAAAAGTCATAATAAGAGAAGGACAACGAAAATACCAAGGCACCAAATTAGGAAAATTATATGTACTGAAGTTAAGAATACCGGATTATTTGGAATACTGTGAATACAGTAATAAAATTGAAAATAAGGATATTTGGCACAAAAGATTTGGCCACTTAAATAGAAAAGGACTAGCAATTTTAAAGTTACCTTATACCCATGAAGTTTGTGATACATGTATGAAAAATAAGAGTACAAGATTGCCATTCAGATCTATGATCAGACCTCAGTCGAGACGAGTTGGAGACTTGATACATTCAGATGTAGCGGGACCTACACGAACTCCTACCAAAGAAGGTTATAGATATTTTCAAACGATTATAGATGACTACACGCATTTTACTCAGACATACTTATTGACATATAAATCACAAGCTGCACAAAATTTAATAAATTATATTAACTTAATGGAAACAGATAAAGAAGTTAGAGTAAAAAGATTAAGATGTGACAATGGAGGAGAGTACTCATCACATGCTTTTAAGAGATTCTGTGAAGAAAAAGGGATACAAATTCAGTATACTCTACCATATAGCCCCCAATCAAATGGAAAAAGCGAGCGTATGAACAGGACTATTTATGATAAAGCCAGAGCCATATTAGATGAATCAGGATTGCCAAGATACTTATGGGGACAAGCAGTATTGACTGCAACATTTTTAATTAACAGATGTCCTTCAAGAGCAATTGGTAATAGAATACCAGCAATATTATATGGGAAGAGCATGATGTTAAATAAGCTTGTAGTATTTGGTAGCAAAGGTTGGATGATAACTCTACCAAAGGATGACAAACTTGACAACAGAGCAATACCAGTGAGAATGGTGGGTTATGCTACAACAGGCTACAAGGTATGGGATCCGAAGAAGGATAAAGTGTTTATTACTAGAGATGTAAGGTTTGATGAAAGTAACATAACCTATAATGAAGAAAGTAAAGAAGGAAAGTCTACAAATTACTATGAAGAAAGTAGTTCACAGTCAAAGGAGATAGAAAATAAGGAAAATGTAGAAGAAACGTCAGATGAGACTCAAGAAGAAGAAACAGTCCCAGAACAGAGAGAAAAACCAAAAGAAACTGAGAAGAATTTGAATAATCAAGGAGAAAGAGTATCCAGGAGCGGAAGAACGATAAAACAGCCTAAAAAAATACAGTGAGTATGAGCTACATGAAGCCTATTGCTTAATAAATGAAGCTGAAGATCCTAGAAGCTATGAAGAAGCTATAAAATTGGATAATGGATGGAAAGAGGCAATCAAAACTGAGCTAGATGCACTAAAGAAAATGAATACATGGATAGAAGCAGATTTGCCTAAAGATAAAAAAGCAATAGATACCAAATGGGTTTTTAAAACTAAAGATACCGGGCAAAGAAAAGCAAGGTTAGTAGTGAAAGGTTTTCAGTTAAAAGAAGATGAAGACTTTGGAAAGAACTATGCACCTGTAGCAAGAATATCTACAGTAAGAACATTGCTTGCTCATGCAATTGGAAAAGGTTGGCAATTAAGACAGCTGGATGTGCCTACAGCATTCCTTAATGGAAAGCTAGAGTCAGAAATATATATAAAACCTCCACAAGGTGTAAAAGTGATGAAGAATAAAATGTTGAGACTGAAAAGAGGCTTATATGGATTAAGAGAAAGTCCAAAATGTTGGAATCAAAGATTCAATGAGTTTGTAGAGGCACATGGATTTACCAGATCGCTCCATGACAACTGTCTGTATATTGGAAAAGAAATAAAAGTATGGATGGTAATCTATGTCGATGACATAATATTGACAGGACCTGATAACATGGTAGAAAATGTTATGAAGAATCTAGTGAAAGAATTCAATATCAAAGACTTTGGAGAACCAAAAGTATTCTTAGGAATGGAAATAGAAAGAAGCAAAGATTCATTGAAATTAACACAGAGAAGACAAATAGCAAAGATGCTTGAGAAGTTCGGAATGTCAGAATGTAAAGCTACATTTACACCAATAACAAAAGGATTTCAAAAGGATCTGAATGAACCTATAATAGAGACTGTACCCTACAGACAACTGGTTGGCAGTTTGATGTTCGTGTCATCATTTACTAGACCTGACATTACTTATGCGACATCATATCTTAGCCAATACCTAGACAAACCATCACAGTCTACGTGGGTTCAAGCAAAAAGAGTATTGAGATACCTAAGAGGTTCTGAAAATGAAGGATTAGTATACACAAAGACAGATAAGGAGGAAGCATTGGAAACCTACTCTGATGCAGATTGGGCAGGAAATACTACAGATAGGAAAAGTGTGACAGGATCAGTCACATTGTATAATGGAAATGTTACTGCCTGGTTGTCAAGAAAGCAAACATGTGTAGCATTGTCTACATTAGAAGCAGAGTATGTGGCAGCAGCCACAAGTGCGTGTGACTTGCTATACTTAAAAGGACTATACAATGAATTAAACGGAGAAGAGAAGTGTGATGTGAAATGTGTTTTATATATGGATAATAGAGGAGCAATCCAAATATCTAAATCATTGGAAAATAGTAAGCGTGCAAAGCATATTGATATTAAGAACCATTTCATAAAAGACCTAATTTTGAGAAAATGTATAGAAGTAGAATACATCTCCACTGAGAAAAACTTGTCAGATATATTTACTAAATCTGTAACTTGTGAAAGATTATCAACAATGAAAAAGTGTCTAAAATTAATTTAATAAGATAATAACGTGTATGCCTACATAATATTTGTGTTCCTAATTTCATCTCAGAAGGAGAATCAGTTTAGTTTGTTTAGACAGTAGGTATAATAGTGGTTAGTAATAGGAGTGCAATAAGTTATTGCAATGTTTGGTATTTGTTATGCGATTTCAAGTTTAGTAAACTCTCAATCGAGGGGGAATGTTGTTACCTTCATAGAAAAGGAATATAGTTAGTCTATGCTAGTTTTGTATAGATTGATTGTTTGTGGTAATAAAAAAAAAGTTTACAGCAATGGCAGTTTGAATGATGTCGTTTTTTCTTTATCTCTCTAATAGTATTCCACAATATAATTATAATGAAAGTCCTAACAGGCTTAAAATAACAGATAACCTCTGTCAGACAGAAGCATGACAGAAGTGACTCGTTTGTTTTCACGAGAAAAAAAAATACTGTCAGTTTAAAACCGCAATTTTGTCAATTTTTTTGTGCTCTTGGTTTCTGTACAAATGAACTATTTTAAGTATATTGTGTGTAGACAAATAAATGGAGTCCGCTACGTACGGATGGCCAGATGCGCGGACAGCGCCGTCTTGTCGAGCGACAGCGCCCACATGCGCAGGTTGTGCACGCGCTGCACGCCCGCCAGCGACAGGAACGTGTTCGCCACCTCCTGAATACCCAAGTATTTTAATTCATCAATCATAAATAATACACTAAAAATACACAATATATTATTAGAGCTTGTACAAGCGAAAATGACGCGCCTCTCCACATCATTTTGAATTTGTTTGCGTGTAATATGGGATAGTGGGGCGCGTCATTTCAGCTTGGACAAGGTATTTAATAAGTCATTTTCATACATACAATGTACAACGGTAAATCTTCACTAATGCTAAACATGCAAATTTTTCTGGTTACAAGGTACTCTTTTTCAAAAATGTCCAGACTTTTAATGATATTTGATATTTACTTTGTAATGATGTAGGTTAAACATGACACTTTTACACGTCAAATATTTCTGGTCATTTTAGGCTAGATGAAGCCGGTATAGGGGGCTAGGGCCGGTATAGGGGGTCTATGGCAGTACTCTATGGACCGACAAATTCAATGATCCGACAGACCGACCTGCAAACTGTTTGTCGGATTACCGAAGGCCCACTGTACTGTGTTCCATCCTTAAAACTAATGTCAGTTGAAATCAAGTTAACCAGTTTTCATAAGATACAGACAACCGGACTTCCGAGCCATTTTATGCATGGCATGCAGGGAATATTGAAGCAGTTCAGGGCCTCAAGTCTGCTATTACAATAGTGTCAGAATGGTCTATTATTGTTTTTATAATGGTTAATTTTGACAAGTTTGGTAATCTACTAATATAAAAGCGTCATTATGACTTTCCAATGGTCAACCACTGACACTCCATTGAAAGAAATGGCATAGAATGGTAATCTCGTACAAATGAATGACAGACATATACAGTAATTTGCTAAAATTTTGACAGTTCCTTTGATCAGTGACCTACCATTAGAACGTCGTTGTGCAGTCATTTCTTTTAATAGCTCGGTTATTGTA
The DNA here is from genome assembly GCA_905332915.2 of Hecatera dysodea. NCBI lineage: Eukaryota > Metazoa > Arthropoda > Insecta > Lepidoptera > Noctuidae > Hecatera > Hecatera dysodea. The sequence goes on along the minus strand of HG995287.1, from coordinate 23,538,671 downwards.
TTTGTATTTGTATTTGTAATCGGGCCGGTTTCCGCAACTCCACGACTAAGCGCGTATTTTGCGTGCAGGTGGGACAAATGTGTCATTCGATCCACCCCAGCTCCCCAAGGAAGGCCAGCAACGCCTTCGTGTTACTAATGATCTCACAGAGGGTACCTGGGTTTCCGAAGTACTTAGCCCTGTAATCTGCGACTACGGGGCAGCTTAGAAGCAGATGTGCTGCTGTCTCATCCTCCTCCATGCAGGCTCTGCAGAGCGGGCTGTCAGTGACTCCTATGACATAGAGGTGTTTATTAAAAGACCCGTGTCCAGTTGTGACAGCTGTCACTGTACGTAACTGCTGTTTGGACAATCCAAGGGCTTGTTTTGTGAAACGGCCATCAATAGAGGGAAGTGCCTCTTTGGCTTGTCTACACTCACCATGGTTAGCCCATAGATTGTGATGCTTGTCTCTGGTGCGTTTCCTTACCAAAGTGCGTAGGTAACCGAAAGGGAGTGGCACAATGGGTTCGGGACCCATCGCTGCCATACTCGAACCCCTTCTGGCGAGTTCGTCCGCTGCATCGTTGCCTCGGGATTCGCTGTGTCCCTTGATCCACTGAATGGTTACTTTGTTGTATCTACCAACCTGGTTGAGCCGTTGGTGACACTCGAGGATCAGCCCAGAGTTAACTGTGTGGCTGTTCAGAGCTTGCAGGACAGCCATGCTGTCCGAGAGTATGCGTATTGAGTGGTCCTTAACTTCCCGGCTTAGTATAGCAGAGGCCGCTAGGGAAATACCCATGCACTCGGCCTGAAACACTGTGTTATGGACCCCCAATGGTGTGGCTATGTGAATGTTGAGATCCTCCGAGAATAGCTCGGTTATCAAAAAGTATTACGAGACCATTGACCTACCACTGATCGACCATTATGAATTTAGCAGATTACGAACTTTTAGCAAAATGACAATGGTATCGTGTTGGAATGACGAAGTTATAAAAATAGCAGACTTGGGGCCTTGCTGTTATGGTTGCTAGCAACCATATGCTTCAATATTCTTCGGGCTCTGGAACCCGAACTCCTAGCAAAGGAGGACAGCTCTAGTAAATTATGATGTGCTGTTTTTATGCTTAATTATTTGGGTTTAGCACAACATATATTTTCTGGAAGCTTCGTGAACGATGAGCGTTTAAATTCTATGTTCCATCTTGAATGCAAGCAGGGGCCGTACCACGAAGTGGCACTGCTATCATGATATCTGTGTGAAAAAGGGATAGTGCTATTCGTCTTGTATAACTCAGTCTCTTTCTGACACAGGAAGCATGGTGGATTTAAGTCATGTTAGGGCTACTGTAAATTATTCTGAGAAGCGATACTGGGAAACAGAAGTAATGTTAATAAGGAAAGTTCTATAACTAGCTGACCCACGCAACTTATCCCAGCCTTCCTCACTAAAAGGGCTATCTAACACTAAAATAATTATAAAATTCGTTACAAATAACTATTACTATATATGCACTTAAATAAACAACTCTTAACTAACTTAAAATATTCAAAAGATGGCGTCGAAAAATTCGTCGGCATCGCTGGCCACTGGAAATATACCCAAAAGGCTGGCAGCATTACCACGCTGTGTGGCAATGATCGGAAAGTATCGAATACAGTATGTTAACTAACAGAGGTCGTTCCCGTTAACCCGCAATAGTATAGCATCCATATATCCAACGGTTTGGGCATTGCTACTACGAGTACTATTCCGCGCTACGATTTTGATTTTAAACAGGATGTTTCGAATTTATTGTCAATTTTTTTTTTCCGGTTGTTCCCGTTAACCCGCAATAGTACTTGCCGGTTTGGGCATTGCTACTACGAGTACTATTCCGCGCTACTATTTTGAATTTAAACAGGATGTTTCGAATTTATTGTCATTTTTTTTTGTTTATTTTATGCTTATTTTTCTATGCTGATATTTTTATTTTAATCTATTAATGATCTCTCTGTTATTTAACATACTGTATATGCACTTAATTAAACAACTCTTAACTAACTTAAAATATTAAAAAGATGGCGGTCGAAAAATTCGTAGGAATTGCTGGCCACTGGAAATATACCCAAAAGGCTGGGAGCATTGTGATCGAAAAGTATCGAATATTTAAGGGTCATCACGACCGGTTGGTTACCTGGAAGTCCACGCCTCTGGGTGATCCCTCCATGAGCACTAGCAGAGTGTCCTTGATGATGTTGAAGGTAGTGATTAGCACCAGCACGGAGAACAGGAACGTGCAGATGGGGTCCACGAGATTCCAACTTGGCTGTGGAATGAAAAATATTATTAAATATTGACTGGGAATATGTTTTGTAGATTTGTAGATATACAGTATTTTAAATAACAGAGGGCGTTCCCTTAAATGCGTTAATCTAATAAAAATATCAGTATAGAAAAATAAGCATAAAATAATCAGAATTAAAAAATAATTAAATGACAATAAATTCGAAACATAATAGTAGCGCGGAATAGTACTCGTAGTAGCAATGCCCAAACCGGCAAGTACGCGTATACAGAGTGTTTCTTTAACGTATCAATTTAACATTTTTTCGTGAATATTTTAATATTAAAAAAATATAAAAACATTTTGTTTTCGAATGGTAATATTTTTTTTATCATATATGGATGCTATACTATTGCGGGTTAACGGGAACGCCCTCTGTTAGTTAAAATACTGTATATATATGCTTGAGGGAGCTCTGTATCCAGAAATTGACTTCTTTAGAGTGATATTTTGTTATTTTGATAACATTGCTCTTATCCTTACATACAAAACCAAACACCTTAGATACAGTAAACTTACAGTAGCACGCGAACTAATAGCAGCGCTCGCGGTTTTGCCCGCGTATGCGAACGCATTCCCGTTGGAACACGGCGACAAAATATAGCATTATGTTACTCACCGGTAATGTAGCTTTCCGTTGGTGAAAAAGTGGTAAATATCGGCCCAGTAATTTCGAAGCTTATTCAGTATTGACATACAAACAATAAATCTTTTCTCTTTATAATATTACTATAGACTTGCTATAGCAAACATTGATAGATAGGTCCAGTAGTGTATAGTATCAGGACCTATCTATTAATTTTTGCTATAAGTAAAATGATAATTTGACAAAATTTTAGTTATCAAAATCTTTTCGAAAACATTTCTTTATCTTCTCGTTCCGGATTTGTAAAGTAAATACTGTGAAATTAAGTTTATCAGTACCCCGAAAGCCCGAAGCTCTGCAGGAAGTCTCCGAGCACGTGTATGAACGCTGCCCTGACGTCATGAGTGACATGTGTCTTGTTACCTTAAAGTAAATAACAACGGCCGCTATCAGCACCCCGAAGCTCTGCAGGAAGTCTCCGAGCACGTGTATGAACGCTGCGCTGACGTCATGAGTGACATGTGTCTTGTTACCTTAAAGTAAATAACAACGGCCGCTATCAGCACCCCGAAGCTCTGCAGGAAGTCTCCGAGCACGTGTATGAACGCTGCGCTGACGTCATGAGTGACATGTGTCTTGTTACCTTAAAGTAAATAACAACGGCCGCTATCAGCACCCCGAAGCTCTGCAGGAAGTCTCCGAGCACGTGTATGAACGCTGCGCTGACGTCATGAGTGACATGTGTCTTGTTACCTTAAAGTAAATAACAACGGCCGCTATCAGCACCCCGAAGCTCTGCAGGAAGACTCCGAGCACGTGTATGAACGCTGCGCTGACGTCATGAGTGACATGTGTCTTGTTACCTTAAAGTAAATAACAACGGCCGCTATCAGCACCCCGAAGCTCTGCAGGAAGTCTCCGAGCACGTGTATGAACGCTGCGCTGACGTCATGAGTGACATGTGTCTTGTTACCTTAAAGTAAATAACAACGGCCGCTATCAGCACCCCGAAGCTCTGCAGGAAGTCTCCGAGCACGTGTATGAACGCTGCGCTGACGTCATGAGTGACATGTGTCTTGTTACCTTAAAGTAAATAACAACGGCCGCTATCAGCACCCCGAAGCTCTGCAGGAAGTCTCCGAGCACGTGTATGAACGCTGCGCTGACGTCATGAGTGACATGTGTCTTGTTACCTTAAAGTAAATAACAACGGCCGCTATCAGCACCCCGAAGCTCTGCAGGAAGTCTCCGAGCACGTGTATGAACGCTGCTCTAACGTTGATGTTCTCTTGGTGATGTTCGTGGGAGTGGGATGTTGAGCTTTCAGCATCAGAATCGCTGCGCTCCTTCTGAAAGTGGAGTATTTTTGTTAGTAGCATGCTTCAATTTAGATTTAAGCCATAACGTGATGCAGTCAAACGATTTTTTTGTATTAAATGTTCGTTCCACTTTCGTAATATTGAAATCTGATTTCATTTGACCACGATACAAGGTCAATGTGACGCATTACATGTAACTCACGGCCTGTTATTGTGTTTACTTCGTCATTGTTATGTAATGTTATTTATTTTGCATACCAACTATTGTTTTATATTAAGCTAGCTTCTACCCGCGACTTTATCCGCGTGGAATTGTTACTAACTCTTCGATTTTGAAACATTCTTCATTGGTGGTCTAGGCGTGATAAAATATAGCCTATAACCTTCCTCGATAAATGGGCTATCTAACACTGAAAGAATTTTTCAAACCGGACCAGTAGTTCCTGAGATTAGCTCGTTCAAGCAAACAAACTCTTCAGATTTATATAGGTATTACTAATTACTATTACTATAGATTTTCCTATATAACAGATAATAATAGGGTAGTTGACTAAAAAATCTATTTAGTCCGTTAGATAGACTTACTAAAAATAATGGACACGAATTTTGCCTTTTTTCACATACATAAAAAACGAATACGGTATAGTGCGCTGAATACTCGTGTGAAGTAAGTACTCGCTACAATTTTTACCACGACGTTACGTCACAAGCCCCCACTCCTGATCTTTGATGCTTTTTATCTTCGTCAATGTTTATAGATTTGATAAAGAGAAAAATACGTGTACCATATTATTCGATAGTCTAACTGATGGACGAAATAGATTTTTTTTACTATTTTAACTTTTTGCTACTCTTATATCCAGCTAAAGTAAGGCAAATACTAACCTCTCGTTGCGCTGACAGAGGACGAAATCATGGGATGATATACCGTATTTATTCAAACTTTGTATTAGGACGATGCCTTAAATATGTCATTTTGGCGTATGAAGTGCTGATTCTCGCCTATAATTTTTCTATATTGCCCACCGGCAGTGAACGCAAATAAAACATAGAAGCATTCCTAACTAAAAAAAATGACCCAAAGCACATTGCGCCGCGGTAGGCGGGGCTTACCGATTGCGCCGCTCACGTGTTTAGTTACACGGCCTATTCGTTACATGGTAATTTAAACCCAAATACTTAGGAAATAAGGTCAATTTTTAACTGTGCATCGTATTAGCAATACTGTTGTTGGCTTGGTTCGGCGAATCAGCGACGAGGTTTCGATGTGTGAGTTTGTTTGGATTTTTGGGTCCCTTGAAGTAATGCTTCCATGTTTTATTTGCCACACGGCCTCTATAGTGAACTTAAAATAATAAGATACGAATATTCTTTCCAAGCCTTTACCTTGTTATTGAGCACGGGGTTGCTGCCGCCGTGAGAGTGTCCGTGTCCGCCGCCGTGACTGTGGCCGTGCTGGTGCAGCGTCAGACCCATGCTGAGGAAACGAAAGTTACATGTGGTTACCACTTATAGAATACTAGCTCTTATGTCTTCTGTCATAATGGAGAAATTTCCATATTTCTAGTATTATGAGCGCTCAAGTTCAACTTATAAACTACTAGCAGCGCCTCGCGGTTGCACCCGCTTAGTTCCCGTTCCCGTGGGAATAAGGGGATAAAATATAGCCTATGTCACCCAGAGATAGTAAAGCTTCCTAACAATGAAAGAATTTTTCAAATCGGTCAAGTAGTTTCGGAGCCTATTCAATGCAAACAAACAAACAAAAAAACAATCAAATCTTTCTCTCTTTATAATATTAGTAAACTACTAGGCTGTCCGCCCACAGCCGAGGTGATCAACATGACGGTGGCGTTGATCTGGAACTGCTTGTAGATGACCTACTTAGTACACTAGACTAACAATGTGAGTAGCTGTAGTGTGTATACTCACACGAGGTTCACAGCGACGCCCACAGCCGAGGTGATCAGCATGACGGTGGCGTTGATCTCGAACTGCTTGTAGATTACCTACTTAGTACACTAGACTAACAATGTGAGTAGCTGTAGTGTGTATACTCACACGAGGTTCACAGCGACGCCCACAGCCGAGGTGATCAGCATGACGGTGGCGTTGATCTCGAACTGCTTGTAGATGACCTACTTAGTACACTAGACTAACAATGTGAGTAGCTGTAGTGTGTATACTCACACGAGGTTCACAGCGACGCCCACAGCCGAGGTGATCAGCATGACGGTGGCGTTGATCTCGAACTGCTTGTAGATTACCTACTTAGTACACTAGACTAACAATGTGAGTAGCTGTAGTGTGTATACTCACACGAGGTTCACAGCGACGCCCACAGCCGAGGTGATCAGCATGACGGTGGCGTTGATCTCGAACTGCTTGTAGATGACCTACTTAGTACACTAGACTAACAATGTGAGTAGCTGTAGTGTGTATACTCACACGAGGTTCACAGCGACGCCCACAGCCGAGGTGATCAGCATGACGGTGGCGTTGATCTGGAACTGCTTGTAGATGACCTACTTAGTACACTAGACTAACAATGTGAGTAGCTGTAGTGTGTATACTCACACGAGGTTCACAGCGACGCCCACAGCCGAGGTGATCAGCATGACGGTGGCGTTGATCTCGAACTGCTTGTAGATGACCTACTTAGTACACTAGACTAACAATGTGAGTAGCTGTAGTGTGTATGTATACTCACACGAGGTTCACAGCGACGCCCACAGCCGAGGTGATCAGCATGACGGTGGCGTTGATCTCGAACTGCTTGTAGATGACCTACTTAGTACACTAGACTAACAATGTGAGTAGCTGTAGTGTGTATACTCACACGAGGTTCACAGCGACGCCCACAGCCGAGGTGATCAACATGACGGTGGCGTTGATCTGGAACTGCTTGTAGATGACCTACTTAGTACACTAGACTAACAATGTGAGTAGCTGTAGTGTGTATACTCACACGAGGTTCACAGCGACGCCCACAGCCGAGGTGATCAGCATGACGGTGGCGTTGATCTGGAACTGCTTGTAGATTACCTACTTAATACACTAGACTAACAATGTGAGTAGCTGTAGGTAGTATACTCACACGAGGTTCACAGCGACGCCCACAGCCGAGGTGATCAGCATGACGGTGGCGTTGATCTCGAACTGCTTGTAGATGACCTACTTAGTACACTAGACTAACAATGTGAGTAGCTGTAGTGTGTATACTCACACGAGGTTCACAGCGACGCCCACAGCCGAGGTGATCAGCATGACGGTGGCGTTGATCTCGAACTGCTTGTAGATGACCCGCTGCACCGCCATGTACACCAGGATGCCTGTCACCACCCAGATCAGGAGTACTGATGTTAAAGCACCTATGACTTCTGCACGGTACCAGCCGAACGGCATCCTTGAAGGGAAAGATGATAATTTTAGTTGTTTAGATCTTCACCAAACCAGAAAGGGGCACCACCTCGAAATACTGCGATGCTCTTCCAAACCCTCGCACACAGATTTTTTGTTTTTTTTTTCATTTACACATACAGTCGAATTAAGAACCTCCTCCTTTTTTGAAGTCGGTTAAAAAATCTTACCGTCTCGTAGCAGGCCTGCTGGACACCCACAGTGAGAACAGCGATATCATAAAGCTAGCGAAGTCTGTGAGGAGGTGGGCAGCGTCTGTGGCTATCGCTAAACTGTTTGATAAGTAACCACCTGCAAATTGAAAGATATATACAAGTTATGAAGATGGACGGTACCCTACGTTGCCATTGGAAGACATAGTACATATAAATAACCGCTTTTTACAACATGCATATATGAATATATACGGTACATACACCAAGATAACATTTTTACAGTTTTTGTCTGTCTGTCTGTTTGTTTCGGCTAATCTATAAAATGGCTGGAGCGATTTTGACGGGACTTTTATTGGCAGGTAGCTGATGTAATAAGGCGTAACTTAGGCTACTTTTATTTTATAAAAATAAAGTAATGTTGCAATGCACCAACCCGCACTGGGCCCGCGTGGTGGATCACGGCCCATTCCGTCTCCTTGAGAGGAGGCCTGTGTCCCAGCAGTGGGAACATTAAAAGGCTGATTATGATTATGATGTTGCAATGTCCAAGTACTGTCTCCATGTAACGGTGGCGCATTGCCGTACGTCTTGTGGTCCGATAACGGAACGGGGTTGGTGGAATTGAACTACGCCATTCCGTCGCACACTCCCCAAAAAAGGAGACCGAAACGATTACATACAATCTTGGGCCTAAATGTAAAGAGATGAAAATGGTATGAATTAATAGATTTACACCTGTCAGTCCCTCTCTGAAAATTCTATAAGTTTTGACAATCTGAGAGCCGAGTTAATAGAGGTTTAGTAAAAGTAAGGTTATGTTACAATCTTTATCTAAGACATGATTGAGAATTGTTTCATCATTTAGGGGTCGTCGGCATTGCAGCGGGTAGTTGCTACCCTACAATTCACACATCGATCCATATTTTCAACAATATCCAATCCACAAGCCGGCCGATCTTCGGTGTCCAGAGTGAAAGCAAGGGTCGTACAAGGTAGGCAGGGTCAGACAGAATCCATAAAAAAACTAAGCAGTGGTCGCTGAAAATGAATAATAATCGGGAAAGCACTCTATTCTATTCTATATTTTATATGGCAAGCAAAGCCGATGTCGACTATTCTGCCAGTGCTAAAGTAGATTGGAAGAGCAAGCGTGTTGACATGTGAACGGTGGACAGAGAATAAACGATTCGATTGATTGATACAGTTGAACATTTGCTGGGTTAGTATGGGACTGAAACAAACAAAGAATAGAGATACAGGGAAAGCACTCATTATTTTTTCTAGGTAACCCAAGACCGACATCGAGCTATCAATATTCGATACAGCGAAACAATTACACAAGGCCCTTTGATATTGTAATCATGTTTCATGTAAACAATAAGAAAATTGGACACGCGCCATTTTCTATAACCCACATTCAGATTACACGGACTCTTATTTGCAATTCTTTTAACGTACAGAAAATTATGCAAGCCATTGATTTCGTAAATGTATTTTTTACTGCAATATATGTGACGTGTGAGCTAGCCAGTGGAAATCAAAATTACAAACGACTTCTAACAATAAACACAATAAAAACTTTTTACAAAAAAATACAACCGACTTTTACACAAAAAAATCAAAAAAGTGCAAAATAACTTTAATTTCGGAACTCGGTGTTTGTGGTTTTGTGGCTTTTTCGTTTTTTGAACACCGACTTCCGAAATTAACACTTTTTTGATTTTTTTGTGTAAAAGTCGGTTGTATTTTTTTGTAAAAAGTTTTTTATTTTTCACTTTTTAGTGTACCTACATCCCCTCCCTTCCCCCCACCTAAACGAACCAATCACATTGGTGTAAAAAAAACGTACTGCTCCTTTGCAGAGTAAACTAAGAGGTCGTCAATGTAGGTAACGTCGATATTTTTTTTAGATTTTTCGAAAACCGCTTGGTCGATTTCGATAAAATTCATGGGACCATTTGGGAAGTATACCCTTTCCAACAAAAAAAGATTTTTTCAAATCGGTTAGCAATTAGTGACGGAGTTATATGCGCGGAAAAACATAAAAAAAAAATACAAACATCCGAATTGAGAACGTCCTCCTTTTTTAGAAGTCGGTTAAAAATAACTTTAATTTCGGAAGTCGGTGTTCAAAAAACGAAGACACGACAATAGCACCGACTTTTATTAATAAAAAGTTTTTTATATTGCACTTTTTAGTGGTGATACCCCACAGCTAAACGTACCTATCACAGCCGGCGTGTTATAAACTGGTGTAAACTATATAGACAGAAATGCGATTTCAGCAATCCCGGAAGATTTGCTATAATTTATTGACGAGTTCCGTTTCCATCAGATATTCACTTAACTAGAAAAGGACCACCTCGAAATACACCGATTTTTCCACAGAAGTTGAGGCGCCATTTCGTTTCGACCCCAGTCAAGAGCCGGCCTTGGGGATCACCGAAATAATTTCTAAGATAAAGATAATTTTTAAATGTCTCTTGGCAGCGCTTGTCAGTCTTCTCCAAGACGCCACACGTGGAACTTAGAAATTATAATTTCGGCAAGGCTCTCTCATACTATCTTTCCACAAGGATCCCATACTTTTATTATTATTTTTAAAGCTAGCCTGAAATGTCCCACTGCTGGGCAAAGGCCTCCCTCCACTCCTTCCACTTTTCCCGACCCTGTGCCACATCCTGCCAATTCCCAAGGAAGACATCCAAGTCGTCCCGCCATCTCCTTCGTGGTCTGCCGCGGCCCCGTCTCGCGATGTCAGGGCACCAATTTTGTGTTTTATAGACCCACCTCTCGATGGAATACGGCAGACATGTCCAGCCCAGTCCCATTTAAGCTGGGCAGCCTTCTGAGCCACGTCAACGAACGTAACACCAAGTATACTGCGCTCCATAACATGTAGGCAAACCTTGAGTTTGGACTTTTAGATCATAGTCAAAGACCTAGTTTGTGCACCATAGGTCAAAATAGGGAGAATACACATGTCTCGAACCTATGTGTTTTATATGCAAAACGTTCAGTTGTTGATACTCACCTACGATTTCTCCTATCATGAACACTACGCATAATACACTGGCTATGATCAGCTTTCTTCGTGCCCTTTTGTCTATCTCCTCGTTCCTCGATCTGTGGCAGTGTCCTGAAACAATAAACATTATTACTACAAGCACCTTATCAAACCAGAGATTATAATAGATAAATTTACTGTTTGAACACGTGATGCTCGGTAATGTTGCAGAAATTCTAAGAAAATCTGTGTGAAATTTTATAAAGTAAATTCAAAGTAACCATAGACAGGTGGGAAGGGACAATACGAGGATCTCTTTTATGTATAGAAATGGCGGTACCGTTGTTTGTAAGATTGGGAGCGATCAAGGAGGTCGTTAAATTAAATTGGGAACGTGAAGTTTTTTTATCGATGAGTTAAACTCACTTGAAAAGATTAAACACTGGGCCTCAAGTCTGCTACTAAATTAGTGTCAGAATGGTCTATAATTGATTTCATAATGGTTGATTTTTACCAAGTTTGGTAAACTACTAATATAAAAGCGTCATTATGACTTTCCAACAGTCAACCACTGACAGTCCATTGAATAATGACAAATGAATGACAGACTTATGTCATCTAGAAATTCAATTATTCAGTGATAATATACAATTTGCCAGCAAATAGCTATTGCCAGGCTACCCAAGTTCTAGCCAGGGTTGCGGAATTTGTTCCAAAGTCACCGCGGCGTTGGAACGCAAAAGGCATTAGGAGGAACACGGATGGACAACAAGACAAGACACAAGACTCTGACACTCCCTGCCGCTCCGCTCAGAGCCAAAAAATCATTTTATGGTTTCCTCTACATACAAAAAAAAAGAAAGTAATTGTCTACCCAAGTTGACATAGATAAGAAGGATACACAAACGGGCGGACCAAGCAAGCCAGATGTCAAGTAAACTGATATTCAAGAGCAGTAATCTGACCTTTGAACATTTGCCAGGCCAAGTGAAGCGAAGGTAAAGTCGAGTACGGGTTACAGACTGTCTACACTACATCCTAAAGATTTATTGAACTCGTCGTTGGCCTTCAAAAACGCGAACGTATATAATATGTTCACGAGCAATGGAATGGACAACATTTTTAATATGTTCGAGAAAAATACACATATTTTCTCAACCATTGCTTAAAACATTGCTTTGAAAGCGTTGACATTTATTTCAATATATTTAGTTAAACATTAAGAAATTTCAGATAAAGTAATCAGCTTTCCATGAGCCTTACTTTTACCAAAGATAATGCTAGCATAACGAAATCTTTTCCAGTTTATGACTTTATGACAAAGTCATCTATAAGACTCAGTTCCTCTACAGTTACAACTGCTACACCGACTAAATCTAGACGCTCGTTACGAAACATTTAAGCATCTAGTTTGTGGATAGATTCATTATAGCCTACATTGGTAGTGCATCTATCAGAATGACCATCTCCTTTACAGTTTCAACAGTTTCATTTATCAAATCGACGATATGTCCTCTGCCAATTCAAATATAATTAACCCTAGAATACTAACTTTCAACTTCTGATATGCTTCCATTGTTTCCGTCCCCGTTGTCTCCATCGCTGCTGGTCTCTATGACCGCGCAGCAGCCTGTGGATGGGTTGCCGTGCACACAGAAGATGACCCGGCGACCCCGCGCTGGACTGTCTGTGCCATACGATACTTTATCTCCTTTGAATCTGGAAAAGAAGGAGAAGACTTTGAGAAAATTGAAAGAATGTTACAAAGTGAGCAGTCTACGCAAAGGATAGACTATAAAAATGTGGAGACGATGAAACGACACTTAATGTTAGTTTAGTATCATCTGCATAAGACTGCTTGAGAAGTGACAGGTTTGGAACGATTTATTTTTTAATTGTGATGTTTGGATTTATTTCATACGAGTAGTTTCTAAATATTGGTCGACGCCAGATTGTTATATGTCTACTTGAGTTTACCGTAGTAGAGTTAAAACGCTTCTCCAATAGTCGATGTTTCTTATAGCGATCAGCCTCCACAAGAATCTCAAGGTATAATAAAGCAAAGATCTTGTGAAGATTGTGGAAAAGTTGACTTTTTATACTTAAAGCAACTACAAGAAGATTATGGTCATGGTTATCAAGCCAGCAATACAGATACAAGCAATCATGCTAGAAGACGATGTCCTAGTATTCAATAATACGTTATAAAAATAGCAATAGTCTAATTATTATCACACCTATTGTAATTTTAAATTGAATTAGATCTGTTCAGTAGGACGTGGGTCTTGAGGTCAATTGCGCAAAGGTGAAGAGCGTTTAATTTAAAAACCCGGGAACTACACCTAGTATAGACAACTGTGCGAATAAACAGAATTCAGTTGGTTCCGCTTCATGCTTTATGGCATTGATGATATTCTGTGCCATGACCATAGATGAAGCATATTAAATCAACTGTCGTTTTGTATCAAATTGTCACCCAAACAACATGCCTAACTGCTGTAAGGACGTAAGATCTATTCTTAGAATTTATTACGGCTTTTTCTTTTGGTTTGGACAATTTTCTGTCAGTGACAAGTACTGTTACCATAGGACAGTAACTTATATGGTTTTTCCACCGTTTATCTGCAGTAAACAAGTTTAATTGTTGGACAATTTAGAATGCCACTAACAATTTTAGGACTAGACTGACATTCGTTTTATTACTTTTAAGTTTTTCGTTTTATTAAGTGAATAATAAAATAATAGACGTAGATTCGAAGACCTAGATAATTCTGAAACCAAACAATATGTAGCAAATGACGAAACTGTTAAACCGATCGCAATTAATGGAACTAGACCAAAGTGGTAAGCAGTTTAGGCAGAATAAACCTAGCGTGCGTGTGTATTGTTAGAACAGCGAATATGTAGTCACTAGGCCAAACATACGATTGGACGAAATGATAACGTAAACAAACGCTCAAAGATCAAATTATAGTAGTTACAGTACATTAGAGAAGAGTGTAAACAATTCAATTATCTCATTTCTGAATCCATAACATGTCTATTGTCAGTCATGGGAAAATCCATTTGAATGTAGCCAGAGTGGTGATAAAATAGATGTTCCTAAATGAAGGATCCCCAAAACAGGACATTTAATTGTCACTCAGTGATCCAGAATTGGTTTCTTTCATAAATTCCACCTTAGTATCGATAAAAGAAGCAAAACGAATGATGATATTGCATCGATACAGGACACGAAAAATCCTGCCGCATTCCATAGATTTTCATTCATCTAGTTTATTAGTTTAGAAATGGTTATGCTGTCATGCCACATTTTTTTTTTCTGGGCACATTTTCCCATAGACAACGATAATGATGATTTTTTTGATAGACGATGATTTATTTTTCACTGGCCCTCTTTCATATGCCCTTGTTGATCATTTATAATTGTTATCAATTTTATTAGTGCATACGAATAAACAAAAGTCCAAATATGCAATTAATTTCTTGTTCATGCGTTCTTCCACAGCACAGTGGAATATTTCCTTAAACGTCCAATTTTTAGTGCACAGACAATAACAAATCAGTGATGACAGGCAAACAAGGAGATTATCCCATTTGTGCAGCTGGCCAATCATCGTATAACAAAGCGGTTACTATCATCGCTGGCCATCAAGTCATCAGGCTGACTGTTGTTTTGTTCGGCACTGGCAATACCTACTCTGATAGCTGCGGCCGGTTCCCAATCTTTTAGTTTATCTTTCTGTCGTTCGCTATTTTTTATTAAACGGAAGTCATATTGAATTTTCCTATTTTTTACCTCCATAAGAGACTGCCTAACTGCCTATATTGCTGCTACAACATGAAATCCTTTTCATGTCTCTATACCAACTAGTTTCGACTACTCATTTGAACCAATTTATGCCTTGACCTCGTGTATGTTCTTTTAAGCTTCACTTTAAAATTAGCAGCTGCAGGGAGGTTTCGTTTTATTGGAATATTGGTATAACGTACAATATGTTAGCATGTGTTCTCACTATTAACAAGTAAAGTCAAATCTACTATTTCTAAACTTTTAAAATTTGATCAATCTAGGTTACTAGCACAAACACGGTTTGCCTTTGTAAATTACATAAGAGCCTTAGACATATTCATAAATGTTTGTGTATCTGTAGATAATTATTATTAATTCTCAATGTAAACCGATGTATTTACATGCAAAACATGTGTTATATTGTGGCTAATATACACGATATAATATTATAAACAATATACCTTATCGTTAGCTAATATCACTATTATGAGATTACACGAGCCTTTTACAGTTCATTTGTCTTAGAGTCAGGCGATGGCTGGTAAATTTTAGATTAGATTTATTGTAGTACATTTTTACTTAGGTTTTACAGACAGGAGCGATCAGGAAATAATATCAGTATATGTGTCCAGTATGCTTATACTAAAGATATTATTCAAAGCCCACTTGTCCAATGCGCGTAGTTTTGGGAATATTTTCAGTGTGTGAACAGATCCGGAATGGAATGTCCTCCCGGAGTCTGTGTTTCCTGACGCTACATGGTCTTTAAGTAAAGAGTGAATAGATTACTTTTAGACAAGCATGCTCCATCGTCGACCACATCATAGTTTTCCACCTGCTATAACGGCCGAGATTAAATGCCGGAGGACCGCGAAATAGATGAACTGGAACGCCTTCTAAGGGATGTCAATGGATGAGCAGATAAAGTGGACAACTGGAAGAACGAAGACGTTTGTTTTCTTCCAAATATATACAAAAACGATCAAGAACTAGGTGTTACAAACTAACAATAAGCAATACCGCACACGTTACTCTTACGAAGTTATGACACATTTCTTTGTGTATTTACGACTTTCGTTGATAAGAAGATAATCACGTTTTCTGATTACTGTTCATGTTATTTTTTCTAATGGCATATAATGTAGTGGCACTGGCATATATGGATATAATATATGGTAGCATTTTTCACGGAACATGAAATAGTAGTTAGGTATATTCAGTTGTTGTTGGTTTCAAGTTGAGACAAATGCTCGGTAAGATGGCCTAGTTGTTGAAACAAGGGGCAGTCTGGAGCTATTTTACAAACTATATTATACATATATAGGAATTTCGGTTGATTACTAGCAGCGCCCCGCGGTTTCACGCGCTTAGTTCCCGTTCCCGTGGGAATACGGGGGTAAAATATAGCCTATGTTACTCGCTGATAATGTAGCTTTCCATTGGCGAAAGAATTTTAAAAATAGAATTAGTGGTTTAGTCGAGAATCGTAGTATATAACTTTTTCATAGCTGCGCGCCACTACAGAGGCGCAGGCGCAGCGTTTCAGTGGGTAGGACAGTAAGATAGTAGGATAGTATAGTAAGATCCTGGTGTTGCGGAATTTGATCGAA
Organism: Hecatera dysodea; assembly: GCA_905332915.2. Classification (NCBI taxonomy): domain Eukaryota; kingdom Metazoa; phylum Arthropoda; class Insecta; order Lepidoptera; family Noctuidae; genus Hecatera; species Hecatera dysodea. The sequence continues at coordinate 23,522,469 of HG995287.1, read as the reverse complement.
AGAGTCACCGCGGCCCTGGAAAGCAAAGGGCACTACAAGGAAGGTTGGGTTTTAGTCAGCCAGTCTGAGACTCCCTTCCGCTCCTCCCAGAGCGGGAGAATTCATTTGATGAAAGGATTCATTTAAAAAAAAAGGATAATAAGATCCGATTGTAGGATAAAATAGTAATATAGCACGGGATAGTTGAATTGTAAGTAAACGTACAATCACAAAATTCTCGCAAATCAAACACACAATCTAAAACCAATTTAAAAATATAGCTACTACCGATTCAATTCCTCGTATTTCATATTTTTATCAATAGCTTATCGTAATAATGTTTAGCTATCCATAGATTACCACGTTTTCAGGGCAGTCGGGTTTAACGACCCATTAACGAAGTGAATATTGTGACCTTGTTCGGGGCTAGGCAGGAAACGTTCCTACACGTGATTATAAAGGCTCCCGCAGACTGTCGCGGACCACGGACACTTTTTTCCGGATGGGAAATCATCAAATGACTTTTCCCGCTCTGGGCGGAGCGGAAGGGAGTGTCAGACTGTTACTGACTAAAACCCACTCGTGTTCCTCCTAGTGCGCTTTGCCGCTGTGACTCTTTCGAACAAATTCCACAAAAGGACACTATTCATATCCATTTACTTACTTTGTTTAGTGCTCGTACAGCAATCAAGTTTCTGTAAATAATAAAAAAGTCGTCGCATTGTCTGAGTCTGAAGTTAAATTTGTAGTAGGTAAAGGGCGCTTTTCGTGATTGGAAAGTGGTTCGTCAGTACAAACTTGACCATGACTATTTAACAACCAAAGTTATTGAAAGAAAGCAGTGTAATTTTTTCGTCAAGACTACAACAAGAAAATTAGGTACAAGTGTCACTCTTCTGGATATACCAGACATGAGACAGTCACTTGGCAGATATCTGAAAGGCTGACAGGTGAATCTCTTAAAATATAAAAGAATAGCATTAATGCTGATTTCTAAATTTCTTCAAATTCAAGTAACCTAAATTGGCCTCCAATTATGCCGTGGAAGTGATGACGTGGTGCGGACTAGCAGAAGACAGAATAGGGTATTTGACTAACAAAATCGAATTAGTCCATCAGATAGATTTCCAAAAAACATTGGACACTTATTTTTTGCTTTAGGAGTCGGGGCTTGTGACATCATGTCGTGGTAAACATTGTAGCGAGGAGTGACATCACACGAGTATTCAACGCATTGGATCGTCTTCGTTTTTTATTTACGTGAACAAAAAATAATACATGTCCAACATTTTTTTGGAAATCTATTTGGCGGACTAATTACATTTTAGTAAAATACTCTGTTAGACTGTCCAACTGCGGAGCAAAGGGCTCATTCTTCCTTTTACAAACTAAAATGGCCCATTCTCCCTTTTACATATTAAAAAGGAGAATGTTTTTTGCTCCGCAGTGGGACAGTCTTTCTTTCTCCTCATGTTGAAAGACTCAAATTACATTTAGGCCAAACAGTTTGTAGCAACATGAACATTTGTACAGCATATCAATGGCCACGTTTAAAACCTGGAACGGGCAACACAGGAGGTGACGCAGGTGTTTTGTGAAGTGACTCCACAATGGCACTGCATTGGATTGGGTACCTAGAGGATCCCCCATTTGGCCAGATTATTTTTTAAGATAGATATCGAAACGAAAACAGAAAAAAGTGTATCACAAACCACGACTTATGATTATAAAACGATTATGCTACAAAATCAGATCTACGCCAGGAAAACTTAATGAAAGCATTTTTCAATCTAAATGGCAAAAAAGTTAATCGCAGTCGCATTCGACTTACATAAATATTACAAGCCAAGAAGAAACGCATTCACAGTGAATCTTGCCCACCACCGTGGGAGCAAGTATAGTACAGTAGGCCTCACGTCGGTAGTAACAAATCCAGTAGAAGCTGGCCTCTAGTTCTTTTGAAGGTCAACGCTAGGCCAGATCAAGGTCAAAGTGAACATGAACACGTGGCCACAAATTGTATCATTTTACAATAGAGCTAGGTAAGTGCTGTTATCATAATAATGAAGTTATTACTTTTGTGGTGTCTCTGAGTTTGTGTAGACTGGAGGAATGTTAGTAAATCAGCGTTACGATTGGTAGGTAATCAAAAATTAAGTACCTTCAAATTAACCTAAATTAACAGGAATGTCAATGTTTTAAGTTAACGCTAAAGTCACTGGTTTTATACTTCTCCATACATTAGCTATTAAATAACTTCAGTCTGTTACTTTTTTTTTCTACATATATTATATATTAAGTACTTCAAAATTAAGTTGAATTGACTCATTTAGATATGGAAATTACAAAGGCCAGTTTTGTGCAGTTAATATGGCTTTAAATATATTATGATAGAGTATATTCCGAGTTAGTAAGAGTAATTTTTTATAAGTATGTATTTATTTGTAAGCGGTAATCCCTGGAAGTACTAATCTGATTAATCGGATCATCGACTACCAACAAAGCACAATAAAGAAATGGGCTGGCATAAACGCTTTGCAATCAAAACCTTTTTCCGAATAAAAGTATAAAAAAAAAACAACAAAAAATGTGCTGTGTTGCCAGGCGCCCGGATAAAGCCGAACACAGTCAGGCTTTTTAGTTGAGTGTCCGGCCAAATTAGACGGTGTCCGGCCGGTTCGGAGATATACTTTTTAAATTTAGGCATTTTTCCGCTCACCTTGTATCGCTTCCTACGTAGTGCATCCGATTACTATTGCAATTATTGAAACGAATATTGAATGATTAATAATAATGAAGACTGGCTCACTCAATTTGATCGTTGTTTCAATAGAATTTAAGATTTTATGGTAAATGATAAAAAAAATACCTTTGTTGTGTTATACTAAGACTTTAAAATTAAGTGTCCGGCCTTTTTGCGCAAATGACCGACCGAACTGGCTGGTTTGTCCGGCTTTTAGGTTTTAAGACCTGGCAACCCTACCCATGTGTATTCGCTATTCGCACTCTCAGAATGAAAGAGGCTCAACTCAAAATTCCTGTTACTTATAATTTCGCAATAAACTGAGCGTAAGAAACATACTCTAAAACCCAGTAATGAAAAAGATTCCGAAATATTATTGGGAAAGAGACAGCTTATACATAGGTTTCGGTAGATATACATGTATTTTTACCCAGCACTTTGTAAAGATTTTAATTCTTGGTCATTTGCCAAAAATTGCAATTTTTGAGATAGGCCCCTTTCATTCCAAGGGTGCGAAATGTAAAAGAACTGATTTCTCACCAATGACAAACAATAAATAAATGAGTATGACAAATTTTAAGCAAGGAGCGACTGCATAACTTCCCATCACATCTTACAGCTTACTTACCCCAGCAGCCCTACCATGACGTCTTAAATAAATCCATCATGATTCCTGCGTCAGAGAGAGACGGAGTTACACAAGGCGAATAGCACTTTCTCTTTCCCTCACACACATCATGATGGATTTAAGACGTCATGGTAGGGCTGCTGGGGTAAGTGGAAATGACCGCGTGTCAAGATGACGTCAGCAGTATGCACACGCCAATTTCCATGTATTGTTAACTCGCATTTCGATGAATGGCCATTGTAACCGGCACATGCCAGTCATTGTCACAAATTTTATATGTTCAGCCTTTGATTATATAATGTCTAGATAGAGCATCAATAGCGCGGAAACGTGTCAAAAAATATCAGCCAACTGTTGGCCTATAAGTACTTACCCGCCGATTAGTGCCGATCGTGCCGCTTTGGTGTCACTACGTATTACGCGCGCTGAGTAATAAACAAAAAACAGCGATAAAATGACGGTATGTGTTATTAAACTGCGACGGAATTATAAATTAAGGGTAAAAAGTACCAAATACATCACCTATCATCGCTAAGTAACTAGAAAACTACGTATTTATTTATTGTTTTTATGATTACCAAATTACGCCATTTTTTGTCAGTGTTGCCAGTTTCTTTTTTTATTCTCCCAACTTAACATTTTTTTTTGTGGGTATATTCTTTGGTTTATGGTAACGTTTATATAATTTCGTTGACGTAGTTTATTTATCGATTTATAAAAAGGTGGAGTTTTTTTAATTCGTCTATACTTTTACTTTTTTAAGTATAATAATATAATTTTGGCGAATAACTTTTTTGTTTATGGGCCAATTTTAATGATTATTTTTGCATTGGGTTCAATAAACCGATTTAAAAAATGCTAAGAGTAATTTTAATAAGATTAACTTATTAAGTCTTTCTTTATAATATTATGCTTTTGAAGCCGATGCCAAGTAAAAATTGTTATTAGCTCGGTAAATAATTTACTTGGTACACTCCAATTCAATCTTTATGACGGCTCTGAAGTGCGCTGCTCCCTGCGCAGTACCGCATCCCTCACCCCCGCTGACACTCGAATTTGTTACTGCGCAGCGACTCACCTCATGTTCCGAGTCGCCATAAAGTTTTAATGCTGTACCGTCTTTTTGTCCTCATTTTGGTAATGATTAATATCTGGTACTGATTAATAGTATTAAATCATAGATTCAATCTATATGAACTGCCTAAAAAGTTTATTATTCTAATTTGATTAACTTAACTGATTTAATACAACATTCACACACACAACTCTAATTAAATTGTATATTTTATTTATTTAAAAAAGAGAATTATTGTATCATTTGTAACAATGTCTGTAATGTTTATTGTGGAGAGAAAATAAATACTTATTATTAAAATACTTATTATTATTTAAAAAAGAGAGAAACAGACACTACTAAAACTGAATAATACTACATACATACAACTAAACTTATCTTATTTTTTTAAATATGTGATCTATGGGAGAATTCTAATAGCTGGTATCATTATTCACGCACACAGAGACAAAGACGCATAGTGTAAAACACCGTCCGCACGCACACATGTTTGAAATTGTTGCCTCGTTTTCTTTGCTTTGACAGTAGGGGGACGCTCCATCTAGACATTATATAATCAAAGATGTTCAGCATTGTATTTTAAGACAATCGCTAAGTTTTAGATCATTGTGGCAGAGACATGGTAGATTCTTGAAAAAAAAAATGTGTGAGAAGATGATGAACCTATTTGGCGCAGCCGCGGGTCACACAATATTATTGTTTTAAAATTAAGTTTCCTTTTATTTGTGTCTACATTGTGAGTATCTGTATGTGCCAAATAAATGTATTTTCTTTCTTTCTTTATGAAGATGCCATACATTTTTAGGATTCCGTACCCAAAGGGTACAAACAGGACCCTATTACTGAGATTCCGCTGTCTGTCCGTCCGCCTGTCACCAGGCTGTATCTCCTGAACCGTGAACCGTGATAGTTAGACAATTGAAATGTTCACAGATGATGTATTTCTGTTGCTAAAAAACAGAATAAAATAAATATTTAAGGGGGCTCCCATACAAAAAACGTGTTTTTTTATTGTTTTTGCTCGATATTTATAACGGCAATATGCTACGCTTAAAATATTCAAAGCAATATTGAGTTATACCTGTTATTCACTTCAGAAATAAATTAAATGAAATAAAAAATTATATTTAAGGTATATACGATATACAACAGATTATGTTTTTTTGCCGTTTTTATAGATAATGGTAAGGAACCGCGGTTTCCACTCTAGAACTCGTTTACCCCAACGGTTGTCGGTTCTACGACTAATATGGCCAGCCCACTGCCATTTCAGCTTACTAATCCGGTGGGCTATATCGATGACCTTGCTTCTCTGACGGATCACCTCATTTCTGATGCGATCCCTCAGAGACACACCGAGCATAGTCCTTTCCATAGCCCGCTGAGCGACTTTGAGTTTGTGGACCATACGAGCCGTCAGTGTCCATGTGTCGGCTCTGTATGCCATGACGGATCAGACGCACTGATTGAAGACTTTCGACTTTAGGCACGTCATACTGAATGTATTTATCACGGAAACAAGAAAAAGCGAAACAATACTAATACTAGTACTAACGTAAGATAAGGGAAACTGTTATCAAAAATTGTTAGAGGTAAGCTTAGACTAAGGTCAACACTATAACAATCAACATTATAAATTAATTTACAAGTACAATTGAATCCGCTTATAATGACATCGGAGGGAAGTGAAAAATTTGTCACACTAAGTGGACGTCATAAAAAGTGTAATTTTGGGAATTCAAACAAATTCGCATCTTTGTTAGGTTTTTTTTTTGGTTCGCACCAAGCGTTTGCAATCGTCTTTTATAATGTGCACAGCAAAGGAGTGGAACTCTCTGCCTGCGTCTGTGTTACCAAACGCATTCCCTAATCTCTTCAAAGTTAGAGTGAACAGGCGTCTTCTGGGTAAGCTCATTCCATCGTAGACTTTGTCTCTGTTACCTGTGACCTGGACTAGAGTCAAGAGCAAACCCATCTCAAATAAATCTAAAAATGGGATCAATCCTTTCTGATTTGAAATCAGAAAAAATCCTTTCTGGTTCCATTGAAATTTTCCATATTTTTTTTTTCAAATCGGTTCTTAAATGACTGAGTTTTGAGGTAAGTAATGTGACATAAAAAATAGAACCGAATTGAAAACCTCCTTGTTTTTTGAAGTAGTTTACAAGCCGCCTTTAATTCTTCGCTAGAATTACGTAATTCATCAAGCAGCAAAGAACTAACAACTTGGTACAATCACAACAGCGGTAGATTTATCATATTTTTAGGGTTGCGTACATCCGAAAAAAAAACGGCTCCCTTATAGGATTAGTCGTATGTCCGTTCGTCACAGTCAATTATATCCGAATCTACTAGACCGATTAACGGCCGAACCCAATAACCGATCTATCACATACTGGAGATAGAAAAACAAATGAAACAACTGACAAATGATATAGGTTTTCTGTTGTTTCATTTGTGTTTCTATCTATCTAGGCCGTTAGTTGAAATTTGGTACACATATCAATTTCTATGACCCAAACGCCGATGTGTGACGTGAATAAATGAAATCTGTGTATGGGATATCATTTCTGAGAAAAAACAAAAAAAAATTAAACTGTCTTGTGTGACATATCAAATGAAAAAAGGTCTTGTTGTGAAGATCTTAAATGTATTTTATTTTTGTAATTTTATTTTAATTTTATATTCATTTAGATATACTGTGAAGTGTAAATACGACACTTATCTAATAAACATCACATACTAACTAGGATTCAAAAGTAAACTAGGCGAGGTTATTATACGCGTAAACAATAAAACGTAGCATCCATATTTCTCGCTACAGTAAATAAGCTTCATAATATGTAACTAGGAACACTTCTAACTAGAATATGGCATCAAAAAAATAAAACCGACTTCTAAACAAAAAAAAAACCAAAAACTACAAAATAACTTTCAAGTTGGTTTTATTTTTTGTAAAAAGTTTTTTTATTTTTCCCTTTTTAGTGGTTCACTCCCAGCTAAACATAACCATCACAGCGTACGTGGTATAAATTGGTGTAAACAATAAACAAACATGCAATTTCAGCTATCCCGACAGATTTGCTATCATTTATTGAAATCAACAAAAAACCGCTTGTTCGATTTCGATAAAATTTTCATGGGACCATTTGGGTAGTTCTCTTTTCAACAAAAAAATAATTTTTCAAATCGGTTGGCAAGCGACGGAGTTATGCGCGAATAAACATTAAAAAAAAAAACATACAAACATCCGAATTGAGAACCTCCTCCTTTTTTAGAAGTCGGTTAAAAATTCGTCCGCATCGCTATCGATTGGAAGTGAACCCAAAAGACTGGCGGCATTGCCACGTTGTATGGCAATGTTTATCCTCTGTCCGAAATTCCGAAGAAGAAAAGCCAGCCCTTGGGTCACGCGAAGTGTCATCTAAACGTTTAGCAAGTTGTTTAAATAACGCATGAGCTCTAGGACCCCATGGTTCGAGCATCCAATGATGAGGCCTTTCACTAATCCTCTCTTGTAGGAGTGAAAGAACGTTGATGTGAGGCTAGCTTCGGCATAGCAAACCACCCAGCAAAACGCGTTGCTTAATTTTCATTTCGATACTTTCAATAGTCAGAATACTGAGAATGTCAAACAAATATATTGAGGACTAGCAGCGCCCCGCGGTTTCACCCGCTTAGTTCCCGTTCCCGTGGGAATACGGGGATAAAATGTAGCCTATGATAATCACAAATAATATGGCTTTCTATTGGTAAAAGAATTTTCAAAATCGGTTCAGTAGATCCAGAGATAACTCCCTACAACCTCACAAACTTTACCTCTTTATAATATTAGTATAGATGACACCGATTTAACGAATGCCGTTTCATATTTATTTTGATGAAATCTACTAAAAATCATCAATTATAAGTTTATCGGTAGAAATCTTGAGACAAATAGACGCAATGTCCTCGAGCATAGCAAACACGTGGTTCGGTTGTGCTGAATAAACTAAACTTTGTAGTATCGAGAAATTGAGACTGTATTAGCAAATTCTATCGTAACAATAAACAGAATTCTATCAGCATAAAAAAACTAGCATAAAATTCAAAACTTACTGCAACAAAGGCTTCGTATCTGTCATTTTGCTCCAAAGAATTCACTACACAACACTCTAAAACACTACTCCAAATTAAACAAAGAACAGCGATGAAACGTCAAGCAGTCATATTTGTACCGTAACCGAGTGAGAACTAATTTAAATCTAATAGTTATTAAAGCTATCACCTCGTTATCAAGACATCGAATGAACCACTCCCAGCACAAATCGTAGGTAGATAAGTGCAAGTCCTACCGACTGATAATGTAAATGTTACGGCGGGAACCGTACTGTGTCAATATTGTCGTTTTCCAACTGATTTTAGATGAGGGTTGAGTTACCACTAGTGTCAAATGCAATGCACTTGTAGGTACTAAGATTTTGTTTGGAATGAAACTCGCTGTAGTGTTGCAAAATATTTGACTTTGCAGATTCAGTTTGCATTGTTACTACAATTTTTATAATACGCGGTGATTAATCATGACATAGGTAATTATTTTCGAGAAGATTACACGGCTGTAATTTATATTTGAATTCTGTATGTTTCTTATCATTTTTATCGTACGGATTATGTAGTATTGATAGAATAGTAAATGGTGTAAAACCTAATTCTTTATGCAGCATTATATGTGAAAGTAACTTTATGTCATTTTCAACCGACTTCCAAAAAAGGAGGAGGTTCTCAATTCGACAGTTACCTCATAACTTTGTATTGGGTGTACCGATTTTGATGATTATTTTTATATTCGAAAGCTGGTGCTTGTCATGTAGTTCCATTTAAATTTGATTGAGATCTGACGACTAGTATTTGAGTTATCCCTAATAATGCGTGGCTTAGTTTACATTGACGACGTTCTCATTCCCTGTTATCGATGTAAAATGAAAAAATAAAATTGTGTACGATGGTTTGAAAGAACATGATCAGATGAAGAACAGAGATGATAGGAAACGGAACTCTTCAATAAATTATAGCAAATCGTTCGGGATTGCTGAAATTTCATTTTTATTATATTTAAATTATTTAATTCGTTTTTTTTATGACAATTGCAACGTGCATTTTGCCAACATTTACTGCGCGGTTTATTCGAAAGTTAGCACACATTAAGGCCCCATTTACACTTCGATTAGTGATTAGGCGAGTTCATACATTCTGCAAGATTTCCAGGGGGGCGCTGGCCTCCCCTGCCCCCTCCCCCCCTGAGTACACCCATGGGTGGGTCTTAGTTTTAGTAAGTGAGTCTGACATTCTCTTCCGATCCGCCAAAAGCGAAGGAGTTATTTGATAATTTCACACCCAAAAAACAAAAAAGGCCAGGTTCCTACCGACATTTCAGGCAGCTGGGTGCACTATATGATATTCTAACTCGTCTAAACGTGTCTGTTAGGCAACTTATTCTCTTTTAATCCTCAAGCGACTTCAAAGCGAGAAATAATTCTTAGTATACAGAACCATGTTTTCCTACCCGACAATGTTGCCTATCTTATCAGTAAGTGCCCGGATTATACAAATAATCGGCGATTATAATTTATCTACCGACTATTCGGGCAGGTTACGAAGGGGAGACATGTTTGTCAATGGCTTGGCGGTTTAGGAAAGAAAAAAAAAATCAACGAATAAAACACTATGATGCATATTAAATTATATAATTTCAGAGCCGACTACGCTGAGAAGAAACACCGAAACAAAATCAGAGGTCAAAGTCTCTTTTAAAGTCCATACAATCCGTACTGGTCAAATCGTATGAGAACCGTGTAGGTTAATGCCTTTTTTTTTTTTTTTTTTTTTTTTTTTTTTTTTTTTTTTTTTTTTTTTTTTTGGATGGGAAATCATCAAATGACTTCTCCCGCTCTGGGCGGAGCGGAAGGGAGTGTCAGACTCTTACTGACTAAAACCCACCCGTGTTCCTGCTTGTGCCCTTTGCGTTCCAGGGCCGCGGTGACTCTTTCGAACAAATTCCGCAACCCTAGCAGGCACTGACCCTATGGGGCCCCGTCTTCTTTGCTGACGGCTCTTTGAGGCGCGCGTGGAACACGACGCGCCGTCGACTCGGGCCTGGTTGCTATCGGACGGCGAGCCACCCATAGCTCGCCATCCGCAGGCCCGCGCCTACGGTGGCCGGGAATCGCCCTGCGTTTCCCGACGCCCGGGGCGTCTCCTCCTGTTGCGGCGGCTGGATAGAGGGGCTTCCCTCTCTCGCACGCGCTCCGCCTCCTCCTTCGCTAGCATTACTGCTTCGCAGAAGGAGGCGGCCGCCTCCCATGCCTCCTCGCTCCCGACCATGGCTTGAACCAGGGCCGGACGCGAGAGGTCGCCGCCGCCGATCGCCTCGATGAGGACACGGCGGTGCTCCGCCCAGGCAGGGCAGACCTCCACCGTGTGCTCCACCGTGTCCTCCGGGCGATCCACACAGTGATGACACCCGGACGTGTCCTCCCGCTGGATCCGACACAGGTACCTCCCGAAACAGCCGTGTCCGGTGAGCACCTGCGTCAGGCGGAAGGTGAGGACGCCGTGGCGTCTCTCCAACCACTCCTCAAAGAGGGGACTTATCGCCGCAATGGCGGCGTGCCCAGTAGGTTAATGCCTGAGGTGGTCTTTTGAGGAAAGTACCACACAGATTTGAGTGGACCAATCCAGACAGTGCAAGCATTTGTCAGTTATCGTGTAGCTCAAACTTAGAACTTTAAGCAGCTCAAAGATTTCAGGAACAATACCTGTGAGCCTGAGTGGCCACACAGTCCTTTTTTATCATTTGTAAATGTTTTCTTAAGATCTCAATTTGACATCATAAGTACGTAAGCATGTCACACGTTAACCACAAAAAAAAAATGTGTTTGAGAGCAGTGGTGGCCGAGTCGTAAGGGCCCTGACTAACGAATTTTAGTTCACGGGTTCAAACCCAGCCAGACGCATTACTTTGTGTTATTAACTTAACCACTGCTCTCAAAACGGTGAAGGAAAACATCGTGAGGAAACCGGCATGTCCTAAGACCAAAAATTCGAAGACATGTGACATTCCCCAACCCGCACTGGGCCCGCGTGGTGGATTACGGCCCATTCCCTCTCATAGAGAGGAGGCCTGTGTCCCAGCAGTGGGAACATTGAAAGGCTGATTATGATTATTCTAATTTGTGTTTACACATAAGTTTTAATTGAACTATTCTTCTTTTTCCTCTTCGTCGTTTCCTCACTGCTGAGGATCGCTACTATATACGACGCGTTTCCAAGCCATGCGGTCCTCTGAAGCGTGGACCGCTCTGTGCATGCTGCCACCAACTGCCCTCTTTATGGCATCGGACCATCTTGCTGGTGTTCTACCCTGAGCGCGCTTTCCTTCGATCCGGCCCAATATCATGAGCCTTTCCGGATTATGCTTGGATGAACGCATAATATGCCCAAAAACGCTGAGGGCACGTTCCTGGCATAACAACTATAACTTGATTTATTCCGACAAACAATAAGTATACAAAAAAAATTCTGCCTGAAACTCACTACGGAGTAAAACTGGGGTTTTGTGTAATAGAAAACCATATCATTCTCAGTCGTGTAGAAACGTAATCAGTGTCTAATTAGCGCCTATCATCGTCCGCACGTTTATACGACTAATTGTGTGAAACGTATGCTATTTTAATTGATGAGGCGTGGTCGTGACCATGTATTAACTTGTTAGCATTTATTAATTAAAGAACTACTTGATACCCCTCTTCTAAGCTTAGTAATATTATAAAGCTCATGAGTTTGTTTGTTTAGTTGAGCGCTCTTATCTCAGGATTGCTATTTTGAATTGAAAAATTATTGTATTGTTTGGCCCATTTATCAAGGAAGCCTACAGGCTATTTATCATTACGCTAAGACAAAAAGGAGCGGAGCAGTCATGAAAAATGTGAAGTTGCGTAGCGCGGGTTAGTTACTAATATTATAAAGACGAGTTTGTTTAGTTGAACGCGCTTGTCTCAGAAACTGCTAGTTTGAATTGAAACAATATTATAGTGGATGGTGGATATAGTTGGATGGCCCATTCAAGGAAGCTTATAGGCTCAATAAAATCACGCAATGACCCATAGGAGCGGAGCGTCATTGAAAAATGTTGTGGAAATGGCTAATTTTTCTCTAGTTACTGATAAATAATATATAATCACTAAAGATGTTTTTACTTAAGCCTGCCTAACATTTAAAAAAGAATGGAAGTTAGTAAGACTCATAAATTCATTTACTTTAGACATCTTTAACCTACATTGTCGTCATTGTCAAGAGATAGATGATTCTGTAACAATCTAATGGTCATCATAAATTTCTCAGAAATCGGGTGTAAGTCACATGCTTTTCATCCTCATCATCATCTGCCTAGCAGTGGCGTGCAGTGGTTCGAGTTAGGGTAGGCCAGAAAATAATGTCCAAAAAAAAACACTACATTATTCAGGGTTGAAATTTGGTGTCTTTTTTTTTTTTAAATAGACAATTAAAAAAAAACTCATTTCATTAAAAATCAACCCTGAATAATGTGGTTATTTTTTAAAAATTATTTGGACATTTTCTCTGGCCTACCCTAACTCGAACCACTGCACGCTACTGCTGCCTAGCCTTTAGCCCAACTAGATTAGGGTCGGCTAACAGTCAAAATGTATTCAGCTGAATTCCTGTATTTATCGTGGAGCGGCTGCCTACCAAACCTCCGCAACCCATTAACTGGGTAACACGGTACTTCTTGGCAAGACTGATGTCAGATTATATCCAAATGACAGCTGGGGCCAACGGCTTAACCAGCAGGAGTTTTTCGAGGCACCCATCCACAGACCAACCCCGAGAAGCGTTGCTGAACCTTGAAGATCGAACCGTGCGGCTGTTATAATTTAGCTACGAGCTTCTCAATGCGATTGATCCTACGAACGGGTTTTTTTAACAAAATCAGACTGTACAACAAGCTGATATAATAGTACCTATAGGCAGATATCTATGTAACATCCAACATTATCATATTCGTGGCACACAGAATAGTAATGTCCTCAATGAAGTACAAAGTACTCAGGTCGTGATAGCCCGAGTATTTAATTAACCTCATACTTATGACATTAGTGCTGATAATTTAAGGGTATGTTGTTGACCTCATTGAGCTGCTACTAGATAGGGCTGTCGCTGCATCCGTCCGAGTTTCCCCGGATTTTTCCTAGTTTGGAGGGCGTCCAGGGAGCGTCCAGGCAGGGTTTTCAAAGATGTCCTGGTAAAACCCGGACATCTTTTGTACCATTAATTAAATATTTGAACAAAACTTCGATCGTAAGCGGTATAAAATCTACTCGAAGATCCAGCGCTGCAAAATAGCCGACTGTATATTGTAAAAAAAGCTGTAATAGATTAAGTATTACTAAAAAATTAAACTGTAAACTTTTTTTCTTATTTAAAAGGTCCTTTTTTGGTTCTGAAAAATCAATTTCACCCAAATGTCCAGGGTTTTTAAGATTTAGTCCGGCGTCGGCAATTTCGATGATGGCAGCCCTACTACTAGATTACAGTCTTCAATAGTTGCTAATGAGCTAGATTTCAATGAAGAAGTGCGGTAATCAACTTATAGGTAAGTATGTATTATGAACAAGTTGCAGGCTGGCAGATTTTTTTCTGACTGCTAATTGCTAGGCTTATATTAGCGCTAATACGTTTATCTATACTTGCTGTATACTAATATAATATAAAGCTAAAGAGTTTGTTTGTATGCTTGAACGCGCTAATATCAGGAAGTACTGGTCCGATTTGCAACAATCTTTCAGTGTTAGATAGCCCATTTATCAAAGAAGGCTATATATCATCACGCTAAGAGCCAATAGGAGCGGAGCCCCAATGAAGAATGTTTCAAAATCGGGGGGTTTTAGTAACTATTCCACGCGGATGAAGTCGTGGGCAGCAGCTAGTTTATCATATACCGTAAAGCACTTAAGACCACAACAAGAGCAATATTAGCTATAATTTCGATGGCAGTCCATACTGGGGTCGAGGTTAAAGATGCTGCCACTGCAATTGCAAAAATCAAGACATTTTCAGTATCGTTCGTTTGCTGTTGCACGGCAAAAATGGAGAAGTATAATTTTCCACTGGACAAGACAAAGCTCTGGAACGGAACAGTTTGGGCGATAAATCCTAGTTTTGCTAAATTAAGTAACGCTCCCATGTACTGGAAATGGCTAAAATTTAGTTTGCTCCTTTCGTAGCCCGCAACGATAGTAAGTCGCCAATAAAAAGGCACGCTACGGTTACATTTTAGTGATGGACCTACCAACGATAATTTTTTTATTTACACAAACCTACGTACCACAAGACACCTAATTTATTATTTATCGCTCACTACATATCTACATAAATATATGTATCTATTTACCCGTATATTTAACACCATACATAATAACTGATTTACATCCGTACACTTCAACGTTAAGTTCAGTTGAAAGCCAGCGTCAGGCAGCTCCAGGGGCCTAAGTCTGCTATTTTTATAAATTCGTCATTCCAACACGATCCCATTGTCATTTTGCTAAAAGTTCGTAATCTGCTAAATTCATAATGGTCGATCATTGGTCGGTCAATGGACATGTAATACTTTTTGATAACCGAGCTATTAAAAGCAATGACTGCACAATGGCTGCATAATGACGTTCTAATGGTAGGTCACTGATCAAAGGAACTGTCAAAATTTTAGCAGACTACCGCATACGTCTGTCATTCATTTGTCATTATGTACGAGATTACCATTCTATGCCATTTCTATCAATGGAGTGTCAGTGGTTGACCACTGGAAAGTCATAGTGGCGCTATTTTATTAGTAGATTACCAAACTTGTAAAAATGAACCATTATGAGATCAATGATAGACCATTCTGAGACTATTGTAATAGCAGACTTAAGGCCCTGGTTGTCTGGCATTTTGCTACATTGGACCTATTTGGCGCAGCCGCGGGTCACACAATGTAACTGTCCTAAAATTAAATAATAATAATAAAATTAAATTAAGTGTCCTTTTATTTGTATATACATTGTGTGTATTTGTATGTGATGTTTAGATTCAAGACGTTTAAATTAAGTAACTATAAAGGATTCTTACCCTCTTCCTTACACCTCTAGATTATTAGATAATCTTGGTGGAGCTAAATATATTAGTACGATTGACCTTTCTAAAGCATTTTTGCAAATGCTCTTGAAGAATCTTCTCGAGAAAAGACTGCTTTTGTAGTTCCGGGAAAAGGATTTTTAGAATTCGTTCGTATGCCATTTGGTCTCACTAATGCACCGGCTGAGTTGCAGAGACTTGTAGATAAACTTTTTGGTCCTGATTTCGATAAAACGGTGTTTTGTTATTTGTGTGAATTCAGATTTTAACTTACATTTGGATGAGTTGGAGGTTGGAGGATGAGCGAACGAAAATTTTTAGCTGAGACAAGTTACAATTCATAATTTTAACATGCCGAAAAAGGCGTTCCACCATTTTAGATGAATCTCATTACGTAGGTATTATTTAAACATTGGTTCAGCTGGTTAGACTGTAGGTGGTAATATGCAAAACTGCTTATATGGACTATATTTTTCGCACCAATAATGTATTCTCGTGAAAAATCTATTTTCACGACTATTATCACCGTTCAAAATGTACCATTGAATATTATTATAGTTTTTAAAGTAAACAAATTCGAAACAGACGGTGTTGACTGTTTGTCGTTTTTAAAGAACAAAAGACGGACAAATAGCTGTATTTATGACCTCACCTTAGTACGTGCGTAAAACATGTGAAATCCATCCGTCACTGTACTTAATCATACGCTCAGTTGATTAACTAACGTTGCATCGGATTCTGTTAAAATATTGGAATAAAACAAAGGCCATTTAAGAGAGTGCGAGCAAGAGAACATAAAATGTTTTAGTTAGAATATCTGATCTCGAATCCAATACGCAACATTGACGCGCAACACGCGACGCGCAACACGCGACGCGCAACATGTTCAGCAACGTGCTCACGAATGTGCAACGTTGCCAGCAGGTGCGCAAACACAACACTGACAATCTATTCTAATATTATAAAAAGGAAAGATTTGTATTTTTGTATGTAACGAATAAACTCAAAAACTACTGGACCGATTTCAAAAAATCTTTCACGATTAGAAAGCTACATGCACCCTGAGTAACAAAGGCTATATTTTATCCCCGTATTCCCACGGAAACGGGAACTACGCGGGTGAAACCGCGGGGCGCCGCTAGTCTATCTAATATTATAAAGAGGAAAGATTTGATTTTTTGTTTGTATTGAATTGGCTCCAAAACTACTGAACCGTTTTGAAAAATTCTTTCACTGTTGGGAAGCTACTCTATCCCCGGGTGACATAAGCTATATTTTATCACCATATTCTCACGATAACGGGAACTATGCGGCAGTGGCGAAGCGTGGTCATAAGCCGATTCCCGCCGGCTTCCCTTCAGAAGTTTGGAACAGAACTACTCTATCGTAATTGAAAAATCGCACAATCAGTACTGTTAAAAGTAGAAAAACATCACAAAACGCATACACAGATGGATACTCAATTCCAACAAAATTTGCTCTTCAACAACATTATTTAACTCGCAAGCGCTATCGGCTTATTGACAGTTCAATTTATAAGGCAAAATAGTCGTCATGACGTCACAATGATCACCGCGATTCTAGGCCGCGAGGTAAGCCGGGATCCGCCGAGTTATGCTAAGAGACAGTAATACAAAATGCGTGCGCGTGAGCGAGATGGAAGTAAGCATATAATGTTTTTTTTGGAACGAAGTTGTAACGACACTTTTTGTGTCACGATTTGGATGGAAGGGGTTAAGCAGTTGTTAGTGAGGTCACGATTTGGATGGGTGTGTTAAGCAATTGTTGGCAAGGTTGCGAAAAGGATGGATGGAGTTAAGCAACTAATAGTGAGGTCGCGGTTTTGGATGGGTGAGGTTAAGCAGCTGTGAGTGAGGTCACGATTTGGATGGGAGGGGTTAAGCAACTGTTAGTGAGGTCACGACTTGGATGGGTATGTTAAGCAACTATTGGTGAGGTCGCGAATTGGATGGGTGGGGTTAAGTAGCTGTTATTGAGGTTGTGATTTGGATCGGAGAGGTTAAGCAGCTTTGAATGAGGTTACGACTTGGATGGGTGTGTTAAGTAACTATTGGTGAGGTCGCGATTTGGAAGGGTGGGGTTAAGTAGCTGTTATTGAGGTTGTGATTTGGATCGGAGGGGTTAAGCAGCTGTGAATGAGGTTACGATTTGGATGGGTGGGGTTAAACAGCTGTTAGTGAGGTCACGATTTGGATGGGTGTGTTAAACAGTTATGATTGATATACATATATATATATATGTGTTAGTGTGTGTACATCTACAATTCTTTATTTCATACTAAAGCATACACTACTTAGGTACAAACTATAACATCAAGAAAAAAGACAAATGCACAAAGATGTAGTGAATATCGTGAGAGAAAGAAATTACAAAATACAATCGTACAAAACATAACTGCAGAGAGATCAGATGAATATAGTGAGACTATATCAATTACCTAGAACTTTAAATCATCATTTAGATGCGTAAGTATGATTTTTCAAGACAAGACAAGAACTTCGTTCCGTCCGGGTGTCCCTTTACACCACTCAAGTTTTTTTTTTTGCTTCGGCTTACCCCTCTCAACATATCACCCTTCGCCACTGCTATGCGGTAGAAACCGTGGAGCGCTGCTAGTGTGAAATAAAGTTACTCGTTGCCGTTCAACATGATGAGCAACATATTATGCATCATGTCGCGCGTCAAATGTTACCGAGTGGATACGAGGCTTAACATAAAACGAATGTATGAGTGACTATAAAGAAATACTATAAAGAGGAAAGATTTGATTGTTTGTTTGTATTGAATAGGCTCCGAAACTACTGAACCGATTTGAGAAATTCTTTCACTGTTGGGAAGCTACTCTATCCCCGGGTGACATAGGCTATATTTTATCCCCCTGTTCCCACGGGAACGGGAACTATGCGGGTGAAACCGCGGGGCGCTGCTAGTGAGTGATATTAAGATTCGTACGAGCATGGTACGCCATATGCAAATGTCGATCCACAGACCTGTTTTGCAAATGCATTAGTTTTCTATGGCCGGCAGCCATTTCAAGTAAGAAACGAATAGTTCATCAATCGTAAATTCATGAGCAATTGAGCATTTCCTAGTAACAACATATCTTTGCCACTAAAGTGCAGATATTTACGACCGTCAAGCATTGCGGTCGGAACAACCGCGTTAGAACCGCATAAGTACTGATACCGGCACAATTCACGGCCCATACACATATAGAATGAGCATGAGCAAAGCAGTATTACTTACTTCCGATAGTAAACTTTCTACTTCACATAGAAATCGAGAATCGTAATAACTTTTCATATCCTCTAGATGAGTTTCCAATTTCCAATAAGAGTTAAAGAAAAAATCTTCATTTAGACTTAGGTTTATTTTTTAGCTAAACGTGCAATGAGGAACACGATGATATGGCTACAAACTGGGTGATTATTATTGAGATGTCGACTAACAAAAAAGTATCGAAAGATGACATCAAATTTGGGATTAGAGTAAAAATAATCACTTCACGTCCAAAGTACTCCTCATAGATTATTGTGACTTGATCCATCTCCATCTATGAATGAAAAATCACCAAGCACTATAAGAAAACGTTAAGGAACGTTGATGAAGACGAAGGCTTAATTTGCAAAACAATAAAATGATACGCTGTCAGACTGTGCGACTTAATAACAGAACGATCAACGCACTGGCAATGGATGTCTCATCATTGAATTTGTTTGAGCGTATCAGTCACAAGGCGTAATGAACACAGTATACACTATTATGATCATTTCGCTTTGAGCAGTGGTGGCCGAGTGGTAACGAATTGTAGGTCGCGACTTCATACTGGTCTAAAAACGGTGAAGGAAAACATCGTGAGGAAACCGGCATGTCCTAGAACCAAAAATTCGAAGACATGTGACATTCACCAACCCGCACTGGGCCCGAGTGGTGGATTACGGCCCATTCCCTTTCCTAGAGAGGAGGCCTGTGTCCCAGCAGTGGGAACATTAAAAGGCCGATTATGCTTTGACCATTTTTTATGATCACAAATCATCAATTGCGGAAGGGAGTATCAGAGTCTTACTGAATAAAACCTACCCGTGTTCCTCCTAATGCCCTTTGCGTTCAAGGGCCGCAGTGACTCTTTCGAACAAATTCCGCAACCCTGGCAGGCACTGGCCCTACCGGGGTCCCGTCGATGCTGACATCTCTTTGAGGTAGGATTCCGCAGACCCAGCAGGGTCGCTTTGAACCTTGAAGAGTTAAATAAGAGATAATGATAGCTTAGGTCCTGATGAAGGTCAAGTATGCAGTATTCTTTCTTTCCTTCTTCTTCGTTCTTTTTTTCTGATAGTATAGAGTGAACAGGTTTCTTTTGGTTAAGCTCATTCCATCGTCGACTTTGTCTCTGTCACGTGTGACCTAGACTAGAGTCAAGAGCATATTCATCTCCACCACCAGGCATAATTTTAGACTACACCAGTAATTCAGGAATTAAAACACTACTTAAGTGTTTGCCAGAGATCCTTCATTGGCAGAGGTTTAGAGGAGACGGAAGTGACTGCAATCACTTCTACGTGGTTCATCAAGTTGTGAAAAGTGTCACAAATCCTAAAATCTGACACTCATTCATGTTAAACCGTTGTCTGTAGCTGAGGTGACTAACCGATTCGGCATCTGATTTGAATTAGGCTACCGTTGTATCGCTAATTTTTCCCAGATCGAAAACTAAGAAATTGTTAAGGTTGAACGTTATTCGCGCTATAACTTTGTGTACCAATCAAAAGTCTGTTATTTTCGCAAGGATTTTGATAGAAAGCTTGAGTTTATTTTTTCTTTTACTGACGCTACTGATAATAGTGCAATCAACAATAGGACGTCAACTACGTGATTTGCAATGGCGATGGCCTCTACTCTGCGTATAAGCAGTTGAGCACAGATCAAAATTTAATAGTTTACATTAGCCAGGTACAAAAGAGGAACAAAGTGATTCATACGTAATCAAACCGTAAATTATATCAATATTATCGTTCTCTGACATAATATTAAGGAGTCCATTCGTCAATATTATGAAAATCTTCGCAGATTAACAGCGATAGTTTACTAAAGATTAGAATATGGTGACGAATATTGAGGTCTGACGTAGTTTTGAATTAGGCGATTGATTTACTAAACTTTTATTTTGTAAAGATTTTAGTTATGCATTTGAGTTGTGTGAATTCGGGTCGCTCCTAGTATTACTTGTTATTCTAATGAACGCTGAAGCTCTTATAAGGCAGATGCCGCTGACTCTCATATAAAAAAACAAAGAAACATATTTTCTGTATTCATAATTCAAAATACTCTTTATTCTTTTGCCAGACACTTCCAAAGTTCTATCAACAAACTTGTCCGCCAGGGACCAGTAGCCAAGGTCCATCGGCACAATATCAATATGAATGCTGTTTTAATAGACTTGGGGAAAAACGTGCAGAGGTGCCGGTTAAATTCTTGAAAGATGTTTGATAGACCGTGTAGCCTTCCTCAAGGCGCTATACTGGGTCCTACGTTGACTAATAGCCGAAAGCCTCTTTGATAATAATCTATAGTAATATTATAAAGAGGAAAGATTTCTAGTTTTGTATGTAACGAATAAACTCGAAAACTACTGGACCGATTTGAAAAATTCTTTCACTGTTGGGAAGCTATACTATCCCCGGATGACATAGGCTATATTTTATCCCCATATTCCCGCGGGAACGGGAACTACGCGGGTGAAACCGCGAGGCGCTGCTAGTGCAGTGCAGTTTTTTTTTTGCTAACTTCAATCAATCAATATGAAAATATTCTGTTTTGTCTTCAATGAGTGCTAGGGAGTCCTTTGTATCTTTCTTTTAAATAAAACGTTACCCCACACTAGGATTTACTCCTGTATCGTGGATGCGTTCACAAAAATGAAAACTCACATACACAAGACACCCAGACCCGAGTAGAGTATCGAAGGGCCACTAGGCTGCAGCCCAAAAAGCCCTTATATACATCCACCCTTGAGCCAGTCCTCCGATAAGGACACGAACAGGAGGGAACAAGGGTGGGTTTTTTGTAACTATAACTCTAACACTCCCTTCCGCTCCGCCCAGAGCAGGAGAAGTCATTTGATAATTTCCTGTAAAAATCAGCTCCGTGTAGGTACGAATAATTCTGCAATAACATACCTAAATGCTTAAATGATTGAAAAAAAGTAAACACTGTGTAGCCTGTTATCAATACCCACTACTACTAAGTTAGGTAGGACGAAATGTGGTAAATTGGTTATTGCATGATAAGAGAATTTAGTGAATAGGTACGTACATTTTCTACCTTATCCTGGAAACGACCTTAAAGCGGGTAGCGAAGGTCGAAGATAAATAGGACCACTTCGTTGATTCAGTATAGGGAACGTGCAGAAACTATAGGTGGCAGCACAGATGCGTCAATGTCAAGTATATTTTACTTATAACTTTCATATTTGCAACGCTAGATGGCACAGTCTACTTCGTACACGTTCCCCTAAACGGAGGGTGCAGGAAGTGGCAGCACAGGTCAAACATTTACAACGTAAAAGTTTCAGATTTGCAACACTAGATGGCATAATCTACGCCGTGCACGTTGCCTATGGGAGATGGGTTAAGTATACTGTAGCTCTATCACTTCTCTTCCTATAAGTAAATACCTAGTATGTATAATGTTTTATACGAAGTATTTATCGTTGTCTCTCACTGTTCGTTTCTCCTCTTATGCCGTCTAAAGACCGCGACGGATTTTGATATGGTTTTCCTTAATAGATTATAACGATAAACGAAGGTCTGTGTTGTACCTAAAAATAATTTAAAAAAAACTAAGTACCGATAACAATATACCTATAACGCTATCGCTAGTTATTTTTTTCGAATTTGCTGTATTATGACGGTGGTATTTACCCGTGAAATGCCGTGCCAGTATAGGTATTATAATAAAACAAACACGTTACTAGAAAACGAGGTCAAAACCAGTGATAAGCATAGAATTGATGTTGTTCTGAAAATTTGATACTTTAATGGCAGCATGTACATAATTATTGACATAGAAACCCTAATTTATTTTTTTAACTACATATACTATTATTATAAAGCTGAAGAGTTTGTTTGTTTGCTTGAACTCGCTAATCTCAGGTATAGTCCAGGGTCGATAATTTTTAAAACCAAAAAAAATAATAGTAGGATAAAACCCATTAGAAAAGGAGGAGAATATTATAAAAATGAAAGGAAAAATAATTTACGGGCGATCTGAGGTCGGGAAGGGGGGGGGGTGAGGTTTTAAGGGTAAAAAACGGTTTATCTCGATTTCCGGCAAAACTAAAAGTCCTATGGAAAAAAGTCAAATGCCAAAGTTGTAGGTAATAAAAAGATCTAAAACTTTTGTATTTACACTTTTTTCACATAACCTCAAAATTTAGGAGAAAAATTCAAAAAACCAAGTTTTTGGTTTTTTATTTTTATCTTTTACAAAATTATTTTTTTTGTCACGAAATTTGGTGAAAACTTACCTTTTTATGTCCCAAATACGCTGTAATTTATTTGATTAGAAATATTTATTTTTTCGCCTTATTTTGAATTAATATCGAAAAAGCACCCTAATTTTCAATCAAAAATTCACCCGTCAAAATATCAGCTTTTTTCAAAAAGTTGGTATGCTTTCTGTTCGTTGAAATCTCTACTTTCCGATGGTGAAAAAAAATATATATGTTACTATAGTAAATCTTCTCAGAAAATGCAAAAAATCGAAAAAACTCGAATCGATTTTTTTTAAATTATTATATACAATTTTGGTCTATTTATTAAAATTTACACTTTAATTACTCGAAAAACGTAAGATTACATGTCACGTTGATAAAAAAAAACTGCAAATCAAAATATACTACTATAATTAACCAAGAAATAAGTTAATAAAATTAATATTTAATAAGACATCTACAATATTTAGAGAAAGTTGTAGAATATTCTTTAAATTATATGCGTAGATGCCTATTTATAACTATTTTAAGATAACTTATATACCTGAATGACCTACGAAAAATTTTAGCCCGTCAAAAGGTATTTCATAGAAAAGTGGGGAAGGGGCTAGGCGGGTCTGGGTCTTACTACATACATACCTACTATTTCGTAGCAGCTGTAACAACCGTTAGCCTAGCCAGTATTCGAAATACAGTACAGTACAGTACAACATCGTTTATAAAAATACACGTGCACGCTGAGTTTTCCCTTCCCCACTTTTCTATGAAATACCTTTTGATGGGCTAAAATTTTTCGTAGGTCATTCAGGTATATAAGTTATCTTAAAATAGTTATAAATAGGCATCTACGCATATAATTTAAAGAATATTCTACAACTTTCTCTAAATATTGTAGATGTCTTATTAAATATTAATTTTATTAACTTATTTCTTGGTTAATTATAGTAGTATATTTTGATTTGCAGTTTTTTTTATCAACGTGACATGTAATCTTACGTTTTTCGAGTAATTAAAGTGTAAATTTTAATAAATAGACCAAAATTGTATATAATAATTTAAAAAAAATCGATTCGAGTTTTTTCGATTTTTTGCATTTTCTGAGAAGATTTACTATAGTAACATATATTTTTTTTTTCACCATCGGAAAGTAGAGATTTCAACGAACAGAAAGCATACAAATTTTTTGAAAAAAGCTGATATTTTGACGGGTGAATTTTTGATTGAAAATTAGGGTGCTTTTTCGATATTAATTCAAAATAAAGCGAAAAAATAAATATTTCTAATCAAATAAATTACAGCGTATTTGGGACATAAAAAGGTAAGTTTTCACCAAATTTCGTGACAAAAAAAATAATTTTGTAAAAGATAAAAATAAAAAAACCAAAAACTTGGTTTTTTGAATTTTTCTCCTAAATTTTGAGGTTATGTGAAAAAAGTGTAAATACAAAAGTTTTAGATCTTTTTATTACCTACAACTTTGCCATTTGACTTTTTTCCATAGGACTTTTAGTTTTGCCGGAAATCGAGATAAACCGTTTTTTACCCTTAAAACCTCACCCCCCCCCCCTTCCCGACCTCAGATCGCCCTTAAATTATTTTTCCTTTCATTTTTATAATATTCTCCTCCTTTTCTAATGGGTTTTATCCTACTATTATTTTATTTCACTTTTTATTATTTTTAAAGGCTTCTACCCTGGTCTAGTACTACTGTTTCGAATTGAAAAAATCTTTTAGTGCTGGATAGCCCATTTATCGGGAGGCTATAGGCTATTTATCATCACGCTACGACCAATAGGAGCGGAGCATCAATGAATTATATGCTAAGACTTCGCTGTCCGTCCGTCTGTCACCAGACTGTATCTCATGAACTGTGACTGTTGAAATGTTCACAGATGATGTATTTCTGTTGCCGTTATAACAATGAATACTAAAAAACAGAATAAAATAAATATTTAAGGGGGCTCCCATACAACAACCATGATTTTTTTCCTTTTTTTTTTACATGGTAAGTATATAACGATCTGACTCGCACTTGGCCGGATTTTTTATAATTAGCCAAGTAGGAAGTTTCTTCATCGACTATATGTATATATTTTGTACTCCAAATAGCTGGGAAAATTATAAATAATTTTGGAAACTTCTTTTCAACCTAAAATATTTTCAAAGAAACGGTATATGTACATTTAATTTAAAAAATAATTTAAACAGAATTTATGTATACTTGCTCAAGTAAATAAGTATTGAGTACCTATCTATGTGAGGAAAATTGGTCAACGTTCTTTAAATGAATGCAGGCCTTGCAACCTATTGAACCGTTTTGAAACAATAACCTACTTAGTTACTTCAGACCAGATACATTATTATTAAACATTGCTTGTAAATAAAAATATACATAGTGTTTTAACTCCGTTACATTGCTGAATTTATAATTCTTTCATTTTTTATTATTGAATGGAACTGCTTAAATTCACATTCCATGGCAAGATGCAATAATAATTGAATGATTATAAGTACATACCTGCAATTTAATATCCGATTAATTAACTGATATCAACCATTACATAGACAATATATTTTATAGTATGTTTTTAATTCATTACGTATTAAATAAACCTTTAATAAAACAATTTGATAAATATGCAGAAAAATCAACCAGTGCAGTCCTAACATACTTAATTCATAGTAACAACAACACTTGTAAGTACTAGACAGCACAAGTAGTAATTGTTATCATTCAATTACTGGTAATTAAGTGTTTAATTGATATGAATTATCTGATAATAACATTCTTAGTAACTTCAATTATGGTTTTGAAGGTATAAGTGCATTGTTACAAACGTTAAGTGCATTATTTACTTGATGAGTTTGAACAGCTTACCATGAATGTCAGATTATTATTTATGATACTTAGGTATTATGGTAGAATATGTCTACACACATGCTTGTCTACTCTGACAAGGTAAATAGAACTTGAGTGACAATGTAAAGTGCATTGGCACTACTTAAACATGAAATGAAGATATGTTAATAGGTTTGTTGTATTCAAGGTCACCTATACCCTAGGGTTGTGGAATTTCGGAAAGAGTCACCGCGGCCCTGGAACGCAACGGTCACAAGAATGATCATGGGTGGGTTTTAGTCAGTAAGAGCCTGACACACCCGCTCCGCTCAGAGTCATTTGATGAAAAAGGTCACCAATTCCATATTGCTGTTTGTTAAAAAATGTTGGGAAGGACTTGCCCACCTTATTAAAGTTACATGTGAATGAATAATAATTAAGACTGTTTTTCCTTTACATGTACCCTGTACAATTTTATTTTATTATTACAATAAAAATTCTGACCATTAAATTCATTACACATGGATTTTCTTTCAAAACAAAGTTTCAGTTTCATCATCTTTTGTTATCGGTTTCATAAACAATCATATAAGTAAATAAAATGATTGACAATTGCAAGTACAATACTGTTTGTAGGTAATAAAAAAAATATTATTTCAAGTATTACTGATAAATTTTGAGTTTTTAGATAATACAAAATACGTGACAGATTCAGTTCTCTAGAGATAAAGATTAGCAGGATCCTACATATCTCAGTGGCCTTTCTACTGCACTGTTATCGATAAAAATATTATGAATGAGCTAAAATTGTTTGTTTGTGTGTATAACATAGCTCTGAATGTGCTGACCCATTAACAAAAAATCTTTTACTGGTAGATGCCGTTCAGATGTTATTGAGTAACAAACATCCATGCAACCAAACTTTGCATTTACCGATAATAGCAAGTAAAGATTTTTGTTTGAAAAGTAAAAGATAAGACACTAAAAATACTCACATTACGGTTTGACTCTGACCTGGCATTGTTTTTGTTGTTTACTAGTGTTGTGATAGTTTTAACAAACACTTAGTCCTCCTTAGCATTGTCTACTGTTAATGG
This sequence comes from Hecatera dysodea, assembly GCA_905332915.2. Lineage (NCBI taxonomy): Eukaryota > Metazoa > Arthropoda > Insecta > Lepidoptera > Noctuidae > Hecatera > Hecatera dysodea. Next base: position 23,495,426 of record HG995287.1, on the reverse strand, counting down.
GTGATTAGTTTAACAAACTTATGAATACAAGTGAATTACGTGTTGACTGATGTTTGACCCGTATCACAATGAAATATAAAACAAATTATTTCTTTACCTATTGGCAGTTGGAATAAGTAAATTAAGTTTTGTACTTGTTTTCCTTGTAAGGAAAAAATGGGCAAAAAATAATTAACTGGTGATAGTAAGTAAGTACTAGAAGTGTTGTTAACAATCATATTTAACACACCACATAGTCTATTGATGCTTTTATTACAATAAGTACCTACCTAATAAAACTTGTAACTTTTTAATGATATTTAAAAAATTAAAATAGGTAGCTGTGTTTTAAATAGAAATGGTTAGTAAAATAATAAAATATTTGAGTACCTACCTATATATTTAAGTGACTATCAAATTATTTTATAGAATGATTCTATTCTAAATTCAGTTGCTTGTTTTGAAGAAAATATTGCATCTAGTCAGTATCAACAATATTAATTTTAAATGTGATTAGCTTGTTTTAAATATAAACAAACGCAAATCTATCGGCATTTTTTAGTAAATAAATAAACAAACATCGCCTGTCAAAAAAAGTAGCAGATATCCAAGGTTAGTATATTTGAATTTATGTCACCAGTATTTCTTAATACTATTTACTCACCCGTCCATATTGGTGTGGCCTTCGTGCTCGGAGACTCTGTGTCCGACTAGACAGCCTGGAGTCTCAGACTTTTCTGAAACATGATGGTCCTCAATGTCTTCCAATATCGCTGCTCGATCCGCATTCGTTTTGTTCAACTTATCACTCGATAAACTTTTCGATCTATACCTCCCGTTTATTGGCGCCAAATTCTTATCAGTAAACGCACTAAAACTATTCAATTTTGTATCGTTTGTATATTTATCGCTAATTATATTAGATGACATTTCGTAGTCGTAATAAATTATGCGCGCACGTCAACACTGGTTGTCAATCACTGCTCAGGCACTATACGACTGGCGTTCCGCGAAGTGAACCTAACGTTTTGCCGGACAAAACAATGGCATACAGCCCGCTGTGAGAGTACATTGCAATTTATTGTGTTTGGAACTGCAAGTGGGATATTGAAATCAGCTGAATTATAGCGACAGATCCGCAATGTGAAAAAACGTTTTGTTTCAATGTCGGAATCGGAACGTCAGCTCAAGTCAGCTGGGGTGAAGGCGAGATGCTTTGTGCTATCCACCGCGCAGTCACCAGAGCTCATCTTAAACAATATAACAATAAAGACTAGGTAGGAAGTTATTTCTTCTTAAAAGAAGAACTAAGGAAGACCGATGAATAATTAATTATAGAAACAAAAAATAGGCTATCTCTGGGTTTCAAGAAACGGAACGTTTTTTGGCGGCATTTGAACGGGATCGTAAAACTTCCGGTGATTCGTCATCATCATCTGCCTAGCCTTTCTTCCCAACTATATTGGCTACATTTAGCTATCAGTCAAACCGGATTCAGCTGAATACCAGTATTTTACATGGAGCTGCGGCCTACCAGACCTCCACAATCCTTTGTAAACTGGGTAACACGGTACTACCTAATTGGCAAGACGAGTCAGATTTTCTGACTTCTGACAATCTGTAAAGACTGCTAGAATTCTACAAAAGATAGAAACCAACGGCTTAAAGTGCTTTCCGAGACACGGAGCAGTCTCGGAAAGAGTTCTTTATGTGATGGTCCTCACATAAAGAATATGGTTTTATCGATTTATCAGTTAATTCATCTGTACCCGTAATCAATCTAACATTTAGTTTAGTTAAAAAAATATGCGTCAGTTTTAAATGTAGATAATAATACTTAAATCAAACCAAACATAGATATTTCTGTATTTTATCTGAATCACCAAGTACTTAAAAGGTTTGTTCAATTTTATGTTAACCCTTATTCAAATAAAGGTATATATATTACCACATCGTGTTTTTTTAAATGTATAAATTTCACATATTTATAATCTATAATAATTTGTTTATCTATTTTATTTCATTTGACAACCTGTCAACGTCATTTGTCACTGTAAGGTAATGTCAAAATTAACTCAACGGTTTTGTTGTGAAAAAAGTCGAGTTTTTGGCGGGTGTTGTCAGAAATTTTAAAAGTTTGTTCAAGAAAAAATCTGGTAAGTACTTTTTCGACGCAAATTCCAAAACTATAACATATTTTGACTAATCTCACGTGTTAGCAGCATTTGCAATTGACTTATTCATATAATTTAGATGTTTCAAATATGTGGTAAATATCTTACCCTTGTCCGATCCCACTTTGAAAAATATCAGATTATCTATATAAAAATCGGTTGTTTTTTGTTTATTTTTTTTGGACTGCAATTTTATTAAAAATAACATTGATTACTTTTTTTATATATTTTTTGCACAAGTCATTTGTTTTTAATTTAGATTTATAGATTGTAAGAATACCATCAATATAACCAATACTATAAGATAGGTAATATGCAATACTAATAAAAAATTATTAAAAAAATAAAATGTTTCATTTCCAAAATATAAAATAAATATTATAAGTAGAACCAAGAGGAAGTCACTAGTCAAGAAACGAAAATTAAACCGTAACGGACAATGGTAACAATTTTACCACCAACATCAAAAATTTTGTAGTCATGAACGGATAATGGTAAATTATTTACCACCAGAAAAACTACCCCATCCCCTATTCTTTTTTAAATTTTGTTTTAAAATATGAAATCAGTGACCCTCAATTACCTAAAATACAATGCAACCTTAAAAAAAAATGTATACCGGCTCGCGTTTGTATAAGGGTTAAAGGTGTCTGGCAATGTTTTTTTTTTATATTACGTCGTTTGTCTGAATTGAAATGCTGTAACACGTTATTCCGAGGCTGGACACTTGACCTCAAAACTACGTGCACTGCTTTCAAACACTTGTATAACTCTGTCTATATTATCACTAATTTTCCTAGTATTTTACAACAAGCAAAAATATTTTATAAGAATGTTTTTTTTTAATCTTATATACTTGAAAAAAAAATAACATAAAATTCCATCCTTTTAAACGTCTGGTTGTGCCTCATTTCAATTTAAGATGACTTCATATTTTGAAAAAGGAATGGATATAAAGTTAATTAAAATTGTGTTCAACAGTATCTTAACAGTTTCTCCGAACTAGTTCAGAACGTTATTTTCTTATCGGTTACGTCGGTACACGTTTTCTATAAGTCAGTATGCACATTAAGTGTAACGGCCTTTTATTTCTAGCACATTGTGTCAGTCGTTTTTTTTTAGTCTGTCTAGTTTGTAAGTTTAATATAGGTAATTTATTAATAAAACTTTTTACAAAAAAATACAACCGACTTTCCACAAAAAATCAATAAAGTACAAAATAACTTTAATTTCGGAACTCGGTGTTTGTGGTACCTTTTTCATTTTTTGAACACCGACTTCCGAAATTAAAGTTATTTTGTACTTTTTTTGATTTTTTGTGGAAAGTCGGTTGTATTTTTTTGTAAAAAGTTTTTTATTTTTCACTTTTTAGTGGTACCTAAACCCCCTCCCCTCCCCCCACCTAAACGAACCCTTTACATTAGTGTAAAAAAAACGCACTGCTCCAATGCAGAGTAAACTAAAAGGTCATCAATGTAGACAATGTAGATATTTTTTTAGATTTTTGTTGATTTTTTAAAACCACTTGTTCGATTTCGATAAAATTTTCATGGGAACATTTGGGAAGTATACCCTTTCCAACAAAAAAAGAATTTTTCAAATCGGTTGGCAAGCGACGGAGTTATGCGCGAACAAACAATATAAAAAAATTAAAAAAAACATACAAACATCCGAATTGAGAACCTCCTCCTTTTTTAGAAGTCGGTTAAAAACGAGTAATGACCCCTTTCTATGTAAATGGACGGACCCCTTTACATAGAAAGGGGAAAAAACAATTGTTACAAATCCGTATTTGTGGCAATTGTTTTTCCGTACGTGGTGGTGTATAGGCTGATTTTTGGGTTTGACCAAGTGGGTGCCTTTTCTTTTGGTTTCCTGGGGGTAACTTCAAAAGACGCTTGGATTTTCAGGGAAAAATACCACCCAAGCAGCAAAATTATCCTACAGTGCAGATGTTATAGGCCTCCAGCACTTATAATATTCTCTTAACGGTTCTAGTATTTACTACCACGCTTATAATAGCCAGCATGGAGTAAGTTGGGCCTTATAGTATTTCTGATCTTATACATTGACTTATAATCACTTATAGGTAAAAATTAAGGGTGCAATATAAGTTTGGGTGACTTATAAAAGTATCGCGAGGGTGTAAATGCACTCAAGAGTAGATAAACTGGTAAGCTATACTTATAACTGCTAACAAGAAGCTTTATAGAACTACTATAAATAAAGTACGCCAATAAGAGTGACAAATAGAACTAAGCAAACCGGAAACTATTTGCATTTATTACATAGTTTTATAATGGTTTATAAATTCACTTTACGGAACAATTATAAGTAATATGGAGCGGTTTCGTAGTGGTATCAACCAAAATTGTTATAATCTTAACACGATTATAAAGGTTTAATTTAATATACTTAGTATCCAAAACTATATCCGTGGTGTCCTGTACAAGAATACATTGGTTTTTACTATTATTAAGGTTTTTAAAGCCCTGAAATCCCTTTTAGTCAAAAAGCGATCGACGTCCAGAAACATTACCATTTTCAATGCTGACACCAAAACAAAAGAACTAAAATAAGCCACGTATCTAATAGCAATATAACAGAACCGTTCGGTTATAGAAATATTTGCGGAACTCTAATTCCAAACAATATGGCCAAGCAATGGTTCTGAAGTTTACCATTATTAAACAAAGTAAGCCTATAACGGTTTGTTAATGTATTTGGGAAAACCAACTTTTTCAAAATGGCGAATTTTCGTTGTATGTCTTACTGAAACTAACATTATTTTAAAATTCAACTTAATGAAAACGCAAATTTCAAGGGGCGCGTCAAAATTTTGACTAAGTAAATACTTATTATACTTCACAGAAAATATACGTGCGCCAAGCTGTGCATATTCAAACACATTATACATCTTGATTTATTGTTAACTAACACTCTACTCATAATTTATATTCTAGATAATAAACACATCAAAAGTATCTAGGGATCAACATATATTTTTGCAATAACTTTTCTCCTGATTGATATTAATTAAAATTTTCTTTAAGGATTCATCAAATAAAGTGTTTTCGTTTGTCACAGTAACGATAAACCAAGTCACCTTTGCATTAATAAAGAAATTTGCCATTTTCCTAATAAAGGGATTTTTGACATTTGAACCACTAACATTAAAGTTCGAAAAAAAGACTGAAATAACAGTTTTCTTTAAAATTTTATTGGGTAACTTAAACAATTAATAATCCGTGTTTCTACCGCGAACACTAACAACACAAGAACATCGGTTTGGCATACTCAAAATGAGTTCATCCAAATCACGCTGTGGAATGGCCGCCCATGTTCGTTGCAACAACAAAAAAAGGTCTTCTTGCGACTGGATACCCTCCATATTCGGCAGAGCTCTTCGCTTACCTTGGCTGAGCGCCATGGAGGACGGTATCGCTGCACCACACGGAGACAAGACCGATACATTCAAATCTTAACTCGAAGAGCTCCAACAATAACCGCCATGATGTTAGCCGTGAGGCTTCATCACTCTTCAGGGAACTTAATTAGCGACCAAACAGTCAGAAACCGCTTGCATGAAGTGAACCTTCATTCCCGAAGACCGCTACGGGTACCACCTATAGCAATGCACAATCGTAGGATTCGATATCAATGGGCTCTTGAACACAGAAATTGGGCAGAAGAACAATGGCGTTTCGTGTGCTTTTCTGATGAGTCTCGTTTTGGTATGAGACCGGATACAAGACGTATACGACACTGGAGAACCCCTGGACGCCAACAGCGATTAAAATCCTGCCAGGAAGTCCATCCTTATAGTGGTGGAACCATCATAGTATGGGCGGGTATTTGGATCGGCGGAAGAACTGAGTTGATTTGGATCAGAGGCAACCTCAACGCTCAAATTTATGCTGAGACGATTGTATCAGACGTCATCGTTCCTCTACAAGTGCAAATCGGTCCCTTATTTCAGTTAATGCATGATAATGCACGACCGCACACCGCAAGAGTTGTAAGACAGACTCTCGCCGCAGCTAACATCAATGTCCTGCCCTGGCCTGCTCAGTCGCCAGACTTGAACCCGATTGAGCATGCATGGGATATGCTACAGAGAAGAGCTCTGCCGAATATGGAGGGTATCCAGTCGCAAGAAGACCTTTTTTTGTTGTTGCAACGAACATGGGCGGCCATTCCACAGCGTGATTTGGATGAACTCATTTTGAGTATGCCAAACCGATGTTCTTGTGTTGTTAGTGTTCGCGGTAGAAACACGGATTATTAATTGTTTAAGTTACCCAATAAAATTTTAAAGAAAACTGTTATTTCAGTCTTTTTTTCGAACTTTAATGTTAGTGGTTCAAATGTCAAAAATCCCTTTATTAGGAAAATGGCAAATTTCTTTATTAATGCAAAGGTGACTTGGTTTATCGTTACTGTGACAAACGAAAACACTTTATTTGATGAATCCTTAAAGAAAATTTTAATTAATATCAATCAGGAGAAAAGTTATTGCAAAAATATATGTTGATCCCTAGATACTTTTGATGTGTTTATTTATTAGAAATGGATATGTTTTAATCTTTACAAATGTGCGCAGTTACATTTACCAATTCACAACACTTTGTATGAGTTTGTAAGAGATTCACTGTGTACATTATTGTCGTATTTGGTTCCATTAAGCGCTGATAGTTAGCTTCGCGGGAGCAAATAGTTCTACGTAGTCCAACTATAAGGTCGTTACTGTCGTGTTTGGTTCCATTATGAGCTGATAGTTAGCTTCGCGGGCGCAAATAGTTTTACGTAGTCCAACTATGAGGTTGTTATTGGTAAAAGTGGTATTCACCAATTCTACTATAGACATTTAATTAGGTAAAATACGCCTATAAATTGGGCCCTTTTCCGTGGTTATAATTGCTTACTATTCCGTTATAGTCAAATGAAATGGTGGTTCCAGAGACCACATTTTGCTGCTTGGCAGGGAGTGTGGGAATTTAATAATCCCGGTGATCAGCATCAGCACATGGATGATACGTCATAAAATACCAGTCCGGAACCCCGTACAAGGCCTGTCAGGGCACATCCTTGAGGAGACTGCAAAGACCCATGAGCCTCGCTGTGCAAGGTTACAAGTGGTCACTGACTCAACTAGTTGGTACCGAGCTACTCATAAGGGGCTGTCATAATTTTTTATATAAGTATCAATGGTTGTCATTCATTAATCAGTCCATGACCTACTAATGGTTACGGCCTAATTTTCTGCTCATGGATCTCGTCAGATGTGGCGATATAGGGAACGTGCACGGCGTAGACTATGCCACCTAGTGTTGCAAATCTGAAGCTTTTACGTTGTAAATATTTTACCTGTGCTGCCACCTATACTTCCTGCGCCCTCCGTTTAGGGGAACGTGCACGAAGTAGACTGTGCCATCTAGCGTTGCAAATTTGAAACTCATAAGCAAAATATACTTGACACAGACGCGTCTGTGCTGCCTGTACCTGCCTGTACTATAGGCCTGTACTGATAGTTTCTGCACGTTCCCTATAAGTAGATACTAGTTCTTAGAGAAACGGTAAGAAATACATAAAGTGCTGCAATTTTGTTGTACTTTACATAGTCTCGTCCCGTTCCACTTGTATGTGTACAATACGCCTACGCGCCTTATCAAAACTAAAAAGTCCGCATGATATTCTGGTATATACCTAGGTAGGGAAAAAAGCATAACTAATTCATAATTACGTTTTGGTTAAATTTGTCGTAAAGTTACTGCCGATTACATTTTAATCAAATCAAAAGATTATCATCAGTGACGTCATAATACAACACAGCCAGAATGACGGAGGCAATGCCGTAATACTGAGAAATGAAAATAACTTTAGGTTTTTACTTTCTAACCTAACCCATAGTTTCATGACAGAAATAGTTGATATGTCACAAATTAATCGTAAATCACGTGACGCGGTTCATCAAACTTCCAGGGTCGGCTTCCAATCAAACCGCATCCAGTTGATATGATAGCAGTATTTAACGTTTAGGCGACTACCTAGCTGACTGTCACAACCATAGGGTTTTGACAGTCCGAGACAGTCAGAAGAAGACAGTGAAGTTACCTATAGAGGTAACTTACCTACTGGGAAAGACGGTACTTCTTGGCAAAACTGGTGTCAGATTGTCTGACTTCTGACAATCTGTAACGACTGCCAAGGATCTACAAAAGCCGGGACCAACGGCCTAACGTGCTTACCGAGGCACGGAGGATTCTTGGTATATTTAGTTGGTCACCCACACACCACAATGTCCTAGAACGGGTCACGGTGATCAACCGCAACACTGTGAAGCTGCAGTGGATAAAAGGACAGCGGATCACTAGGAAATAACGCGGGCGATGAGCTGGCCAGAAGGGGATTTGAAAAGGTGTCTGTTGGTTTCTTCCCATAGTCCCTTTCACCTAGCTGCGCACATGACTACAAGAACACACCCACTCACATGCAGGACGATGATGGTGGTCCTAGGTACCAGGCTGCAGTTTGGTACCGAGGTAGCCAACCCTGGACTGGAAACTGACCAGGCGACTTATGTGCGTGGATAGAGCCAGCCTACGAATGGTGGCGGGGACGATGGACGATCACCAGACACTGCTCAATGAACAAACCACAGACATATAAAGAGTGGGAACAAACACACTTACACACAGTAGGTATTACGGATAATCATGCATGCATGGAGGAGGAGGAAACGGTATCGCACGTGCTCCTTGAATGCACAGGAGTACCCGAAATACTTGCGAAATACGGAGGCAAACAATAGGGGACTCAATCGTCAGCTCGTCCCAAAACAAACTCGGACTATTGGGCCGAGTTGACGAATTTCAAAATTAATATTTATTTAGTTCATCATCTCGTCCCACTTTATTTTTCTTCAATATTTTAAGTTGTTTCGGTACATTCCAAAACAAAACTTTTCACTATATACATAGGTACGAGTAAATCTCCTTAGTTTGACGTCCTCTGATTGAATTCCCGAAAACCCTTTGTCCAATAACGACGCTTCACTGTCATTTTGCATGGTTGACTTTGACCAATAGTATGACATCAGTGCAGTGTAACACACTAGCGCTAACAAACGTCATTTTCAATTTTTTTTGTCTTATTAAAAAGTGTAAAATAAATCACAGACACTTTTCTTCCTGACTGTTTTTGACGTTTAGCTATTGTTAATATTTAACAGAATTTCGAATGGGACGAGATAACGAACGAAAAAAATATTAATTTTGAAATTCGTCAACTCGGCCCAATGGTCCGAGTTTGTTTTGGGACGAGCTGACGATTGAGTCCAATAGGGACACCGAATTCCGGAATTCGCTTACAGATATCCTGAACACACTGAGTGGTCTGATCTGCTTCTGGAATGAGGTTGGCTGGTTGGAGTGACGGTCACCATGGCTCACGCACAATGGTTCAATACTGGGAAACCAAACCCTAATAGATAAATAGATAGATGGTCACCCATCCACAAACCGACCACGGCAAATAGTTGCTTATATTTTGCTTATAATTAGCCACGAACTCCAAATTCATTCAACCGCCACAACAGTTTATTACAACGGAATAAAGGTGTCTTTGGTACCTCATAACTTTTTACTGGGTTTGATGATGCATTTTTTAATTTAAGTGAGATCTGATCTGAGACTATTATTTGAGGTACCTATCCCTAATAATGCTTCGACTACATTGTCACATTGATGATGTTCTCATTTTCGCTTATCGATGTAAACTGAAAAAAGAAACTGTAAAGAATGGTTTGGAAGAACATCGTAGTATTCCGAGGTCCCTTTCTAGTTTGGTGAAGATCTAATGAAGAACTTCGGAGATCGGAAACGGAACAATAAATTATAGCAAATCTTCCGGGATTGCTGAAATAGCACTTCTGTTTCTTGTTTACACCAGTTTAAAACACGCTGTGATGGGCACGTTTAGCTGTGGGGTATCACCTCTAAAAAGTTAAAACTAAAAAACATTTATACAAAAAAATACAACCGACTTCTAAAGAAAAACACAAAATGTATAAAATAATTTTAATTTCGGTGTTTTTGGTTGTTTCTTCGTTTGTTGATCACCGACTTCTGAAATTGAAAGTTATTTTACCTATATCTATGAGCAGTTTCAGTGAGTAATTTTATATAGCACTAGCTGCTGCCCGCGACTTCGTCCCCGTGGAATCCCCGATTTTAAAACATTCTTTATCGCTGCTCCGCTCCTATTGGCTTAAGCGTGATGATATATAGCCTAAAGCCTTCCTCGATAAATGGTCTATTCAACCCAAAAATAATTTTTCAATTCGAACCAGTAGTTCCTGAGATTAGCGCGTTCAAACAAACAAACAGACAAACAAACAAACAAACTCTTCAGCTTTATAATATTAGTATAGATTTACAAATAATTTCATCTGAAATAAATAAAGTTATTTTTTTACTCGAAGCCTTTGCATGTCATTTTACAATAACATAAAAATAACGCAATCAAAACTGTTACAAGTTACAACCATATTATTGCTGGGTATATTATTAAAACGTTAGTTTTATTGAACGTGTTTACTTTTCCTGGGTGAGCTCCAGCGTGTTGAAAAACGTCGTTGTGAATACGAGTGAGCGTTTGTCATTAATATTCAGAGTTGGTACTTCAGGCCGGTAAACGAGCTATGGGTGGGTTGCCGTCCGATAGCAACCAGGGCCGAGTCGACGGCGCGTCGTGTTCCACGCGCGCCTCTCAGAGCCGTCAGCAACGAAGACGGTGCCCCACCCATAGGGTCAGTGCCTGCTAGGGTTGCGGAATTTGTTCGATAGAGTCACCGCGGCCCTGGAACGCAAAGGGCACAAGAAGGATCACGGGTGGGTTTTAGTCAGTAAGAGTCTGACACTCCCTTCCGCTCCACCCAGAGCGGGAGAAATCATTTGATGATTTCCCATCCAAAAAAAAATAGCCTAAATAAACGCGGTTTTATCTTTTGTATTCTGGTTATTGTAGTGTGGCCTCGATTCTTAATGAATTTGAAAAAAAATAAAAATTAAGGGGGCTCTCATACAAAAAACATGATAGGTATTTTGCCGTCTTTAAAGATAACTAGCAGCGCCCCGCGGTTTTACCCGCGTAGTTCCCGTTGCCGTGGGAATATGGGGATAAAATATAGCCCATGTTACTCAGGGTGAATGTAGCTTTCTAATGGTGAAGAATTGGTAGAAGAATTTTTGAAATCGGTCCAGAAGTTTTTGAGTTTATTCGTTACATACTAAAATATAAAAATACAAATCTTTCCTCTTTGTAATATTATTATAGATGGTACGAAAACCTTTGCGCGTGCATTTTTTATTTTTTATAATTCTATTAAATTATCTTATCTTGCACTATAAGCTTGTTGCTGGTATATTGTGATTAAACTCAAACATTTTGATTTTCAAACTAGAGAATTGTTGTTGTCCGTTGAAACTGTCTCACCAACTACCTAATGTACAATCAGTGGCATTGTTATCTACAGTTCCATAGTTTCAGTTGATTGGTGAACCGCAGCCTGTTCATAAAAACCATGGTTGAGGCAAGGTGACGTTTTTAGTGGTCACCAATGTTTTTATCACTTGTGGTCACTATAAAAGTTAATAGAACGAATTAATTAGTACATTGGAACATGGTGGCTCCATTGGAAGTTTTGGAACTTTGCTGTATAACATCATTTTCTTGCGAGAGTCTGGAACGCATAACGTTTGGATAAAACCGTCACCACTCACGTAGCTTAGTTGAAATTACAATTAGTTGTTCTGGCTATCGCTGCTGATTTGTTTAATCATCCGTTCAATTAGAGGCTTGGTCTTTTCATTGAACTACGCCGTTTAATCAACGTCCTAATTGATTTATTGGCGTTTATTTGAGCTAGCTAGTCAAGTGAGTTGGTTCAATAGCCTTTAATGACTTGTTTAAACAAGTCATTTGGGAACTTAGGGCGCAGGGAATTTAGGGACAGCGACACGGATTGGTTAGGTTTCTTTAAAACCCTAAAGGCAGGAGGAGTCCCGCTCAATTCGGTTTCGTCTTCAAGGTTAAGTTTGCCATAGTTACAACAAACATACATACCTATTTAGGTACATAAGTCTGTGAAACAACATTTCAAAGAATTTTACTTGAATAAAGAATTTCCAAAATTAAGTATTTCAGAGGTTTTCGGTACACCTCGTTTTTTACCTTATCATGTACAGACAAACCGAGCCTTTGTATTATTTATGTTTAGACCGTGTTATAAAAATGAATGTGATTAAAGAGAAGATATCTAGAAAACTAGTTAACAGGAATGTGAAATTCTCAATAAAAGGCAGTTATCTATAGCAATATACTGTGAATGATAGGTACCTGTGGGTGTACTGTATGTTCACCTCAGCCTATACAGGGTTATTTGTAAAACACCAACAACCTCTTAAGAGGTCATTATACTCATCATTATGAACAACTTTTACTATGGGACCAAACCTGAAATCGCAAAAAAAAATCATCTGTTCCTTACATTTATGTTTGTATAACTAATCAAAATGTAGGGAACAGCAGATTTTTTTTTTGGCGATTTCAGGTTTGGTCCCATAGTAAAAGTATAAGTCCCATAATAATTACAACTTTATATTCAGTGTCTCATGTTTAATTTAAATGAAGCCATAAATTAATTTTACTATGTGCGAACTGTAAATGATTTACCAATTTATAAACAACCTTCTTGTTGTAATTATAGGTTGGTAATTGGTTGATGTGTTTTTCTTCCTTATATCCCTGGAAGTAGTCACCTCAATTAATCGCCTTTCTAGATATAAATTCTTCACATAATCCATCCATCGTTCCTTAGGTTTTCTCCTTCTTTTACAGCCATCCATATACATACAAAATCAAAACTAATCGTTATTATTAGATAATCTTCCAAAACTATCCTTTAAAGGGGGTAGAGAGGATAACCGTGTAAACGAAGCCACAGGCGAATAGGGATGTTGCCTGAGTAAAAAATATATGATTATGTTTAGTCCGTCAGTTAGATTATAGAAAAATATTGGACACGTATTTTTTCCTTTATCATATCTATAAAAACTGACGAAGATAAAAAGCATCAAAGATCAGGAGTAGGAGCGTGTGACGTCACGGCCCGGTAAAAATTGTAGCGAGTAGTGACGTCACACGAGTTTTCAACGCACTGTATCGTCTTCATTTTTTGTTTATGTGAAAAAAGAAAAAATACGTGTCCAATATTTTTTGGAAATCTATCAGACGGACTAATTAGATTTTTTTAGTTAACTACCCTATTACTAGTACCTAACTAGTAAACCGCTTGCTCACTAATAATAATAAATCGTTTAGAGGCGGCAGCATCCGTTGATAAGATCTCACTGTGAAAATGTTTATAGTTTCCGTGTCTTCCATAACTACTACTACTACATAACACTATCATTTCGTTACATAACATGGTAGACTGCATCTTAAGTTTTAACAATGTTCTTTCCACTAAGACCGAAATAATGGTGTTTAAAAATCAACAGAGCTATATTTATAAACCATAGCATGCAGACCACTAGAAAAGATATTGATTGAAGTTCTTTATTAAAAAAAAAAACAACCGAATTTCGAAACTCGGTGTTTTTTATCGTTTCTTCGTTTTTTGAACACCGACTTCCGATATTAAATTTATTTTAATACTTTTTTTGTTTTGAAGTCGGTGGTTGTTTTTTGTAAAAAGTTTTTTATTTTTTACTTTTTAGTGGTACTCCCCCAAACGTACCGATCGTAGGTATAAATTGGTGTAAACAATAAACAAACATGCGATTTGAGAAATCCCTAAAGATTTGCTATCACATATTGAAGAGTTCCGTTTCCTATCTCTGTTCTTTATCAGATCTTCACCAAACTAGAAAGGAACCACCTTGAAATAAATAGTAAGATGCTATTCCAAACCGTATACAATTTTATTTTTTCATTTTACATCCACAAGATAGAATGAGAATATCATCAATGTAGTCTAAGCTACACAGGATAATTTAACTCAAATACTGGTCGTCAGGTCTCAATCAAATTTGTATTCGATTTTGATGATTCTTTCGAATACAAAAAGAATCATCAAAATCGGGTAATCCAGTACAAAGTTATGAGGTAACAGACACAAAAAAAACAAAAATAGTTGAATTGAGAACCTCCTCCTTTTCTGGAAGTCGGTTGAACAGTACAAAATTATCAGATAAACTTTTCTCTGATGCAATGAAAATCTTCCAATTTTGACCTAGGTGCCCTCCGCTCCCTGACATACGAATTTAGAATTTTAGAATAGAATTTATTTATCCAACTTAGACAATACGAGTGACATACTGACGAAAACCCACCCGTATTCCTTCTAATGTCCTTTATGTTCCAGGGCCACGGTGACCCTTTGTGGTGTGGTGGTGGTGGTGGTGGTGGAGGTGTACCCACCACTTGCCATGCATTGCCTAATCTGAACAAACAACTGTGGGCTATTTGTTCCTTCATGGAGGAATGTTACTCCAAACCACATCACAGACTCCATTTTTTATTATCATTTATAGGGTCGCGTTTAACCATAATTCATTCCCATGATATGGTCGACAATGAAATACTCTTGACTCCCAGTTATCAGAAAACACTGACTGCGGTAGGAAATTTTATATCCAAAACTATCTATATTTTATTTGATTAACTATGTTTAATTTATTCACAATACCTGACCCGCGCAACTTCGTCTGCGTCACATAAGGGAGAAAAAAAAACATTTTTGTATGCTTCATTGATGCTCCGCTTCTATGTATCGTAGCGTGATTTTATGTAGCCTATCCCAGCCTTCCTCAATAAAAGGGTTATCCAACTCTAAAATAATTTTAAAATCCGACCTAAGTCGTTCCTGAGATTAGCGCGCGCAACTAAACAAACTTTTCAGCTATATAATATTATTAAAGAAGACTACGTTCGCGTGGATGTCGGAAAAAATGTTGTTGCGTATAGTAAATTTCTTTCATAACCTGATCCCTCTCAGAATTAAGAAAATAGGAAAAGGGTGCGGGGAATTGATTGTATCACCTCCTCCGTTTCAAATTAAAAAAAAGCTCAAGTAGTGTAGTGTTAGCTCGAATCAACATTGATCAACAAAACAGACTATTTCGAAAGAATGGTTGTTTGTACTCGTAATACCTATTCAAACTAAGACTGATGAATTTAGTTCTCACAATGATAGTCACGTAAAAGCGTTACTGCGAAAACTATTTAATTTTTCCACAGTTCCGTAGGAGCTGGATATTTCCAGATCTTTCGCTATTCATTCACTGTCAAACGGTCAGCTGTTTTGGAGTCGAGGCCACGGTCAACAGAGCGTAACCTTTTCCTTCTCCGCGTACACGTTTCATTCCTTCCATGGTGATCAATGATTTTCCTACTAGTATTTTCATTGGTGGTCACTATATCAGCTCAGACCATTATGCAATGTCCTCCAGGTGATTGAACGTGTCAATATTATTATGGGCCAAGTTATTTCCATCGCTTTGTTGGGTCATTACTGAATCAATGGAAGCTGGTTTAGGCAGGAACTTGAAATGTTCCATTAACTTGACATCAAGTATCTTCAAATCCTTGGACAATTCCTCCGTCATACACGTCCCTGTTATCAAATCGGTCGCGTCACGTCGCCGCCACGCCGACGACCTCCATACAAAGTGTATGTCCTCACTCATCTAATCATACTTGAATGCATTAATCAAAGATATATTGCAGAAGATCCACTTTCGCTCATTCGTTACGTGTCTCAGATACCGACATTTAGAATCAGCAGATGAACAATTTGTTTTTCAGTTTTTCTCTAGATTATTACGCGTAATACGCTGTTGCACGATATATTTTTTGTTGGACCTTTTTTTTCTCAACTGATGGAAATAAGAACCTTTACATTATGATGACCCCTAACCTTTACATTACGATGAGCCCTTAGCGACTAAGGTTTAGTTATTGGCCAACTAATTTGTTTATTAGCAATGAAATTTACGGTAGGCAATCCATAATGTAACATATTTGAAACAGGGGCATCGCAAACACATTGGGTATCTGATGGAACCCCCTATTGTACTATAAACCCCATCCCCCCTAATATGCCAGGTTCCATGTTCCGTCTGGTTTTTATAAATAGATTTATCTTTTGTATAACGTTGATCTTCTGAAATCTTTCCGTCATCGTTGCCTGACCACCGCGGTACTAGCTGTGACGTCGTCGCACGCGCAAAATTAATTATATTCGTAACAATGAATTGAATAACAACCTCAAAACTTGATTATCACTGTTATTAGGTTAGGTGCAGTCACGTGGCAAATATGTAGGTGGACTGGTTAGTTTTTCTGTTGATGTGCATGGAGAAATGCTGGTAGGTATTCAGCTACATCAGGTTATACTGGATTGGAAGGTGATCCATTTATTTAATGTGTTTGAAATCATCAAATGGCTTCTCTCTCTCTGGGCGGAACGAGAGAGAATGTCAGACGCTTACTGACAGACCCACCCGTATTCCTAATGTCCTTTGCATTTCAAGGCCGCGGTAATTCTTTCGAATAATTCCTCAACCCTGGTGGAAGTTGCTCCTAACATACCTACTTAGGTTGGGAATGGGTATAAGAAAATGAAAGAAGAGAAAGAAAGAAAACTCATTTATTCTGCCAGAAATGACGCACAGAAAAAAAAACTGTTATGGAGAAGAACGGACAAGAAACTCCATAGTTACTCTTTTCAAATAAATGTTTTACAATATTAGATACATTTCACTATATGCAGTACGCTTCGCCAGAATGTTGACATTCCACAGTATTGTTGACTGATACCCTTGTACTTGTTATTGTTGTCATTCGGCGCCCGCGCACCGCAGTTTCCCTGAACTGAAATATAAGCATGACACTTGGACTTGTCTCGAAATTGTTTATAACACGCTTCGTAACATGCGTACGTACTTGAGACAAGAACGCAGTTAAGACAAAACATTCGGTATAGCTTTTATGGGTATGTTCAATTTGTGAGAATGCAATCATCAAGTACACAATCTAATAAACACATCAAGTAAGTGTTTATATTAGAGAATTTACGGATGGTTCCAAGAATGTGAACGGTCAAGGAGCAGCGTTTTTTGTACCGAATACACCAGTGTCTCACCATGATAACTGTTTTAAAATTTCTGTTTTAGCATTGTCTTTTGTTAGTAATTCTGGTGTACACAGGAAGGTGGTTATTTTGAAAAGACAGCAAAAGCTCACTACAACACATAGCTCGATGCGCCTCTGGTTGCAGAGGTGCATCGATAGCTTATGTTATCCTGTGTAAGATGGATGAACTTACAGAACAAGGTGTACTTCAGAAATTGCAATGGGTTTCTTCTCGGGTTTCCCGACCTCCTTCTATTGCGGCGGCTGGGGCGTGAGGTTTCGCTGTCTCGCACACGTTCTGCCTTCTCCTTCGCTAGCATTACTGCTTCGCAAAAGGAGGTGACCGCTTCCCATGCCTCCTCACTCCGGACAATGGATTGAACCAGGGCCGGACGCCAGAGGTCGCCGCCGCCAGATGATGTGGTCCTTTAGTCTACCTTTTCGGTTAATTTATTTACACCTAAGTAAATTCCTACCATTTAAAAAGAGTACTTGTTTAAAATCATATATAGCGAGGACTTTTATTTCACAGGCTTGGTTACCTTCGGTTACCATCTCGCCTTGTGTAGATAACTTTTGTGTTCGAATGAACTCCATTGTAAGAACTTAGTTTGACAAATTATTAATCCCGGAAAAACGCCTAGTATTCACATGGCAACCGCAGTTGGCAATTATGCCATCCCAATGACAATTGTTACGACAATTTACTGTATAATATGTAAGCCTATGTTCTTGTACGCTGAATGTTTACTAATGTCGAGTACAATTATGTAGGTATTACTACCTACGCTTAAATAAACCATCAGCTGTAAATAGACCACGGCCGGCGATACCATAACTTCCGTCATGTCATGTCAGGAGGAAAATGGTTCATAGGTCAGTTGGCCCATAGCCGCAGTGAACTATTGAAGGTCTTAGGTAAGTACTCCTGGGTCTGAGTCATATACGTAAAATGGTTTAGGATGAAGGTTTTCCTAAACCCAACGACCATTTTCAAATACCGAATGCATAGCTACTTACTGTACGTAACTATCATAACTAATCAACTCCAAATTCTTAATTCAGAATAAAATAAACGTAAGCCAATTCAGAAAATGATTTCCGAATAAAGAATTATAGTTGAGAACCTATGTGTCGAACTCTTCTTTATGACTGTAAAACAGTAGTGGAATTACTTTGGTGAGCAATAAATATATAGGTACTCTACCTAATCTAGTTTGAAAACCCGCCTAATTTTGACATTAAATTTCATTTTTTTAACTGCAAGTTCTCAATTCAGGAATTGGCCCTGAGTATCAATATTTTGCATAGTTAGTACGCAATTGACCTCTGCTACCTACTGGGACAGTAACA
Organism: Hecatera dysodea; assembly: GCA_905332915.2. NCBI lineage: Eukaryota > Metazoa > Arthropoda > Insecta > Lepidoptera > Noctuidae > Hecatera > Hecatera dysodea. The sequence continues at coordinate 23,476,722 of HG995287.1, read as the reverse complement.
ATATTATGATTATGAGGGAAGACCAGTATATTTAGTATCCTGCCATTGATTCCGTATCATACCAGTGCCCAGTGATTTCTGTTTGTTTTAAACTGCTGATCAGGGGCCCCAAGTCTGCTATTACAATATTGTCAGAATGGTCTATCATTGATCTCATAATGGTCGATTTTGACAAGTTTCGTAATCTACTAATATAAAAGCGTCATTATGACTTTCCAATGGTCAACCACTGACACTCCATTGAAAGAATGGTAATCTCGTACATAATGACAAGTGAATGACAGACGTATGCGGTAATCTGCTAAAATTTTGAGAGTTCCTTTGATCTGTGACCTACCATTATAACGTCGTTTTGCATTCATTTCTTTTAATAGCTCGGTTATCAAAAAGTATTACGAGACCATTGACCGACCAATGATCGACCTTTATGAATTTAGCAGATTACGAACTTTTAACAAAATGACAAATTTATAAAAATAGCAGACTTAGGGCCCAGTTTAAAACAAACAGAAATCACTGGGCCATCATAACAAAGCCAGTAAAGACATCCACCACTTCGCAAGGATCACATTAGACCCCACCGAATGTGTCTCCACGTTGTCGTCGTGGTGGGGCTTGAGCGTCTCAATGATCTTGCGAGCTTTCCCGGTAGAGCCACTCATGCCGGAAGGTCGCAAGTGAGGGATCAGACCAAGAGGGACACACACACGCTTGCTCGCTGCTCTCTGGTACGCGTCTGATCATCAGACGTGACTGTGGGAGCAGCGAGCAGGTGGAGAGGTGAGGTGAGGAGAGGGCCCTGAGAAGGGGCGGAGCGAACAGGGACCGCACCCTTAAAAGGCACAACATATGAATAAAGACGCTTGCAAAATGAGTCCCCAGGTGGGTCCCGACTGCTCAGCGGTCGGGGAATCCCACCCCGCTTCGGCGGGCTGCCCTCCGTACTCTGGGGTGGGCACCAAACGTCTTCCGCTTGCCAGTGGCAACAAGAGCCGAGGAGGCTCCGAGTCATCGTCGTCATCCGGATCTGACTCCTTTAAGGAGCTGATGGCGTACGAGTTTGGAGAGGAGGGTTCGCCTGAGCGCCGGGGTGGTGCGGAGTCGGATTCCGGCTCCGCCCCAGACCTAGTAACGGTCAGCTCGGCGGGCTCTGGATCCGGAAGAGAGGGGGCTGCTGCGGAGAACGGCAAGTTCTTCCGCAAGCGGCCCAGACGGGAGGATACCGGGGGGTCGTCCTCCGAGGGCGAATTTGCCTCCGCCCGCAAAATCCCCACCGCAAGGCGGGGCAGGGGCTGTGAGGCAGGGAGGGGGCTGGCTCCCTCTACCCGGGAGGTGGAGAGTCGGGCCGGGAGGCTGGTGGAGGAGGGGCGTCGCCCTGGAGGGAGCGGTCGTGGGGCTCCCTCTACTCTTCCGCCTACTCTCGACTCCGACGACTCGGAGCCCCCGGGAGAGGTGCGTCCCTCTGTTGAAGAGAAGAAGGCCCAGTTTGCGGAGGTCGTGGAGGCCGCGATCCGCGCTGTGGCCTTCAAGAGGAAACAGTCCTCAAAGCGGGAGGCCATCGGCGCGGCCAAAGCCTCCATCCTGGCGGCAGCGGCAGCCAACGTCGGCGGGTCCGGAGAGGCGACAGAGTTGCGGGCGGAGGTCGCCCGCCTCGCGGCCGTAACGGAGCGACTCATCGCGGAGAATGAGTCGCTCCGGAGGGACCTGGCTGGCATGGCCAGAGCGGCCTCGGAGGAGCCGCAGGGGGGGCCGAGTCCGGCGGCGCTGGAGGGGAGCCAAGTGCAGAGCCAGGTGCGGAGCCTGGTGCGGCAGGAGCTGGCTCCCTTCCGGAGGCAGGTGTCCGCCTTGGAGGACATGATCCGGCGTCCCCCGTTGGCGGCAGCACAGAGGCCCCCGGGACAGCAGAAGGCGGCTTCGTACGCAGCCGCGGTGGCTGCTGGCCCGGGAACGTCCGGCCAGGCGAAAGCCAAGGCGGGAGCCGCGCCAGCGCCTATGACGCCGGCGCCCGCGACGCCGGCGACTACCAAGACGGCCCCGGCGAAGAGGGGAAGGAGGAAGGCTGGAGGGGGAGCGGCTAAGGCTGCTGCGCCAGTGGCGCCGCGGCCGCCCCCACCCCCAACCTCGGACCCTCCTGCGGCCGAGGCCGGGTGGCAGGTTGCTGGAGAAAAGCGGCAGGCCAAAAAGGCGGCCAGGAGCAAGGCCAAGAGGCAGCGGCGAAAAGCCAACGCCATCGCGGCGAGGCTCCGCGCCCCGAAGTCCGCGGCTGTAGTTTTAACACTGCAGCCGGAAGCGGAACAGAGGGGCGTGACGTACCTCGCCCTCATGAAGCGGGCGAAGGAGGCGGTGAACCTCCGGGAGCTGGGCATCACTGGGGGCCTCGGGATCAGGAGAACCCTGACCGGTGCCCGGAAGCTCGAGCTCGCCGGAGCGGAGAGTGGCCCGTTCGCGGACGCCCTGGCCGAAAGGCTGAAGGAGGTCCTCCCCGCGGACGAGGTTCGAGTGTCCAGGCCGACTAAGTGCATTGACATGCGCATAGTGGGCCTGGACGACTCCGTGACGGAGGAGGAGGTTGTGGCCGCCGTCGCCAGGACTGGGGGGTGCTCTGCCGAGCTCGTCAAGGCGGGCACCCTCCGGCCTGACAACACGGGCATGCAAACCCTTGTGGTGAGCTGCCCCGTGACGGCGGCCAGAACAGTGTCGGAGGGTCGAAGGCTCTTGGTGGGGTGGGTTTCTGCGCGGGTAAAACTGCTGGAACCCAGACCTCTGAGGTGCTACCGCTGCCATGTGGGCAACCACACGGGAGCTATGTGCCCCTCGGAGGTGGACCGCAGTGGACTTTGTTTCCGCTGTGGTCAGCCCGGTCATCGGGCCGGCTCGTGCGAGGCCACGCCGCACTGCAGTGCATGTGCGGCTGTTGGCAAGCCGGCCGAGCACTGGGCTGGGGGAAGGGCCTGCGCGCCATCCGCCCCGACCAAGGGCAAGAGGTCCGCCGCCGCCGCCGCCTCTGCCGCCGCCGCGGCTTCCGTCGCCGCTTCTGCCGCTTCTGCTGTGGGTGCTGCGACTCCCGGTACTCGGGAGGGGGCTGAAATGGAGTGCCAGTAGTGGTCCCATTTCGGCCTCCTCCAGAGACAAGTCGGCCGCTGTGCTATTGCGCAGTGGCTGATGCCTGTGGACGGTGAGCGTGGGTGGCTCGCTGTCCGATACCAGGCTGAGTCGACGACGCGTTGTGCTTCACGCGCGCCTCAAGGAGCCGTCAGCACCAGAGACGGGGCCCCATAGGGTCGGTGCCTGCTAGGGTTGCGGAATTTGTTCGAGAGAGTTGCCGCGGCCCTGGAACGCAAAGGGCACATGGAGGAGCACGGGTGGGTTTTAGTCAGTAAAAGTCTGACACTCCCTACCGCTCCACCCAGGGCGGGAGGGGTCATTTGATGATTTCCCATCCAAAAAAAAAAAAAAAAAAAAAAAAGGATCACATTAGAAGAGAAACCACTTCTAATAAATTAAATAACACACTGTCATTATAATGTATGCCATATTTAATTTTTATACAATATGATCTATTTGGCTGTGTCGAAAAGAAAGTATTTGCGTAACCTGGGTCACTATGTCTAATTGTAATGCCTGGCCTATTGTGGATCGCGTGTTGTTTCTGTCTGACCTACTCAGCGTGATACATTCTGTAAACCAAGTTCAACTAGGACCGTGGCGAAAATCTGAACTAAAGTTTATAATACGAATCTGACGTTTCGTTTGACAGCTGTCATGTTAAACAGCGCCGCTGCGAAGTGTCAAGTTACAATGGCAAGTCCATATTGTTACGTGATGGAATGTCACTATTAATTTAGTTTAGTTTATTTTGTGGCAGTTCTATGTGAAACAGATGAAATATGGAGTTGATTGAGAGCAGGCATGCCACTTAGTTTGAGTGATTGGTATTTTGGCTTCAAATGGTTATGAGATGTCAATGGCAAAGCAGAAACTGCAACCGATTGCAACTGTGACTGTCGTAAATGGTGATTAAGATCCATTTTAATAAACATGACAATATATGGCATGTACCTACACATACCTATTTTACCGAAAAATTGCAAAATCCGTAAGCAATTCTTGATATATTTTGAACAGATAAAATAAATAGGTACCATCGGAATTCAATCGTTTCCAATTTAATTTAGTTTCTTATTGATAAAATGTGTTTTTTTAACTGTCAGATGGATATGCTGTTGACTCTAGTCTAGGTCGCAGGTGACAGAGACAAAGTCGACGATGGAATGAGCTTGCCCAGAAGAAGCCTGTTCACTCTAACTTTGAAGAGATTAGGGTTGAATGCGTTCGGACTTTACAATTTCTAGCGACATTTTAGAATCTTACGTCATTTTCTTACACTATTTCAAACCACTGCAACTCCCAAGGGCAAGAAGCTTCAATATTGGCAACCAACAAAAACCACAGTGACAATGAAGATTGAAGAGTCTCGGAAACGATTTAACGGTCTTGAATTCCGAGAAAAATTGGGGTATCCATGTTATATGCAGAAACCTACATGTACTATTGCATACAACAAATCGTTCAAACCCGGTAAAACGGAGTATGATCCCGCAAATACTGTGAATCTTTCAGTCATTAATTGTGTTAACCATTAATTAGCTAGTGACAAACAAGAAGATTTTGTTTGTCTTGGGCGAGTCCCAATTAAACAGTTTTCTTTCTTTCTTTATCTATACTAATATTATAAAGAGGAAAGATTTGTATTTTTGTATGTAACGAATAAACGCAAAAACTACTAGACCGATTTAAAAAATTCTTTCACCATTAGAAGCCTACATTCACCCTGAGTAACATAGGTCTTATTTTATCCCCATATTTCCACGGGAACGGGAATTACGCGGATAAAACTGCGGGGCGCTGGTAGTAGTAATTAAATCGGGATAAAGGGTACAGACCAAAGTCTTCGTTAGACCCTGGAAAAGGGATGGAACTATTTATCTTCAAGAAAAACATGGAAAAACCTAAGTATTAAACCTAGTAACTAAGTACCTAATGGTTCGTTTTTTACTCTTTGAAGTTGGTACATTATACTCGTATATTATATCTAAATAATAATATAATTTTTGGTTGCTGAAACATTAAAGTAGCAAGAAATAGTATCTTCCAAAAATATTTCTCTATATTTGTCTCGTTTAGAGATCGCCGAAGCGTGTCTAAAAAATAAAACGTTTCCTCTTCCGATTCCGCCATTTTGCTTTTTTGTCGCGGAAGTGCTTCCGGTGCTTTAAGGTTGACAGTTGATTGAAAAAAATTAATGAAGTTTAAATTAACATGTTTCTATGTAGTAATTTTGTTAAACGGATTTTAATGTATGAAGTTTAATTTTATTGTGAAAATTAATTAATAGAAATTTACTATTATAGGTAATGCTGTAGTATTGTATATTCATAACCTTAAATTTACTAATAAACTTAATATTATTAATGCGAATGTGAGTTTGTTGCACCTTAACACCTAAACCGCTAAACTGATTTTAAAAATTCTTTCACCAATTTAAAGCTACATTATCAGAGAGTATCATACGCCTTATTGTATCTCTGCATTCGAACTGGAACGGGAACTACGCGGGTGAAGCCTGCTAGTAATATTATACAATGCGTAGTCTGGAATAATACATACATTTTATCCCGGGAGCATGTTTCCTTGGGATAATTTTCGACATTCACGGGCGGAGCCGCGAGCGGCAGCTAGTAAGAAAAACATTTGCGTCTATAATACAATTTCAATTAATTCCATTGCGTTGTCTTACATCACAATTAATATACGGAAACAATCGGCAATTTTGTTTTCCACATTTCGCTATGTGAAAGTCGCATGTTGTCCTAAGTCTATTGTCACATAACATGAATTGGATTAGATTTTTCTTTCGGAACATAAAGTGTCTGAGAATAATCGTTTAGCAAGAAGTATTAACTTGAACAGTTGCATTACTATTTCTGGCAGGCGCAAAGTCATTCCAGCATCTATTACATCAAAATCAAAGTCATTTATTCAAACTAGGCTGAGAGACAGCACTTTTTGAACGTCAAATTTTACATAAAGACAGTCCCCCAAAACGCCCACCCGTTACCACTTCCTAGTGTTTTAGCTGGGAAGAAGTGGCGCAACAAACTCCCCAGCAACACATCTGTCTATTGCGTTTTAAGAACTTGAATTTATACAATAGTATGCAAAGTTATTAATACATGACAAAGGTAGATAAAAAAAAATATCCAACATGGAAATCATAAACTAATTCACTATAAAACATTGTAAACAGTAAATTGAGTCAATAAAGTAAAAACAGATTGACCTACATAGTCATCTCATTGATCACAAAACTTCTGATTTTGCATCGCTCCTAATTTTGCATCATAACAAAGTGGCTGTCAGTTACAGATATATAAGATTTGTAAGGACTGTATTATTTCTATGAACGCGGCCTAACTTTTAGATTTGTGAAAAAACACCACGCGCTTTTTTATAATAAGTATACAAGAAAATAAACACGTATGAAATAAATTAGATTCTTAAAAACATGTATTATGATAATTATAATAAGTAGGTATTGTTTTTAGTAAAACTTCATCACGGACCACAAACCCAGCCAAGCGCCACGAATCAGTTTGAAGTGATAATACGCCTGTTGTTTTGTGCTCGGCAACACACTAACAGCAGCTTGCTAACTAGAATTATTCAGGTAAGTAAAGACTACATTGCAAGGAAATCTTAATAATTTTACATGCACACTTGCTATCCCACTGTTTGACAAAGAAGATCTTAAAATACTGCGCACCACACCAAACTGCACACACAGCCTACTTTTGCTTGCTCCTGAGCGATTACGAACTGTGACAATGTCAAAGTCTGTAACCATAAGGGTTTGAAAGTATGACGAAATACTCCGGGCAAAGATGTAGTGCCCAACTTCCTTTGCCTCGTTTTGACAATGTTGATGTAGTCGTCACGTCAGCCATACCACACTTGTCATTAATCTAAATTATACATATGTGATCAAATCTGTACTAATATACAGGGTTATTTGAAAAACACCAACAACCTCTAATCTTAAGAGGTACACATCATTATGAACAAATTTTACTATGGGAACAAACCTGAAATCGCGATAAAAAAGTGTGAGTTATACGAACATAAATGTAGGGAATAGATGATTGTTGGTGTTCTTCAAATAACCCTGTATAAAGCTGAAGAGTTTGTTTGCTTGAACGCGCTAATCTCAGGAACTCCTGGTGCGGTTTGAAAAATTCTTTCAGTATTAGATAGCCCATTTATCGAGAAGTCTATAGGCTATATATCATCACGCCTAGACCAATAAGAGCGGAGCACCAATGAAGAATGTTTCAAAATCGGGGAGTTAGTAACTATTCCACGCGAATGAAGTCGCGGGCAGAAGCTAGTTTAATATAAAACAATAGTTGGTATGCAAATTAAATAACATTACATAACAAGGACGAAGTAAACGCTAAGACCAAAAGGAGCGGAGCGGTCATGAAAAATGTGACACAAACGAAGTAGCGTGGGTCAGCTAGTCATAAAATATAGGTTAGCGTTACGCAGGAAGAATGTTGATTCTGAATCACACCATGATCGAACTTGACCCGATTTTCTGACCCTGCCCTTGGTGATAGTCCGAAGGTCATCCGATTCTATACAGGCCCTAATATAGAACATGGGCATGTAAACAGGACGCGGTTAGAATTTATAAGACGTCCTTAAGATGTTCACTGAGGAATTAAATAGATTGGTTTTACATAATTACTCAGCTGGGTAGTTATTTGCCATGGTTGTAAAAGGTTTCAAGCATAGATATAATATTTCTATGGTTTCAAGGAATAAGTTGAATTGTTGTATTTTTTAATAAAAAAACAGAATATCCCGTATATCGTGGTTTCTCTGTATGAGTAGATGTAGATTTTATTATTAAATTCCACATAATTATAAATCATCATTCGAAAGGAGCTCGTGGCTAAATAATTATATTAGCCGCAAGGGTTGACCTTCAAGGTTAAGCAACACTTGCTGAGGTTGGTCTGTGGATGGGTGACCATCTTAACATAACGAGCTTCTCCGTGCCTCGGAACGGCACGTTAAGTCGTTGGTCCCGGCTGTCATTTGGAGATCTCTAGCAGTCCTTACAGATTGTCAGAAGCCAGAAAATCTGACACCAGTCTTGCCGTGTTCCCCAGTTAATGGGTTGTGGAGGTCTAGTAGGCAGCCGCTTCACGTAAAATACTGGTATTTAGCTTCCGGTTCGACTGGCAACCGACCCCGATATAGTTGGGAAAAGGCTAGGCAGATGATGATATAGAATCATCATATATCACACAAAACTGCTCTAAAAAAAAGCAAACATATATATATTTGTCTTAAGTCTTGAAACAAAAAATGAATCACATACGTCATACGGTCATCGACCTCTTAGACTAGACATGTCGGAAATTTCTGCTAGATGAAGTAATAAAACAATGTCCATGAAATATTGTCTGCCTTAGATCACGTGTGTTGTTCGCGAAATTTATTGCCCTACGCGTCATGAATACTATTTTATTATTGCTATTATCAGAACTGTGAAGAGGCTATATATTAACCATATACCATGTCATAACAAAGATGACTATGTCATTGAATTATCAAGCGGATAACAAATACAAGCAATAAATACCCAATTCTTCGGCATTATTCAGAAATCAACAATTAATATAAGCATAAGCAAAATCAGCCTTTTTTTAATGTTCCCACTGCTGGGACACAGGCCTCCTCTCAAGGAGTTTTGGAGGTTTTGAGAGGGTTTTCCTTCACCGTTTTCAAAGCAGTGGTGATGAAATTAACTACTTACATAAAGTAATGCGCCTGGCTGGGTTCCAACCCGCGACCTACAATTCGTAAGTCGGGCCGTTACCACTAGGCCACCACTGCTCTCACAATTCTCACACAATTAATATATTTCAATGAAACACATAACTTATCACAAAACTCATTTAGTAAAAAAAAAAACAACCATAAAACTAAAAATGTTTCAAAAGATATGAAAATAATCTCACTTTCTCATGTACGAGCGCAGGAGAGTGATGCCGAGACACAGAGCAGCAGCAAACATGGTCAACTTGATGCTACTGTACACGTTGATTTGCGACAGCCACCGCTCCGTCGGCAGCTCGCTCAGGAACGTTGGCCATTCGCACGCGATCACATCGTCGAAAGTCTGAGCCTGAGGCCGCAAACACCCCATCAGGCTCAAGTACGCAGAATGCCCGGCTTCCAGCGCAGAAGCCACGTCCCCATCACCAAAAATATCCAAAGCTCCCCATTCTAAAAACGTAGGGCTGCCTGCAGTGATCAACCTGCGCAGAGCAACATACTCCCCACAACGGGGCACGTACACGTCAGTTGAAGTTGTCTCTTTGTAACTGAAGGGAGTAGCCGCTTCCTCACCGAACATGCTCACCAGTTGTTCGACGACAGCATCCTTACAATCGCCGTCGTCGTCCTGCATCATCAGGTAACCAACCAACGACGCGTATTTCGACGAGCTGCCTGTAGACGACAGTTTTGGTTGCTCCATCGCCCATATGATGGGGCCACGCATACTGAATATATCCCCGCTATATCCTTGTCTGCTCCAGAAGTTCCCTTCGTATTGTATGGTAAATTTTTTGGCGCGACCAGGTTTTATTTCTTTAGTTATTTTCCTTGTTTCTTCCGTCATTAGTTTATCCTCTACTTGAATGTTGTGCAGTTCTTCCGGTTTCAGAGCCATTGCCAGCAAGTTGCAAATGTAAGTCGTCTCGCCCTTTATAGTCTCTAAGATGACCTGCTGAGAATATTTGCGAATGCCTTTGATGGATTTAGCTTTTAACGTGATTTCAGCAACGCTTTTGATAAGTCTGCTTGTGAGGCGCTTCCTGCAGTGCCCTAAAAGTTTTTCGCGAAATCTTGTGTTTAATCCACCGAGATGGTTCTTGGCACTACTTGTTCTATAACATTGGTGGAGATAGAACAGAAGAGACACACTGTGAGATGGAGCCCCACATACTAACCTTACAATTAGCCTCATTATTTCTCTCGAAGTGGAGAATAGCAGAGTGTCGCAAATATTTTTCTCCATGGTGGTCTGGTCGTAGTACAACAACAGCTTTCTCTCCTCCGCTGAGTCTATGTTGCTGGTTTGGAACAGATCTGCCATGCTTCTATCTAAGTATGTTTGATACTGATTTAATTCAAATTTCTCGAATAAGTTCAAGTACTCGAAGTCGTGCACGTTGTTAAGGAACTCGACCTTACTTCCGTTGGGATATTGGAAAAGCTTCTGCAATGGAATCGTTTCCAGTGACGATATTGGAGACATGTCTGGATCTGATTCGTCTTGCTCTCGGTATAGTGTCCTTATTTCTGCTACTCCTTCTGGGTAAATGATTGCGTTTGGTAGGGGTACTCTTAGATCTTTGGCGTATTGTTGGAGGTACAATCTGGTTACGTTGTTGAGTATCTGTCTGGCTGTGTAGTTATCGCGATCACGTCGAATCTGTTCGATTTCTGTGTCGGAATCGTCGTGGGCGACATCCATGAAGCCCACATTGCTTTTGGAGCGTGATCTGGGGGTGGAAGCGTGCAGGTCGAGCAGCACGATGTCCATGGTGTCGCCAAACTTCCTCAGCAGCTTGTGCGCGGCCACCATGCCCGGCAGGGTACATCCTAGAACGATGACGTCAGCCTCAATACTGGTTTTGCCCCCTTTCCCGAATTTCCTGACCATTAAGAAATTTTGAGCGTACTTACTTTTAACATTGCAATATTTTGTGTTATGGTTTGACAAGTCAGAATGACGTACCTAAATGACTTTGACATGGATCTATCTATGGATAGAATTAGAAAAAAAAATACTTTAAGGTAAAATTACTGTAGAAAACTCGTAGAAAACTTTGGATTCTTGGTCCGAGTAGAAAACCGAGTCAAAACTTAGACCATTAATCGATTTTTATTTTTAACTCTAGTAAAATTATTCTCTCTCAATTACGACAAAATTATACACAGACAAAATGAAATTATGACTCAAAGATTTTACTTTTGAATTGTTGGGGTCGCTTAGTCAAAAACGTGAAGCTATTTGCACGTTCCAAAGCGTAAATGTCTAATGGAGAAGAATGTGCTGGAAACTCCACGGACACTCTTTTAAATCAGTAAACGATTGATTATGGCAAAACTTTTACCTCGTCTAAATATAGCTACATACATATAAAAGCGAAAGGTCACTCACTCACTCATCACGAAAATTCGAAAAATCGTTCGACGCATAGAGATGAAATTTAGCGGGGTAGTTTACACATAGGTAGTAGACGTCCGCTAAGGAAGAATTACATATGTCGCAAGCTCCCCACGCAAAGGGGTGAAATAGGGGATGGAAGTTTGTAAGCAAAATCTTATTCCTTGGGCCAGTATAATTGAAACTTGCCACGATTATGGAATATCGTAATGTCATTTGACAGATGGTTCTAGGTACTCTTTCCAACGAGCGAAGGAAGTTTGTTTGTTGTTGTTAGTAACTGCTAGTCTACACTGATACTATAAAGAGGAAAGATTTGATTGTTTTTTTGTTTGTTTGCATTGAATAGGCTCCGAAACTACTTGACTGATTTGAAAAATTCTTTCACTGTTGGGAAGCTACACTATCTCCGGTGAACATAGGCTATATTATATATCCATATTCCCACGGGAACGGGTACTACGTGGGTGGAACCGCGGGGCAATGCTTGTAGTTACATAAATCTTCACGAGCATTGCTCTGACCATGATTTTCATAAGGTCAGTAACTCCAAGCTATTATTACTGCGAGCCCTCAGTATCTGTTTGTTAGACGATTTTAATGTGAATACATACTCTGGTAAGTTATTTTGATTGATTTATGCTTGCCGCAACAGAGATTTTCATTTTTATCGAAAACAATTTTGGCGCATTTTATTTTCGTTTCAGCTCATCTTGATTGAGTTTTCTAAAAACAATATTTCTTACTATACCTTTTTGAATCTGTACGAAACTGGTTTACTTTTAAAAATGCGTGCGTGTGTGTTTATAAGCAGAAAATTCTGACTTGTACGTCAACTGACGGGCGTAAAACTCGAGTTGGCACCTTCCAATTTTACCTGTTTTTTATTCGTCAACTAAGTACTGTACTCTATAATATATATACATTATTGCATATATAGAGTACAGTCCAATAAAAACGGATTGATATCAATGACTATAAATTACTTGCTGTTGCCCGCGGCTTACCTTACGCTGGCTGATTCAGTTAGTACCGACTATCTACATACATAGATTTCGAGATACGTTAAAGTTAAAACGTTAATGATTATATTAAAATATTTATTTCAATATTTGTGTTTAAAGTCGTCGTGTAAAAGTTTTAAACATTTAAATTGGGTACTAATACATTTTATAAGATGTTTTTGTAGCTGGCTGGCAAATATACGTCAGACTTTAATGTCGATCGAAATTAAGTAAAAAAAAAAAATAGGTAAAATAAAAGTCTCAGAATCTCGCGCGAATTCAAAACTCGCCAGTTGACGAACAAGTCAAAATTTGTGTTCCAACGCCTATATTACATTGATTTTTTTCATTCGATGAAAAGACGAAGAACCTATACTGCTGTTCAAAAAAAGAGGCGTATGTGGCCTTCTAGGCAAAATCGCACGACTTTTTTTCCACGACGGTGTCATGATGCCTTTGGCGCTTCGTAATACGGTCTCTGATCGTTTTTTATCGGACTGTCAGATGCGCCTTTTTTGCTTACAGCGGCAGTAAAGTTGAAAGGTATCTAATGGATAAAGGTCAGGTCCGGTACAGTGACGGCGCGTTGTGTCCCACGGGACGTGACGGAATTGTTCGAAAATGTACCCTGTGGCCGTATTACGAAGTGCCAATGCTATCATGATTCGTGTGAGGGAAAGAGATAGTGCTATTCGTCTTGTGTAACTCCGTCTCTCTCTGACACAGAAATCATGATGGATTTAAGACGTCATAATAGGGCTGCTGGTCCTGAAATAAATGGGTATTTGATGGAACACGGATGGGTTTTAGTTCCTGAATCCGGAACACAACAAAATAAAAAATAAAAACAATTTGAGCTACATACACGTGGACCACTTGCACTGTTTAAGTATGGAACGCCGCGCGCCGGTATGAAGCGAAACTCATCGAGAATATATCAATAGGGTAATCTGTCAAGCTGGACCTTTCATTATATGGCCTTGCCATACGTGTCAGGGGGCTATTAAAAGTGGTATTCAACGTAGGTAGTTGTAGTTCAAGATACGATGACGACGCTTACTACGTTGACTGGGCCTGAAGTTAAAATAGTTTACTAATTGTGCATCTATGGAACCGTTTATAATTTTATGGAGAATTAGTAAGTCAGAGTTGTTACTTCTTTCTTTTAAGCTAATCATTTTAAAGTGTCTATCAGGTTTGATGATAGTTTGTATAGAGAATGATAGTTCGTCTATTACAGGAATTGAGTCTTGATTAGTTATCTCGGAAAAAATCGAGACTCTATTCAATCACGATAGTTTATTCAAGACAAGAGTTTACCAATTAATAGAACAAATATTACTATCACCCAGACTTACAAATCACTGTTACAAATTATTGTTAAGCAGACAAGATAGTGGGTGACGCCTATTTCACGATAACTGCATTATCAATTGCTCACTGATGACGTTGTGCAAGAGTGTCTGTGTTTGCACAGAATAATAATTTTTTTTTTTTTAAATTGTGAAGTGGATTTGCTCTTGACTATAGTCTAGGTCACAGGTGACGGAGAAAAAGTCTACGACGGAATGAGCTTACCCAGAAGAAGACTGTTCACTCTAACTTTGAAGAGATTAGGGTTGAATGCGTTCGGAAACACAGACGCAGGCAGAGAGTTCCACTCCTTTGCTGTGTGCATTATAAAAGCAAAAAAAAAAAAATACAAAAATGAATTTATTTAAAGAGGATTTATTTCTTTACAAAACTTGGAGGTACAATGCACTCAAACAGTAACTTCGCTTCCTTATAAATAGCAATCCGCACCGGCTCTACTATTAAATGTGTCCGTTTCTCGTTTTACAACCGAATTCCAAAAAAGGAGGAAGTTCTCATATCGACTGTTTTTTTTTAACCTTCTATTAGTGTAAACCTAACCATAATCCGTTTCGAAATTTAACAATAAGATGAGAAACAGACACTGTTTCTGTCTTTTTCTTATCATACTTCTAAGGCTTGACAGCGACTTTTTTATTTACGGTATTGTGAGATTAAGTACGTCTCTTACCGTTAATGTAACAGGCTTTGTTAAATAAAACCCCCAGATTTAAAACTCCCGGAAGCGTAAAAAATAAAAATAATATGAAAATGAAATATTTTAGAAGAGGAACATAGGCAATAGTCATATCATAAATATATCTTATATAAAATACATATATAGATAAGTAATTCCTATACTTCCTATTTTATGGATGGGAAATCATCAAATGACTTCTCCCGCTCTAGGCGGAGCGGAAGGGAGTGTCAGACTCTTACTGACTGAAACTCATCCGTGTTCCTCCTAGTGCCCTTTGCGTCCCAGGGCACTATAGCTTCGTGAGATACTGCTGGAGCTCCGTCCGCAGGCAAAACGGTGGAGTGACGTTTGAAGCGCTTTGGCGGGTTACGCTTACGTCGACGTATTGTAACAGAAAAGAGCCTAAAGGCCTAAAGCACCTGCCTATGTCATGCCAAAAACTGTAACTCCTGACTGAAGGTTGCGCAGGCTGAATAAAAAAGATATACGTTTGAACTTCATTAAGAGGAAATGATTGCAGAATTTGCAGTCTAGACAGAGACTTCATTAATTCGAGAAGTTTCTTAATCCTTTTCAAAATCCTTGTATGATTGATAAATCATTATGATTTAAAATAAATTGGTAAGGTACTTATATAGTGGTCAAATTGTTAGTTTTGTGTGTGAGTATGCAATAAATGGTTGACTATAATGAAATAAATGAAGAAGTATTGCGGTTTTTACGTCTAATAAAACTGTAATTTTTCAACGACTACTATATTACTAAAACATGGTTTGCGGTTTTTCAAGAACTTTGTCAATTAAGTATATGTTCATTTTTATTACAACTTTTTCGTTAATATGTAGTCCTATCGGAATTTGCCAGGGTTGCTAAGTAATAAATAGCTGTTATTCTAAGTATTCTATCTATAGATCTGTCAAAGTCTTGTCCAATATAATTGGCTAATTATAAACATGCCCCGGATCAGTATCTGGGACATGATTATAATTAAACCCTTAACATCATTATTAGACGTAACAAGTTGGTTGCACAAAATGAGTTCATGAAATTCTGACAGAATATTAAGATAACCGATATCTGCCAAATTAATATTAACAGTTTGAAGTAAATATAGAATGGTAATAAAAGTCGTTATCTACAAGTTATTCCTCTTCACTTTAACGACGTAAAGGCCGAATTAGATAGCTGTACAGAGCAGAATTAATGATATTTATAAAACGCTAGAATATACCTTAGCTTACCTTTTTTATGGATGGTATCATCAAATGGCTTGTTCCGCTATGGACGGAGCGGAAGATAGTGTCAGTTTCATACCCATGCATGTTCCTCTAAATACCCTTTACGTTCCAGGACCGAGGTGACTCTTTCGGCCAAAATCCGCAAATCTGGCAGACACTAGCTCTAGGAGGTCGTCGTTCGAAAGAGTCACCTCTTTCCTCCGCGGTGACTGTTTCAAACAAAGTCGGCAACCTTAGCAGGCATGACCCTAGCGGGCCCCGACTAGTCAAGATATGTAGCGATGTGTAATTTGACTAATGTATGTATACCTTAAATCTGCTCAGCTTCTTCACAACTACGTTTGGGTCGGCTTCCATTCTAACCGAATGAAGCTAAATACCAGTATTTAACGCGGAATGACTCCCTATTTGACGTCATCAATCCAGTAACTGGGTAGACACGATACCACTTCGCAAGACTGGAGTAAGATTTTCAGCCTTTCTTCTGTGATGTCGTTCTTTATTGTGAGTTGCATTATTAGTACTTCTGCTTTTTTTTTTTGTGAAATGGATTTGCTCTTGACTCTAGTCTAGGTCACAGGTGACTGAGACAAAGTCTACGATGGAATGAGCTTACCCAGAAGAAGCCTGTTCACTCTAACTTTGCTTTCTTTTTTTCTTGTAAAAGTGTATAAATAATCTCAAACTCAAGCAAAAACTTTTATTTAAAGTAAATCATTAAAAGGCACTTTTGAACTGTCGAAATCGGAAAGTCAAAAACATACAGGTGCAATTCCGAGACCGACCACAGACTGCATGTTTTTTAATCAAAATAGAATAACTCCCTTCTTTAGTTCGATTTTTAAATAAAAGATCAGATGCTTTTCTTTTTTTTTGGCATATAGTAACGAAAAGTCGTCATCATCTTCCTCTTCTAGCAAAGACACATCAGTAAAGTATCGGTAGCGTTATCCGTCATTCTGTCTCGCACGAAGGCACTGTGGCCGTATTACGAAGTGCCAATGCTATCATGATTCGTGTGAAGGAAAGAGATAGTGCTATTCGTCTTGTGTAACTCCGTCTCTCTCTGACACAGAAATCATGATGTATTTAAGACGTCATAATAGGGCTGCTGGAGTGACTGGTTCTATGCAGTCGCGATATGTCACCGCGCTTGGAATAGCGACCGCAACTAGCACTGCGGTTGACCGCAACCGCTAGTATCGCCTTTTTTTTCTGGATGGGAAATCGTCAAATAACTTCTCCCGCTCTGGGCGGAGCGGAAGGGAGTGTCAGACTCTTACTGAATAAAACCCACCCGTGTTCCTTCTTGTGTTGTCCCTTTGCGTTCCAGGGCCGCGGTGACTCTTTCGAACAAATTCCGCAAAGCTGCAGTGTCGCCTGCGGTTGCAGTCAGCGATCAGTTGCACCTTGAAGTTAGTTGCACGTTCCAAACCGTAGATCTCTATGGACAAGAACGTGCAAGGAACTCCATGGAAGCTCTTTTAAATCTGTAAATGTAAATATATAAAAGCGAAAGGTCACTCATTCATCACGAAATATCGACTACTGCTTGACGAATAAAGATAAAATTTGGCAGGGCAGTTTATAGTTAGCAGACGTCCGTTAAGAAAGGATGTCAGCATAGAAATATAAAATATATTATATCTATGATTGTCAGGAAACTCCCCCTGCAAAGGATAAAGAAAAAAGAACGCGCAAGAAACTCTTTTAAATCAGAAAATAGTAACAAATAAATATTAAATAGTTGTGATGTCAAACCGAAAAAGAACCATGTAGGGTAAAATAATAATAACAATTTATTTAATTCAGACATAGTCTATACATTAAATAGAAATCCAATAAAAACATTACAATTAAATAGTCAACATTAAATTAAATTAAACATACACACACATTACAATTAAATATTAAATATTAGCAATGTCACAAATTAAATTAAATATTATTTTTTTACCCTGAGGAACATAGGATATATTTTATCCCCATATTCCCACGAGAACGGGAACTGCGCGGGTGAAACCGCGGGGCGCTGCTAGTAAATTATAAATGCCGTCATTGCGCCACCTCTAGACTCTTATCTTTCACACTATTCACAAAACAAATCTGTTTTTGTCTAAGCCATTTAATTCACATATCATAACATCCGATAGTTATGTTAATATGACTTAATAAAATTGATTGAGTCAGGCGTTACTTTGCGGAAATCCATTTTAAATTTGAAAATGAAAACAATATGTCATTAGAATTAGTAATTTACTTAGAAAAAACAACGTTTATGTAGCGTTCAGAACGGACCAGAATATACGCCGTGTTTGTAACGGAAAAGATATTTTAGAAGATAGTAAAAAGTCTGGGGTGTATAGGCTGGTCTGTGATGAATGCAACGGGGTATATGTGGGTCAGACGGGCCGGAACTTTGACATAAGGTATGGGGAACATGTTGCCGCGTATAGAAATGGCCATTCGGACAAATCGAATTTCGCGAAGCATCTAATTGATACCGGCCATTCTTTGCGCGACAACAATAGTTTTAATATACTACATGTTTGTGATAAGGGTTTCCGGCTGTGTGTTTTGGAACAATTAGAGATTATGAAACATAGTAATAATAATAATTTTGCACTGTTGAATGACCAGACGAATTTGGTTTCCTCCCCTTTACTGCGTATGTTTGTGGGTAGTTGTACACAAATAACCAACGGTGGCAGTGTATAAAAGGGGGGTGCCTTGTACTAATTTCTCTCCCCGGCTGGGGGCCTTAGAATCTAAGGCAACCACGGGATTGCCCGGTTGAGCAGTAACCAGCCTTAATGTGCTGAACTGCGAGTAGTCCATTCAAAAAAAAAAAAAAAAAACTAATTTCTCAGTCGCAACTCAACGGTCAGCGAGTCAACACGTCCCCTGAGGATGCCTCGTGGAGAGGCGAAACACGTGTCGGTAATGGTGTTGGGTTTTGCATTGCCTTCCTGCATGTGCTTAAAATCCTTGCATTTGCCCAGTAATCTTGCATGTGCATAATATAGCGGGCGGGAGGGAGGTGCATACCTGTAAAACTAGATATATTGTTTTCATTTTCAAATTTAATATGACGTTTTCTTAATTTACATTACAGATACGGTAACTTGACGTAATAAACGACAGATAGAACTTATCTCATACGAGCCGCAGTAATTGCGTATGGGCATCTGCATGGCCATAAACTTATATCAGGTCAACTTAGACATTTTGTATTAATTGTACTTTTTATAACTAAAGAAATTGTTAATCGCTATAATTATAAAATGAAAAAAGTTCGTCGTTGTAGAAAACCTTAAGGCGTTAACCTTGAGCATTCGTTCCCTCTTTGTCGCCCGCACCCTGCGCATGCCGAAATTACACAATTTTTGGAATTATTTTGGTTTAAAAAAGATAAACGATCTTTTGAAATAAAATAAAACGTGTATAATATAGATTTATAAATAATCTATCCATTAGTGTAATCCTCAAATGATTAGAGCGTTGCATTTAGCAACAGATGCATAAAATCAACAATTTTAGTCATTTTTTAAAAGTAGATTTTAAATTGATTTATAACACATAAAAATAAATTAGAACGTGGAATATGATGATAAGACATCGAACACTAATAATGTGCTTTTACATGTAGATTATTTTCTCATAACTAATGAGTCAATAGTCTCTGAATAGCGAAGAAAAATGCACTATCGCAAGGTTTTGGTCGGGGTATCGCCTTAAAGATTAGCGTCACATCACATCGACCGGTCCTGTGCTTCTCACTTAGAATAAAATACAATAGATAACACTTTATACGACATTAAAACATAACAATTAATCGAATTTCTAGAAGACTCCTTTATCAGACTACCTTGTGGGAGATCTTACAATGTTGAAACATTCTCTGCGCGGTCACCATCAGCATTTTAAGATTCAGCATCATTAGCTAAAAGCGTGATAATTTTGTTATTGTATTTGCGTTGCGGATTGTCAGAAGCCAGAAAATCTGTCAGAAAATCAGTCATCATCATCATCATCTGCCTAGCCTTTTCCCAACTACATTGGGGTCGGCTCCCAGTCAAGCCGGATTCAGCTGAATACCAGTATTTTACGTGAAGCGGCTGCCTACCAGACCTCCACAACCCATTAACTGGGGAACACGGTACTTCTTGGCAAGACTGGTGTCAGATTTTCTGGCTTCTGACAATCCGTAACGACTGCCAAAGATCTCCAAATGACAGCCGGGACCAACGGCTTAACGAGCTTTCCGAGGCACGGAGAAGTCTCGTTATGTTAAGATGGTCACCCATCCACAGACCAACCTCGGCAAGCGTTGCTTAACCTAGAAGCCATTGAGCTAAATGAACTAGTGAGCTAGTCCGTGAACGACTGAGAGCTAGATAGTAATTAAAGAGCTAGTTCAATTTTATCTTTCATTCGCGAGCTACCCATGTCTATTAGATACCACGTAGGGTAAAACCAGGATAGTGCGCCAGGAGTTTAGTTGCCTCGATTTAATTACTCCAGTTGCGCGGATGAATCACATGCTATTTTATTTATCAATCCAGAGACTACATCTATCATTAAGTCGACCGTGTTGTATATGTCTGTGCGATTGCATGGGAAGGCAAGATGCGAAAGAGGACTGTTAGACCTCTTTCTCGACGGGGCATGTATCCTAAACGTAATTTATATGGATAAGGCAACTGTCAGAGCAGTGGTGGCCGAGCGGTAACGGCCCCGGCTTACGAATTGTAGGTCGCGGGTTCAAACCCAGCCAGGCGCATTACTTTGTGTAATTTATTTAATCACCACTGCTCTCAAAACGGTGAAGGAAAACATCGTGAGGAAACCGGAATGTCCTAGAACCAAAAATGTGACATTCACCAACTCGCACTGGGCCCGCGTCGTGGTGGATTACGGCTTATTCCCTCTCCTAGAGAGGAGGCTTATGTCCCAGCAGTGGGAACATTAAAAGGTTGATTATGCTATTATGCTATTATGCTTATGCTAGGCAACTATCCCCTATGGGATATATGTCACAAAATTTAGAGGTCCGCAAAAATCGACAACACTCTGGATATGTATATCAAAGACTAGCTGTCCGCACAACTTCGTTTGTGTCACATTTTTCATGATTGCTCCGCTCCTTTTGGTCTTAGCGTGATGATATATGCCTATAGCCTTCCTCGATAAATGGGCTATCTAACACTGAAAGATTTTTTCAAATCGAACCAGTAGTTCCTGAGATTAGCGCGTTCAAACAAACAAACTCTTCAGCTTTATAATATTAGTATAGATATGGGTTTTTAGTAGATATGATAAACTGCAGTACCTGCTCGATTTACAAATAAAGTATTTTGCTTCTTGTACTGAGAGATATAAAGTAATTTCAAAAAGTGATAACTATCCAGCTTTTACCCTATTGCAACTTGAAAAGCAATAAACGAAGCAATATCCTTAATCATCAACTTACTCGCTAATTAAGATATTTATTGCATAGCTACAAGCCAATGAACATTAAATCTTGAGAGTTCTAAACGATTATTTTTATCTTAGAACATTACTAGAGTTGTGTATAAATTAGCAAGTTAATTTAGATAAATAAAGTTAGTATAGGACTGGTTTTGACTGTGAGTTTTCTTTTTATTTGTTTTTTTTTTTATGGATGGGAAATCATCAAATGACTTTTCCCGCTCTGGAAGGAGCGGAAGGGAGTGTTAGACTCTTATTGATTAAAACCCATCCGTGTTCCTACTAGTGCCTTTAGCGCCCCAGGGCCGCGGTGACTCTTTCGAACAAATTCCGCAACAATACTACTCATAGATAACTTCGATACTAATATTATGAAGAAGACAGAATTTTTGTTTGTCTGTGCCGAATAAATTCCGAAACTAATTTTTTCACTAATGGAAAGCTACATTAATAGCGAGTAACATAGGCTATATTTTAGCCCGTATTCCCACGGGAATGGGAACTACGCGGGGGGAATAAATTATATTGTAATAATTCTATTCCTTCAATCTGCATAGCATTTTCCCAAGTACCTTAGGATCGGCTTCCTGTTTGACCGGATTGATCTGAGTAGTTGAGTACCAGTATTTGAGATGGAGCAACGTTACTCCTTATCTGACTTTTACAATCCAGTAAAAGGGTAACACTGTATCCCTTAGCAAAACTGGTGTCAGATTTTCTGGCTTCTGACCATCCGTAGTGACCTTCAAAGATGTTCAAATGATATCACATTTAGCCAATACAAATGACCTAATGAAGGCCGTAGCAAAGCCGCTCAATGTTAGATTCATCATTATGATTAATGACTATGATCATTTTGTATCACAATCTATATTATGTTATACATACGATCTATGACTTTATCTGTCACAGCAGTCCGATTCTGTAAACATATCAACGTATTAACTTAGTGAAAGTGAACAAGAAGTGAGGGTCAATCTGTACAAATACGATCGAATGACAACTTACTTGATGCTCGAAGTTAGTGCTAATGCTAACTTCGAGCATCAAGTAAGTTGTAAGTATGGAGTGAGATGTTGACAAAATAGGCCGGCCTATTCTGAGTTCTGCATGTGATTTTAAATTGAGTATAGTATCCGTAGTATCATAATTATTATAACTAACTATTACTATACACTTAAATAAAAAACTCTTAACTAACTAAAAATAAAAACAGACACAGAGAAAAAATGGCGTCGAAAAATTACTCCGAATCGCTGGCCATTGGTTATGTTCCCAAAAGGGTGCCAGCATTGCCACGCTATATGGCAATGCTTATCCTTTGTCCAAGGTAAAAGCCAGCCTTTAGGTGACGCGAAGTGTCAACTAAACGTCTAGACAAATCTTTAAATAAGTTATGGACACTCGGACCCCACGATCCGAGAGTTTCGCCCCAAACGACTCGAAAATGTAACTACCAACAAGGTCGCCAATTTCCGCCGCTTGAGGTTCTCTTCTAGGAAGATGGGATGGCGCAAGAGTATCATAGTAATCTTCAAGTGGACTACTTGTCCAGTTACTCTTAAGCAATCACGACTCGAGTTCCTGTCATGTATTCAAATCGATCCCTTTCCACAGAACACTGTGTGGGACATCTCCGCCACTGCTTGAGGCAACTAGATACACAAAATTATGTAATACTTTTGAGAATTCTTTCATTCTGCTGCAGCTAAGAAGTGTGATTCCCTGCCGGAGTCTGTGTTTCTTGATAGCTACAAACCTAGGGATCTTGAGTCAAGAGTGAATAGGTTACTTCTAGGAAAGCATGCTTCATCATCGACCACATGACTGTCCATCAGGTGAAATTGTGGTCAAACGTTCACCGATTATGATAAGAATGATCAAGCGTGTCAGTGAATGTCACCAGTTACTCATAGACATTGGCGATTCTAACTACAGAAATGACAGCCTTTTTTTTTGATGGGAAATCATGAAATGACCCCTCCCGTCCTGGGTGGAGCGGTAGGGAGTGTCAGACTTTTACTGACTAAAACCCACCCGTGATCCTTCTTGTGCCCTTTGCGTTCCAGGGCCGCGGTGACTCTTTCGAACAAATTCCGCAACCTTAAGTTATGTTTAGTGCTCAGTATTGCGCAAAAAGTAGATTATCTTGCCTGGTTCCATGCTCTGTGTTCCTTTTCCCTCCTCACTTAACGTTCAACAGTCAGTGACCCTTTTATTAAAATTGTGATCCAGTTAAGCCGTTAGTAACCGCAGTCAAATGTCACAATAACAACGTAATTCTTCGAGATGGTTGCCAATTAGTTGGCACACGAATTAGTTAACTGATGTTGATAAGAGGGTATCGTAGTGTGCTCGTGGTGACTGGTGTCAGATAACGTTGCCTTGCTCCCGGCGCGCGCGCGGTGCCGTGGAATAGGAGCCGGCGCTACAGACGTGCGCTTGCGCACGTACGCCACCCTCGGTGTGCGTGCGCGTTGTTGTACGGCACGGGATTTAGACATTGATGTCGAGTGCATTTGGAAAATGTACAATGTACAGTCGGTGATAGCAATTAACTGACCCCCTAAAAATTAAACGAATTTGAACCTTTTGCTTGTTAGCAGTAAGACAACTGGTTCAACGTCTACGATCAATAAAATAGTTATTCGAATTTGATCTTTAATACGCAGTGTTAAGGTAGGTATGATCTTGAATATTATTTTAACTTGTAATATAATACGTAATTTCGATCACATTAAATATGTTTCGAGTGGTCTAGTGGTGACTGTAGTGAGCTGACAAATCGAGGTTGTGAGTTCGTAACTAGCGTGATTGACGCGTTTGTTTCTGTTTTGTGAGTTTATTTTAAGTTCCTTATAAATAATAAATTATAACTTTAGCAACAAAAAAAAACGAACAGAAATAAAAAACCAAAATGATGGTAAAAACGATTATATTTTATAAAAAAAATATTATAAGAATAACATAAATGATATTGATGACGACACGAAGATGATGATATTTACCTACTTACTATTTTACTAATAACGTTGTTAACTGCACTGAGTTTAATGTAGTGAATCAACATGTTATAATATTTAGAAATATAGGTATGTATTTCTATTTCATAACAATAACATCACCACATTAAATATCATTTAACTAAATAAAACGGCATTATACGTTGACATATCATATACCTACTATAACATATCAATTTGTTTTGTGAGTAGTTATTTTAGTTATAAGGTTTTGACAAAAAACTAGGTATTCGAAATACTTCATTAGAAATTATAACAATAATTAATTTAACACACACACTGACATACGTTAGTATTGTTTGTGACCAACACTGGTTACTCAAGTCATTTGTAATATGCTTTTAATAGCGAAGTGGAGCACCATTTTTTTCTATTACTTGTTGCAAGCGATCCCGCATACCGCGCACGATATCCAACAACAATCACTTCCTCTCATGAATGGTTTTGGTCCAGGACGATCTTTTTGAATATTAAAACCACACGTCAAACGTCTTAGCCACAATCTGACTGTATTTCTCTGAAACAACACAACAAGCATAATTTTAGTAACGAATAGGTAAACATAATTTATCGATTTAGTTTACAAAAATACGTTTATCAATTTAGATAATATAAATCATATTAGACCTATAAATGATCTCAAATTAGACTCATAATGAAACATAGTTAATTGTCTATTATTCTACATTCACCGGCTTTTAAGCCAAATAACGAATTAAGGAATAACTATAATTATAAAATAATGAAGCATAAAAAAGAATAAACTTACCGCTATATTAAGTTTCGTAGCAATCGCTTTAATACCAACATTCTCCTCATGTAAATAGATTATTTTGTATTTTAAATAATCACTCAACTCAAGTTGGACATGACGATTAAACTATCAAAACTGATAACAATTAATAAAAAGGAAAAATGCGTGGATTTTTACAATTTAGTAAGGCAAGGTAAAAATGTTCTCGCGTATTCACTGCTATTTGTGCATAGAATATCTTGTTCAATTTATTCTTCTACCCCATATTCCTAATGTCATATCTATAGCAGTTTTGGTTGAATACGCATATTGACGTCTAACTACCCACTTATTAAGATAGGTGAACAGTTATAAATAAATGACCTAATATCAACCTCTTAAAGCTCAAGTTTGCGTATCAAAATTATTTATTGTTTCTGTTCATTGAGTAGTGTTAGTCTGATTAACTCATACATATTGAATAACGTTTAATGTTATGAGCATAGGGTGTAAAATCGAGTAATTTTTAGGGGGGTCAGCTAATTGCTATCACCGACTGTACTGTGTGTCGTTTGAACTTTGACGCTGAACGGGCAGGTTTACTGAGTGGTTGTCTAAAGCTCTCAAAAATTAGGTGTGAGGTAACACATAATGGTAGCGGAATTTGTTCGAAAGAGTCACAGCGGCCTTGGAATGCAACGGGCACTAGAAGGATCACGGGGGTTTAGTCAGTAAGATTCTGACACTCCCTTCCGCTCCACCCAGAGCGGGAGAAGTCATTTGATGATTTCCCATCCAGAAAAAAAGGTAACACATAGGTAATAAATAAATTAAGTGTAGGCATGAATATAAAAAAACAGTAACTTTAATTACGTACATACGTATTATTAATACAGTTGTTTACATAGTGTTATGATTTCAGACAAATCAAGAATGCAGCAAATATTTTCTTCCTCCTTTTTCCAGATTAGTAACTTTTTTCGGATGATAAAATAGCAGGTAATTTTAAATTTCACGTTTCAATACATTATATAATTTAATTGTTGTGAGCCAAAACACAAATCAATTTTTCAAAATGCTTCCAAATACACCACATGTTCAATTAAAACCATCGAACTAAAATATTCACTTCCACAAATCAACCTTGCGACTTGTCGTGCCGTGCCAAACAGTGGAAACGCACGTTTATCTCGAATACATCGCGAAACGAGCGCGTTCCCATTCTAGCCGGACGACTCGATTAGTGATGATTCGCAATAAAATTCACGATTATAACCAACAATCATATAATACATGTACTGGCGCAAGCAAAAAATACAATTTGCTTGAGAACTGTGCGTGTCTAAGAAAAGACTTCAACGCGTTTTGTGTTGTAATTCATGAATATTGTATAAATTAATCGTGTGTATTTTTAAGCTGTTCTTGCGCTGTTGCTGTCCTTTTCTTGCATTGTTGGAGAGTAAGAGAAGGATGTAGTTATATTAAAACGAGCTAGTCTAAGAGTTCGATAGCCAAAAGGGCCGTTTATTAAGTTTCTTTTTCAGTCAATTGGTTCATTATGAGTTTGATTTAGGAAAATGGCAAAAGTCCTCATGCATGGTTGATAGACAGTTACTTAAAAAAACATGAACGACTATTTAGATTTCCTAGATGTGAAAGTTCTCAGTTACTGGTGGGTGTAATGTGGTGGGTGTAATGAGGTACTGTTACTGAAAATATTATTATGTTTAGTGAAAGACAAATGAAGACTTAATTATAGTAGACACAGTTGTGGCTTTAATTGACGGTATTGTTT
Source organism: Hecatera dysodea (assembly GCA_905332915.2). Taxonomy (NCBI): domain Eukaryota; kingdom Metazoa; phylum Arthropoda; class Insecta; order Lepidoptera; family Noctuidae; genus Hecatera; species Hecatera dysodea. The sequence continues at coordinate 23,450,096 of HG995287.1, read as the reverse complement.
ATAGAAGGGATTTTATCATTTAGCTTTATGATTTTGAGAATAAGTAGGATTGTAACGATAATAATAAGGTCTTAGAATTATTATCAATAGATCTCATCATCATATCATCCGAAAGACGTCCACAACTGGACATAGGCCTCCCCAAGTGTCGCCACTACAACCGGTCCTGTGCGTCTCGCATCCATCGGCTACCCGCGACCCTCACCAGCCGTGCTATTATATCACTTCTGAATCCGCAATGAAATCATGTAAAACTAGATTCGTATTCTTAAATGGAGTGAATTCGACACTGGCGCTACCAAGTGATGATCGAAGTGAGAGAAACTAAAACAGGTGAGATTTTTGTCGTTTGTCTATAGGATTTTGTTATACAAATAAATTTGTTACACATATAAATTTTGTGAGTTGATGTAAATCATTACAAGACACAATTCAGCGTCACTACCCTACTAACATAGAGAAATGTCACTTGGGTTCTCGGAACTCACTTCCATAGAGTCTCACTTCACTTGGCTTTGATCTCGACATGTGAATACCGAAACTTGTATACTAGGCGAGATGAGAAGCGAAGTGAGTGTGACTTTCGAGATGATTTGCGAGATGGCTTTCGAAGTGATTTACCATTTACAGAATAGCACTACATGTCATCAGTCCCCCTTGCAGGAGGCCTTCCAACGCTGCGTCTTCCGGTACACGGTCGCCACTCCAGAACTTTTCGGCCCCATCATAATGAACTAGACCAAAACATTATGCTTTTTCCTTTTTCAGCATATTGTTTATAAATAAGGGTATCCTTATTATAGTTCCAATCTCACTGATCTTGTTGTCTTGCTTTTCTTCTCTTAAAAGCGAGGCCTGTGCACCAGAAGAGGATACTTTAGAGGCGGATTAAGTTATACTATGGATGCTTTGCTTGCTCTAATGGTCATTGATCCCACATGCGCCCGACCAGGCGTTGCCACGCTGTTGCGTCAGCTTCATCCCGGATATACATATATTGGTGAATGCAGTTATTTCATATTCTTTGATATGTCGTGAACGTCATGATGCATCTGAAGTGGAAGAACCAAACCTGAAATCGCGAAATAAAATCAGCTGTTCCTTACATTTTGATAAGTTATACGAACATAAATGTAGGAGACAGCTGATTTTTTTTTCGCGATTTCAGGTTTGTTCCCATAGTAAAAGTTGTTCATAATGATGAGTACAATGACCTCTTAAGGGGTTGTTGGTGTTTTACAAATAACCCTGTATATGATTCCAACTGTGTTCTAGACGATGAACGCTCCGTCTTTTTCAACGCAGACCGTAAAATTTTTCTTTTGTTTTCGAATTACGTTTTATAATTAGCTACCGTATAACGTAGTCCGCGGCAGAGTCGCCATAGGTACCTATAAAATAATAAGGTTTCTGCTTGGTTTCCATAGGAATACTATAATGAAAGTAAATTATACATTAGCGCATACAATGAATACATAGCGCTATGTAAATAATAATATGAGACGTTAATCTAAAGGAGCATACTTACTAAATAATAGAAAGGAACAAACATACACTTCTCCTCAGTGTCAGTGACCTATATTTGTGAGTTATTTATGCTGATAGGCTGGTACATCTGGGATCCCGCGGCTTGCACAGATTACATCTTTGTCTGTTTAAGTTTTCGACATACATAAGTATTAAGCTCCGATATTTCAGTTTTTGGCATAAATTGCAGTAGATATTAATAATTCAATTAATCCTAACTTGTTTTGTCATGGAGCGGAAGGGAGTATATGCTCATCCAATGCGGCGGAGCGGAAGGCAGTGTCAGACTCTTACTGACTTATCTCATCAGTTTTCCTCCTAGTGCCCTTTGCGTTCCAGGGCCGCGGTAACTCTTTCTAACAAATTCTGCAACCCTAGCAGGCACCGACCCTATCAGGCCCCGTCTTCTTTGCTGACAGTTCACTGAGCCGCGCGTAGAACACGACGTGCCGCCGACTCGGGCCTGTGGCCGTATTACGAAGTGCCAATGCTATCATGATTCGTGTGAGGGAAAGAGATAGTGCAAATCATGATGGATTTAAGACGTCATAATAGGTCTCCTGGTTGCTATCGGACGGCGGGCCACCCATAGTTCGCCATTTGCAGGCTCGCGCCTATGGTGGCCGGGAATCACCCTGCGACTCCCAAATTCGGCCTACCTTGGAAAGTCCGGCCGTACCGACTGTTAAAAATCTACGCTCAAAGAATAGCGGTTAGTTAAAGAAATATTCGTCATAATATTTGCCCAGTTTCGTTAGTTTACTCTCTGTTTAGAATTACAAACAAATGACGTGCTAAGGATTTTACTTTCATTTGGCGGAATAAGATGTTGAGTAAATATTGTAAAATAAAAATGACTGAGCATATAGAGCATGTATAACGGTGAAGGAAAGCATCGTGAGGTAACCGGCATGTTCTAGAACCAAAAATTCGAAGACATGTGACATTCACCAACCCGCACTGGGCTCGCGTGGTGGATTACGGCCCATTCCCTCTCCTAGAGAGGAGGCCTGAGTCCCAGCAGTGGGAACATTAAAAAACTGATTATGCTATATACAGCATGGCGTGGATTCACACAATAATATTAGTTTTAATTAATCATCTTAAGTAATAGCTTTTTCTAACGATGAGAAGGAGATATTATTTATTTTTGAATACTTTATTGTCTTTTGTTTTTAATTAAAGAAAAAGAAAGAAAGAAAGAAAATATATAAATAACTAACTTCTGCCGCCAATTTCGTTCGCCTGATTTTCGGAAATTATCCCATGGGAACATGCTCCCGAAATAAGCCTTGGTTAACACATAGTCTTATTATCCGGGAAGTATGACAGTCTGGAATAGCTTACTGACTATAATTATCTATATCTGTTAATTTTAATCTAGATCCATTAACTGTTCCAGCGTATTTGAGTAACAAACATCCTTACAAAACTTTGCATTCATAATTAATTGGCCATTCCAGATCATGGTCTATATAAGTGCTAAATTTCATCCAAATCCGTTCAGCCGTTTAAGCGTGAAAGCGTAACAAACAAACCAACTCACTTTCTCATTTTTTTTATTTTATTTTTATATTTATTGGATAGGAAAGTAATAAGATAAGATTAATTAATTAGCTAATTGCCTATGCCTGACGCGTGTAAGTGCCAAATACATATTTTAATAAATTAATTACCGATAGCATTATGCTATGCTGTTCGCTGACAAATAGGATAAGGACAGGATGATGAAGAATACTAATTAATGACTTGCCATATTTCTGTATAAATTCCTCAGGAGGAATGCTGTCGTGAGTTGCACTTATAGCCACAAATCTTAATCATAGAGATATCTATAAACTATGAGGGCCAGCAAGACAAACACGTTCGCGGCCTGTGACCCAAAATGTGGTACATGGGCTCAGTTCCTATGTCTGTTAGTTGACAGGAAATTCGAAACTAATATAGTTTATGTCTCTTAACAAAATAGATACTATTGTTAAGAACATGGCTTTGTAGGAGTAATCATATCGTTCCAGCAGTCATTGGGGAGTATCAAAAGGCGCTAAGACCAAAATCAAAACATTTATGGCGAAGTAAGGTAAGCGTTGATGTTATTTTATCTTTTTTATTTATGACTTAGCAGCCTTTTACAAGCATTGCAGTTATCGTTCAACTGCCCTTTTTGTCCTAAATTAGCATGCATTAAGAAACGAACATTTCGTTTATTCATTTTAAAATCATATTCATTAAATATTTAAATAAAAAAAAAACATTTAAAAATATATAAAATAGTAGTGCACCGGTATCGGGTCCAGGGTCCAAGATATCGGCGGTCAGGGCCCCAGAGTGAGGAACCTCCTAACAATACGAGACGTGTCCAGAAATACCGCTTTCTGAATCAAGCCCTTGATCCAGCCGCCTAACGTGAGCCTCCTGAAGTGTTGTTCGAGGCTCTAAGCTATTAAGCCATTGGCTGACACGACTATCGGTACAATGATTGCTGCGTCCACATCCCACATGTCGACAACCTCGCGAGCCAAGTCAAGATATTTGATTTGCTTATCTTTCTCGGCTTTCACGAGGTTCAAAAACGATCATTATTATTACTTAATTAATTTCTTTTATATTAGTGAAGTAATTGTATGGTACGAGTATAAATATCAAGCGGTTCCTGGCATCTGCAGTTGTGTTCATTCTTGCTGGCTAAATAGAATAGAACATTATATCAGTTACAAAAGATAAAATTTAACATCACATAGCATTAACTATATTTTCAACATATTCTTGTAAACCTTACCAAAGAAAAAATATCACTATTTACCTAATTGATAAGCATCTTAAGCATGTATTTAACATTCTAAAAGCATCAAATACAATAAGTTTGTTGTCCACTGAAAGATTTGCGAAAAAGTATCTACATTGATTTTGAATCTACTTAACCTAACAACGCACTAAAATACTAAAACAAAAAACAATTAGCCGTCGAAATACTTCTTCACATCGCTGTCATCCGGAATTATGCCCAGAAAACATTGCCATTACCTTCCTTGAATTGCAATGCTGATTCTTTTGTGAAAGAACAAGTCAATCCATTCACGCAAAGTCTTTTATTTTATTACCCTAACCTCCGGTATACACATTATTTTCTGTGACGAATTAAAAAGCTTTCTATTAGTATATGATGTTTCACAATCGGACCAGAACTTCCAAAGATACCCGATCTTCAAATAAATCTGTACCTTTTTTGAATGGATGGGAAATCATCAAATGACTTCTCCCGCTCTGGGCGGAGCGGAAGGGAGTGTCAGACTCTTACTGACTAAAACCCACCCGTGTTCCTCCTAGTGCCCGCCGCGTTCCAGGGCCGCGGTGACTCTTTCGAACAAATTCCGCAACAAAATTATACCTGAACTTTTCTTCTGGCAGTCAACTTGGCTGTACAATTCTGTTATTATTTACAGCGACTTCAATTCAATTCATTTATTCAATAACGAATTTTATATCGTGTCTGAATTCCTATAGCTAAATACATATTTAATAATCATTATTCATGCAATCCATATTTTAATAATTACAAAAATCCGAGTTAAATTAAAATCAAACTAATAATAAGAATAATACAAAAAATAAAAAATAAACATATTAAAATTAATGTCAGGTTAATTCAAAATACAATAATATTTACATTAAAAGTCAATACAATTTATATTCATCAAGACTAATCAGTATCACACTGCTTTTGCTTTAGGAAATCCTTAAATACGACAGATAAATGCCAGTATGTCAGATTATTTACAGCCTAGAAATCTTTAGTAGCCATTTTCTTATCTTGTTCGCATGGTGACTTGATAGTTTCAAGATATCTTAAGTGCGTTGATATTTCGTAATATTTAATAGATTTATACGACATATTGCGTGGTTTGACTGATCTCTTTTAGATTAAAACATTTAATGAAAGAAAGTAGACTGGTATTCAATCAATAAGGGAGAGAAATTTGTAAAGAATATAATGTGTCGCTTTAAAATACACTACTTTTAAATACAAACTAAAAAATTACTGATACAGAAAGTTTGTTACGCAATCAATCAATTTTTAAATGACAAATGTTTTGACTAATATTTATTAATATTATTACAATAAGAATGCTTAATTTATGACAAACAACAATTGCTATGTATAATTCAATTCCTAGTAATAATTAATATAATGTTGGCTTTGTTATTTTGTGTAGGTACTATGGCCAATATTCTTTTTAAAACTTCGATCAATGTGCTATTATTGATCGAAGTTTTAAAAGCTTTTATTTAAATTGCAAAGTTTTTATTTAATTTGATATTAAATCATAAAATTAAATATTGTACATTTGATGATTTCCAGTTATTAATGCTTAAGTTGTAGCACTGCGTAAGTAACAAATTTGCATCGTTACAGCTTAATCGACGATATCTTGCTGCCAAGCCTGCTGCTTCCTTGTAACTCATCAAGGCACAGGCCTACATGAAAGGCACGCAGGCCACAAAAGGCGCTACAAACATAAATCTCAAGATAAAATCATACAACATTTTGGTAGGCCGACTCCATCATTAACTTTCCACCATATAAGGTCACCGACCAATCGCAATCAGTCCTCATTTGCAAAACAAATGCTACAAATGCACATCAAATAGAACTCATGGTTTAATAACCAAAACACGGAAGAAGGCGGTAACCCATCAATTTCCAAGCCTGGTTAATAGGCGCTTCAATCTAAATCATTTTCTTTAATAACAAGGTGACAATTTCACGCCTCTCAGATCGTTTAAGTTTGTAGGGTAGCTGCACCGGTTGTTGGTCTAGGGAATATTTTGATTATGTTTTTTATTATTAAAGATAAATCTGACTCCAGTCTTGCCAAGGAGTACCGTGTTACCCAGTTAATGGGTTGTGGAGGTCTGGTAGGCAGCCGCTCCACGTAAAATACTGGTATATTCAACTGAATCCGGTTTGACTGGAAGCCGACCCCAATATAGTTGGGAAAAGGCTAGGCAGATGATGACTAAAGATAAAGTTGTAATACAACTTTGGTAACAGAAACATTTATGCTCGGTGACGTTTAGGAAATTTTTTCTTCTCGTCGCTAAGTATCCGGATTGTCAATAGGTAGACCATATCAATTGCACTTAAGGCAGATCGCCGTTGGGCGAAACGGAGCTCCAATCTTTACTGGATGATAGCAGCTGAATATCTGGATTAAAGGCGGACGATTGGAGAAAAGCAGTGCTGGCCGAAGAGTAACGGCACCGAATTACGAATTGTATGTCGCGGGTTCAAACCCAGCTAGTCGGCATTACTTTGTGTAGTTAATTTCATCACCACTGCTCTCAAAACGGTGAAGGAAAACATCGTGGGGAAACCGGCATGTCCTAAAACCAAAAATTCGTAGACATATGACATTCACCAACCCGCGCTGGGCCCGCATTTTGTCTTCTCGTAACTTTGTATTGGATAGTGAACGTGTGCTGAGGCAGGTTGAAATGTGGGATTCAAGATGACATGCAGTGTGTAATAAACTGTTTGTTTTTATTGTGTAACATACCATAGTCACGGGATTTCCTTATTAACAATAGTTTTTTTTAATATGTGTTACGATTTACCTTGTAATTATTACACATATAGAGGACGACGGACTTTCTTCTCCTCCAACGCTTTACTGTTATGGAAAATCATGTTGCTTTTCGAGCACGTTTCGCAAATCTTCATTTCATTCCTTCGAGCGATGGACGCAAGCGTTGTTAAATTGACAGGTCCTGCCTTTAAGCCTACTAGTAATCAACTTTTTAAATTGTTCTAATGAGAGCAATTGTTGAGTACGAAGAGAAAATGAGTGCTGGTGGAATTTTTTGGTAACCACGTGTGGGCATTGCAATTTGATAACATAATGAGGGTCAGATAGTATTTAAATATGCATGAGGACACGCATATTCTTCGCAGATGTTAGATAAATTAAATCACCCAGAACTTCTTTTTATTGTGAAATAGATTTGCTGTTAACTCTAGTCTAGGTCACAGGTGACAGAGACAATGTCGACGATGGAATGAACTTACCCAGAAGAAGCCTGTTCACTCTAACTTTGAAGAGTTGATTGCGTTCGGAAACACTGATGCAATCAGTTCCACTCCTTTGCTGTGTGCATTATAAAAGTTGATTGAAAACGCTTGGTGCGAATTGGTGGAATAGCTACAAAGTAGGGATGGTAACCTACAGTGCGTCAAGATGTCTATGGTAGAAGGGGGCCGGTGGGATGAGGACGTGGAGTTCATGGACACACTCGCCAAAGTACAATCTGTAGAAGACTGACAAGCAGGAATAGGACTTATTTTTAAAGTAGTACCTACCAGGAACACATAAATAGCATGGACGTTCCATAACCAATACAGAGCTTACGTGACTAAAAACGCACGTACAATGTTGTTTATGGGAATCACTCTATTCCCAGTACGTACGCGTGCAGCAAGCAAAGCAGTTGACCAGTGTTGATGACCAGTAGCTGAATGAGGAACTAAAGATATGCACCGAGCTTTACTCATTGGAATTTTCTCTAACTGGAAAAGCAAGGACTGATGCCATTTATTTTAAAACTGTACTAGTAAAAAAACTGTACAAAAAGCGGACTTAATGCCATAGACATTTTCTACCAGTCGACTTTTGGGCAGTGCAGAGACAACATGGCAGGTGCAACTTAAAAGAAAAACAAACAGAGAGGGAAACATACAATCATAAATACATACATACAAATAAAATGAACAACGTTATTGAGAAAAACGAATTAACGCTGGGATGATTCTACCAACTTCTTGCGAATGTGCTCACGTGCCATCACTTTGAAGGACAATCGACTGGTTGCCGTCCTGATACTCAGAGGGCACTCCAAAAGAAGACAATTGCCTGGACAAAGAAAGAGGAGTGGATAAACCCAGAATACTATCAGGAACACAATACAATACTCCTCCATATGTAGAAAAAGATAAATAAAATGTATAAACAACATTTTTTTTAATCTATACTAATATTATAAAGCTGAAGTTGTTTGTTTGTTTGATCGCGCTAATCTCAGGAACTACTGGTCCGATTTGAAAAAATCTTTCAGTGTTAGATAGCCCATTTATCGAGGAAGGCTATATATATCACGCTAAGACCAATAGGAGCGGAGCAGTCATGAAAAATGTGACACAAACGAAGTTCCGGTTTCTCACCTGATTGAAAGTGATGATGTGGTTGACGAAGATCACGTTTGCCTAGACGTATTCATTATTGACTAAAAAACTTATTGAAAATGGTCACAGGGCTAATAAATACTTATTAGATTGTATATTCAAGCTAATAGAAAAAATATATAAATGTACAAGCGGAGTAAAAATTCGTCCACATCGCTGTCAGAGGAAATAGTGCCCAGCCAAGTGGTGGTTTTGAAATTCAGATTCCTGATGTTTCCTTCGCCATTATTTGCTTTAGTGATGTGCAAGTCGTTACTAAACACTTTCTTTCTTTCGATACATGTGCAAATACTTTAAAAATAGGCAAATGTTTTGACCAATTACAACTCTGATAAGAATGGAGTAATTTTCTTAAAAAAATCCTTTCTGAGATTTTAAAGATTTATAGAAGATAGAAGAATTGTCCTTCTGTTGTTAAATGCCATGGTATAGTATTACGATAAGGTCGATATGATCGATAATATATCATGATAAATTATTTGATCATATCGTAATACTAACATGTAAAGTAGGTATGGTGTTTCCTCTCGTCCTGTGACACCAATACATCAGCGTTTAATTAAATTAACACATGCTTCCCCTGGAGTTCACGGCCGAGAAGCTGAAGTGGAACTGATGGATATTGCAATATTTAAAACCAGCTTCTGCCCGCGACTTCGTCCGCGTGGAATAGTTACTAAACAACCGATTTTGAAACATTATTCATTGGTGCTCCGCTTCTATTGGTCTTAGCGTGATGATATATAGCCAATAGCCTTTCACGATAAATGGGCTGTCTAACACTGAAATATTTTTTGAAATCGGACTATTAGTTCCTGAGGTTTGCGCGTTCAAGCAAACAAACAAACTCTACAGCTTTATATATTAGGTACTTAGTATAGATAGTAAGAAATCTTTGTGAATGTTTGACGTATCTTTTTATTACATTTTTATCTGCACTATTCAAATTAACATTACAAAGCTGTTTAAAACATACATTCGCAGGTATGCTGGAAGAGATTTCTATAGAAGTAAGCATCACCTTTGTAACTGTTCTATTTTTCTGTTTCCTTCTTTTTATCTTTGTATTAAATGTGTGTACATAAATTGTTTAATAAATAAATAAATACACTTTATAAAATATTAAAATACACTATTAATACAACAACATAAGTAATACCAACAACTGTCTCTCTCTCCCTACACCTAAACTTCCGTTACCTTCGACTTAACGCTATCGCACGCTTATTAAAAACCATTGGATCTGACTGAAATACCAGCCTATAATAGTTTATCACTCGACTTGAATATAAAACAGTCGGGCAGGCAGCAACCGGCCGATTTGATTATGCAATTCTTATTAAATGCAAGAGATAAGCGAAGGTCGGGGCTCGCACACCTTGAAGAAACGACTGTATATTGAAAATAGATAGAATCTCGTAATATTTTTTACTTTTTATAAGTTCCTTATTATTAGGAGCTTGAGAAACTACAGAACCACTCCTGTCTCGGTTTCGGTATTGTTTGAAAAAGTTACCGCGGCCTGGGAACGCAAAAAACTTTTTACAAAAAAATACAACCAACTTCTACACACAAAAAAAAAACTAGAAAGTACAAAATAACTTAAATTTCGGAACTCTGTGTTTTTGGTTGCTTTTTTTTATTTGTGTAGAAGTCTGTTGTATTTTTTTGTTAAAAGTTTTTTATTTTTCACTTTTTAGTGGTACGTATTTCAGCAATCCCAAAAGTTTTGTTAACATTTATTGTCATCGTTTCCTATCATCTCTGCTCTTCATCAGATCCTCACCGAACTAGAAAGTGACCATGTTAAAATACTAAGATGCTCTTCCAAACCATCGTAGGCAATTTTATTTTTTCATTTTACATCGACAAGAGGGAATGAGAACGTCATCAATGTAAACTAAGCCACGCATTATTAGGGATAACTCAAATACTATTCATAATCATAATCAGCCTTTTAACGTTCCCACTGCTGGGACACAGGTCTCCTCTCTAGGAGAGGGAATGGGCCGTAATCCACCACGCGGGCCCAGTGCGGGTTGGTGAATGTCACATGTCTTCGATTTTTTGGTTCTAGGACATGCCGGTTTCCTCACGATGTTTTCCTTCACCGTTTTGAGAGCAGTGGTGATGAAATTATTTGCACAAAGTAATGCGCCATGCCGGGTTTGAACCCGCGACTTACAATTCGTGAGTCGGGGCTGCTGCCACTCGGCCACCACTGCTCTCAAATACTATTCGTCAGATCTCAATCAAATTTAAATTGGACCACACACAGCCAAGCACCAGCTTTCGAATGTAAAAATATTTTTTTACACCCAGTACAAAGTTATGAGGTAACACACACAAAAAAAAATACAGTCGAATTGAGAACCTCCTCCTTTTTTGGAAGTCTGTTGAAAATTCATTAGAAGGAACACGGCTGGGTTTCAGTCTGTAAGACTCAGACACTCCCTTACGCTCTTCCTAAAGCGGAATATAAGTCATTTGATGATTACCCATCCAAAACAAAAACATCTTTCGGATCATCAATCTCAGATCAGTCTAGCATCTATTTGGCGTTATAAAAAGTTCAGTTCAGCCGAAAATGGTACAACTCGAAAAATTATATTTATTTTATAGACATTATTTTAATCATTTAATTCGAGCAACAAGACTCATAGTGTTAGCAACAATGTACTTAAAACTATGTTAGTAAAACATTTAAAAATACAAAAACAAAACGACAGAAACTGATTGTGATTGTGATATAACTGCTGCAAGGTGGCAGGCCCAGCCGAAACTCTGTAGCATGGGATCAGAAACTCACAATCAAGCCTGCTTCCTATATAGGTAGGATGCTGTTGGCGCTGCCCCGCACCCTACGGACAAAAGATAAGTTTAAGGTTATATGTACATATAAAAATACCACGCCAATTTGAACTAGACGAGGTTGTCTAAAGTCGTTTTAAGTTTGTTGCAGTATAGTAGATAGGAGATGTTTGGTTGTTTTATGGCGTCACTCCTACGTCAAACTAGTATAAAGCAGTAAATTCTGCGCAAACACACTAGAACAAATGGATCTAGATCTCTGATAGCACTATATCTGTTGCGGAATTTGTTCGAAAGAGTCACCTTGGAAGGCAAAAGGCATTTGGAGGAACACGAATCAGTAAGAGTCTGAAACTCCTTTCCGCTCCGCCCAGAGTGGATGTAGTCCGGTCATTATAGACATTTGAAATAACAAAAAATCCGACAAAGCCAATTTTTTTGTGAAGAGCTAGGGTTCACCATCAGAAAGAAAGCCTCAAAAGACCCCATCGATCCCATGTGTGCTAAAAAGTTAGTCGGGGACAAATGTAAAAATTTGAGGTTTTTTGGATTTTTCTCGAAAACGGTAAGTTTTTTCGAAAAATGACTTCACACCAAAGTTGTAGATCGGAAAATTTTCTACAAAAATGTCTTGACGGTTTTTTTCTAAGAGTCACCACTTCCGAGATATCGCGACTACAAGAGTTACGTTTTACATGATATTGATACTATGAAGATTATCCAGCCTTGAAAAAGAAAAAAGAAACTGCATCTAGTAACATCATCATAACGTATGTACAATACAGTTTAATATCATTAATTCATAAATCGTAAACGTGTGGATAGGGCTACCATTTTAGAATTTGGAAATCCCGGACTTTTGCAAGAAAGTCTAGACATTTTACTTTTTAGATTATAGAAAGAATATAATTTATTTAACACCAAAAATAATTTCAAAACTCTTATAACTTTTCCTATAGAAATTAGGCGCTAGAGTGGAACATACATATGTACATACATAGACAGCCAAAATCATTACCCTTCCTTTTGGTTTTGCCGTAGTCGGGTAAAAAATAAAATGTATAAAGTCCAGACGAGATACATAAAAAGACGGAATTCCCTATGAGAGTCGGCAACCATGCGTGTCATTTACTTATTTTTGTCTTATCTCGGGAAATACATGGTTTGCACGTTTTCACAATCATTAACTTGTTATTATCATGATTTGTTGTTTGGAACAGCGTGATTTCAAGAAAGGGAAAATAAATAGAAGTAGTTACAATACACAGTACAAATTAATAGCTAGCGCATTTGCGTTTTTATTTTCTTGTACGGCTCCGACTACCTACTTTGTATATTAAAGTAAATGTAGACCGTCTATAAACGCGCTTAAATCAAACGTTTGGTGCTGATGACATGAACACTTCATTTTCAGTAAATCTTCATTTAATTGTTTAGCCAAGAATCTCATACTTCCCAAATATTTGTAAGACATTACTAATCCCGAAAATCTTCAGTCTAACATAAACAATTCTTCCCAAAACATCATTTACCTAAGCATCGGCTCGGCCATGTTGACAGCCGGCTTGTAAACAACGCGAATGTTTTGTCTCCGGTGGTCCCAATGATTGAAAGAATTCCGCTGCATCGTAAACATAAACTGTTGCTGACTATATCGAGAGGGGTGTACGTGATTGAATTCAGGACAGCACACACGAGATGGAGTTAGAAATTTAGTATTAAATGCATATGAATAAAACACTTTGAATTGAATCAAGTTGTCTAACCGTAGAGCGTATCAACTGGATGTCTCAGTTTCATTGCAATTTTTTATCTGTATCTGTAGATATCTGAAGTCATCGGAAAATTTGAGACTAGAGATGCCGATACATTCCACCTAGTGTAACTTAAATCAAATCCATTTTACATTTCTAATTACTCTTCGTTACGAAAAATCAGTCCAAGCAATGCCTCAATATATTTTTTACAGGATATACTTTAGTATTAATGTTGTTCATTTCCTAGGTGAGATGTAAAATGTTACACATCATAAGCGACTACTGAAAGGCTCGCTCGTTTTGTATGCCTGTATTGCCCCACAGCAGGGCAAAGGCCTCGTCCAAGTCTTTCCAGGCATTCCTATCCTGGGCCACCCCGAACCAGCCCTCTTCCTAGCCCGACCTCACTGACGGCTCAGTGATCACTGCGAATGTTTAAATCTATACTAATCTATACTAATATTATAAAGCTGAAGAGTTTGTTTGTTTGTTTGTTTGTTTGTTTGAACGCGCTAATCTCAGGAACTACTGGTTCGAATTGAAAAATTCTTTTTGGGTTGAATAGACCATTTATCGAGGAAGGCTTTAGGCTATATATCATCACGCTTAAGCCAATAGGAGCGGAGCAGCGATAAAGAATGTTTTAAAATCGGGGATTCCACGGGGACGAAGTCGCGGGCAGCAGCTAGTAATATTATAAAGCTGAAGAGTTTGTTTGTTTGTTTGTTTGAACGCGCTAATCTCAGGAACTACTGGTTCAAATTGAAAAATTATTTTTGGGTTGAATAGACCACTTATCGAGGAAGGCTTTAGGGTATATATCATCACGCTTAAGCCAATAGGAGCGGAGCAGCGATAAAGAATGTTTTAAAATCGGGGATTCCACGGGGACGAAGTCGCGGGCAGCAGCTAGTAATGGATATATTTATTTGAATACCATAGAATAGTTTTTTATATGTATGTACATAAAGATGGTATGAATGTGGATGAATGGAAAGGGAGAGGTAGGCCAAAGAAACGATGGATGGATTGTGTGAGAAGTGATGTGAAAGGAAAGGGGTTAGTGATAGCGTGACGGCTGACAGGACAGAATAGAAGTAAAAAACGAGTTGCGCCGACCCCAAGTACCATGGGATAAGGGCAGGAAGATGATGATGTACAGAAAGTAGGTACAAGTTATAGATGTTAAGTTTGAAATTATCCTTATACTAACTACCTTAACTAAGGCATGTAAACAATTCAAGATATAATAATAAAGACTAATTCAATACAACAATTATTATCACATTCTTAGATATTATTAACACATTCAATCAAATCAATACAAGTTTACCATGGCAAGATGAAATTTTGTTAGTTAATAATTAGAAATAAGCAATACAATATGCAATGTCAAGTTTATTACAAGGTATAATTTTCATTAATATACTGCGCTTCCAATCCTGAAATCTTGACAAATGTTTCACAAGCTCATTAGCAAAAGTAACAAACATTGATATCGAATGATGTAATAAAAATAAAATGATCTTGGGACCTCCTTAAAACATTCTCCGAGGCGGAGATGCTTTTACAAACAGGAACTTCGCGTTAATTAAAATGAATAATTGGTTTAATAAGAACAGCAATATCTCATAACGGAGAATTCTTGGCATGTTAATGATGTAATAAGCAAAACGAAAGGACGACTCAGTTCAATACACCATATATTTACTAAAATCTATCAAAGACTTTGTGACTCCATAATTCGGACATATTATAGAACAAAGTATTACCAGCAGGGGTAAGCTTCTTTGCGGAATTTGTTCGAAAGAGTCACCGCGGCCCTGGAACGCAAAGGGCACAAGAAGCATCACGGGTGGGTTTTAGTCAGTAAGAGTCTGACACTCTCTCCCGCTCTGGGCGGCTGGGCGGTCATTTGATGAATTACCATCCAGAAAAAAAAAAACGGGTAAGCTTCTAAATAAGCTCATGGTACTCACATGTTTACAAATATTGCAATAGTAAGCAAACAGAAAAAAAAGAACAAGACACAAGCATAGCGTCAGATGACCCTCCATGTCACGTAGTCACAAGTCATATTAAAGTCTAATTTCTAGAACTGCTAGACAACAAACAAAACAGTTC
Organism: Hecatera dysodea; assembly: GCA_905332915.2. NCBI lineage: Eukaryota > Metazoa > Arthropoda > Insecta > Lepidoptera > Noctuidae > Hecatera > Hecatera dysodea. The sequence goes on along the minus strand of HG995287.1, from coordinate 23,434,640 downwards.
CCTGGCGAAATGACCATCTTCCTACAGCCCTGACGTCACCACTTCAGCGTCAGACAGCCCCTGAGTCACTTTAGTCAACGATCAACACATTTAACAACAGATAGCCTACAGGCACGTAGTCACCTAGCATAATCATAATCAGCCTTTTAACGGTCCCACTGCTGGGACACAGGCCTCCTCTCTAGGAGAGGGAATGGGCCGTAATCCACCACGCGGGCCCAGTGCGGGTTGGTGAATGTCACATGTCTTCGAATTTTTGGTTCTAGGACATGCCGGTTTCCACACGATGTTTTCCTTTACCGTTTTGAGAGCAGTGGTGATGAAGTTAATTACACAAAGCAATGCGTCTGGCTGGGTTTGAACCCGCGACCTACAATTCGTAAGTCAGGATCGTTACCACTCGGCCACCACTGCTCTCCCTCGTAGTCACAACACAACACACACAACACATTTAACAACAGATAATCTACAGTCGCGTAGTCACCTGTTTTTCTAGAACTCCCAGACACCAATCAAAATAGTTCCCAGTCTCAATAAGCATCTTCCTAATTCCTCTGACGTCAACACTTCAGCGTCAGACCGCCCCTGCGTCACTTTAGTCAACGATCAACACATTTAACAACAGATAATCTACAGTCGCGTAGTCACCTGTTTTTCTAAAACTCCCAGACAGCAATCAAAATAGTTCCCAGTGTCAATAAAAATCTTCCTAATTCCTCTGACGTCAACACTTCAGCGTCAGACCGCCCCCTTGTCATTTTAGTCAACGATCAACACATTTAACAACAGATAATAATCTACAGTCACGTAGTCACCTGTTTTTCTAGAACTCCCAGACACCAATCAAAATAGTTCCCAGTCTCAATAAACATGTTCCTAATTCCTCTGACGTCACTACAGTCACGTAGTCCCGAGCCACGGCTGTTTGACACTTGTTAACATCGTGACGACATTCGCGAATGATGTCAGGTCGCACAGCGGTTAAGCAATAAGACTTATTGAGGTCAAGGACAGATATTTTGCAGTAGATTTGTTGATATTGTTCGGTAAGAACGGTGATGCGGGGGTGATCTGAAATTGGTTGCTTGCCTTACCTCTCGGATTTCGGTTCTCTGAATCTACTGGGTAAATTAGAATCTACATAATTATGTGGATGACTTTAAAGGCCGCGGGAGTAAGTCTTTCAGCTGCAGTGATAATGATGCGCACAAATTAATGATGACTCACTTGATTTTATTTATTTTTACCGTGAAATGATGATACCAAACTGAAACATTTTTATTATGTAAATAACACACACATGTTGAAATTTGATGAAATAAAATTTTAGGCGATCCTCTTCATAAATGCTCTCTTAATTGAAATAATTGATAAATTCAAATAATTACTTCAGGGGTTCAGGTCTCATAGAAATGGGCCTGCGGATGGCGAGCTATGGGTGGCTCGCCGTCCGATAGCAACCAGGCCCAAGTCGACGGCGCGTCGTGTTCCACGCGCGCCTCAAAGAGCCGTCAGCAATGAAGACGGGGCCATAGGGTCAGTGCCTGCTAGGGTTGCGGAATTTGTTCGAAAGAGTCACCGCGGCCCTGGAACACAAAGGGCACAAGAAGGAACACGGGTGGGTTTTATTCAGTAAGAGTCTGACACTCCCTTCCGCTCCGGCCAGAGCGGGAGAAGTCATTTGATGATTTCCCATCCAAAAAAAAAGGTCTCATAGAAATACAGGTCAGTGAAACTTATCATTACGGAATAACTTTTGCAAATAGGCCAAATTCGAACACGCGCAAAACAAATCAGCTGTTCAGTAATTTATGCTCTCCAAATACATAGCGTTCATAATAATGACTAAAATGAGTAGGTAGGTACGTACTTTACAGATTTTAAATTATTTTAATGACACCTTGTTTAGACTTCTTTAAAGGAATTCAACTCAGTTCTCCAAACAACATACGAATAACGGGCATATTTTTGTCGTAGTAGCCATATCGTAAAATTAGCCATTACATAATATTGGTCGGATATTTCACAGACCACGTAATGGTTGGTTCATAAAATGGCCACCTTAAACCTAATCTTGACGAAGAAGCCCCGCTGCGTGGAGCCTATATTTTTGTCAGCGGGGTCTAAAGGAGGGGTATTTGTTCGAAAGACTTACCGCGGCCCTAGAACGCAAAGGGCATTTGGAGGAACACGGATGGGTTTAAGACAATAGTGTCTGACACTCTCTTCCGTTCCACCCAGAGCGGAAGAAGTAATTTATATAAAAAAGAAGTCTATCTTTCTTTTCTTTTTTTAAAATGTTGCCCACACTAGGAATTTCTACTGTGTCATGGGTGCGTTTACAAACATACAATTTCACATACACAAACAACCAGACCCGGAATAACTATCTGTAGGCCATACAAATATTTGTCCGGTGCGGGAATCGAACCCATGATACGTAGCGCAGCAGCCAATCTCTCAACAACTGCGCCAACCAGATAAAGGAACCTAATATGAGTGGGATGACATGCGTTTAGTTCGCTCGTTTTGCCCATTCCAACCTAACCTATCCGTGCCAGAGTGCTCCTAGTTCCCTCAAACCTTTTTCTTTTTTTAACATGGAGAAATACTGATCTATGTCGCCCGTCCCAGGGCAGAGGGGTTTGTGACACTCTTACTGATCAAACCACCGCGTTGTTTCATCTCCCTACGCCGGGGATCACATCTGGTGCCAGCACGCCTCTGCAAGCCACCTCAGGTCAGCGAGGGGAGGAGGACGCCACCGCGACGTCAAGAAGGGCCGCACGGGATACACCATGCGCCACCACCTCGGGTCAAAATGAATGGGGGGCGACAAACATCCCCAAGTCCGCTGGACCCAGTTAGGGGGGCCGGAAGAGGGCAGCGTATGTCCTCCTCCGACGCCCGGTGCGGTTGCTGCGGGCCGGGAGAGTAGTCGAGATCTCTTAGATCTCCCTCTCTCTTTCTGTAGCCTTTTTCTGTGCGATGGGTTTCTTCAAACCTAAACTTATCTCGGCCACATCACGAAATTTAAATTTACTATTTTATTTGTAATTAATTTGATGTCATTTGTGTCTGTTCTTTCAATTGTTCTCTTTCCTTAATTTATTCAAATCTATTTATCACACAACTATATCACATCATTATTTATCGTTCACTACACATTTACATGTACATACGTATGTAACTATGATGTATCTATTTACCTGTATATTTAACACCTTACAAACTGATTTACACCCGTACACTTCAACGTTAGGTTCAGTTGAAAACCAGCGTCAGGCAGCTCCTAGTTGTCTGGCATTTTGCTGAACTGGACCTATTTGGTGCAGCCGCGGGTCACACAATGTTATTGTTTTAAATTTAAGTTTCCTTATATTTGTGTCTACATTGTGTGTATCTGTACATATGTGCCAAATAAATGTATTTTCTTTCTTTCTTTCTAAATGGCCAATTCTACGACATGACCGCGACACACACTCTTTACATACTGTAATAATGCATAAACATCAACAGACATATCACACGTGTGTGACGTCACGGCACATGCTATCATTATCATCATAGTGGCACTAAATAGTGTGGTCAGTCAATATTGTGCTCACTATGATAATAATACGATTATTATATTATCATTATTATGATGGTATTATTAGTATAGTGCGTTGTAAATAGGCGTGTTCCATGTATTCTGTACTTAGAAGATGTTTATGAAAACATGTTATTGTTTGAAGGGATAAGGGGGTGTGTCACATGTTTGATATTTAGATAAAATATAGACCCCAATTTGTGGTTTATTTTGAACTAGCTTCTGCCCGCGACTTCGTTCGCGTGGAATAGTTAGTAACCCCCCGATTTAAAAACATTCGACATTGGTGCTTCGCTTTTATTGGTATTATATATCTATAACCTTTTTATATAAAAGGGCTATCTAACACTGAAAGATTTTTTTCAAATCGGACCAATAGTTCCTGAGATTAGCGCGTTCAAGCAAACAAACAAACTCTTCAGCTTTATATATTAGTATACATAGATAAGCCCAAAGTTCAATTACCAATTAAACGTGAAAATAGCCAATTTTTTTTATGAGGCTTTATGTTGACTCCATTACTAAAACGAACCGCTAACAAAGTAGTTAACCATTTGCCAGATAACTTAAGTTTCTAACATTTTCACCGATGAGCCGCAAAAGCGCGACAGAAATGACGCGCCTGATCGATCATTATTTCACTAAAGACGTGAAACCTTTCCTTCACCGTATTATATATTTCTGACGATACAAAAAAGCGATTCCAAGAAAAAAGCTCCTTATAAAGTACAAAAGTCACATAAAAAGCTCTTAAAGATCATATCGACACTTAATACCGACCAGACCTTTAATTATGGCGCCGTTTATTTATAAAAATAAAGAAAAAGCCATTTACAAATAATAACGTAAATGCTCCTATTACCGCCAGTTTTAGCTGTCTTAGGATTCACTTTTAAGAAATAGATATAAGCTGTTATGTTAGGAAAGATGTTATAATTTATAATTAATCTCAACGAAGTATTCTTTGCAATTCAGTACTTAAATTCAATATTCAATAACACAATGGTTACTAAATAATTATTTAATCCAAAAGAGTAGTTGATTCTATTACCGACCCATTGAATGCTGCAAGATTCTATTACCGATTTTTCTACTTCTATTACCGACCGCTACGAAGTTGTCACTTCTCCTATACGATTAAATAAAATAAAATATTGTTTTTAAGGTATTTATTATAAAATAACAATAGTTATGAGACCAACATTATTACAATATGAACATAATTATTTATTGCAACGCTTAGAGCACTTATTTTTTGTTATTTTAATTACTAAAAAATATAATTATTAGTCTCAGAAAATAGTCTTCAAATAATTAAATGCTTACTTTTTCATTACCTACATACTAATTAGATATTATAAATCAGTAATAAAAATATTTTTAACCAATATCTACTGTTTCTAACAATTGGTCCTTAGTTACAGGAAAACCTGACTTCCCGAGATAGAAAATCCAGACTACCAGTATTGCCATAGGTTTTTGAAGCTTCGTATATGCTGGTCCTTTCATTTATAGCTAGAAGCGCAGCTTTTAGTTGAGCAGAGGCGTACTGCTTGCGCTTCTGCGGCTCCATGATTCTATAAAAGAACACAATATTTAGAGAGATATAGAATTTAATTCTTCAAAAGAAACTTTTAAAAGTTACAATGCCCCCATTTCGTCCCGTCATTTTTATTTGAATTGAAAAAATATGAAATATAGCCAATGCCATGTAACCATGAATGAAACTGGATAGCAAATATTATTTTACATTTTTTGTTTTGCTTGTGACAAAATCTCTCAAAACGTCACGTATGCAAGAAATAAGCCAATTTGTTCAAAAATATACATTTTGTTTTTGTGTAATGAAATATTAGGTACCAAAAATATCGTCACAGCTGTGACTCGGTAATAGAATCAAGTATGAAGGTTACAATATTCTATTAGCGACCAATAAAATAAATAATAAACAGTTAAAATATCCGCTTCATGGAATACTGTTAAATTCGATCTCATTGCTATAATATTGCTTTTAATTTCAGTTAGTCTTTAATCAAGATAATAAAGGTTATTTACAGTATAATATCATTAAAATAATTGGGATATTGTCTAACGTTGAATCGAGTTTTACACAAAAACTTTAAGAAATAGCTTTGTCGTTAATAGACCTAACGAAGTAAAATAATTTTAAGAATTGAACAAGAGAAAAATAAAATCAAATGAGGTAGTTTATAATAGATATTATATAAAAAATTACTAAATGTTCTCAAAATTTAACAACGCCATAGGTCGTTATTAGAATCAAGTTTTGAAATTTGGATTCTATTACCGCCTTAAATTAAAACATGATTTTATGACACAAAAACCAATAAAAAGTATTATATTAAGAGTTAGTTTAGAAAACGAATATATACGTCACAGTTGTGATGTGATAGCAAGAAGACAAATCCATCTTTAGTGCATTATTTTCCTTAAGTAATATTTAGGTGTACTTACGTGGCTGGAGACGCGACACTATGAAACGTGCCTCCGTTTCGGGCGCGTCCCACTCATTATCAAATTATTTCTTTCAATGGCTATTTAAACACACAAACTTTACTCTTTTTGTTGCCCAACAAAAATGCCTAACTAATTTTTAAGGTATGATTTTTCTGGAACTCTGTATTATGTCTAATATGAGTGATTTAAGAATTAGATCGTTAATAGAGTCACATTTTAGGGGGTCGTTAATAGGAGCTTTTACGTTATATCACTGTAATGCACCTTGTATTGCCCACATTTCTTCGATGTTCAGCAAAAATCGAGGCCATTTTTCATTGCAACGAAAGATAAGGAACGCGGAAATTGGCAGAGATTTCTGATTATGTACTGAATCTCCTGTTCAGTTATTCACAGGAATAATATTACCAGGTTTTGGAATAACTTAATGGTATCTATTTTGCTTTTCATGGGCTAAATGATCATGCATATTAAAATATCCAGAGCAGTCCTCAGTATGTTCTTCCACTCTACGTCGTTTGTATGCTCCTGACTTCCGAGGTGTGACAAAATACATTGTCTACAAGCAAAAAAAAAATCATTATTTTTGGGATGTGCATCACAGTACCTTTTCTATGGAAGGGAAATCATCAAATGACTTCTACTGCTCTGGGCAGAGCTATTTTTATGTCTACGTGCGCAGGAGAGCGTAGGTAGCTTGAACGTTTTGAAACACAAGGTTCAGTAAGTAACTACCACGTTCCAGTTTCAAAAAGGTGCTTAAAAATTGCATCAGCGACGTATTTGTTCTGTCTTGGAGTGAAACTCATTCGCACATCACTGGCATATGTCACCTTTTTTTTATGGATGGGAAATCATCAAATGACTTCTCTGGGCGGAGCGGAAGGGAGTGTCAGACTCTTATTGACTAAAACCCATCCGTGTTCCTCCTAGTGCCTTTTGCGTTCCAGGGCCGCGGTGAGTCTTTCGAACAAATTCCGCAACCCTAAACATCACAGTACCTAGTGCAACTGTTATGGATACAGGTTCACCCCACCACAAATCCTAATTCTGACTTAAATTAATATTGATATTGTAAATGCGAAAGTGAGTTTGTTTGCTAAGTCTTTACGGCTGAACGGACCATGTCCTGAAAAGGGACGTAGGGTACTTTTCATCCTGGAAGTATGTTCCCATTTTGTTTTCTGGATGGGAAATCCTTAAATGACTTCTTCCGCTCTGGGCGGAGCGGAAGGGAGTGTCAGACTCTTACTGACTAAATCCCACCTGTTTTACTCCTAATGCGTTCGTCCCTTTGCGTTCCAGGCAGGGAACCTTTCAACCCTAGCAGGCTTGAACCTATGGGCCCCGTCTTCTTTACTGACAGCTCTTTGAGGTGCGCGTGAAACTCGACGGTGCGGGCGTCGACCTGGGCCTTGTTCTTATTGGACGGCAAGCCATACCCGCTAGGCCCGCGTCCCGGTGGCCGGGAACCACCCTGTGTTTCCCGACGCCCGGGGCGTCTTCCTCTGTTGCGGTGGCTGGGGCGTGAGGTTCCGATCTCTCTCGCGCGGTCTTTCCCTCCTTCGCTAGCATTACTGCTACACAGAAGGAGGTGTCCGCTTCCTGTTCTTGCACCACGCTCCGGACCATGGATTGAACCAAGGCCGGAAGAGAGAGGTCGCTGCCGCCGAGTATGTTCCCTGGCGATAATCTTCTACATTCACGAGAGCAAAGCCGAGGGCAAGAGCGACTAATTTATGCAATTACGTAATCATTAGGTAGGTGTGTCAAGGAATCCCCCACAGTTTATTTTCTTGTAGGAATCAACCTTCTTGGTAGGTCGTAGAACCTATTTACTATATAGTAAGTAAAAACAATAAGTTACTCAAATGTTAAATCACTGCCGTTTCAGTCACAACCTACATAATATCTACGAGTATACTAATACTAGCTTCTGTCCGCGACTTCGTCCCCGTGGAATCCCCGATTTTAAAACATTCTTTATCGCTGCTCCGCTCCTATTGGCTTAAGCGTGATGATATATAGCCTAAAGCCTTCCTCGATAAATGGTCTATTCAACCCAAAAATAATTTTTCAATTCGAACCAGTAGTTCCTGAGATTAGCGCGTTCAAACAAACAAACAAACAAACTCTTCAGCTTTATAATATTAAGTATAGATTATAAAGAGGAAAGATTTGTATTTTTGTATGTAACGAATAAACTCAAAAACTAGTGAACCGATTTAAAAAATTCTTTCACCATTAGAAAGCTACATTCACCCTGAGTAATATAGGCTACATTTTATCCCCATATTCCCAAGGGAACGGGAACTACGCGGGTAAAACCGCGGGGCGCTGCTAGTTGTTTAATAATCGCAGACAGCAACAGTCTACGGTATAGAGAATAGTTGCGAACTCGTTGCTTTGTAAGACGCCCTGATTGGCTCAGTGCCAGAGTGCTAATTCCTGCATCAAGAGGCTTAATTTTATGATCATAGATCACCTTTATTTATGATAAAAAACAGACAGGCAGAAACTCGTATTAGAGTCCATTCTATCTGCACTTAATATAACAAAAAATAAAACCGACGTCTAAACAAAAAAAACCAAAAAGTATAAAATAACTTTAATTTCGGAACTCGGTGTTTTTGGTTGCTTTTTTGTTGTTGAACACACCGACTTCCGAAATTAAAGTTATTTTATACTTTTTGGTTTTTTTTGTTTAGAAGTCGGTTTTATTTTTTGTAAAAAATTGTTTTTATTTTTCACTTTTTAGTGGTACCTACACCCCCTCCCCTCCCCCACCTAAACGAACCAATCACATTGGTGTAAAAAAAACGTACTGCTCCTTCGAAGAGTAAACTAAAAGGTCATCAATGTAGAAAATGTACATATTTTTTTTTAGATTTTTGTTGATTTTTCGAAAACCGCTTGGTTGATTTCGATAAAATTTTCATGGGACCATTTGGGAAGTATACCCTTTCCAACAAAAAAAGAATTTTTCAAATCGGTTGACAAGCGACGGAGTTATGCGCGAACAAACACTAAAAAAAAAAAAAAAAAAACACAAACATCCGAATTGAGAACCTCCTCCTTTTTTAGAAGTCGGTTAAAAATGGAACGATTTTATTGTTTTTTTGTTCGTGTGTACAGCTACGAAACTACTGGCCCAATTTTAACGAATTTTTCACCTGTGGAAAGTTACATTATCAGCGAGTAGCATAGGCTATATTTTATCCCCGTATTCCCACGGGAACGGGAACTACGCGGGCGAAACCGCGGATCATTGCTAGTGGTAATAAATGGAACAGTAATGAATCAGAAGTGAAATATGGGGAGGAAGAATGACAGAAAAAATCATTATACGCCGAACCTAAATGACATGGCACAAGGGCAGAAAACTAAAAACTAGAACTTAACCCTAACCTACAAGAAATAACACACCAAATTTCGATTTCTCCAGTGTAAGCATCATCATCATCTGCCTAGCCTTTTCCCAACTTGATTGAGGTCAGCTCCCCGACAAGCCGGATTCAGCTGAATACCAGTATTTTACGTGGAGAGGCTGCCTACGAGACCTTCACAACCCAATAACTGGGGAACTCCAGTGTAAGCATAATCAGCCTTTTAATGTTCCCACTGCTGGGATACAGGCCTCCTCTGTAGGAGAGGGAATCCTATGTACACAATTTGATGACTTATAGATTCGGATATGGATCCGGTAGAAAGGTTGGTGAAAAAATAGTTCCTTACGTAATGGAAGAATCTAAGTAATAAACAAATAAATATATGAGTTATCATGTCTGCATTGTATTTTCACCTTGATTTGTCACGACAAGTTGATCCCGATAGATTTATGATGATAGATTTTGGTGCAAAACGTCACCAAGTTTTCCGTTTGTCATCTGTAAGTCACTTAAACCTATATATCAATGACTAACAAACATTAATCTCAATCCGGTTAGTCATAACAATCAGAATAGTCGGCCTCGCAATCCGAAGCACCCCAACAGTTGCCAGTTAAGAAATCTAATCAGATGACATACTGCGATCCGGGAAGACTCCCATTACAAATGATGCAAAACTCTTTATGTGCCAAAACAGCTGGAAAACACAACCATTTCACCCAAAACTCAACTTTGATCTTAAAAGATAGAGTAAGTTTTCGCATGGCAAGGTTAGGTAGATAAGATTATACTACGACGGATTAGATTTGATATTTGCACTGGGTGCACCGACCTCTGTTGATCACGTAGGCACACGAGTGACGTCGAAGCAAATAGACGTATGCGTACAAGTATGAATAGAAGGTCGGGCGCGGATGGTGTTGCTAATATTATTGGAACGGTGTTTGTAGGTCATTAACCAGCTAGTTTCTAGACGTTGTGCTTCGTTGCTTAATAGTAAAAGCTTGAAATGATTTAAGATAGTTTTGAGTGATTTTTCTGGTAAAGCAATTTTTATTGTTTCAACCAAAAAAACGCTGTTTACTTGATATGCGTAGACTTGCATCTAGCTTTCTCCCGTGGCTCTCACCTAGCCCAAGGCATTTTGCATCATTTAAAATGTAGACAAAACACCAAGACGACAGTCGTCTCACTGTTCTGTTCTCAAGAAATGTGAGATTTGACACGACGACCTCCGAGACAGACAGGTACATTGAAATATGATAAAATGATAATGGTTTCGCCGACTTATCTTTATTAATATTATAAACGCGAAAGTTTGTATGTAAGGATGTTAGGAATTTGTTCGAAAGGGTCACCGCGGCCCTGGAACGCAAAAGGCACAAGAAGGATCACGGGTGGGTTTTAGTCAGTAAGAATCTGACAATCCCTTCCGCTCTGCCCAGAGCGGGAGATGTCATTTGATGTTTTCCCAACCAGAAAAAAAAGACGATTGTTACTCTTTCACATCACAACGGCTGAACGGATCTGAAATTTGGCACAGAGGTAAATTATAGTCTGGAATAACACATGTACTACTAAGATACTTTTATTCCGGTAGTATGTTCCATTGGGTATTTTTTCCGCCAGTTCGCGCGGGCGGCAGCTAGTTAAGTAATAAAGTAGGCCTTGGTCACTAAACGACGTGACTAGAATGCGTATTCGTTCAATCCGCCTAAATTCTACAAGTTATAGTCATAATAAGCCAGCTTACCCGTAAGTTAATCGACACTCAGATGCTCAGTAATAATTTTCAGGAATCCTGAAACAGCTAGAAAAGGTCATATGTCTTCAAAAGAATTAATATCATGAAAGGAGGTCAAGCCACAAATAATACTCGTCCTATATTTGAATGATGACGTCTTTTACTACCAAGAATTGTTTTGGCAATATAACACATTAACATTTTGATCTACCGAGAAAACTAACTGAAAATTCACGGGTTAAAAGTCTAGGTATTTTTTGCAACCGCAGATTGTGACGCTATCAGTTCTAAATTTAGACATAGACACTCATAACTTACACCTTTATTTATAAGTGAGTGAGTCATAAATATTTTTAGAACTGTTTGTTATTTCCTATATGCTTATGATTGTTTGTCGTAGTACATTTGTTTGTATTCATTTTCTCAGAATGAATGTGGGTTAGGATTATTATGTATACAGGAAAATTATGTGCAGTGTAATTCACTCAGTGACAGTCAGGTACGCAATACGTAACTTTACGGTCTGCAGTTTCAGAATAGCTGAAAGGGAAAATAAACATAGAAATAAATACGATACTTATGTGGGAACTTTACTGAACAGGACAGTATTCTGGAAGCAAATATAGGTCTTAAATGTTACCCAATAAGTTTTCCAAGTTACTGAGGTTAAAATCAATGTACTTACATATATTAGTTGTAGAACAGCCTATTTGAAGGAACACACTCAAGTACCAATAGTCTTTACTGTAGGTAGACTGCCTGATTTTTAGTGTTCCAAACATGGGCACACCACATTGCGGCGACAAGTCCCCTCTTTGAGGAGTGGTTGGAGAGAAGCCACGGCATCCTCAGGACACGGTGGAGCATACGGTGGAGCTCTGTCCTGCTTGGGCGGAACAACGCCGTGTCCTCGTCGAGGCGATCGGCGGCGGCGACTTCTCGCGTCCGGCCCTGGTTCTGCATGGTCCGGATCGAGGAGGCATGGGAACGGTCATCTCCTTCTGCGTAGCAGTAATGCTAGCGAAGGAAGAGGCGGAACGCGCGCGAGAAAGGGAAACCTCACGCCCCACCCACCGCAACAGAAGAAGACGCCCCGGGTGTCGGGAAACGCAGGGCGATTCCCGGCCACCGTAGGCGCGGGCCTGCGGATGGCGAGCTATGGGTGGCTCGCCGTCCGATAGCAACCAGGCCCGAGTCGACGACGGCGCGTCGTGTTCCACGCGTGCCTCAAAGAGCCGTCAGCAAAGAAGACGGGGCCCCATAGGGTCAGTGCCTGCTAGGGTTGCGGAATTAGTGCGAAAGAGTCACCGCGGCCCTGGAACGCAAAGGGCACTAGAAGGATCACGGGTGGGATTTAGTCAGTAAAAGTCTGACCCTTCCTTCCACTCCGCCCAGAGCGGGAGAAGTCATTTGATGATTTCCACTCCAGAAAAAAAAGGGTTCCAAACATCCGTAAAAAACGTACCTCTCGAGTCTGTCTATCTGTTCGTCTGTCACAGCCAATTCTGTTAAAATTTGGTACACATATGCACTTCTGTGACCCAACAACCGATGCGTTACGTAAATAAATAATTTTTGAGAATGGAGGTCACGTATGGGGGTCAACTAGAATATTAACAAAAAGTTTTTGAACTGTACCGTGTCTCATAAAAAATGAGGGTTTCAAATATATTTTATTCACAATTTTAAAATTATAAACATTTTTGAAGTTATTCAAGATATTACCGTAAACTTTTGGAGAATAATACAAAAAATACATTAACTGATAGAAAATGCCTAAGGCATTAAGTCCACATGTGTACGTCTGTGTGTGTAAAGTATTAAATTCTCGTAAATAAATTAATAGAAAAGGAATGACTACAAATCTCAACTAATACAGAAATAAGTTGGATAAAGATAATTTGAGCCGAGAAAAACAAAAGATTGATGGTGAATACATGATCTATAAGTCTTCGTGAGACCAGACAGCTTGGGTGGGTGGGACAAGTTTTTTTACGTGAATTAGAAAGACTAAAAATTATCGACTTTACATCCAGCAAAGCATGTTATTACTTCCGTACTGAAGAACTGTAAGTACTTAATAATTACCTTTAAGTTATAACAACAATCAAGCACGATGATTGTCTGGGGTGATGGTTCCGTCGTGGAAGACCTCTGAGTTTTATTTGTTGTTGTATTCGATATGAAAACTTTAAACTTTATAGGTTCAGGAGTTTCGAGGTCATTGATGAGATCAATGTCATCACAATGATGTTTTCAATGAGGAGAGAGAAAAAATCTCTTTTTACCAGTCACAGTTTGACAATTATTCGTATTTATTTTTGCGAGCCTTTTCGTTTTAAAATAAGGAATGGCTATACAGCATTCAGCGGGCCTTTTCTTAAATTTTTCAAGAAACTTTCGAAGTCACATCTCATACGCAATCTGTCAAAAAGATCTCGAATTTCATACTTTTTAAAATTTTTTTAGAGTTACGAACCTAAAAAAGTGTTAATAGGGATGATAAAAAAATATGATTCTATTTAGTCCGTCGGTTAGATTATCGAAAAGTATTACACGTATGTTTTGCTTAATCAAATCAATAAAAATTCATCATCATCTCAGCCGAGCCTTTTCCCAACTATATTGGGGTCGGCTCCCAGACAAGCGGGATTCAGCTAAAAACCAGTATTCTAAGTGAAGCGGCTGCCTACCAGACCTCCACAACCCATTAACTGGGGAACACGGTACTTCTTGGCAAGACTGGTGTCAGATTTTCTGGCTTCTGACAATCCGTAACGACTGCCAAAGATCTCCAAATTAATCCAAATCAATAAAAATTGACGTACATAAGAAAAAACGTTTTACAAAAAATAAAACCGACTTATAAACAAAAAACCAAAAAGTATAAAATAACTTTAATTTCGGAACTCGGTGTTTTTGGTTTCTTTTTTGTTGTTGAACACATCGACTTCCGAAATTAAAGCGAAAGGTCACTCACTCACTGTTTCATCACGATAACTCGAAAACTACTTAACCAATGAAGATGAAATTTGGCACAAGAGTCGATTACGAGTAGGCGACGTCAGCTAAGAACGATTTTTAACTAACTCTCAATCCGCGCGGACTAAGTCACAGGCAAAGTGCTAGTATATACGTTTAGTTAAGGTTAGCATGCACAATTGCACACGTATTAACATTGAGATGTCTGCGTGGTAGACGAATCTATACTAATACCTAGTATAAAGAGGTAACGTTTGTGAGTTTGTGTCGTTAAGGGGTAATCTCTGGATCTACTGAACCGATTTTCAAAATTATTTCACCAATAGAAAGCTACGTTATTGTGGAGTGTCATTTATCCCCGTATTGCCACGGGAACGGGAACAACGCGGGTGAAACCGCGGGGCGCTGCTAGTCAGTCATAAAACGCCTCCAACTGTAATAGGCGTCTCAATGATTGCTATCATCAAGGGACGCCGCCATAATCACGTTCTGTAGATGTGATTGCAGTTCGATCAAATCTATCGGATGCATTTACAAATAAGATCAGATGGAAAATAACATGATTTCTGCATTGTAATAGAATAGAAACAGAGTTCAAATTGAAATTATTTGATTTCACATAGGCCTTTTTTTTCTGGGTGAAAGACAATCAAATGACTTCTCCCGCTCTGGGCGAAGCGGAAGGGAGTGTCAGACTCTTACTAACTAAAACCCACCCGTGTTCCTCCTAGTGCCCTTTGGGTTTTTTCAAACAAATTCCGCAACCCTAGCAGGCACTGATATATGTCTAAATATATATATATATATGATTCCCCAGATATTATGAATATATGGGTGTCCCAGCTGCGTGATCATATTTACGAAAAATTGCGAAACACACAAAAAGCTGTATTTTTGTAGTCTGATACAGTTGATTAGATCAAATGTCTGATTCAACTCAAAAATACATTTTTTGTTGTTTTTTTCGTTCGTTTTTAGTGGTCGTCGTTACTTTTTTTTTGTATTGCTATTTTTTCCTAACATGTATATCAGCTACCCAAAATCATCCTTAAATATGACCAAGCACTTCTGAAACACCCTGTGTTGTGAACACGGGCCGGTTGATGTGGCGACGCTTTGAGGATATCTGCAGTGGACATCTTTTGACTGAAATTGTGGTCTCTGACTCAGATCCCATGCCCCACAAGAATGGAATCTATAACGGTCAGAAGATCATGTAATAGGGAATCGGACATAAGAAGACAGACCACTCATGTTTACATACGGAACGCCAAAATATCGGTTTTTATAAAAACTCACGTGATTTGGAAAAACAGGTTCTGGCACGCGACAGACATTATGTGAGAAACTATCTTTTTTATTTTCTTTTTTCGGTGACTTTGTCGAGTTTACGAATCGTTTTTGTCATCGAACTTTGTTTGTGTTGATAGTAACAGTTGTTATGTTTACTTGTAAGAATTTATTTCAGGTACTTACATATATGAATGGTTGTAAGAATTTATTTCAGGTACAAATGAATGGATGCAAATTTCAAATATCTATGAAGACGATTTTTTTTTAAATATGATTTCTTAAAAAAAATAAAATTCAGGTGTTTACTTAATCGGTAAATGTCAAGCCTCAAAGCTTTTAGCTGATAGATATTCTCATAATAGAAATACTCTTTATTGTACACCAAAACAAGTTACAATTCGGGATTAAAAATAATAGGGTGGAACAATAAGTGGTTTTTTCCTAAAAAGACTTATCATAAAATGACTTCTCCCGCTCTGGGCGGAGCGGAAGGGAGTGTCAGACTCGTACTGACTAAAACCCATCCGTGATCCTATTAAGGCTCTTTGCGTTCCAAGGCCGCGGACTTGCCTACAACCTACAAACTCCCTAGGTGCCTGCCTCGTAGCGTCTTACCATATCATTCTGGAAAAACTATGCGTTCTAGGAACACGAATCTATACTAATATTATAAAGTTGAAGAGTTTGTTTGTTTGAACGCGCTAATCTCAGGAACTACTGGTTCGATTTGAAAAAATCTTTCAGTGTTAGATAGCCCATTATCATCACGCTAAGACCAATAGGAGCGGAGCAGTCATGAAAAATGTGACACAAACGAAGTTGTGCGGAAAGCTAGTCTGTTATAAAGACTGAATTCTGAAATGACAATCAACTGACTCTAGATCGCCGCGGCGGCACCGCAACAAAAGAAGACACCCGGAGCGTCGGGAGTCGCAGAGCGATTCCCGGCCATCCTAGGAGCGAGCCAATGGAGCTGGAGAACAGCCGCACGGGTCGATCTTCAAGGTTAAGCAACTCTTGCTTGGATCAGTCTGCCACAAGCCTAAAACTCTGACACCACTCTTACCAAGAGGTGCCGTGACGTGTCACCCAATTACTAGGTTATGGAACTCATAAAATATCTTCTTATCAGCTGGATCCAGTTAGACTGGAATCCGATCCCCACATGATCGAGGAAAAATTACAGCGCTTATCCCTTTTTTTTTCACATAGTTTTTGGGATGTGCATCACAGTACCTTTTCTATGGAAGGGAAATCATCAAATGACTTCTACTGCTCTGGGCGGAGCTATTTTTATGTCTACGTGCGCAGGAGAGCGAAGGTAGCTTGAACGTTTTGAAACACAAGGTTCAGTAAGTAACTACCACGTTCCAGTTTAAAAACGGTGCTTAAAAATTACATCAGCGCCGTATTTGTTCTGTCTTGGAGTGAAACTCATTCGCACATCACTGGCATATGTCACCTTTTTTTATGGATGGTAAATCATCAAATGACTTCCCCCGCTCTGGTTGGAGCAGAAGGGAGTGTCAGACTCTTACTGACTAAAACCCACCCGTGATCCTACTAATGCCCTTTGCGTTCCAGGGCCGCGGTGACTCTTTCGAACAAAATCCGCAACTAGCGTTCATCCCTGCTGTATGGAAATCCTAAAATACCTTTCATTTCCTTCATTTTTACAATCACAATGAGTTGTCACAGATGACACTCACATGCCTACATGGTTTGTTATAACAGTACCTGTCTAGAAGTTTATTTCCATTGTGGCCTGTTGAATGGCCCACGTGACAACCTCACATGACCGGCAAGACGACGTGACCGACTGCCGGACAGAAATAATTGTTTATATATAGATACCTAGTATTAATAATGGATGACCGTGTGGGCTTGTGACCCGTCCGGCGGCGGTCCCTTTATGACTTAAGGTTATGAAAGATACACTCAAGGTTTGATCAACAAAGGATTAGGGTTGTTTCCGTCAAATAGATTATCGAAAAATATTAGACACGTATTTTTTGCTCTATCAAATCTATAAAATTTGACTGAGATAAACATCATCAAAGATCAGAAGTGGTGGCTTTTGACGTTACGTCGTGATAAAAATTGTAGCGAGTAGTGACGTCACACGAGTATTCAACGCACTGTATCGTCTTCGTTTTTTGTTTACGTAAAAAAAAGAAAAAAATACGTGTCCAATATTTTTTGGAAATCTATCTGACGGATTAATTCGATTTTTTTTAGTCAAATTCTAGCTAATGTTTTTCTGGGACTGTAATCATATCGTAATCATGGATATATTCGAATATATCCTAGCTTAATATTGAAGCAAACATGACCAGTGCAATGTAAGAAAGACCCTCATGCATTGGTGGGGGACTTAGAGAAATCACAAGCATTAGAATGACAGGCAAACAATCAATAAGCTTTATCTTACAAGAAAACCAGTACAATAGTTGACTGATAAATAAACTAATTTGACTTATAGAGTCTGCATAGTTAATTAGTTACCTAATACTAATAAATTAGTTTCCAAGAAAAAACAATCTTAGTAACTTATTAATGGCGCTTAAAAAGAGAAGTCTCAGTTCCTTCAATCTCAGACTGAACACTTTAGAAAAAAAAATTAGAAAAAACAGTGGGCTCAATATACTCCCCTGCGGAACAATTCAAGGGACACATTGCACTGCAGGGACTCAACAGTGCAGTGTCAATAACAACTATTTTACCGCGTTTTTGGATACTTAATGTTTTAAATTTCTACCTTTTGTGGTTTCACAATTTTAAACAAAATGTTTAGGTTTCACGAAATTATTTGTAAATATGTGAGTAGGTACATGTCCCTTACTAGCAAACTTATTAAATTTACCTCTGCTGGATTTACTTTGTTGTACCTATTAGTAGGTAGTACAATACTAAGTGTTATTTCAATTGATTCATGTATATAAAATATTGTAAAACTTATACTTGTAAAGAGTATCTATGAAGTTTCTTCTCCATTCTCCTCTCTATGAATCTACTTTTTTGGAATGGACAACTAGAGTCGCTATAATATTTTTATTTTCAAACTATTTTGACGTTCAAAAGTGTCTGTTGAACGTCAAAATAATCTCGTGTGGTCTAGTTGGAATGAATTGCCTTTGAATTTCGCGGTTCCACAATTAAACAAACTGAACTCTGTTGCAAGATATTATTATGTACCTACCTAAATGGTGCATTCCTTTATTGATCAACTAGCAGCGCCCCGCGGTTTCACCCGCGTTGTTCCCGTTCCCGTGACAAAACGGGGATAAATAAAGCCTATGACACTCCGCAATAACGTAGCTTTCTATTGGTGAAATAATTTTGAATATCGGTTCAGTAGTCTATCCAGAGATTACCCTTTACATAGTCACAAACTAACAAACTGACAAACTTTACATCTTTATAATAAATAAAAGTATAGACGTATTGACTACTACATATTAGATAAGCGATTATGAACGAATTCGTTAATATGTTTACATGACGTAATATTTATATTATTTATTTATTTATTAGGTAATGTTAGTCTGTTGGCATTCTTCTTATCAGTAATTTTAATTTGTTATCATTTAGTTTCCGCTTTATTATACCAAGTAGGTTGTTTAGCATCAGGGTACTTGAACTGATAAGAGTTGATTAGTTCGAGTGGCTGATTAAGTACTATTGCATTTAAAGCTTAGGAAACTCCCACTGATTCCACAGTTACATTATACAGGGTGAAATTGAATAGATGCGACATATTTAAATATACAATAATACGTGTTGTCAAGAAAATTTAGAACATACCAAATGTAAAATTAATGAACTTTTATCACCGCTATGAATGGCAACGTTTAATAACGCGAGTACTCCACAACGATCATTGAGCACTGCGATTAGCTGGACGAGATTTTTTGATAATTTAATTTTTCTTATTTATTTTGCATATTAATTATTTTTCTGGAATACCGATAATTCGTACTTAAATAAAGATATTAACATCGATGGATCATTTTAAAACGCCAACCACGTAACTTTTTTTTAACGATTTAGATTGTAGAAAAAACAGTGTATAATTACTATGTTACTGTAACTGAAGCTCCCATTTCATTTTGTCGCATCTATTCAAAGTCATCCTGTATTTCCTAGTTATATCCAAAGCTATCGAATATTTTTTGGTAATAACACTTACTTTTGGTCAGCAGTGTGAACAACAAGATAAGCTACCGCAGTTTCCTGGACTTGTTTTGCTAATTTTTACTTTTTTAGTACCTACATAGTTATGTATGTACAGACCTAGTATATTAGGCATTTTTTTTTTATATTTTCCTCGTATATTGGCATTATTAGTACCTAACTATGTTATCATTTTATTTAATGCAATGGATTCTGCCGCATTTTCCTATAGCTAGTTTTGCCAAAAAATATGTTGTGTACATTTTTTTTGATAACTTTGCCATGTATACCGCGACAATATTGGTGGTTAACTACTTCTATATTAAAATATAAAGCTGAAGAAACTCTTCAGCTAATCTCAGGACCTACTGGTCCAATATCCGGAAAAATATTTCATAGCTAGGTAGTGCATTTATCGTAGAAGACTATAAACATCACGCTAAGATCAATAGGAGCGGAGCACTGAGCGATGAACAATGTTCTAAAATCTTTTTTTTCTCTTTTTTGGGACGCAGACGAAGTTGCGCGGGTCAGCTAGTCAATTGATATTTTTGTTAAAAAAAAAAAAAACAGGATGGGCTCCCGCAGATTCCTTTAGCGAGCTAGGCACGACGTAGATAGAATACAAATGTACGACTCTTGTTTTTTAATTATATCTGTCTATGCGTCTTCCTATCACCATTCTCTTGCCGACTTCCCATAAATCTTTAAAGGACCTTAATATACTTCCAGACGACGGAAACCTTTCTGGAAAGAATCAGGGCACATGATTTATTTCAGGTTAGCCAAGCATATATTTATTTCGGCGATGGTGACCGTTCCTAAGATAGGGTAGTGTCACAGCAAAAGCTTTGTTCAATGACTGACTACAGAATAAGTTCTCTATTGGTGATCAACGCCCTCTATTCTGATTAACTTATCTTCATCCAAGACAGTCGAAGCCATCAAAAACAGAACTTGTAAAAACCAAGTCTCGAAACTAAGTTTTTCTACCGCCAAATGTTGTGAGATCCATGTAATGCCAAGTCTGTTAATTTATTCAGTCCCTACTTAAGGGACCTTCTGTCTTCGCGGAATTGGTTCGGAAGAGTCACCGCGGCCCTGGAACGCAAAGGGCTCAAGAAGGATCACGGGTGGGTTTTAGGGTACTCCCTTACTTCACATAAAATTGTTTGTCCGAAAATCATTATCCATAACACGTTTGCTATAAACTACAATAACCATAATGTTCAAAACCCCGAAATTTTGGTTAGCATAATTATCTTTACTTCTAAAAGTATTCTGTCATAATATCGAGTACTATAATAATTCAATCTCCTAATTTTAGATGCCCTAAAGTCATATGTCCTAAGTATTGTGTTGAATAATGTGTATTATTCCGAATGTTCATTTATAATAAATATTTTAATCTTAAAACATTTGCTAAAAATAGGTTTTAGTGACAGAAACGAATCGCTGTAAATCCGACTCCACGTAGTCTTGTCTGCCCTACCCCTAGAGTGTAATTTAAAATCGCGTAGGCGCGGAGGGGCGAGGCGGCCCGCGAGTTGAGGAGCAGGTGGTTGTAACACTCGCCGCCGCGGCTGAGGTTGGCCGGCGAAGCCGGCCAGCAAGCCGAAGCTGCGGTGGTGAGCGTTAAACCCATCTGCGACGATAAACTCGCGTGGGACCGCCGGAGCCCCGCAGCGCCGGAGCCGTGACAGAAACCATGCCTGCTGCATGTTGCGTGCTTGCTTGCATGCTGCTTGCTTTCATGCTGCTTGTTTGCATGCTGCTTGCTTGTTTGCATGCTGCATGCTTGCTTGCATGCTGCATGACTCCTTGCATGCTGCATGCTTGCTTGCATGCTGCATGACTCCTTGCATGCTGCATGCTTGCTTGCTAGCTGCGTGACTCCTTGCATGCTGCATGCTTGCTTGCATGCTGCATGACTCCTTGCATGCTGCATGCTTACTTGCATGCTGCGTGATTCTTGCATGCTGCATGCTTGCTTGCTTACAAAAACCACAAATGTTCACAATCAACTGCTTTATTAAGTACATGTATAATATATTTATTTACGTAATATATAATAAAAAAATATAATGCATCATCAAATATTTTTAATTATAACAAATGAGAGAAGCTCATAGCAATTGCTTTGTTATACGTTCTAAGAATATTATTTGTGTATTTGTAATTTGAATTTAGGACTTATAACTTTTATTGAAAACGGTTTTATATATTTTGTATATTATTGATTGTAATATTTATGACAAACCGGTTTAGGACATATTATATTTAGAGATTTTAATTTTATGGCATGAGATATTAGGTGATATTAAGTTCGGGTAAGTTATCATTCGGACAAATGATGATTAGGACAAAAAAAGTTATGGTTCTTTAAATTATGGATAAAAAAGTTAGGTAATACAATAGAGAACCGGGTTTTAGTCAGTAAGAGTCTGACATTCCCTTCCGCTTCGCCCAGAGCGGGAGAAGTCATTTGACGATTTCCCATCCGGAAAAAAGAGACCTAATTACGTAATTAGCAAACTTAACATCTTATAGTGACGATGTGTGAGTGAGTATGTTTTAAATAAATAGATTGTCTTAACAATCGCATGAAAACACATTGTATCTCACAAATAACACATAGGTAAGTATTATAATAAAAAAATGTTTACAACACATATGTATAACTAAAAGGGTTGTGAATATAAATGCGGATGGATGGAACGGGAGAGGTAGGCCAAAGAAACGATGGATGGATTGCGTGAGGAGTGATATGAAAGAAAAGTGAAGTTAGTGATAGCGTGACGGCTTTTTATGGTAGCCACTGATGATTCAGGCTCTCAGGAATTACAGTGGCTGGCGACAATGCTGAGTTTGTATTATAAAAGTGTTGTTGAGGAGTGGTGGGCAGCCGCTCCACGTTAAATACTGATATTCAGCTGAATCCGATATGACTGACGCTGACCCCAATATAGTTGGGAAAAGGCTAGGCAGATGGAAAGGAGCAGTGGTGGCCGAGTGGTAACGGCCCCGACTTACGAGTTGTAGGTCGCGGGTTCAAACTCAGCCAGGCGCATTACTTTGTGTAATTAAATTCATCACCACTGCTCTCAAAACGGTAAAGGAAAACATCGTGAGGAAACCGGCATGTCCTAGAACCAAAACCTAGACATGTGACATTCACCAACCCGCACAGGGCCCGCGTGATGGATTACGGCCCATTCCCTCTCCCAGAGAGGAGGCCTGTGTCCCAGCAGTGGGAACGTTAAAAGGCTGATTATGCTTATGCTAGGTAGATGATGAAAAGTGCTTACAAATATTTAAATTTAATCTAATGCTTTATGTTTAAATTTGAACGCAATAAGATTCTTACATATTTGATCTCATTTCCTGCTTTTAGTCAAGATAAGCTAAAGATGTTTTGAGTCCTTCCGTAATGATAATCCAAACGAGATACACAGTGACATAATATAATCCATATTCCACTTGCGTTATAGATTATGTCACTTTGTATCTCGTTTAATTAAAATAAAATAACTTACTTATATGTACATATAATAATGGTAATGTTATGTAAGCCATTATTGTCACATACATCAGGCCATAAATTACTTAAATATAAATAGTTTAAGTTATTTTCAATCTATACTAATATTATAAAGCTGAAGAGTTTGTTTGTTTGTTTGAACACGCTAATCTCAGGAACTACTGGTTCGAATTGAAAAATTCTTCGAGGAAGGCTTTAGGCTATATATCATCACGCTTAAGCCAATAGGAGCGGAGCAGCGATAAAGAATGTTTCAAAATCGGGGATTCCACGGGGACGAAGTCGCGGGCAGCAGCTAGTGTTAAATGTTTGTGATGTGGCAGTACTTTTTAAATAAATAAATATATGTACTTGAATAGGAAGTCCTAGTAAAGTACATAAGTAAGTTATTTTATTTTAGTATGTATTGTTTAGTATTAGATATAGGTAGTATACTGACGGTAAACTGTTGTGTTTCCTTATAGATAATGGCGACCTTGGTATTAATTATTTATTGTAACTAAGGAAATGGATTGTAGCAATGCCCTATAAACATTATATATAGTATCGTATTACGGTATAATTGGTAGTCGCATGGGTCGATCACCAAGGTTAAGCAATGCTCGCCAAGCATGGTCTGTCGATGGGTGACCATCTTAACATACCGAGTTTCTTCCGTGCCTCGGAAAGTACGCTAAGCCGTTGGTCCCGCCTGTCATTTGTAGATTTTTGGCAGTCGTCGTTACGGATTGTCAGACTCCAGTAAAACTTACTCGTCTTGCAAAGAACTACCGTGTTACCCAGTTAACGGGTCGTGGAGGTCTGGTAGGCAGCCGCTCCAAGTAAAATACTGGTATTCAGCTGGAAGAGGACCCGAATAAGTTTGGGAAAAGGCTAGGCAGATGATGATGATTACTATTTGAATTAGTCTAGGTTTTCCCAATTCAGTTGTACAATGTTAACGAGTTTGAATATCACTTGAAAGTGTACCTAATCTCAATTCTATATATTAAAAAAAGTTATTAAATTTGTTTTATTTGTTGTACACCAACCACAGTGTTGTCTTTTTAACCCAAAGGTTGTGTGAATGCCTTGTTGCATTAAGTCCGCCCATATACTGCTATTGTACATAAAGTTTAAATAAATAAATAAAATGAATGAATATACATATGTACTTATTTCCTCAATTAAATTATTTATATTGATACAAGTTATTTCCGTCACTTAGTACCTAGTATAAGAACATGTGAATTAGCCAAACTGATAAAATGTTGGAATCTCTAAATGCTGTGTCACGAGTTCGGGCTTTCGGAATACCAGGGATTATCATGGAACTGTTAGCCAGTAAATGACTCGTGGAGGTCAGGCAGGAAGCCAGCCCCAATATATCTAGGAAGTGCTGACTAAGCCAAATCTTCTTCCCAGCTAAAACACTAGGAAATGGTGACGGGTGAACGTTTTGTGGGACGGTCTTACTCTCAGCCTAATTTGAATAAAAGACTTTTGCTTTTGATTTTGAATGATATCGATGATGTGGATTGCATACGAAAAAAATAACATATACATATATATCTAGCTTAATTCTTTCCTATAAAACGACTACAGTTTCGCGAAGATCTTAGTCACCGGTGTCTTCAAACGTTACTCCTAAGTACAATATCGCTTAGCAGACAATCGCACACGAGAATCATGACGTTTTGTGTGAAGTGACGTATTATTTGATTAAAATACTTTCTTTCTTTACGAAACCGTTCTCTAGAACTCTTGACGCGCTAAATCCGAGGTTCTCACGAATTATTACTACAAAATGTGATATAATGATGCTGTATCTGGTGTAGAGATGATAATACTAGAATAATAATGATACATAAATAACATCTATTTTATAAATTTTATATATTGTTTTTTCTATTTTATAAATTTTATTATTAATTTTATTGTATTGTCGTTAAACACGGTAATTGCGAGGTATTCCCCTTTGGGCATCGATTTTTAGAGCACCAATGCTAATAGCTCCAAAAATAATAGGAATAGCTTAGGTGCAAGAAATGGTTCTTAAACGGGAATACTGCTAATTGCTGTAATTAGAGATAGCTGACCCGCGACCTACGTTTGTGTCACATTTTTCATGACGGCTCCGCTCCTATTGGTCTCATCACCAGCGTGATGATACATAGCCTATTATAGCCTTCCTTAATAAATGGGCTGTCTAACACTGAAAGAATTTTTCAAATCGGGCCTGAGATTTGCGCGTTCAAGCAAACAAACAAACTCTTTATATATTAGTATACATAGATTTACCCAATAAGAGTTGTTGCCAAGCGCTCGGTGTTCATATAGATGATGAGATGATGATGATGAGTTGTTCCGGGTCTGGTTGTTTGTGTATGTGACATTGTATGTTTGTAAATGCACTCACGACACAGGAGAAATTCCTAGTGTGGGGCAATATTAAAAAAAAAGAATTATATGAGATTATATATGAGATTATGAGATAGATGCCATATTAAGCCCATAAATACCTAATAACTTGATATGCCCCTGAGCAATGACCTTAACCTGCCAGAAACCGAATAATAAAGGCGATAAAGAGAACATAACAAGAATGAATAATTAACTTGTTATGTATTAGACTTTGCCAGCGACTTAGTTCGCGTGTATGTCGGAAATTACCCCAAGGGAACATATTCTCGGAAGTAAAGTAGCCTATGTGTTAATCCAGACTATCTATGCTAATATATAAAGCTGAAGAGTTTGTTTGTTTGCTTGAACGCGCTAATCTCAGGAACTACTTATCCGATTTGAAAAATTATTTTAGTGTTAGATAGCCCATTTATCGAGGAAGGCTATAAGCTATATATACAGAGCACCAATGAAGAATGTTTCAAAATCGGGGGTTAGTAACTATTCCGCGCGGACGAAGTCGCGGGCAGAATCTAGTAGTCTATATTTATGCTAAATTTCATCCAGATTCGTGCAGCCGTTCGGGCATGATTGAGTAAACAACATTCGTCCATACTTTCGCATTTAGATAGTATAGTAATATTCTGTCTTCATTTATTCAAATGTTTTGAACTGGCACGGTGCCAACCGTTAAAGAATTTTACGTAACTTACATTACTCATCAAGTCATGTAATGTTTTCTAGGTAGACTTGTAAAAGTCATGTGACATCAAATGTTACAAAAAATAGAGCCAGCAGTATGCTCTCTGGTTAATATTTATGGTTTAATGCATAATTACTGCATAAACAACCTGTAAAGTTACTTCTGCGAAAAGACTCTTCACACACAATAGAAAACGTCACGTCGTTTTTATTCAATCTTAATAAATAAATAAATATAGAAGTTATTTATCCAAATTAGACTGATAAATCAGTATTTTATAAACGTCAATCCTACTAGTCCTACTTATATTATAAACGCGAAAGTTTGTAAGTATGGATCGATGGATCGAGAATTTTTACTCTTTCACACAAAAACTACTGAACGGATTTGGCACACAGATGGTTTATAATCAGTATTAACATATAGAATTTTTACCCCGACACAGATAATATAATACTACAGTACCCCGATATGCCTACGGGATCGGAACTTATGCGGGTGAAACTGCGGGGCGCTGCTAGTATTTTAATAAAGACAGTCCGCCGAAACTGCCGCCCGTTACCAGTGCTTGGAAGAAAAAGTGGCGCAACATACTCCCCAGCAACACTCTGTGAAGTTTGATGAATTTGAATTTATACTACTAGGCGTCGCACGGGTGCAATGTAGATACTAATGTTTCCTCTACTATAATATGCATGTATTATACATATAAACCTTCCTCTTCAATCACTCTAGGTATTATAAAACCCCATCAAAATCCGTTGCGTAGTTTTAAAGATTTAAGCATACATAGGGATATAGGGACAGAGAAAACGACTTTGTTTTATACTATGTAGTGATAGTGATTATAATTTAATTAGTCGTTTTAATGTTATTTCTTAAAAGCTTTTTCTTTTCAACATTACTAATCCCCAGTTTATCAATACATTCTTTACATTCATCAAAGCCCGATAACACAGTCTCGTCATATTTCGTAATATCTATTCCAACAGGACGACATGTGACACAATTATTATCAGAACCTTTCAAGAGTTAATTGGTAGTTTATCGTTAAACCAACAGTTGACGATAAGTGAGCCAACCCGTAGAATGTGTATTAGTATTATTTTTGGAGTTATTTTGATGTCTACGTGCGCAGGAGAGCGTAGCTTCAACGTTTGGAAACACAAGGTTCAGTAACTACCAAGTTCCAGTTTCAAAACGGTGCTTAAAAATTGCATCAGCGACGTATTTGTCCTGTCTCGGAGTGAAACTCATTCGCACATCACTGGCATATGTCACCTTTTTTATGGATGGGAAATCATCAAATGACTTCTCTGGGCGGAGCGCAAGGGAGTGGCAGACTTTTACTGACTAAAACCCATCCGTGTTCATCCTAATGCCTTTTGCGTTCCAAGGCGCTGACTCTTTCGAACAAATTCCGCAACATATGTCACCTTTTGCAGGACTCCTGTGGACCGATGATCTGGTAAAGGCAGCAAGAATCCACAAGATGGGAGACGCGCGTGGTCCATGTCTGAAAGTCACTTTGATGGTAGTGCATATGTTTCATCATTTAGTCAGCTGAGACATTATTTGTTCTTTGATTTGTTTTTACTCCGGAAGTACATATGTCCATACACAACTTCGTTATAGTTTATTGATTTAAAAGAGTGTCCGTGGAGATTCTTGCACGTTCTTCTCCTTAGAGACCTACGCTTTGGAATGTGCAGATAGCTTCACATCTTCGACTGACCTTGATAATTCGGAAGTGCCTGTAAATGGTTTAATTGAAATTTCTATTCCATATATCTATCAATGAATACATTACTCAGTTCTTAAGATGTTTACTTGTACAAATAAACACAATTTTACCATGTTCTATACAGACAGCTACTCGGCAGATGGCACAGTAAATTGTCTTCATACATATGTAACTTTGTACAAAATTGACCTATATTCTACAATTGGCTCCCTGTTAGCTGGGCAAGTGGGCATTCCTTAGATTTTGGCTGCATTCTCTGTTTGTTGGTTGATTGTATGCATGATCAGTTGGAGGAGGCTTTGGACTTTCTAAGTAAGGAGTCTCAAGGTTGCGACAGCCTCTTTGAAAAGCTTGCGTTCGACAACTATCTCGCCTGACTGTAAGCGATAATCTGGTCGGCGATGGAGCACCCTCTTTTTTATTTTTTTGTTGAAGGGAAATCGTCAAATGACTTCTCCCCGCTCTGGGCGGAGTGGAAGGGAGTGTCAGACTCTTACTGACTAAAACCCACCCTTGATCCTTCTTGTGCCCTTTATGTTCCAGGGTCGCGGTGACTCTTTCGAACAAATTCCGCAACACTAGCAGGCACTGACACTTCGGGCCCCCGAGACCCCGTCTTCCTCTTTGAGGCGCGCGTGGAACACGACGCGCCGTCGACCCGGGCTTGGTTGTTATCGGACGGCGAGCCAACAATGGAGCACCCTTGAAGTAGGTAAAATATTCACACGTACGCTATCAAGATAACACGCTATCTTGTCTTGTGGTTTTTTCGCTTTTATTTAGCCACCATTGTGTTTTGTTTGTACAGTAAAAATGTTTACGATTGTGCTTTATTTTCTTTTCATAAGTAGTTTTGCAATAGTTTTGCAGACAAAAGAATTTATATTCAATTTTTACTCAGTTCACTCTCCTTGGTGATTTAACAATTTCAGCGTTTTTCTGCCTACCGATAAGTCAAAGCTATGTTTAGACAACACTATTTGGCAATTAAATATAAATGCTTCAAACTTCATAGTGTTTCTGAATAAATCTGAGTCATTTTCACCACCGCCGCAGCGAATGCCAACGGGCCGTCCCTGCTACACGCGGTAACTTAAACCATCAAATTAATTCCATTCACAATAAACGCCATTGACCCAAACAAAGTTCATGTGATCATTATAAATGCATGATTTTCCTTAATTGCTCCATTTACAAGAATATAATATATTCTTATAAAATATATTCTTAGAGTACCTAATGAGGAAACACTGAATTCCACGCAAAATATAAAGTTGTTCTAAAACCGCAAATTCTTAATAAAAGCTCAATCATATGCAGTTATTTATAATAATGAACCATCATATATTGGACTAAAGAAACAGTGCTGTTCTTATTTCAAATTTATTCTCACACGAAGAAAAGCCATAGACAAATGCAGAAGGAAGTCGTTTTCCGTTGAATTTGAATGAGGTTAAACCAGAAACATGAGGTTTGGCATACAAAATCAAATGATCATGTCCAGCAGTGGGCGAAGTCCCACTATGGATGACGATGATACTGAAATGGCATTGATAAAGAAATGATTACCCAACCTAGCAATCGAACACATCGCACAACTACCAATACTTCTGACGTATAGTAAGTATATTATCCTAATATACAACAGTTATGACTTTGACCTATAATTTTGTTTACACACACGTATTCGTGGCAGTTTAACCAATTCTGTTTAAATAAACATATGGTTTTGATAAATTTATTCGGTAAACATTTGTCAGAAATTATCCTTGAAGTTCGTTCACTGTATTAGCTAGGCGTTTTATGAACCCGCTTTATTAGGATTTTAAATGAGTACCTGGTAGCCATAGTAACCAGACAGATCCTGACTATTTAGAAAGGCATAAGAAGCAGAGGTCGCCCTCCAAATACCTGGACAAGGATAATCCACAACGATAAGTTGACGATGGACCAAACGGAAATGACGCGAAATCGCTAAGAGTAACGAAAATGTATCAGGAGGGCTGACCCCAAACAGGGAAAAACCAGGAGTTGTATCGATTCACAACCTGGTAGCCCTCCGTACCTCTGGGTATTAGGCAGTTGTTTCGTGTAGCCAGATCCCTGAGAGACCCTGAAACCAGCCACATCAAGGTAACTACCATGTCAACTGTAAATGTGTTGCCTTTCAACCGCAGTCTAATCAGTCTTCAACGTACTCGAGAAAATTCTAAGAAGAAATCCAGCCATACTATGGTATATCAATGCCATCATTATTTCATTATGACAAAAGAAATAGTACTATTCATCCTGTGTAGCAGTCCCTTTCAGGCTGAACATAATATCAATGCTGGTTCATTCTCTGTTAAGTATCTACTTATGATTATTATTATTATAGCTAGCTTGAAATGTCCCACTGCTGGGCAAAGGCCTCCCTCCACTATTTCCACTTTTCCCGATCTTGTGCCACATCCTGCCAATTCCCAAGGAAGACTCTCTTTTTTTCCGTCTCTTTTTTTTTAACGAACCACCCGGAGTTCAGCACACTAAGGCTGGTTACTGCTTAACTGGGCAATCCTGTGGTGGCCTCAAATGAATTTAAGACCCCCAGCCAGGGCAACGGCCCCATCTCGTAGCCTGCCCAGCTTAAATAGGACTAGGCTGGACATGTCTGCCGTATGTCCTTCGAGTAGTGGGCCTACAAAATACAAAGTTGGTACCCTGCTGAACTATCTAGTATAAAAATAAAAAGTTTTGGTTGTACATATATAAAGATTTAACAAAAGAAACAGAAAAAAAAAAAAAATTGATTGAGTCAGGCGTTACTTTGCGGAAATCCATTTTAAATTTGAAAATGAAAACAATATATCTAGTTTTAATTTCCGCGAATATTAGTGGGTTGCAGGTATGCACCTCCCTCCCGCCCGCTATATTATGCACATGCAAGATTACTGGGCAAATGCAAGGATTTTAAGCACATGCAGGAAGGCAATGCAAAACCCAACACCATTACCGACACGTGTTTCGCCTCTCCACGAGGCATCCTCAGGGGACGTGTTGACTCGCTGACCGTTGAGTTGCGACTGAGCATTTAGTTTTTTTTTTTTTTTTTTTTTTGGAATGGACCACTCGCAGTTCAGCACACTAAGGCTGGTTACTGCTCAACCGGACAATGACTGAGCATTTAGTACAAGGCACCCCCCTTTTATACACTGCCACCGTTGGTTATTTGTGTACAACTACCCACAAACATTCGCAGTAAAGGGGAAGGGGGGGGGGCGAGTCAACACGTCCCCTGAGGATGCCTCGTGGAGAGGCGAAACACGTGTCGGTAATGGTGTTGGGTTTTGCATTGCCTTCCTGCATGTGCTTAAAATCCTTGCATTTGCCCAGTAATCTTGCATGTGCATAATATAGCGGGCGGGAGGGAGGTGCATACCTGCAACCCACTAATATTCGCGGAAATTAAAACTAGATATATTGTTTTCATTTTCAAATTTAAAAGAAACAGACTTTAGTTCTCGACTAAAGCCTATATATGTAGATAACAAGATCTTGACACATCTGTTAGTAAAACCAAGTGTTTATGTACTCAATGAATCTGGCTTGCCTTGCAATAAATTAATCTATCTACTATACTAATATATAAGGCTGAAGAGTTTGTTTTTTTGCTTGAACACGCTAATCTGAGGGAATATTGGTCCGATTTGAAAAATTATTTCAGTGTTAGCCTATTTATCGAGGAAGGCTATATATCATCACGCTTAAACCAATAGGAGCGGAGTAGTAATGAAAAATGTCACAAAAACGAAGTTGCGCGGGTCAGCTAGTAATAATCTATACTAATATTATAAAGCTGAAGAGTTTGTTTGTTTGTTTGAACGCGCTAATCTCAGAAACTACTGGTGCGATTTGAAAAAATCTTTCAGTGTTAGATAGCCCATTTATCGAGGAAGGCTATAGGCTATATTTTATCCCCATTTTCCCACGGGAACGGGAACTACGCGGGTGAAACCGCGAGGCGCTGCTAGTAATAAATACTTTTATTTCAGACCTTGGTGTCTATTTTTTTTTTCCTTGGGGCAACGTGTATTTAAAAAAAAGTTGCCAAAAACTTTTTTTTAAATACACGTTGCCCCATATTAGGGTTTACTCCTGTATCGTGGATACGTTCACAAACATGCAAACTCACATACACAAGACACCCAGACCCGGAACAACTATCTGTAGGCCATACAAACATTTGTTCCGTGCGGGGATTGAACCCGCGACTACGCTACGCTTATCCACTGCGCCAACCATGTCGTCAACTAGGTCTGGCCAGTCTGACCAGATGCAGCTCTTAGATTTTATGGCTTCTGACCACTCATAACGACTGTCAAAGATGTCCAAATGTCCTTCAGAATCACGGAGGAAACTCGGCATGATCCGAATGGTCACCTTCAAGTTCACCTTCAAGTTTGATTCGTATAGCAAATGGAATGTACTAAACTAAACAAAGTTGATACTCGCAGACGAGACGATGGAAATCGAAAGTTTTACGATCGCCGTAAACCGCAAAGTTTAACTGCAAAACGAATTGTATTGTCAGTTATATTTACAAGCTTAATTAAACTAAACCGTTTCTATTGATATTTTTGAAAGGAAAACTTTACTAGGTAAATGCCGGTAATTCTATGAAATGTAATGTGCGCGAAATTGGGCATTAAAGTTAATTCTTACTACCGATGTGTCTACAGAATTTATTTGAAGTCTAATTAGCAAATGGGCCATTATATTAAATGAGAAATCAATCTATGAGCTGGCAACAATCATAAACAAACTTAAACATAGCTTGCGACATAAACGTGTTGCACCTCTAGAAAGAAGAAAGAAGAAAGAAGAAAGAAGAAAGAAGAAAGAAGAAAGAAGAAAGAAGAAAGAAGAAAGAAGAAAGAAGAAAGAAGAAAGAAAAAAGAAGAAAGAAAAAAGAAGAAAGAAGAAAGAAAATAAATTGCTGACGTGTGCCAACCTCTAAGTAGAGGTTTGTACACGTCGGCCTATTGCGCAGAAGGAGACTGCTGAAAGGGAGAGGGAGATCCCGATCTCTCTCCCGGCCTGCAGCCGAGATGTCCATCGCCCCCCATTCATCCGGATCGGAGGTGGCGGCGCGGAGGAAGTCAAACACCACGCTGGCACCATCCGGGGATTACGGAAGTCGCGAACACGTAGGGACACGTCGATATTTCCATTCGATACCGACACTTTTGCACTCGATATTTTGCATTCGATACTTTTACTCAATGAGAATATATTGGCAGATATCGTATTAAATAAGAACAAGACCTGAATATGCAAACTTGAATAAAACTTACTTTGAGAGAATTACATTTCAGCATGCCAAGCAAATATTTGGTAAGTATAATCCGGAAAAAAAGGACGCGAGCAGTTACTTAAGCATACATCTCAGGAACGTCTTATCAGAACTATAAAGAAGTGCATAAACGCCATGTCATCCTGACCAGCCAATTGTATATTGTCTGTCTTGTACTATCTGATTGTTGTTTACAACGCAGTAACAAGTCGACACAAGTGTTTACAATATAGCATAATCAGCCTTTTAACGTTCCCACTGCTGGGACACAGGCCTCCTCTCTAGGAGAGGGAATGGGCCGTAATCCACCACGCGGGCCCAGTGCGGGTTGGTGAATATCACATGTTGATTGTTCGATTTGTTAGTTCTAGGACATGCCGGATTCCTCACGATGTTTTCCTTCACCGTTTTGAGAGCAGTGGTGATGAAATTAATTACACAAAGTAATGCGCCTGGCTGAGTTTGAACCCACGACCTACGTAAGTCGGGACCGTTACCACTCGGCCACCACTGCTCTCAAAACGTGCGTGTGTGAGATTAGGGTTGAATGCGTTCGGGAACACAGACGCAGGCAGAGAGTTTCAATAAACATGCCTCTGTTTTGCAAGCACAACAGTAGAGCTTCTTTCAAAGATTTCTTTTTTTTTTTCTTTAATTTTCTGGTAATATGTGATACTACATAACACCATAACTTTTTTATCCTCCGCAAATCAACATGCTGGACTGAGCATGTTGTCCTACGCGGAACCCCAGAGCATAAATCTGAAAAGTATTTATTTTTAAATAATTAAACCATTTCGTCATTTACTCAGAAGATGAATCTAATCGCAGATTCGAAAGCGTGGATCTCTCGAAGGACGTGCAAGAAGCTCCATAGAAACTCATTAAAATCAAGAAATAGTTAACAAGTATGATGTTATTTCTAGTCACATAAGACATTCCGACATGAACTTCTCGCAACCTAAATGTACCACACAAAATACACTCTTAGATACAGACTATGTTTACAAACGAGTTCATTTCATTGACCATTTATAGCCTTCATTAGTTAGCCTTATTATAGAAATGCTCTAGTGACGCCAATTCGTATTCTCAGAACGATTTTGAAACATGGAAACCTGCACGCACGCACGCACCTATAAAAAGGCAAAGGAAAACATGGAACCAAACAAATCGATGGCCCCTTACGTAAGTACATAAAGACATGTCAAAACCGAGGTTTACAGGAGAGCGTAATTAATGTTCAAACTGAAAATGATAATGTTCACTGAGGATTTACCATAAAGTTATTTTTAACTTCAGAGAAATTTATTAATGAACGGGCAAATACATAGGTAGTGGGTGTGGCATGTGTACTGGCTCATAAATCTGGGACACGATTGACAGATTGTGAAGTAAATCAAGATGCTACGAGTATTTCTAAGGAAATATTGCTTTCACTCGGTAAAGAAATTACTATAGACGATTGACAAACGAGTAAGCAGCCTAAAAACCCATATGAGAGGTATTGCTTTCATTGCAGGAAAAGGATGTGTACAAAAAAGAAAGCATATTAACATTGCGAGCAGTTATGAATTCAGGCAGCCCAAGATAGTTACAAGTTAGGGCTTTTGTTAATGATGAGTGGAAAAATAAGCAAGCCACATCAGAGACAACGCGTTTTTGTGCCAGAGACAAAACCAAAATACCTCATCATCATCAACATTACAGCCCCATGTCGGTTCACCATCAAGGCACTCCGGAGACTCTCACACATAGCCGGAAATGTCTAATGAGCTCAATATTCGCAGGCAGTATCATGTATGACAACTATAATGACCAGTGGCTGAAATAGGTAGATTGATTGTATGTACTTATATCACGAACTGTCATAGAAATAAGCGGGAAAATGGCTGAGCCATTTTCCCGGGATTTCATTTCAGTCCTTACGGGATTGAATGAAATGTTATTGAACAAATTTCTGTTTTTAGAAAGCTAATAAAACATTTTATTAATATGGCGGGAATAACTAGAACTCTGCTTTTTCTAAATGCACGCGGGTGTAGCCGCTAGCAATAGCGAGAGCTGATATGTCTTCATCCTACACATGTTCCTAACAATTTTGATATTCCGGAAAACTTTAATATTCCAGAATCTCGGACGCATGTCCATATTAACATCTATGTTTCAGGTTATTGACCCCAAATCAATCTACCTATTCCGGCCACTGATAATGACTGTTGAGTTGTTGCCAATCCATTACTATAAGTAGAATCGGTGTATGACGGCAAAGTAATAAAATATAATAGTACAGCGGCATTAGTACGAGTTTTTTAATGGACCTGATGACTTTATAGGATAAACTTAATTTAATTCAATTAATTCATTTACTTGAATCAATTTCTCTATTACTTTCATTTAATTATTTGTTATAATATTCCATTTTGTTTTTTGGTTATATTCTTTTCTATTAATTTATAAAATCGTATCACGTCCTACCGTACTGTGCACACCTTGGTCACGGCAGTGCTAATAGGGTAGTTAACTAAAAAACTCTAAAAAGTCGTCAGATAGATTTTCAAAAAATATTGGACACGTATTTTTTCTTTTTTCACGTAAACAAAAAACGAAGACGGTACAGTGCGTTGAAAACTCGTGTGACGGCACTTCGTGCTACGACTTTTACTACGACGTGACGTCACAAGCCCCCACTCATGAATCTTTGAAGTTTTTTATCTTCGTCAATTTTTATAGATTTGATAAAGCAAAAAATAGAATAAATAATACCTAATATTTTTATTCCTCAGGAAACATCTCTTTTTAAGTCATTCTCTGTGTAATGTTTCTGTGACTTTGTCGTTGAAGTGCCATAATAAATAAATAAATAAATAAACTTCGAATTTTATCAAGCGCTGTTTAGCTTGTAGATCTCATACGATTTGACATAAGCGACTGTTATCTTGCACTAAATCCTCTATTCTTCTCCGGGCAAGCTCTTAAAACAAGTTTGTATCTTGTCTTGTATTGTGTGCAAATCCTATCCTACTAATATTATAAACACGAAAGTTTGTAAGTATGGATGGATGTTTGTTACTCTTTCGCGCAAAAACGACTTAATTTGATGAAATTTGGCACACAGGTGATTTATAACCAGGATTAATATTACAGGAAATTTTTACCCCGATATTCCCACGGGATCGAAACTTATGCGGGTGAAACCGCGGGACGCTGCTAGTAACACATAATCTCGAAGGGCGTTATGAGTTTATAACATAGCACATACCGCACAAATTTCCAAACACAAGTCAAGTACAATATTTATATGACCTTTATTGCCTATCTTGAGGCCTAGCGTGTGAGGAAGCAAAAATTCTATTTGCGAAACTAACGGAAGGAATGTAAATAAGGAAAAAAATGCTCTCATGAACCATATTTCGGTGAACGATTTCTAATATTGTCAAACTAACTGTGATAATTAGAAATAGGAACCGATTTTTTTTTCTGTGAACTGTTTGTCTCTGATTTTGCAACCATAATATTTGTGGTCTAAAAAAATCCCAGAACCTCTATGACTAAAACTTAACATACCTATTGGAACGCTCGTAACCCACGATTCAAAAAGAGAAGTCAACAAACTGAATACAGTTGACGTCAGCGGCTATATTGACCATGAACTACGCTGCTTTATGGACCATAACTTTATATTTACTACAACTACTTTCAAATGATTCTACGTCAATCTTTTAGAGTCCATTGTGATACATTTTGGTTAAATTGTTTGTTATCAGCTTCAGTTTGAACACTGTGGAGAGTATGGTGATTATGCAGCCTTGTCAACATCTTTTAATTGCACATTACTGTGTTAGTCAAATAATAAGAACTACAGTTGAACTACCTTCCTCCAAGCATAATGTTGTAAAGAGTTAAAATAGCGACATATATCAGTCTTGGCCATATCGTGGAATTGGATGAATGTGGCCAATATTTCATGAAATGGGCAGCTAAAACTGAACATATTGTTTCAACGTCCTGATTGATGACGTACCAATCCACGTTTGGCCACATAATTAATTCCTGACAACATCATAAAATTACAACTTCAAATCTTCTAGTAACTCGTCGAAGGAGCTCCGCTGTGTTGAGCTCCTATTTCTGTAAGGAACCTAACATAAATGGAATGACGGAAACTAAGTTTGCTCGCTTCGCTCGCTCACTCTAGCTACCACTGTCCCGTTCGAATGGCACCTATCCGTGTTGGGATGTCATAAGTTCCCTTTAACCTAACCTGAATACGATATGCCACGACATCATTCATACTTAATATTATAAATAGCAGCGCTCCGCGGTTTTACCCGCGTCCCTGTATTCCCACGGAAACGGGAACTACGCGGGTGAAACCGCGGGACGCTGCTAGTAAGATAATAAATCAAAATCATGGTCACAGTACAGTCAACCGGTCCACGACCACACATCTAAGAGGTTTTATTAATCAACATATCGTATCTGTGCGTATGAGGAAAGGAAGAAGCCGGGAATTAGTTTACCCCCTGGTGTAATTTCTATCAACCAAGTATGGACTATAGTCACTACGTAAGTAAAAGAGGAAGGAAAAAAACAACCGACTTCTACACAAAAAAAAAAACAAAAGTACAAAATTACTTTAATTTCGGAACTCGTGTTTTTGGTTGCTTTTTCGTTTAAAGTGATTCAATTTATTTTGTACGTTTTAGTTTTTTTGTGTAGGAGTCGGTTGTATTTTTATGTAAAAAGTGTTTTATTTTTCACTTTTTAGTGAAAGTGATTTGTCGATGATTATTGTTGAAAAGACATCAAGTTGTTTACCAAATCATTGCTAATCTAATGAACAAAGCTCAAAGGTCTGTCCTATGCTGTCATTTACCGGCCCGTTAAGAAAATATTAGGAAATCCCGTCACATTTGTCAAAATTTGAAAATCGAAGCGAGGACTTATTTTCATAATTACAATTTATGTTTATAGGCCGATTACTATTATCATATTTTTTTTTTCACAGATGATCGTAATTAATAGTCCAAGATTTTGAGATTAAACCAGTCTATGAATCTGAGGCCCACGCCCGTTTTTATGAAAAAGTGATGGACAGGTAAGTGGTCGAGCTTATTGATGATTAAATTATATTGATCTACAAATTAACACGTACAAGAAAACGTGTGTTTAATAAAACTGCGTCGTCCTTTGTGTGTCGTTGAAAGAGAAAACTTTAGTTTGTACGTTGCTTATTGAGATGCACGTACATTCGTAGGTACTTGGGATAAGAAATAATTTCTATACATTCACACATTGATATGTTAAGTAGAAGGTTTCACACGTATTTCACTAAATAGTTGTTTCATTTTCCATTGACGACAAAGCAGATGTGTATACATATCATCATCTGCCTAGCCTTTTTCCCAACTATACTGGGGTCGGCTCGCATATAAGCCGAATGCAGCTGAATACCAGTATTTTACGTAGAGCGGCTGCCTACCAGACCTCTACAACCCATTAACTGGGTAACACGGCAAGACTGGTGTCAGATTTTCTGGCTTCTGACAATCCGTAACGACTGCCAAAGATCTCCAAATGACAGCCGGGACCAACGGCTTAACGTGCTTTCCAAGGCACGGAGAAGTTTCGTTATGTTAAGATGGTCACCCATCCACACACACATTATACATACATATGTATAATCATTAATCCAATCAATAAAAAAGGTGGGTCCAGTATAAATAATTATACATCCATATCTATATTTAATTATTTTAATTTTATGCACTGGTACATGGGCGGACTGCAACAAGGCATACTCTACTAGTCAACCTTTGAGTTAAAAACACTGTGTACTCGTACAACAAACAAGTACAATTATAATAAAATGTTATATCGAAGAACTTCTAATACTAATAAAATACAAATATATGCTAAATAATAAACTAATAGATTAGATGGTTTACTCTTTCTGATTAAAATAAATCATAATAATTATGACGAAGACCAAACTAAGAATCACAGGCTATTAAGTAGTGTTTTCGGATTATTAACCAAATGCCCTGACAGCTATCGACAATAAACTACATTCCGATACGACACCACCTATCAGATTTCCCAAACCACAATGAGTAAACCTTAAATAAACCACTAAAGATCCATTACTGTCATAAATGTATACAGCAACCATCATTACCTACGTTCCCAATGAGCACATTTTATTCTTTTAAATCACAATTGTCACTTCCACTTATCTGCAGCTAGGTTTATTAGCGCCAAGGGTTGCGGAACTTGTTCGAAAGAGTCACCGCGGCCCTGGAACGCAAAAGGCAACACACACAGAGGAACACGGATGGGATTTAATCAGTAAGAGTCTGACACTCTTTCCGCTACGCCCAAAGAAACACGGAAGAAGTAATTTGATGATTTCCCATTCAAAATAAAAATTGGCGAACTTGTAGACTATATTATCAGGGGTGCAGTTTTTTTTTCTTCGTCGTCACCTCGCTGTTAAAGATCGCGACCACATTCGACACGTGTCCAATTATCGCGGTCTTCACCTGTAAAGGTACATACTCTCTTGAATAGCCTTCTTTATTTCTTCTGCCCGTCTACCCACACACACACACACACACACACACACAGTACCACCATTCGATCCAAATCTACGCTTCTACACTAATATTATAAGAGAAAAGATTTGTATTTGTGTGTGTGTGTGTGTGTAAAAACTGCTGTACCGATTTCAAAGATTCTTTCACCATTAGAAATCTACATTCACCCTGAGTAACATAGGCTATATTTTATCCCCGTATTGCCACGGGAACGGGAACAATGCGGGTGAAACCGCAGGGCGCTGCTTGTCTTAAATAAACGACTAGTGATCCATTAATACCACAAAACCGAAAACCGACCATAATTTTTATTTATTTATAAATTTATTTCCTGGAAGATTACCTAACAGACAAAAGAAATAACTATCTTCAGAAATAAATAATTCTGAAACTTTTTGCTGAAGCGCAGTGGCGTAGCGAAGGCGATTTTCAAAAGGTCTAAAATGTATGGGATTAGCCAACGCAGTCTAACTGTCAAAAAAAAAGAGAATGAGTTTTATTGTCCTACAATCTCACACACCCTCTCACTCTCACTCATGCACGCCTCCATCTCACACGAGTAGCCTTACACACTGATCAAATTACATATGTCACATAACTTGTTATTGATTTTTTTCTTCGTCTTAACTTTTACTATTTTTATTTTATTTTTTATCCTGTCTTGTATAAAGCACGTAAATTCTAACATGGAATCATTAAAATACTTAGTTTTAAGTACTTATTGGTAAATCAGGGGAACTGGCGTTGAGGGCTGAAGTACAGGTTATGCGTAGTGCGGCTCCAAATGCTTATAATACACTAACTGTAGATTAAGCACTCTATTGTGAAAAAATGTACAAACATTCTGTGAATAAATATTATTATTATAGTTAATTCTGAAACTTTTTGCTGAAGTGCAGTGGCGTAGCCAATACGATAGTCACAAAGTCAAAAATTTTGTCAATGGGATTCACAAATAGAATGGCACAATGTCTAGAACGCCAACACCACTTCAACAAAAAATATTTCATAGTAACATTATATTCTGAGCAACCATGCATTGAGATGAACCACTATAATCGGTGCCAGCGCAGATGGAACCAGTTAGAGGGTTCCCTGAGTACCTACGGAGATAACGACATCTTCTGAGAACGTGCGCGGCTCAGGATTAGACTGATAATGATAATGTAGTGGAGCGGTAGGCAGTAGGTCAATTCGGTAATATTATTCAAGTTTTTTTTTAGGATTTGTTTTTATTCCCTGTCATTTCGGAAAATAACGACTTGAAAATTTGTATGAAATGCCGTTCGGCGTATGCGCTCTTAAACAAAACAATTCATATTCCTACTGCTCTTCCCACATCATTTGCATTGTTCGGCAAGCGTACCACTTGACCACTGACACAGACTATGCTACCTAACCATAATGACTGAAGTATTCGTGACGATTTATTTTTAACTGACTTCAAAAAAAGGAAGAGGTTCTCAATTCGGTTGTCTTTTTTTTACCTCATAACTCCATAACCATGAGCCGGTTTGAAAAAATCTTTAATTTTGTGAAAGAACACTTTACAGTTGGTCCCGTAGAAATTTCATCAAATTCAGTGCAGTGTTTTGATTTTAAATCGACGTAGCTCGAAAAAAATATGATACATGTTAACGAAATTATCTATGCTATTTTTATAAATTTGTCATTCCAACACGATCTCATTGTCATTTTGCTAAAAGTTCGTAATCTACTCAATTCATAATGGTCGATCATTGGTCGGTCAATGGTCTCGTAATTCTTTTTGATAATTGACCTATTAAGAAGAATGATGACTGCAAAATGACGTTCTTATGATAGGTCACTGATCACAGGAACTGTCAAAGTTTTAGCAGATTACCGCATACGTCTGTCATTCATTGGTCATTATGTACGAGATTACTATTCTATTCTATGCCATTTCTTTCAATGGAGTGTCAGTGGTTGACCATTGCAAAGTCATAATGACGCTTTTATATTAGTAGATTACCAAACTTGTAAAAATCAACCATTATGAAATCAATGATACTCGTAGACCATTCTGTCACTATTGTAATAGAAGACTTGAGGCCCTGGCTTCTTGGTTAGACCTTAATGAGCCCCCCGTAGGCTTACATTGGTAGGTTTTACATTTATCTCTCAATCCATTTATCAGTATCATGACATTTACATAACTATCTGATAAACTTGTGTGACGTCACAGATTCAGCAGATTTCCCAAGACATTTTTGAGTTTTGCAGAGATCATGTGCATTTTGTCTTTTACTTTTAAAACAATGTCAACGTAAGATAAGAATGTCCTTTATTTTAAAAATAACAAACAGCAATGACTTTTTGTCTAGGAACATAAATACT
This sequence comes from Hecatera dysodea, assembly GCA_905332915.2. Classification (NCBI taxonomy): domain Eukaryota; kingdom Metazoa; phylum Arthropoda; class Insecta; order Lepidoptera; family Noctuidae; genus Hecatera; species Hecatera dysodea. The sequence goes on along the minus strand of HG995287.1, from coordinate 23,392,330 downwards.
CATAGCATTTTGGATCGTACAAAGATGTGTAAAATATGTAGGTAACTCCAAAGTGAAGCTACTAAGCAGTAAACGAAACGATCTACACAGAGACGTGCAAGAAATAAAAATATTGTCACAGAACTGACATCCATAACATTATTAGATATTATTGATAGGTTTGCGTCAGCACAATCTCACCTGTCAGAAAGCGACGATATTCGTGAATGGAGCACGCTCGCCCAGAAGTTATCTGTTCTCTCTTGACTTAAAGACCCCAAGATTGTAACTTAAACTTTTGTTCAATATTCATCATCTTCCTGCCCTTATCCCATGTTACTTGGGGTCGGCGCAGCTTGTTTTTTTCTTCCATTCTGTCCTGTCAGCCGTCACGCTATCACTAACTCCTTTTTCTTTCATATCACTCCTCACACAATCCATCCACTTTCGTTCAACATTATTAGAACTGAAATGAAGTTAGGCCTTAATGGAACGGCAGCATAGATAGACGTGGAGCGTAGTTCGAGCGACCGAAAAATGCAGCCAAAGTGACCGCTGTATGTCTGTCGCAGGGTTTTCATAAAATTCATTCACTAAAATTCAAATTCATTTATTCAATTCATTAAAATTCATTTAATTTTTTTTTTAATTACGTAAAATATAATTAAGTGAATAGATCTCATTAATATTGTGCTAGTGCTTACTACAAATGGAAATCTACATCTACAGGAAATCAAGAGACTAAAATGAACGCGGGTTGCCCGTCTGAGTTGTGTTTTGTGACTGAAGAAGCGGACAAAGGGCGGGGCGCGCGCGAGCGCATACGAAACAAAAGCGGCGGAAGCAACGGAAATGTATATCAGATTGATCATAAACCCAAACTAGTTCAGGTTTTTTTTATCAAAAATCTGGATTGTTACAGTTTTATGATGAAATTGAGTTTAAAATGTTCCGGTTTTTGATCCAAAAACTTAATTTTATGAAAAACCTACGACATGTCTACCGGCAATGTCGTAGAACTTACAAAGTTTTGAGCCAACGAAAACAGTTGAAAACAGCTTCAGGCTAGTTGCACTCGTGAGGCACGCAATGTTATTGTTTTAAAATAAATCTCCTTATTATCGTTTATGTATTGTGTGTGCCGAATAAACGTGTTATCTTTTATGTTTCTTAACGGTCTTGCCAGTAACAGAAAAGGAGAAGACCCCATTTTTTGGATAGGAAATCATCAAATGACTTCTCCCGCTCTGGGCGGAGCGGAAGGGAGTGTCAGACTCTTACTGACTAAAACCCACCCGTGATCCTTTTTGTGCCCTTTGCGTTCCAGGGTCGCGGTGACTCTTTCGAACAAATTCCGCATCCCTAGCAGGCACTGACCCCATGGGGCCCCGTCTTCTTTACTGACGGCTCTTTGAGGCGCGCGTGGAACACGACGCGCCGTCGACTCGGGCCTGGTTGCTATCGGACGGCGAGCCACCCATAGCTCGCCATACGCAGGCCCAGGAGAAGACCCCTACGTATTATAAATATTATACCTAGAACCGCTTCATGACTCAGAATCAATCCTTTCCGCACTGTTTTCTTTAAATATCTATTTCCTTCCCATCCGGTCAATAAACCCTTGTTTCCTGGACCTCTCGTACTGGATCCGTCACAATTAATTTCTTAACTAAACTAATTGAATAGTTACCGGGTCGAGCGCACAGGAGGGTCTTTATCTATGACATAGTATAAACAGGGGTAGTAGGTTATCTCCGGCCTAATTCGCGATATAATTGCCTACTGTCTTAGGGTTGTCACTTTAACACATCTCTGTTTAACTAATTCAGTGATCATTAGTCAATAAAGTTCAACAATGGTTTGATTTTACAACTGTAAGTACTTACCTACTTAGTTACTATACCTACAATACTGAGAAATCGGCATAACTAAACGTAAACAAAGCAATAGCGGCAAATCAATTGATAGATCAAAAGTACCTACCTAATATATTCTAGTAGGAAATTAGGCCTACCTACCTACTTTCTCTGTGTGATAGAAAACTAATAAAAATAAGTAAGTAGGTATCTCATCATCAAGTAAAAATTATATGCTAGAATAAGTGACTAGCTTACCTTTCCTGTTCATTAGGTAATCTGAACAGAGATAATTCTGGAATCGATGAATTATTGAGACACCCAAACACACAGCAATATGTTCTCCTGCGACTGTCAGACATTTTTTATTAATTTAGCGGTGACGCGCGAACCTCGTGCAGTGTTAGCCCCGACTGGCGCACTGCGAAACGGGTCGAGACTTGTTAAAGTGTGCGTGCGTCGACGCATAGATACTATGGCGCACACATACAAGCCGCGCGCGGTGCGTTTGTATGAAGATAAACTACTACCCCTGTTTATACTATGTCTATGACCCGGAAGGTTATCATCTGCATAACTTGAAGAAGTGTCAGTCTGTTCCTAAATCGTTCACTATGTTAAAAGGTCAGTTACTATAAAGTAACACGGAGTATGTCCTTTGTCAATTGTTAGTACTTTAGGATAATATCGTGAGGGAAGAGTCCTAGAAGCGGAAATCGAAGACATATTACAGTGGCGTAACTATAGGGTCGGGCCCCCGACCCAAATGTTTAGTTGACAATTCACGAGAGTGTACAATCTCTTAAGATATTTTATAATCATACGGAGGTTGTCATTTTTCGGTGACATGTATAAACCTATGTCTTGGAAATAAAACTGGAAAATCCCAATCAAAACAATTTGCCACCGGCCCCAATGGTATAGTTACGCCACTCATATCATCAAATTTATATATTGCAACTACATAATTTAGCCCCGCTTCCAGACTGGTCTTTGGTATCAAAAACAATAGAAGGATGTCCCTCTATTGTTTCTGGTTATAACCAGAAATATCTATGCGAAGGCAATCCAACGAGAAGAATCATTCAACATTGGCCCGAATATAATATGTGATACACGGGGTTTACAACACACAAAAATGTCTGGCCTTGGCTAACACCCAAGGTCCGTGGAACCACGACTGTACATGCGTCATCTAGGCCACTGGGGCAGTTCAAAGATAATAAAAATTATTATCAATAGGTGACTCATTAGTAACTGATAACAAATTGATTACTCTTAAATGTTTATATGCTAAGTATCGACAGTGAGTCACCTGCCGTAATATTTCGAGGTTCTAAGAATGAACAGATGCTCGATATTCCGTAAGATCAGTGGATTCGTCAACTTATAAAATAGGAGATTTATTGTTTTAGCGGAATTCGAAGCCGTGAAATAAACCCATGTTTGTATTCCAAAGAAGTGAACGCTAGTTACCGCGGTCTCTTGGTTTTATCTTTGTTTAACTACACGTGTGTACGTCTGATTTCTTATAATTGATTACGTGCGTATTTTTATGATCAATTTTTAATAATGATTTATATATTGTGACTGCCTTTTAAACCGAATCTTTCTGGTTTCCATATCTTGCCGTATCTTGTAATTATTATGTCCATATTAATATTATAGATGAAAAAGTAACTCTAGCTGTCTGTCTGTTTAATAGCATAGCATAAGCATAATATTAGCCCATAAATGTTCCCACTGCTGGGACACAGGCCTCCTCTCTAGGGGAGGGAATGCCGCGTAATCCACCACGAGGGCCCAGTGCGGGTTGGTGAATGTCACGTGTCTTCGAATTTTTGGTTCTAAGACATGTCAGTTTCCTCACGATGTTTTCTTTCACCGTTCTGAGAGCAGTGGTGATGGAATAAATTACCCAAAGTAATGCGCCTGGCTGGGTTTGAACCCGTGACCTACAATTCGTAAGTCGGGGCCGTTACCTCTCGGCCACCACTGCTCAAACACAATCCCTCACTGTCTGTCAGTCAGTTGTTACGTCTAAACAGCTGAACGGATTGGGATGGAACTTGGCACTCGTGTAACCCAAGTCAGCGTAGTGTCTGTCGGCGTTTAGTCGTATACTCTAAATTATCACATGAAGCGAGAGGAAAAAAACAGCTTTTACTTTTTTGATCTGACCCACTTGTCCGATACAAAAAAATAAAAGCTTTTTTTTTAAGGACCAATCTTAGCAACCACGGTTAAGTGTACAAGTTGTTTTACTGTTCCGTCGTCACAGTTGCTAATAGCCAGTGAACTGTCGCTTGATTGCCGTGTGAAGAAGCACCGGTTTTCACGCCGACTACAGTTTACCGAAGCACCTCGTTAGTCTTACTTTGATGTGCTTGTTGAGTATGTAAACAAATTATGATGAACAAAATGACTTACACCCTTTTTTTTTTTTTTTTTTTTTTTTTTTTTTTTTTTTTTTTTTTTTGGATGGGAAATCATCAAATGACCCCTCCCGCCCTGGGTGGAGCGGTAGGGAGTGTCAGACTTTTACTGACTAAAACCCACCCGTGCTCCTCCATGTGCCCTTTGCGTTCCAGGGCCGCGGCAACTCTCTCGAACAAATTCCGCAACCCTAGCAGGCACCGACCCTATGGGGCCCCGTCTCTGGTGCTGACGGCTCCTTGAGGCGCGCGTGAAGCACAACGCGTCGTCGACTCAGCCTGGTATCGGACGGCGAGCCACCCACGCTCACCGTCCACAGGCATCAGCCACTGCGCAATAGCACAGCGGCCGACTTGTCTCTGGAGGAGGCCGAAATGGGACCATTACTGGCACTCCATTTCAGCCCCCTCCCGAGTACCGGGAGTCGCAGCACCCACAGCAGAAGCGGCAGAAGCGGCGACGGAAGCCGCGGCGGCGGCAGAGGCGGCGGCAGAGGCGGCGGCGGCGGCGGACCTCTTGCCCTTGGTCGGGGCGGATGGCGCGCAGGCCCTTCCCCCAGCCCAGTGCTCGGCCGGCTTGCCAACAGCCGCACATGCACTGCAGTGCGGCGTGGCCTCGCACGAGCCGGCCCGATGACCGGGCTGACCACAGCGGAAACAAAGTCCACTGCGGTCCACCTCCGAGGGGCACATAGCTCCCGTGTGGTTGCCCACATGGCAGCGGTAGCACCTCAGAGGTCTGGGTTCCAGCAGTTTTACCCGCGCAGAAACCCACCCCACCAAGAGCCTTCGACCCTCCGACACTGTTCTGGCCGCCGTCACGGGGCAGCTCACCACAAGGGTTTGCATGCCCGTGTTGTCAGGCCGGAGGGTGCCCGCCTTGACGAGCTCGGCAGAGCACCCCCCAGTCCTGGCGACGGCGGCCACAACCTCCTCCTCCGTCACGGAGTCGTCCAGGCCCACTATGCGCATGTCAATGCACTTAGTCGGCCTGGACACTCGAACCTCGTCCGCGGGGAGGACCTCCTTCAGCCTTTCGGCCAGGGCGTCCGCGAACGGGCCACTCTCCGCTCCGGCGAGCTCGAGCTTCCGGGCACCGGTCAGGGTTCTCCTGATCCCGAGGCCCCCAGTGATGCCCAGCTCCCGGAGGTTCACCGCCTCCTTCGCCCGCTTCATAAGGGCGAGGTACGTCACGCCCCTCTGTTCCGCTTCCGGCTGCAGCGTTAAAACTACAGCCGCGGACTTCGGGGCGCGGAGCCTCGCCGCGATGGCGTTTGCCTTCCGCCGCTGCCTCTTGGCCTTGCTTTTGGCCGCCTTTTTGGCCTGCCGCTTTTCTCCAGCAACCTGCCATCCGGCCTCGGCCGCAGGAGGGTCCGAGGTTGGGGGTGGGGGCGGCTGCGGCGCCACTGGCGCAGCAGCTTTAGCCGCTTCCCCTCCAGCCCTCCTCCTTCCCCTCTTCGCCGGGGCCGACTTGGTCGTCGCCGGCGTCGCGGGCGCCGGCGTCACAGGCGCTGGCGCGGCTCCCGCCTTGGCCTTCGCCTGGCCGGACATTCCCGGGCCAGCAGCCACCGCGGCTGCATACGAAGCCGCCCTCTGCCGGCCCGGGGGCCCCTGTGTCGCCGCTAATGGGGGACGCCGAATCATGTTCTCCAAGACGGAGAACTGCTTCTGGAAGGGCGCCAGCTCCTGCCGCACCAGGCTCCGCACCTGGCTCAGCACTTGGCTCCCCTCCAGCGCCGCCGGACTCAGCCCCCCCTGCGGCCCCTCAGAGGCCGCTCTGGCCATGCCAGCCAGGTCCCTCCGGAGCGACTCATTCTCCGCAATGAGTCGCTCCGTTACGGCCGCGAGGCGGGCGACCTCCGCCCGCAACTCTGTCGCCTCTCCGGACCCGCCGACGTTGGCCGCCGCTGCCGCCAGAATAGAGGCTTTGGCCGCACTAATGGCCTCCCGCTTGGAGGACTGCTTCCGCTTGAAGGCCACAGCGCGGATCGCGGCCTCCACGACCTCCGCAAACTGGGCCTTCTTCTCCACGGCCGTGGGAGGTGCCTCTCCCGGGGACTCTTCGTCGTCAGAGTCGAGAGGAGGCGGAAGAGTAGAGGGAGCCCCACGACCGCTCCCTCCAGGGCGCTGCCCCTCCTCCACCAGCCTCTCGGCCCGACGCCCCGCCCCCCGGATAGAGGGAGCCAGCCCCCTCCCTGCCTCAACGCCCCTGCCCCGCCTCGCGGTGGGGATCTTACGGGCGGAGGCAAGCTCGCCCTCGGAGGACGACTCCCGGTCATCCTCCCGTCTGGGCCGCTTGCGGAAGAACTTGACGTTCTCCGCAGCAGCAGCAGCCCCCCCTCTTCCGTCTCTCGAGCCCGCCGAGCTGACCGTTACTAGGTCAAGTGCAGAGCCAGAATCTGACCCTGCACCTCCCCGGCGCTCAGGCGAACTCCCCGCATCACAACCGAACGCCATCAGCTCCTTGAAGGAAGCGGATCCGGATGACGTCGATTCTGAGCCTCCTCGGCTCTTGTTGCCACTGGCAAGCGGAAGGTCTTTGTTGCCCACCCCATAGTACGAAGGGCAGCCCGCCGAAGCGGGGCGGGATTCCCCGACCGCTGAGCAGTCGGGACCCGCCTGGGGACTTATTTTACAGAGGCCTTTTGATTCCATCTTTTTCCTTTGAAGGGTGCGGTCCCTTACTCCTCCGCCCTTTCTCCATCACAGGGCCTCTCCTCCCACCCGCTCACTGCCTTCACAGCCACGTCTGATGAGCAGACGCGTACCAGAAGGCAGTGAGCGGGATTCCTCGCGTGTGTGTCTCTCTTGGTCTGATCCCTCACTTGCGACCTTCCGGCATGAGTGGCTCTACCGGGAAAGCTCGCAAGATCATTGAGACGCTCAAGCCCCACCACGACGACAACGTGGAGACACATTCGGTGGGGATGACTTACACCCAGCTCCAGTAATTTAAATGCAAGTCAAGTGATCTGATTAGCCGTTAGAAATTCATGCAACTTATTAATCAATTAATTTGCAAAATAAAATACTTATTAGTTCTAGTTAACATTTGATTTTCGATCGAGAAATATCCGTTACAATCTATCAAGTCAGATTTGACAGCAGGATGCAACATTGCTCTATTAGGAAGTACGAAAGAGACATGAATTAAATATCTGTCTGCTAAAACGATCTTCTGTCTCTCTCATCAGCTGTCAAATCCGACTTCTTAGATTGTCACGAAATATCTTTGATGTAGCTGATATAAAAAAGGAGTGGGTTAGGAATTAGGTGGATGCGGAAGATACTACACGTGTCATTGTAGCAATAATAATAGTAATTTATTTAATTCAGAATTAGTCCATACATTACATAAAACCAATAAAAACATTACAATAGAGTAGTTGACTAAAAAAAATCTGATTAGTCTTTCATAATAGATTTCCAAAAAATATTGGACACGTATTCATTATTCACGTAAACAAAAAATGAAGCCGAAGTGAAGTGCGTTGAACGCTCGTGTGACGTCACTTCGTCCTACGATTTTTACCACGCCGTGACGTCACAATCCCCCACTCGTGATTTTGTCTTCCTTCCTTTTTACCTTCGTCAATTTTTATAGATGTGATAAAGCAAAAAATACGTGTCCAATATTTTTCGATAATCTATGTATGTGACGGACTAAATAGAATCATATTTTTATTCCTCAGGAAACATCCCTATTAAATAATCAACATTAAATTAAATCAAACATACACATTACAATTAAAAATTCATTCAACTACCTACAACTACAAGCAATGGTTATGCAGACTTCGTCCAGCAGAAACATCTGTCAGCTAGATAGCCGATTTTTTTTCCTGAAATCTGTGTAAAACATCTTTTATTACTTATTCTATCGAAGTTCACATGGAATTTGGTTTCACCAGAAACAATAATGATGGAATGCAGGGAATGAAAAACACAAATACAAAAATAGATCCCCACTTTTTTTTAAATCATCATCTTAATAAGAAAGATGTAATTACTACAACTTTTACAAAGATACTCGACATGAGCCTCTGACGTCTGTTTTACGTCCTCGGACCTTCGATCAATAATACACCTCGGACAACAAAAAGAGAATCGGCGCCATCTGACGCAGTCACCTGCGGCCACCTAGCGCGTCATTACGCTGTGACGTTTATCATCTTAATACCGGAGATTATAAAAATAGAGTATGTGCTTAGCGTGTTTCCCTACTAAGAGGGATAACGATACCTGTTTAAATGTAAATGCCGTTATAAGCTTGTAACGATGTAGTGGACTTACCTTTTTTTTTTCTCTGCATTGGAAATCATCAAATGACTTCACCCGCTCTAGGCGGAGCGGAAGGGAGTTTCAGACTCTTATCGACTAACGGCCGAACCCAATAACCGACCTATCTCACTGGAGATAGAAAAACAAATGAAACAACAGAAAACCTATATAATTTTTCTGTTGTTTCATTTGTTTTTCTATCTCCAGTATGTGATAGATCGGTTATTGGTTTCGGCCGTAAAACTACAAATCTAAGTGCCAACAACCATAACCATCTAGATTTTCATGGCTTTTAATAAGGTTCTATGCAGCGTGTTCCAGAAGTGCCTGGGGTAGCTGATCTATACTAATATATAAAGCTGAAGAGTTTGTTTGTTTGTTTAAACGCGCTAATCGCAAACTGCTGGCCTGATTTGAAAAGTTCTTGCAGAGTTAGTTAGATAGCCCATTTAACGAGGAAGGATAATCTATTAGGCTTATGTATCATCACACCAAGACCAATAGGAGCAGAACACCACTGAAGAATGATTCAAAATTGGAGGTAACTACTACACGCGTACGAAATCGCGGGAAGAAGCTAGTATAGAATAAGACAAAAAAGTTCAAAATAAATCACTTCAATCTGTGATTGAACTAAAGAAACGCCACCATACGTAACAAACTGCTTGAAAAGATATTAATTCGAAACTTCTTAGACGGTATTTTTTTCAAAAGTCATCTTACTTTTTGTTTTACTTTTTTTCCTAAATAGGTAATATGTCAACTACCGAACATCACCCTGAAATATTACCACGCACTTCTGGAACAAGCTGTATGTATGACTCGTAAATCCTAGTATTCGTCAGCATTTTTACCGTCATCTCGTCGACGCTCATTCTCACATAAACATATGACGTTTACAGTTGACTATCATTTTATTTGTCAGTTTACAGTTATCAGTAATATTCTGCGCAGTAGCCGTACGGCGGTGAAAACACGGCCTAGGTACCGACGTACAATATATAACGAAGGCAGCGACGGCGCGCGGAGCGATACAGTCGTCGTCATCTTGGTTCGGTGGTAAAGGGTCCAATTCATAGGGTCGGTCGTTGAATTATAACGCGAATTGTAAATATAACCTCACCTTTGATCAAATAAACTTAAATAGGCAATAAAGGGTAATAATAATTTAACTAGGCATTTTTGGAATGGACCACTCGAAGTTCAGCACACTAAGGCTGGTTACTGCTCAACCAGACAATCCTGTGGTGGCCTCGAATGAATTTAAGGCCCCCAGCCAGCTAGGGCTCAAAACTACTTTAAAAGTTAAATGACCGCTTCGCTAAGGGCATCCCCTGTGGGATCCGGGCCTCGGCTTAACGGGGTCATTGAGGGAGGGTAGCAAGGGACAGGCTGGGTCTGATTATTATTTAGGGGATTATAACGCTAATGGCTCAGCCGCGCGGGCTGGCTCGTTAGTCAAAAAACGGGGAGGGTCATTACGGGGGCGTCGCGCTGGGCCTCGTCGGCGAGGCCGGAATACGGAACGCGGTCTGTTTTTGTACTTTCTTAGGGTGCTGGTTTTTTCTACAGCTTTTCTGGATCAGGGTAATGGGGTCATCAGGTTCAACTAAGGAGTGCTGTGATCGGCGAATCTTGCTGATTTTGGAGGGAGCGTATCGGGTAGTTTACGAGTAACTAGGCAATGCGACAGTTTCGTTTTGATGACTTTGTCCGCGTCTCGATGCGAAGTGCCCGTTCGACAATACTAACTTTCCCAAACGACTCTGTCCACGTGCCGCCATTACAAAATAACGTCACGGCGTTTGCCCCACTACTGCATTAATCAATTGAACAACTTTTATCAAAACGATATCGTTATCCACGACACATATTTCCTCATAACCCGTCTTGTTTAATACATTTGCCAAGCCCTTAATATTAGCAGACGTTACTTTCCGATACTTTATCTTTCAGATAAGATTAATCGAGATATTTCAGAGGCCTCACAGGTCAAGTTTTCCATGATTCGCGATCCTATCCTCCGTACTGCGTTGCTCATCTATATCTATATAATATAAAAATTTGTATTTTTGTATGTAACGAATAAACTCAAAAACTATTGGACCGATTTCAAAAATTCTTTCAACATTAGAAAGCTACATTCACCCTGAGTAACATAGGCTATATTTTATCCCCGTCTTCCCACGGGAATGGGAACTACGCGGATGAAACCGTGGGGCGCTGCTAGTTGTAGATAAAGGTAGTAGATACATTTCTCAGGATTATATTTAAACTGTGACTGCAGAAAGGGCCTTATATACTGCGGGTATGGATTTGTTATTAGAATCATATCACTTGTGTATAGCAACAAGTTAACCATTTTGTGAGGTAAGGGATTAGATTTTTGAATTTAAGGTACTGTTTTCTAGAAAATCCGTTGAATGCTGGCACCGAGTGTTTTTGATGACTTTCCCGGGCATAAAGGGTCTCAAAATAAAACATTAAGGATTGATGCGAGAGAACAAGGATTGTAGCGATTTTGTGTACACCAATTGCAACATATACAACATCGAAAAGCATATAAACATTATCGTGCTTGCTAACTGCTTTGAATTAAGGCATGTCGCCAATGCGATCTTCGTCATAGTGCATTCACGAGAGCAGTGGTGGCCGAGTGTTAACGGCGTCGACTTACGAATTGTAGGTCGCGGGTTCAAACCCAGTCAGGCACGTTACTTTGTGAATTTCTTTCATCACCACTGCTCTCAAAACGGTAAAGGAATTGAAAAAACATTGTGAGGAAACCTAGAACCAAAAATTCAAAGACATGTGACATTCACCAACCCGCACTGGCCCCGCGTGGTGGATTACAGCCCATTCCCTCTCCTAGAGAGGAGGCCTGTCCCCAGCAGTGGGAACATTAAAAGGCTGATTATGCAATTCACGTTCAGTGGGCGTTCTCGCTGCGATATGATTAGGATACAAATAATCTGATATAAGAGTTATAAAATCAATAATTAAGATAACGCACTATGATCAATGTTTTGTTTCCGCTAATCTACACTAATATTATAAAGAGGAAAGATTTGACTGTTTGTTTGTTTGCATTGAATAGGCTCCGAAACTACTTGACCGATTTGAAAAATTCTTTCACTGTTGGGAAGCTACACTATCTCCGGGGAGAGCAGTGGTGGCCAAGTGATAACGGCCCCGACTTACGAATTGTAGGTCGCGGGTTCCAACCCAGGCAGACGCGCTGTAATTTATGTATTTATTTTCATCACCACTGCTCTCAAACCGGTGAAGGAAAACATCGTGAGGAAACCGGCATGTCCTAGAACCAAAAATTTAAAGACATATGACATTCACCAACCCGCACTGGGCCCACGTGATGGATTACGGCCCATTCCCTCTCCTAGAGAGGAGGCCCTTGTCCCAGCAGTGGGAACATTAAAAGGCCGATTATGCTATCTCCGGTGAACATAGGCTATATTATATCCCCATATTCCCACGGGAACGGACACTACGCGAGTAAAACCGCGGGGCGATGCTTAGGGATGTTTCCTGAGTAAAAATTATATGATTATGTTTAGTCCGTCAGTTAGATTATAGAAAAATATTGTACACGTATTTTTTCCTTTATCAAATCTATAAAAACTGACGAAGATAAAAAGCATCAAAGATCAGGAGTGGGAGCGTGTGACGTCACGGCTCGCTAAAAATTGTAGCGAGTAGTGACGTCACACGAGTTTTCAACGCACTGTATCGTCTTCATTTTTTGTTTATGTGAAAAAAGAAAAAATACGTGTCCAATATGTTTTGGAAATCTATCAGACGGACTAATTAGATTTTTTTAGTCAACTACCCTATTAATCAGTCTATCCTTTGAAATGCATTGAGAAAATCATTATAAAGATTTCACGATTAATCAGTGAGAAAAAAGTGTTCCAAATGTTCAGTTGACATTGTATCGACAGTTTAAAATCTCTCGAGATATTTTATAATCTTACGAAGTTTGCCATTTTCCGGTGGCATATGTACAGATTTTAGCTAGGCTACTTTTTGGGTGACGTCGGTGATCTTTGCTGAATGCTTATTTATTTATTCAAGTAACACACACTATATTTACAGGACGATGAATACAATAGTGGCTTCAAAAAACATTATAAAAAATAATGGAAAATCAACTCATGTACTTAATCTAATACTTAATAATCTAAACTTTAAAAAATGGAAAACAACAGAATCCTTATCCTAATCTGAAGACGGTCTAATAAATCTATATCTCCTTATATCTAATGCTGCGCTGGATTGCCCAGATAATATCCAACGACCTTGCGGCAGTTCGTGGCGAAAATGGCGGAGCGAACTTTACGCCTATCGTTAGAATTGGTCCTCACTTGCCCAAAGCCGGGAGGAATAGAAAGAAGATAGCGAGGACTTTGCCTTTGCCTGGAGTGAGACGCAATAGGTTAAAAAAAAAAAAAAAAAAAAAAAAAAGATTGAGTCAGGCCTACTTTGCGGGAATCCTTGCATTTGCCTTATAATCTTGCATGTGCATAATATAGCGGGCGGGAGGGAGGTGCATACCTGCAACCCACTAATATTCGCGGAAATTAAAACTAGATATATTATTTTCATTTTCAAATTTAAATAAAGTCAATTATAATAATAGTCAAGTCGAGTAGAACATCACACTAATTAGTTAAAATTATCAAACTATGGCGCCAGCAGAAATAGATTATTGAAGTCCAAACCAAACATTTCATCAAAATGAAGAAATATTGATTCTTTGAACGCGTAACGACCATAGTTATCTCCAGACACAAAGATATGAATGATAAAATACATTTTTCCTTTACAACAATGGAAGACTGGGCGCCACTTTAAAGGACTAAATATTGATAATAAGTACTACTTTTGTTAATGTTCTTTGATGACAAGCGTTAAATAGTCGTGTAAGTTTGAAATTGTCATAAATTCCATCACATTATCTTAAATTCCATCTTTGGTATTTGTAATAGACATTCTTAAGGTTTTGTCGGGAAATTATCTCTTCAATCGCAAAGGATCAGATGGAACGCGATTATCGCTGGTTTTGGACCATTACAAAACAAAAAGAAAAATACCAGTTAGTTACCAAACTAAGAGATGAAATCAAATAGTGGATAGAGTGAGTCTATTTGCTGAACATAACTAAATGATAAATGATTTTTATTTTGTAAGTAGGTTGTAAAACACACTTTTACACGTCAATCTTTTTTGGCCGATATAAACTAGATGAGGCCGGTGTTTCCTACCCTGAGAAGAAACACCGAAACAAATAGCTTACTACCCTGAGAAGAAACACCGAAACAAACTCAGAGGTCAAAGTCTCTTTTGAAGTCCATACAATTGTACTGGTCAAGTCCTTGAATGCCGATTTTGTCAAATATGGCTGCCCGTGCCAGAATATCGTGTGGAGACGGATGATGGTTACATACTTACCATGTTCAGGATCGAGAGGAAAAGCCAAACAGTTCTGCTAATGCATGGGCAAGCGGCATGGTGACATTCACCAACCCGCACTGGGCCCGCGTGGTGGATTACGGTCCATTCCCTCTCCTAGAGAGGAGGCCTGTGTCCCAGCAGTGGGAACATTAAAAGGTTGATTGTGCTTATGCTAGGCGTCCGCCATGTGCCGCCACCTCGAAAAGTAAGCGTACCATGACCAGTACGCATGCCACCCATAGGCAACACACCTTTTACCAATACTTGTATAGGATATTTGACAAAAAAAAATCAAATTAATCCGTCAGTTAGATTATCGAAAAATATTGATATATGGAATATGTTTTTTTACTCAGGAAACATTCCTATGGTGTCGTGCATACAACCAAAGAGTGACATTTCCATCCAATATCAATAATAAAACCTATCATCGAATCCAACCTTAAATCCAAACCGATTAATAAAGCTTGTAGTGGGTCGAAACACTACAAATAACACATTTCCTACTCGAATTGTATCTTTGTATAATTTGGTGAAACGTAAACCTAACGTTTCACAAGTTTACCATTCATCAGACACAAATAGAAATCTTGTAATAAGTCACATGCACGGAGATACAAATAAAACCTATTTGTTTATATTTATTCGTCACATGATACAATACGTCACCGGTATTCCGTGGGTGTACTACAAAACATCTTGTATACATACAAGATCAATCTAAATGAAAAAAAAAACCGATAATAATAATAGGTCAGTCATAATTATGTAAAGTAGTCAATGACTTTGTTTCTAACAATATATGCTACTAGCAGCGTGCGCGGTTTACCCACGTAGTTCCCGTTCCCGTGGGAAAACGGGGATAAAATTTCCTATGTTACTCGTTGATAATGTAGCTTTTCAATGGTGTAAAAATTGCTAAAATCAGTCCAGTAATTTCGGAGCTTCTTCGATACAAACATGAAGGTCTTACCTCTTTATAATATTAGTATAGATAAAACTCTGAAGAGATCTGTGCAAAAATGAACAAATATAATATACACGATTCACTGAAGAAGCCAGGCTCAAGCATTAATTAAAATTCGTTTCTACCAATCAAGTAGCTTTAATGAATATTTAGTAATCATAGGCGTAAGGTGCATAAAGAGGACCACGGGTGGGTTTCAGTCAGGAGTCTGACAATCCCTTAAGTCATTTGATGATTTCCCCCTCTGAAAAAAGGTCTAGGTACACCTATGTAGGTAAATAATGTTCAGCACGAGCCTATAAGCACTAAAAAATAACCCTAAGAAAATAAGGATTAAAAAAAATGTCTACAGCGGAAAGAATAATTTATTTATTCATTTCATTTTAAAGAAAGTTGACAGACTAATAACAATTTTGGATTTTTTATAGAATGCATTTTGCATTCGGCTATGCTTGTATGTTACAATTTGAATTCCATATGGCCTTTACACACAGCTAGGAGAATTTTATAAATAAGTACTGGTTTTGTGGCTAACAAAAGCGGTATTTATAAAATTCTCCTAAGCGTTTGTCAACCAGAATGCACATTCCGATGCGAAGCCACACTAATTTGCGAATGAAATTACTTATTAAAGATTCCTTATATAAGGTAACTACCTACTTACTTATTACTAAAAAATATTTTAATCAACTAAACACAATGCTATAAGGCCACTAGTTGTGGGTATATTCTTAGTTTAAGATTTACTTTTATCATTTTTATCTTAGTGTGCAATAAAGTATACACCTACTAATTAATTAATCTTAATCAATTTCCCGTAAACAGTTTACCAAACAGTTGACTATGTTTCAGTGGAAATTAGTTTGTCAACATCACCGGATTTTAAGAAAAAATATGTGTGATACTGATATTATTATCTATGCGCCGCGCGCCGTTGCGAATGCATAGATAATGATGTTGATGTATTCTTTTTTTTTGTATTACATTACTTCATTTAGTGTTAAGTTCACAGAACACGTAGGTAATTTAAAAAGAAACAGATACGAATCTACTTTTTTTTTCCATTTTATCAAAGCTAGCAGTGGATTGCCAATTAAAGCGAGTAATAAAATTAAGAGACTGTTCAGAAAATATGATGATGCAATGCTAGTACAGGCACCTAATGCCAAACAATCTAAGGAGTTAAACTTCGACACGAAAAGATAAAGAAAAAAGAAAAATGTTTATTTAGAACTCGGACAAGACAAGCAAAAAGAAATTAAAAGTTAAAACTGTGCGAGGCCAAAAAAGATCCCGATCTCAGCATTATGCTGCAATATTAAAAAATAAATACCACAGCGCTGGTGTTCCGATAGGGACTGTGATGCCACGGATACACTCACGGAACATACTAAAATTAAATATATACACACAAATAAAAAGTAAAATACACACATACAACAAAATAATAATTTAAGCGTTTCCAAGCAATACGTGTTAAGTATGGTGGTCATTAGGTCTGCCTTTGTATTTTTAATTTTATTTACGCATGAAGTGAATCAACTAAAGCCTAGGCTTCACATATAAAACTAAGTAGTCTGACCGAGCAGTCAGTGCTAGTCTCGTCATCTTCAACACAGCGGACAAAAAGTTGTACAGAATGATCGTTTTAAACGCAAAGAAATACCATAAAATATTCCACAAGTAAGTTCTTCCATTTTATCTATACTAATATTATAAAGCTGGAGAGTTTGTTTGTTTGTTTGTTTGAACGCGCTTCTTTACAGATTTAATCCAAAAAGGATTGTACGAAAATCTCGACAAACAACACACATTTATGTATATCTTATGTACATTTATATCTTATGCATAAAAATATTAGGTATAGTTAGTTAAGTATGTCAGTAATTTCATAAAATATCCGCACTAGGGTAATGCGGATTGCACTGAAAAAAAGACAAGACACCTATTATAATTTAATTATAATTAAATTATTTATTTCTGACATCAGTGATCCATATATTTATGAGTAAATTTAAACTTACACATTATGTTAGTTACTAAATTAGGTAGGTACAAATACACAGCAAACGAAAAATATTCAATTTCATGATGATATTAATTTCAGTTTCTATCCGTAATCATTTAAATTTTAATAATATTTATCACCCGGAAACAGTGGGTCTCGTACTCTTGTCAACGGAAAATGTTTTTTTTTTTTCGTTTTTTTTTTTTATCATAACTGGTCTCAATTCTACTATTTTCGTTCGCAATGCAACATCTACGCGTTTTGATTCAACGAATCCGCGTTATCAGGGGCGCCCTCGCTGCACACCTTGCGTCACGCGCCGGTGGTGGGGATACGAAACTATCGACTTATATACGTGAACTGCGCGCGCGCCGGCCAAACCGTCAGTGAACGTAGAGCGTGTTTGTTGAGAAAAATGTGTAACATGTGTACTCGTGATGTGATCGAAACGGCCCCGGCGGCGCCGCCTCCGCCCAAGCCCTCGCGTACCTTAGAAAGAATGAAGAAGAAGCACAACATCGTCACCGATCCCAGCAGCTCCGAGAAGCAGAAGGAGGTGGAGTACCAGCCAGACCTGCTGGCTGTGTCCACCAAGTACTCCAAGATTGCGTACGACCTGTTCAAACAGGGCCTTGTCCACCTGCAGGAGACGAAAGCATACGTGTGAGTAGGACTTTCTTTTTTGATAGGTTATGCTCGTAACATTCTCTTCTAGAACCAGTCTGCTGTGGCAAAAGTGTTCCATAACATTTTCTGTCTGATGGTAACTGTCACTTTAAGTGGCAATGCCAAAATTCGGCCAGGTTCTGATATGACAGCGACTGAAAAATGATTACGTGTTGAGTTTCCGATTGTCGTGCGTGACCGACGCGCGATCATGACTGTCGATACAATTTTCCGAGTGAGAAAATGTTTCTTTTGCTACTTCCGATTTAGACATGGGATTTTTCGATTTACCAGATTCTTTACGACTATAAAATAAAAGTGTAATATTAATATAATAATAATAATTGCCCGGTTGAGCAGTAAACAGCCTTAATGTGCTGAACTGCGAGTAGTCCATTCAAAAAAAAGCAACATAAAAATATTTTCGAAACTCTAAAATCATCATGGTACCTATTTAAAAAAATCAAAGCGTGTCATAAAGAATTTCATCCTTTGCTCTGTCATAGTGCCGGCCAAATACATTTTTAAAGCCTCAGGCGACTAAGACCGCAGTTCAAAAATCAATCATGAATGATTCAAAAACCAATTACGATATCTAAATTAGAAATCCTCATTAATGCACGCCGCTCATTCTCTCACGGCATGCTATCGATAACGACGACCCTTCATTGCAGTGTTTCAAGTGTTATCAGTCGCTCAAGATGTTATCTCAAAGGATTTCAGATTGACGTGATCTCCTTCATCTTAAGTGTCTCGATGGGCAAAGTTCTTTTCTTGGACTTTTTCTTCATCTATGCTATTTATCTTTGAATATGTATGTATCAGAATAGCCCAAAATAAGACAGTAATTCTGGGTCAACGAATGAATATATTGAATCGCAAATAATTTACTGACTATCTGATTATTTCATCGGCTCCTAGACAATTTCAAATGAGCCTCTAAATGGTTTAAACAAAATAAATGCTTTTAGTTTGAGTTTTAAAACAGTTTTCTTAATAACCTTCCATCAGATCCTCTTTTGCCTTGACAAAATTTATAAAACACTCGCTTTTGCCCGCGACTTTATACGCGAACATTCCGTTTATTCTCGTTCTAGTAGGAATTTCAGGAACCTACATTTCCAAAGGAACCTGAATACAAAAATCAGCTTTCTGAGACTAGTAGTTTCGGCTGTGCGTTGCCTTTCAGTATCTCGGTAACGGAAAAGTTTTATTTATAGTGATTACAATCTACAAAAGCCTAAACACAAACGGAATTAAGCTTTCAATTGTAATTATTTTACTAGTTTTTATTCTAAGAATAATAATGACTCTTATCTATCTATACTAATCTATACTATCTATACTCTATACTAATATTATAAAGGGGAAAGATTTGTATTTTTATATTTTTGTATGTAACGAATAAACTCAAAAACTACTGGACTGATTTCAAAAATTCTTTCACCATTAGAAAGCTACATTCACCCTGAGTAACATAATCTATATTTTATCCCCATATTCCCACGGAAACGGGAACATCGCGGGTGAAACCGCGGGGCACTGCTGGTCTAATAATAAGATCATTGCACTCTGAATCTTCTGATACAGGTAACTGCGCAATTTCTATTCACAAAAGTTGCTGTGTCAAAGATAAGACCTAGAATATGCCTAAACTATCGATTTAAACGATAACACCATCAAACATCGATTGTTTAATGTCGTATTGACAGCTTTGATCGATAAGTAATCCTTACTTCCCAGATTCATATCTTTAAACACTTGAGACCTAAGTCCATTTTCGAACAGGATTTACCCAACTACTGTTAATGATAATTTCAGAACAATGGCTTCATTGAAACTGATTACCTAGTTTGAAATTATAATATGCCTTTCGATCTAATGGCGTCTAAGTAACATACTCACCTTGAATTGGAGATAAATCAAATCACTTGAAGGTGGGAAGTTGTTTAGGGACGCGTTCAATATATACAGAATACTAGCGACCCGCCCCGGCTTCGCACGGGTGCAATGTAGATACTAATTTTTCCTCTACTATAATCCATATTATTATACATATAAACCTTCCTCTTCAATCACTCTATCTATAAAAACCACATCAAAATCCGTTGCGTAGTTTTAAAGATTTAAGCTTACATAGGGATATAGGGACAGAGAAAGCGACTTTGTTTTATACTATGTAGTGATTATCATTATTATTTGAGTTATGATAAAAGTGTTGCAGTCTAGTATTTATACAAATACATATAGAAAATCACGCCATCTTCCGTTGGAATACCAGCTTTAAGACTCTAGTAATAATATAACAATTTCCTTACCTACATCGCCTCCCTTCTGTTCATTTTCATTGTAACTACTAACTTATTTGTTACTTTTGAAAATGAAAACAATATATCTAGTTTTAATTTCCGCGAATATTAGTGGGTTGCAGGTATGCACCTCCCTCCCGCCCGCTATATTATGCACATGCAAGATTACTGGGCAAATGCAAGGATTTTAAGCACATGCAGGAAGGCAATGCAAAACCCAACACCATTACCGACACGTGTTTCGCCTCTCCACGAGGCATCCTCAGGGGACGTGTTGACTCGCTGACCGTTGAGTTGCGTCGCAACTCAACGGTCAGCGAGTTAATGGAGAGGTAATGGTGTTGGGTTTTGCATTGCCTTCCTGCATGTGCTTAAAATCCTTGCATTTGCCCAGTAATCTTGCATGTGCATAATATAGCGGGCGGGAGGGAGGTGCATACCTGCAACCCACTAATATTCGCGGAAATTAAAACTAGATATATTGTTTTCATTTTCAAATTTAAAATGGATTTCCGCAAAGTAACGCCTGACTCAATCAATTTTATTTGTTACTGATTATTTTCACCAAAATGATATTCCCAGCCATGTGTTCGAACGGCTCAATTCCGTTTCAACAACATGTTTCGGAATTGTAATATTCCCACACTAAGATCAGACTCATACCGAACATGATCTAATAGCAATTTGAACCAATGGAACCACAAAACAGGGAAGTGGCCAGTGTGAAAATTGCAAAATAAACTAGCAATCATTTGACACATAGAAGGGTTTGACACATAGGTCCATTTTTTGGTCGGCGATACCCCGACCAAAACCTTGCGATAGTGCGTTTTTCTTCGCTATTCAGAGACTATTAGTATTAACTCATTCGTTATGAGAAATAATCTACATTTAACAGCATATTATTAATGTTCGATGTCTTATCATCATATTCCACGTTCTAATTTGTTTTGTGTTATAAATAAAATTAAAGTCTACTTTAAAAACATGACTAAAATTGTTGATTGTATGCATCTGTTGCTAAATGCAACGCCGTAATCATTTGAGGATTACACTAATGGATAGATAATTTAAAAATCTATATTATACACGTTTTATTTCATTTCAAAATCGCTATTGCACATAGCTTATCTTTTTTAATAAAAAAATATCCAAAAATAGTGTGAATTCTATGATAAAAGGGCGTGCGCAGAGTGCGGGTGGCAAAGAGGGAACGAATGCTCAAGGTTATTTGGTCAGGGAAACGCCTTAACATCGAGGCCCTAGATTTTAACTGACAACGTCACAGCGAAATACGTATCCTCACCAAATGGAAAGAAAGTATTGTATAACAGACAATTCTGACTGGACTTTGATCAATTGATATACTGATAGTATAATACCCAGTTTAGCTATGTTTGATGAGGTCAATAGACTTCTGAGGTTAGAAGTTTTAGCGGTAGTGTACCGATTTATTCAGACCATTAACACCAGTCCAAAGTGTTAATTGCCTGAATATATCGGTAAATTTTGAATAAATACTTCTTTGATATTAAGTCATGGTCTTTGCAAACCGGATTCAGCTGAATATCAATATTTTACGTGGAGCTGCTACTTACCAGAACTCCACAACCCAAGACTGATGGCAGATTTTCTGACAAACCGTAACGACTGCCAAAGATCTTCAAATGGCAGCCGGAGCAACGGCTTAACGTGCTTTCCGAGGCACGGAGGAGTGTCGGTATGTTAAAATGGTCACCCATCCACAGAACGACCTTGACAAGCGTTGCTTAACTTTGGAGATCGATCCGTGTGCCTGTTATAATTTAAACCATCCATGAAACTAAATGTTTGTCACAAATACAACTTTTACTAGTCAACGTCTTTCGTCATTTTAAACTAGATGAGGCCAGTTAGTGATCTCGTTTTTGTTTTTATAATAAAACTAGCTTCAGTCCGCGATTTCGTCCGCGTGGAATAGTTACTTTACCCCCGATTTTGAAACTCTCAGCCCGATCGGTTTAAAATTGACAAAGTTTCATATAAACTTTCGTCCCCTATTTTATCCCCTTGGGGGTAGAATTAATCAAAATCCTTTCTTAGCGGATGCTTACGTCATAACATCTACCTGCATGCCAAATTTCAGCCCGATCCGTTCAGTGGTTTGGGCTGTGCGTTGATAGATCACTATGTCAGTCAGTCAATCACTTTTGAGTTATACATATATATTTAGATAGAGACCTTTCTATAAAAGCCTCACTACTTGAAATTAGCCTCTCGAAGTCCACCCTAACAATAGGTATCAAATAGAATGGATCTATAAGTCTAAATGTCTAGCCTAAAGCCGAGGTCAGACTGTCCGTGCGTCACAGATATTATAGGGCTGTTACTAATCCCAAATATTAAGAAAATAAATAAGGCTTTTATAATTTAAAATGGAAAATGTTGGCTCTATTTTAAGGTCGATTATGGCATACATGAATTATGCATAGGATAAGATATGATCAGTCTTTTGTAGTTTTAAGCTCTTTAATTAAAGTGTGGCTACCTTTTTGGGAATTACAAAGACGCCATGGAAATGTAAGATGATTATGTTAATTTTAATAGAGTTCCTAATATAGAAGATATTTAACTAAATTATTCTAAAAATCGTGATTTGTGACCTTAGTAAAGCTACTTATTTTTCTAATACAGTTCAACCCTAGTTTCTCTTTTTAACTAAGAAGGTTCTATTTTGACCAGTTTTAGCCTTGAATTATAGTTTTTCACGGGTTAATTTAAAAATGGCAGCAAATTGGAAATTCTTTGCTTAAATAGCGAAAAGATTCGAGTCACTGCTAATTAAAATATTTGTCGATTTATAACGGTAGACACTTGTAAAATTGATTTATGAAAACAATGGAGTTATAAAAAGATTCCATTTAAAAAAAGATTACTGTTCCGTAAATTGTAATTAGCCGTAAAACCTTGAATCTTAAATATTTTAATCTTGATATATTTTGAACTCTTATCTGAATTCATAATAAATCATTCATTTTAATTAAACCAAATATAGACTCTCTTTAAATTGTCAAAAGGTCGGTCAGTCAGAAAGACGATACACATCACTAAATCTAGTTTATAGATTTTTTAACGCTTTAAATCTTTTAAAACCAAACAGGTACAAATACAATAAAAAGCTAATTGTTCATTTCTGTACCAACTAGTTTAAATTAGTTTGAGATTGGATCCTCCTTTTAAGCCTGTGTTAGGAGACTGCGCACTTCAAGTTCTTAAAACGCAATAGACAGATGTGTTGCTGGGGAGTTTGTTGCACCACTTCTTCTTCCCAGCTAAAACACTAGGAAGTGGTGACGGGCGGGCGTTTTGGGGAGCTGTCTTTATGTAAAATTTGACGTTCAAAAAGTGCTGGCTCTCAGCCTAGTTTGAATAAATGACTTTTGATTTGATTTGACCTCCATGGCTTTAGCACAAAATTACTATTATGTATTTATTTTTTCTCAGTTTGTCGAGTTACATTTTTCGTCATAACTTGACAAACATACTTACACATAGTTAATTACTAAGGAATGTTACTGCATGATGCAACTGTTCGGTCTACAATTGACAATCCTCATAGCGACATTAAGCGTTCAAGTGATATTAATGATGGCCACGCGTGAAGGGCAGATCTATTAGTTTTTATTTAAAGCAAACCTTGTAGAATTTAGGCACCCACCACTTTCTGCATTTAACGAAGCAGCAATTGATTTTCATGATTTTTATATTGCCGAGTCTTTATTGCTTGTACCAATCTCTTTAAAAAAACTTTCCAAAAATCGGTAGTTATAAAAACTCTTATCAATTTTATAAGGTGTTTATCACAAATTCGCAATCAAAACTCCATGTCTCGTGTTATTAACTCATTAATTGTAGAAATAAATAAAAAATAAAAAACAAACAATACAATAATATCACTATTTTTTTAATTTCTGTGAAAACAAACTGGATGGTGAAAACCACTCCCATCTTTAAAGTTTTCATAACACATCATGCAAACAATTTACAATACTAAATAGAACTTATAATAAAAAAATAGTAGTCATATTAGTTACTTGTATCTTTTTATAGTAATAATAAGGTAAACAGGAAAACAAAACAAAATGTTCCGGTTGTTTAAAATGATAACACGGAAGCAACCATTGGACTATGCCCAGGCAGGACCAACGAGGTCAACATGTAAAACGCCACGGAAATGGTTTTATTCAATAATAGAAGAAAAAAAAACATTACTACTTTGAGATATTTCAACAGCCTAGTTTTAACATAGATAGCACACACCTATCCACCTTAATATGTAACTACCCAGACAAAACCCATTAAAATGCAATCTCATCTTCACAAATGTTTTGGTGCATCAACACGCGTTCTTTCTCTTGAAGGCAACTAAATGAACTGTTTGGCCTAACATTGTCTCTTAAGACACAGGTCTCCTAGTTTAAGAGACAGGGTTTATAATTTTTGGTTATATAGATTTAGTTAAATAATTTATACGTATAACCCACCTTATGTTTAATCTGTATAATTACTTTTGGGAAAAATATTTTTTTTATTATTTATAGATGAAACAAAACGAAGCTAGCATTACAGCTGAGAATTATGCCACAGTATAATAATGAGCTCGAATTCTCTTTCCAGCATTTCCAACACAAAACCGAAAACTAATAGGGAAATGGGCAGTTGGCAAGTCGTAAAAACCTCCAAGCAACAATATAATATCTAACAGGCTTAACAAAATCGTAAAAACACAAAATAGAACACTGAAATCGTAAAATCAAAAAGGCATAAGCAAGAATGCAGAGTTTTATGGCGCGCGCCTTTTTAATTCCTTTTTTCAAGACCTATTAGCAGTATTGTGACGGATGAAACTGATCTCATATATACTCATAACATCGCATACGTGGTCTGAAAACGTGTCTGCAGGCACGTAAGACTGTCCACTGAAGTGTTTATAACCCTCGTGATGATATTATTGCATTCTGCAGAGTTATTGTCACAAAACTGCAGAGAAAAATCTGCTCTACCCCCCATTGATAAGCACTATATAAAATGCATCGTTTGAATCGGTTATATCCAATGAATAGGGGCTCGTGCCTACAGTTCTCACGGCTGTCTCAACAATGGTAAACGTTCAACCGTCGTTTTTCAGGACTTAAAACGTTTAGGGTTTTATGTTATAAAAGTGAGACAGTAAATATTGTGGTAAATATAAAACTCCGGGAAACGCGACTTATTTAAAACAGAACTATAAAACAGGTATAAAATTACAATAAAAATCTGCGAAAATTAATGCGTTCCAGTTGTTCGGGAATATAAAAACAACGAATAGGAATTTCCGTTTTATGTTTAAGCATAAACTGACTGTTTTATAAACTCTGCAATATTATTAGTGGCGCTCAGCATTGTAACTTAATTGTAATAAAACTAAATAATCAACACTATTCAGCTTCTTGAAAAGATAAAATTAATCACATTTAATTACTCAAAATTATTCAATTTAATTGTATAGTACTTTATAAAGTAAAGCCTTATCTTCATCAGTCAAGTATATTATTGTGTTTCATTGCAGAATTAATTAACTTATCTAGTGAATTAAAAATATTGAAACCCTGATACAGCTCTGTAGAATACCTGAGGAAGGCACTCTACCATTAAAACCATACTAGCAAGAATAAGCGTTTTCTATTTGGTGAAAGGTCGTCTTAACTGGTTTGTGTATATTTTAACTATTATTGACTTTGACAAATGACTTCTTTTACATTACTATGTTTGGTGCGAAAGAACCTGAAAGTAATAGGGAAGTTGCAATTACAGAATTCATTAATATTTTGTTATTGAAATGATAAAATAGTGTAAAAGCAGGGCCACTGCAACGTTTGTACTTTAGTTAATATTGATTTTTAACAAATATTATGAATTAATATAACGTGAAACGGAACGTAAATAATCAGCGTCTAGTGACGTCACTGGTGTTATGACAACGAAAAGTCGAACTTAAATTTTAATACATGACAGTTCATGATTTCTGTGCACACAGGAGTGACATCATCGTCCGTTTTCGTGGGAAAAGAAAAACAGTCAGTTTATAATCGCAATTTTGGCAATACATTAAACCGTATTATTTTTTTAACTTTTGCATGGTTCTTTTTTACACGGAATCCTTTTATATGAAAGCAAAATGAAAATATTGCATGTTCCCTATTAGGAACTATAAGGCGGACTGACAGTATTATCGTTGGCAGACTGTCGACTCGTGCTATTGAAACCTCGTATCTACTTGGCAACATTTGACGCGCAAAATGATGCACAACATGATGCTGAACATGTTGAGCGGCACCCAGGAACCTTTTTTTTAGTAACATTGTCAATGTTGCGCGCCTGCTGGCAACGTGACGCGTTGTTGCTGAACGTGTTGGGCGTCACGTTTTGCGCGGCAAATGTTGCCTAGTGCTATGCTAGCTATAAACTGCCGATCTGACCTATGTGAAGACCACCGTCGTTAATCGCTGCCGAGCTCGCCTCATAGCAATTGTGAGTTGGCTTCTATGGACAATTGACGACGACAGCGTTCTGATTGTAATCATCATCTGCCTTGCCTTTTCCCAACTATATTGGGGTCGGCTCCCAGTCAAGCCGGATTCAGCTGAATATCAGTATTTTACGTAGAGCAGCTGCCTACCAGACCTCCACAACCCAATAACTGGGGAAAACGGTACTTCTTGGCGAGACTGGTGTCAAATTTTCTGGCTTCTGACAATCCGTAACGACTGCCAAAGATCTCCAAATGACAGCCGGGACCAACGGTTCTCCGTGCCTCGGAAAGAACTAACGTTCTATCCGAGGCACGGAAAAGTCTCGTTGTGTTAACATGGTCACCTATCCACAGACCAACCTCGAAAAGCGTTGCTTAACCTCGAAGATCGACCCGTGCGGCTGTTATTATTTAGCCACGAGCTCCTCACGATTTACGGCGTTCTAATTGTAATGTGGTATTTAAATAGAAGAAAAGAAAAAGGAAATATTGGCTGCATCAAATAATTGCCGAGCGAAATGAAATAAAAACAAAAGTTGATAAGCTAATTAAGATGTGATTAATTAAAGTTCTATAATTACTTTAGAATAGCGATTCGTTTTCATGATGATTTAAAAGTTAAAGGAAGCGTAAGAGCATAAAATGCAAAATTCATTCTTAATGGCGGGAGGCTTCGCGCTTACGAGACGACAAACAAAGTAGTATGCCAATATTATATCCGACCCGACAGAAATCGTCGCTCAACGTCCGGTAAATGTGCAGTCACCGACAGTTTTATCGAGTTGCCCAATGTGAACAGCACTATTGAAATGCACATGCCAATATGCAAACGACACCATTATCGTTCCGGCAAAACCGTCGATCCGACCTAATGTGAACCGGGCCTAATACACATGCAAGATACTTGCATACTTTTATACAAGTTACTGCCACGTGTATTACGACCTTTACTAATGCTTTTAATTTCATCGATATTTATGTATGCATGTGTTTTCATATGAGTAGATAATACGAATGTAGTTTTATATAACGTGTAAGTAAAACAAATGATTATTTAATCGTGTCAAAGGCCTCGTGTGCAGACACATGCTAGTGACGTAATCTGAGTCATTATCATTGCATAATATCATATGATTCATGATGATTATATTTAGCGTTCATGTTTTAAGTTCATTGGTCTTTTGTGACTGCACTTGTGATAAGCTTGGTGTCACCAGAAATAATTGCTTTTAATAATTTTATTGGATTCCATCTTTGTCATCCACAGTGTGCCCACAGCTAGATATACAGTATGTTAACTAACAGAGGGCGTTCCCGTTAACCCGCAATAGTATAGCATCCATACATGATAAAAAAAATTACCATTCGAAAGCAAAATGTTTTTTTTTTAATATTTAAATATTCACTAAAAATGTTAATTTGATATGTTAAAGAAACACTCTGTAAACACGTACTTGCCGGTTTGGGCATTGCTACTACGAGTAGAGTACCTACTTACCATTCCGCGCTACTATTTTGATTTTAAATAGGATATTTCGAATTTACTGTCTTTATTTTTTTTTTAATTTGTATTATTTTATGCTTATTTTTCTATTCTGATTTTTTTTTTTATGTATTACTTAATGATATAGATTAACGAGTTTAAGGGAACGCCTTCTGTTATTTAACATACTGTTTATCGCTCTCTTTCCTTATGTCAATCTCAGCGCTCATAAGTCAACCGCAGTCCATGTTCTATATGGGATGGAAAACCTCTTGAAGAAACTTCTAGAACACAAGAAGATCTAGAAATATTTGGATGACTCTACGTATAGTATCTCTTAATCTTATCGATGGATGATGCTGTCACTCTTTGTCAAATTATCTATCTGATGATACAATCATTTGCTCTTACACAAACAATGGAAAACATTGAACAATTTATAATCCATAGATCAGCTTGAAAAACATTTGGTCATAATTTTAATTGAAATCATGCCCCGTATGAAATTACACTTTTACATTTTAGTTAGATGTTTTAACGAGACAAAATTGGGCGTACAAATAAGTATTTCGTAACAATGCGACACAATGCTGCAAAATAATCGAATCAATCAAACTTATCTTATGCGATGACGACTGTTTTCTTAAATACAAACAAACATACAAAAGTACGTTTCTTCAACTTTTAAGACAATAACAATATTCGTCATTAAATCATGCGCATGTACTGAGGGCAATATTAATAAAAAAAACAATGCAATAGGGTAGGTACTTAACTAAAAAAATCTGATTAGTCCGTCAGATAGATTTCCAACAAATATTGGAGACCTATTTTTTCTTTTTTCACATAAACAAAAAATGAAGACGATACAGTGCGTTGAAAACTCGTGTGACGTCACTACCCGCTACAGTTTTTACCGGGCAGTGACGTCACACGCTCCCACTCCTGATCTTTGATGCTTTTTATCTTCGTTAGTTTTTATAGATTTGATAAAGGAAAAAATACGCGTCCAATATTTTTCTATAATCTAACTGACGGACTAATTAGAATCATATTTTTTTAATCAGGAAACATTCCTATTGACAATTTTACAAAACAAGACGAGTCTGAAGGCAGATAAGCCCAAAACTTCAGATTATCTAGGTTTTAGCGATTATTTTCCCAGTGTTGCTTCCATTTAGTCACGGACTCACGGCATCTAAAGTTGGACTATTTCCCAGTAATTCGAGCATCTATGGCACGCGCTCGAAATGTCCAGCTCAAAGCATACTGCACATTTACTGATCGTTGCATAAGGAGTGTCAAATGTCTGCCATTCCAATTTACGATGGCGGCATAGCAACGACAAATCTATATCGATTAATCTTCATAATAAGATAGTTTCATAATTAGTTATTTATGCTGGTTCGTTCAGTCGTTACGGATTGTCAGAAGCCAGAAAATCTGACACCAGTCTTGCCAAGAAGTGCCGTGTTCCCCAGTTAATGGGTTGTGGAAGTCTGGTAGGCAGCCGCTCCACGTTAAATACTGGTATTCAGCTGAATCAGGTATGACTGGAAGCCGACCCCAATATAGTTGGGAAAAGGCTAGGCAGACAGATAGTATGCTGTTTCGTGCGTCTCTGTTTATGAAATGACATTATTAAAGCGTTACAGACTTTTCAATTCCATTATGATTTGTAAGAATCTTGTAAGATAAAATAATAATATTATTTTGTTTAGCTGATCTGTTCGATTCAATGATCGCGTTAGAGCATTTGATTGTCAACTAAAGTAACCGTGTAGTCCATTTTCAACGAAAACTGTTACAACCTTTTCATAGCCAAACAAACAAAATATTCGCATGTCAGTCGCAAATAGGGAAGATGCAATTACAGAATTCATGAAAATGTTCTTTTTTTTTATTGTAGTTAAAATTGATTTTTAACAACAATTACGAATTAATATAATGTGAAACGGAACGTAAACAATCAGCGTCTAGTGACGTCACTATGACAACGAAAAGACGTAAGTACTTAAATTTTAATACGTGACAATTCCTGATCTCTGGCAGACAGGAGTGACTTCGTCATTCGTTATCGTGAGAAAAGAAAAACACTCCGTTTATAATCGCCATTTTGGCAATACAGCGTATTAAGTTTTCGTCTATTTTACAAGAAATTCTTGAAAATATTAGGTACATGTTCCCTATTGTCAAAAAAAAAAAAAACAAACAGCGACTGAGATCCGAATGCAAATCTTACTTAAACATTTAGAACTGCAGGAACTATAAGCTCACGTAAATAAAATGTAGAAATATTCCTCTTGGAAAAGTCTTCACAAACTATTATTCTTCACTGTCAATCATCAAGATAATGGTATCACCGGTGCGGAATATAATGTCCTATCGGCACTAGGAACACAAAACTAGAAGTAGTAGATAGGTATTGAGGATAATTTGCGTAATATTAAGCTGGTAGTTATAATCAATTTGATAGGCTAAGACTAGATAATCTATACTAATATTATAAAGCTGAAGAGTTTGTTTGTTTGTTTGAACGCGCTAATCTCAGGAACTACTGGTCCTATTTGAAAAAATCTTTCAGTGTTAGATAGCCCATTTATCGAGGAAGGCTATAGGCTATATATCATCACGCTAAGACCAATAGGAGCGGAGCAGTCATGAAAAATGTGACACAAACGAAGTTGTGCGGACAGCTAGTAAAACATAAACATAAAATAGTGAAGGTGGAAATTATACGGTAGAAGTGTTATTATTATTTGGGAATCATCTTAATGAATAGAATTATTTCTTATCTAGTAACATTTTATCGTCATTCATCATCATCATTATTTTACGCTTTTTGCATCGATGTGCCAGTTTTTGCAACAAGAATAATTTGGCTAACGGATTATCGGTAAATTACCATCGGCTATTGTAAAGAATGACCTCAAATTCAAAGTCAAAGCGGTGAAGGTCAAAGCAGATAACAATTAAACTCCAAAACATATTATAGATTTTTTTTTTATTCTTTAGCTCCCGTGGCTAAAGAATAACAGCCGCACATGTCGACCAGGTCAGGAGGTTGGTCTGTGGATGGGTGACCATCTTAACATACCGAGTTTCCTCCGTGCCTCGGAAAACACGTTAAGCCGTTGGTCCCGGCTGTCATTTGTTGATCTTTAGCAGTCCTTACGGATTGTCAGAAACCAGAAAATCAGACACCAGTCCTGCCAAGAAGTACTGTGTTCCCCAGTTATTGGGTTGTGGAGGTCTGGTAGGCAGCCGCTCCACGTTAAATACTGGTATTCAGCTGAATCCGGTATGACTGGAAGCCGACCTCAATATAGTTGGGAAAAGGCTAGTAAGATGATGATGATTATGACAGTGAAAATGGCTTGAAAATGAGATACAGTGCTATAACACAATCTCTGAGATATCGACTCGATATCAGTAGAAAATCCACACTTACGTAATGATAGCAGACACAATGGAAGATTTTGCACATACGACAGATTTATTGTTTCATTATTCACGGGCTGCCATGGAAAAATAATCAAAAGAGCATTTAATTAGCGGTTTCAAATAAAGTTGTACCTTTGTCATGTGGGCAGAAACCATTCATAATTTTGAAATAAAAACAGATGAGTCTTGAGACATTCCTAGCATAAGCATAATCAGCCTTTTAACGTTCCCACTGCTGGGACACAGGCCTCCTCTCTAGGAGAGGGAATGGACCGTAATCCAGCACGCGGACCCAGTGCGGGTTAGTGAATGTCACATGTCTTCGAATTTTTGGTTCTAGGACATGACGGTTTCCTCACGATGTTTTCCTTTACCGTTTTGAGAGCAGTGGTGATGAAGTTAACTACACAAAGTTATCTTAATGAGATTTTAACAGAATAGACTGACAGGATTTTCTTTCCTTTATTTTTTTGTTGTCAGATGGTTATGCTCTTGACTCTAGTCTAGGTCGCAGGTAAAACAAAAGTTAAACTTTTGAATATATATTTCATGATGAATCTCATAATTCTGGGAACTGTATAGCGGACATGACCAAAGATCAGCAAAGATAGTGTTATACATATCTTATCATTTTACGTCTTTCTTGACAAACAAACACGTAGAAGGAAAACCACAGCTTTGAATGACACTTTTAGGTCTTACGCAATCAATTGTTTTATATCTTTCACTCGTATGTTAACCCATATAGTTGTAATCAGCTGTCTTTGTCTCACTTTTCCAATCGACATCGATTTGTTATTGATGCTATCAGTAAATATAACACTTAATACTTAAGAAAACTAAATCCTTGATAACGTCAATTGAATCAAAGTTCAGTGAGACCATAAAAACTTACCTCTGGTGTTTTTATTCATAGATAAGGATTTAGTCTTAGCTCATATGCTTTTTGAAGTTCATTGTACCTGTTTTTATGGATGGGAAATCATCAAATGTCTTCTTCGGCTGACGGCTGTGGGCGGAGCGGCAGGAAGTGTCAGACTCTTACTGACTAAAACCCATCTTTGTTCCTCGTAATGCCCTTTGCGTTCCAGAGCCGCGGTGACTGTTTCGAACAAATTCCGCAAAAGTACATTGAAACTACTTGATTGAAATGCAAGAAAAAGCTTCTTAAAAATTGAATAAAAAAAAACGGTTCGAATTTTGAAAATATTTGACGTTTGACACAATCATTTGTTCGTAAAATTTGTATGTACTTACACCTATTCATTTATTTAAACTTTATGTACAGTGATATACTGGACTTCATTTTATGTATGGCTTTTCAAGATAGCACGTGTGAAATACTGAACATTTATATTTCACATGATAGATAAGATAGTTATCAGCCATTGTCTTTATAACCTCTTCTTGTAAATTCCCTTTGACGTCAACAATCAAGGATCAGTAATAACTTCCACTGTCTAACAAAATTATGAACAAACTAATTTACAGTTTAGAAAAGAAGCTAAGATTTTTACACTGAAAATGTTAGATACTTGAAAGTTTGGTATTAAATGTCTAACTAAACTTTTCATTTCGTAATAAATCGCAAAAACTATAAAACAGTGGATTCTTGCAGTTCATTTGGCAAGTATTCAGTTGAGTTCAGTCACACTAAGTATACATATGTTTATCAATGCACAGAGAGACAATTCTAAAATTTTTAAACAACTTTCAAAAATTTGCAATGTGTCAAAAAAGATTGTTTCCGTATATTATTGCGCTTCTAAAACATATCCCATGCTTCGTTCTATCGTATTATGCTGCGTTCAGATTGAAGTGTCCACTAAAATGTGGACTCCGTTCACTTCATGTTAAATTCACCTCAGTTTACACAATGCGGTGTTAATAGAATCGCACTGCAGTATTGTACAGGGATTTAAAAAAAGTACTTGCTCTACTATGTTACTCAATAACAACAAAGTACAGTCGGTGATAGCAATTAACTGACCCCCTAAAAATTAAACGAATTTGAACCTTTTGCTTGTTAGCAGTAAGACAACTGGTTCAACGTCTACGATCAATAAAATAGTTATTCGAATTTGATCTTTAATACGCAGTGTTAAGGTAGGTATGATCTTGAATATTATTTTAACTTGTAATATAATACGTAATTTCGATCACGTTGAATATGTTTCGAGTGGTCTAGTGGTGACTGTAGTGAGCTGACAAATCGAGGTTGTGAGTTCGTAACCAGCGTGATTCACGCGTTTGTTTCTGTTTTGTAAATTTATTTTAAGTTATAAATAATAAATTATAACTTTAGCACCAAGAAAAAAAAGAAAAACGAACAGAAATAAAAAACCAAAATGATGGTAAAAACGATTATATTTTATAAAAAAAAATATTATAAGAATAACATAAATGATATTGATGACGACACGAAGATGATAATATTTACCTACTTACTATTTTACTAATAACGTTGTTAACTGCACTGAGTTTAATGTAGTGAATCAGCATGTTATAATATTTAGAAATATAGGTATGTATTTCTATTTCATAACAATAACATCACCACATTAAATATCATTTAACTAAATAAAACGGCATTATACGTTGAAATTCTACCTACTATATATCAATTTATTTTGTGAGTAGTTATTTTAGTTATAAGGTTTTGACAAAAAACTAGGTATTCGAAACACATCGTTAGAAATTATAACAATAGTTAATTTGGGTCGGGTCTAGTATCGTTTGGCAGGAGTTGGGGTGTAAAATCGATTGAATCTGGAAGAGCTGGAGTCCCTGATTATAACGCTACACTCTTATTAAAAGGTAACGCATATTTATCGAGAAATTAACAAAATAAGTTACTAACCTCAAATTGAATACGCGGAAAACGGAACGTTAAAATGGGTGTTTGACAACCAAATCTGTCACAATATAGTGTCTGTGGTGTAAATATCGTGCAAAATCGGTAAAACGGAACGTAAAAAAAGACATTTCAATCATGTATTGTGTCTATGTCAACATTCCGTTTATGTTCTGTTTCTTCCAGAGTTGCGTGAATGTTCTCTGTTTGTTTTGAAGTATTATTGTGACCTTTTTCAAACTTGGTAGAAAGAAATAAAAGTGATCCTTTTGAAGAATTAATCAAAGTGATAAATTTTGGATAAAATAAATAACTTTAATTAATGTGATGTGTTTATACCAAATTGTATGTATGTGCAAAAGGCAGTTTACTAGTGTTACAAGAAGAATTTAGGATGCAAGAGCGACCGAAGCGAGGTCGGGACATGG
This sequence comes from Hecatera dysodea, assembly GCA_905332915.2. Lineage (NCBI taxonomy): Eukaryota > Metazoa > Arthropoda > Insecta > Lepidoptera > Noctuidae > Hecatera > Hecatera dysodea. Next base: position 23,357,598 of record HG995287.1, on the reverse strand, counting down.
GGCACCCCGACTCGGACAGGTTAGGTTAGAAGGAGTGGCGGAGTCTAGTGAGCGAGCGAAGCGAGCGAGCAGACTCCGCCACTCCTTCGTGGTTATTTTTTTTTAAACCCTTGAGCCCCGCGAAGCGGGGCTCCGACACGCTTTTTAAGCCACTTTAAGTGTTTTGAGGTTAGGTTACTAAAATTCGATTTTCTCGGAAACGGTGCGTTGCCTTTTTACGGGAGTGGTGCCATGGGGGAAGGGTCACCCCCCTCTCCCCTCCCCTCCCCCTCTCCCCCCGCAAATCCTGCCAAACGATACTAAACCTTTACCGTTAATTTAACACACACACTGACATACGTTAGTATTGTTTGTGACCAACACTGGTTACTCAAGTCATTTATAATATGTTTTTAATAGCGAAGTGGAGCACCATTTTTTTCTATTACTTGTTGCAAACGGTCTCGCATACCGCGCACCATATCCAACAACAATCACTTCCTCTCATGAATGGTTTTGGTCCAGGACGATCTTTTTGAATATTAAAACCACACGTCAAACGTCTTAGCCACAATCTGACTGTATTTCTCTGAAACAACACAATAAGCATAATTTTAGTAACGAATAGGTAAACATAATTTTATCGATTAACTTTGCAAAAATACGTTTATCAATTTAGATAATATAAATCAAATTAGACCTATAAATGATCTCAAATTACGACTCATAATGAAACATAGTCAATTGTCTATTATTCTACATTCATCGGCTTTTAAGCCAACTAACGAATTAAGGAATAATTATAAATGAAGCATAAAAAAGAATACACTTACCGCTATATTAAGTTTCGTAGCAATCGCTTTAATACCAACATTCTCCTCATGCAAATAGATTATTTTGTATTTTAAATAATCACTCAACTCAACTTGGACATGACGATTAAACTATCAAAACTGATAACAATTAATAAAAAGGAAAAAGGCGTGGATTTTTACAATTTAGTAAGGCAAGGTAAAAATGTTCACGCGTATTCACTGCTATTTGTGCATAGAATATCTTGTTCAATTTATTCTTCTACCCCATATTCCTAATGTCATATCTATAGCAGTTTTGGTTGAATACGCATATTGACGTCTAACTACCCACTTATTAAAATAGGTGAACAGTCTGATAAACTCATACATATTGAATAACGTTTAATGTTATGAGCATAGGGTGTAAAATCGAGTAATTTTTAGGGGGGTCAGCTAATTGCTATCACCGACTGTACATTTGTTATTTATTATTTCACTGTTGAAGAGCAGTGGTGGCCGAGTGGTAACGGCTCCGACTTACGAATTGTAGGTCGCGGGTTCTAACCCAGCCAGGCGCATTACTTTGTGAATTTAATTGAAACATCGTGAGGAAACCGGCATGTTCTAGAACCAAAAATTCGAAGACATGATGTGACATTTACCAACCCGCACTGGGCCCGCGTGGTGGATTACGGCCCATTCCCTCTCCTGGAGAGGAGGCCTGTGTCCCAGCAGTGGGAACATTAAAAGGCTGATTATGTTTCACTACTATTTTCAGATATTAAGGGTTTCTCAGATTGGCACGACATTATCTATTTATTGACCGTGACTCAAGAAAATTAAAAGCGTAATCGATCAAAGTTTGGGTAAAAAGTTCATTATTTTGAAAGATACCGTATCTTTGATTTATTAATGTAGATCAGATAAGCCGGATTTCATTAATATCTAAATCTTATGATCCCACTTCAAAGTTCGACATGTTCAACTGAGAATTACACAACTTTTTTGTTTTAATAAAACCATCTTAGTTTTTAGAAGAGTTCCATACTCAAAAGGTAGGCTTTATCTCAAGAAGCGTAATAAGTAGACAGTTGACATTTTCACAAGATGTGTATATCTATTTTTTTTTTGTTTTTTAAATTAATAATTAAGGATATCTCATCCATGAGTCGCGTTTATCGGTTTATAATAATAATATTAATAAATGATATATTAATAATATATCATTTTTGTTTATGGTACGGAGCCTTCGTTTGGTAGTCCGACTCGCACTTGGCCGGTTTTTTTAGTTGCGCTACAAATTCTAATTAAACTTCTTTGCAAATCATAGTGGCTACTAGTAAGACAGTTTCTTATTAAGTTCGCCTTCAGACAGCTAATTACACTTTAATCAGACCAAAACATTGGAATCATCAATTATTTTAAACGCTTGTTCAAACAGCAAAAACTAGCCCCTTCTCTCACGAACGACCTTCGTTGCTTTCTAACCAATTAAAAATAAACACGAAGTTCTACAGTAACTATAGTTTTAAAGTAAGAAATCCTGAAAAAAAAACCTAAACATATTCATGAGATCACCATTTTGAAAAAGAATGAGTATAATCTTAAACAAAAATAATTAAGACAATTTTACGCAGGATATTTGTTAAAAAAAAAACCGATTTGTAATTAAAAAACCCCTCTGATACGATAACAATTATTTTCATCAGATTGCACCTAGTGAAGTTATTATTATTTAGCTCACACGACCAAATATGCATTGAGATATCGATCAAAACCTATCAAAAACAAGAACACAGCAATTTCTGCCCACTCTTGATTTTTGGCATCGGAATATCTGTGTGTGTGTGTATGGATGTGTATGTGTAATAATGTATGTTCACTGTGGTATTTACATGCAACTGTTGGGTAGGGTTGTGACTGTTGCGAAAAATAAAGGAAACTAAAAAAAAAACGAATTGGAAACTTCTAAAACGTAAACGCCTAGCCAATAGGAGTAAAATAACAACAAAAAACAAAAAAAATCCGCATGATGTATCAAAATCTAATGCCCAATTTAAATGAACTGAACATTTTTATCCAAACGTCTCGTAACGTATTGCTATCAATTAATCTATAAGAAACAACGTAAAAACACATCAAGATTCCGCCATAGATACCAAATAACAACATCACAAATAGATAAACGGATAACGACAAACCGCATGTGCGGACATGTGAATTACACAAGCCCACAATCATAAGTTCGTCGACTTAAAGAATCGTTAAACAATCAGACACGAATAACGACTGATAGGTACACACGTCGGCAGATAATACTAAAAATGTTTATACATCATACGGTCTCCACAATCCCCATTCCGTTTAGTTATCTGATGTAAGACTCATTAGTGATGACTCAGGTTCTGCACAAGAACCTAACCATCAAGCACCTATGATGGAGAAAGAGTTTGATAAACATGGAGAAGAAGAACTACAATAAAGGCTAGATAGAGAACGTAACAAAGCTAAAGATGATAATAATGAAGACACTTCTATAAGAAAGGCATCAGACAAAGATTATAAGACAAATACGATTTGTAATAGTATAACTGAAACTATTGTAAAAGCTGAAGTAACAAATATACACGGCTCCCGTAATATTTCTTCAGTAGGCACATCTTGGTTCCCACGACGAAATCATCAATAACGTTGCGTCATTTGCACCAAAAAGTTATTGCAGTACAACAAATATATAAGAAAAGAATGAAAAAGAGTTTATAGTTATTTCTCATAACTTTCTTAAAGCTCGTGATCAAAATATCATATCAATAAATACTTTGAATATACTACAGTTGTATCTTTGAATATACTACATGACTTTTCCGGAAAACAGCTGAGGCCGTTCATATTAAAGATACATTTTTACTATTTTACAACCAATCGTCGTCCTAAGCACAATGAAGCTAACATGATACTAATGAAGCAAACTAAGCGTTTAATGAAACAAATATGTTCAATTATTTATAAAAGCAAAGCCAATCCCGTTAGCTCGGCTAAAAGAAGAAAACTTTTTACAAAAAATAAAACCGCCTTCTAAACAAACAAACCAAAAAGTATAAAATAACTTTAATTTCGGAAGTCGGTGTGTGTCAACAACAAAAAAGCAACCAAAAACGCCGAGTACCGAAATTAAAGTTATTTTGTACTTTTTGGTTTTTTATTTTTCCCTTTTTAGTGGTTCACTCCCAGCTAAACATACCCATCACAGCGTACATGGTATAAATTGGTGTAAACAATAAACAAACATGCGATTTCAGCTATCCCGACAGATTTGCTATCATTAATTGAAATTAACAAAAAAACCGCTTGTTCGATTGCGATAAAATTTTCATGGGACCATTTGGGAAGTATACCCTTTCCAACAACAAAAGAATTTTTCAAATCGGTTGGCAAGAGATAACAATAAAAAAAAAAACATACAAACATCCGAATTGAGAACCTCCTCCTTTTTTAGAAGTCGGTTAATAAAAATGAACAGATCCTTAAACAAACAAGCCAAAAAAATGATATTTGAAGTTTTATTCAAGAAACAAAGATTGATCCTACAAATGACGAAACATCAAGCAAAAGTATTGATAGTGACAATCAGACCATATTCATGATTCAACCTCGTGAAGTCAGTCACGTTGTACCGTGTGTGCGAACTTGCCAATATTGAGCCAATACTGCATGATAACCCGATAAGATTGAAACATAAGCTTCTGCATCCCATTTACATAGTAGTTAGACGTGCAACCTTGCTATGGGAGGCATGTTTATTAATAACACCGTCCTTAGTTGTGAAAGCTGTACAGTACATGGTCTTCCTCTTTTAGAAATGAATGTATCACTGTTGCTCTAATTACATGTGAGTCTTCTGTGATAGCCTTATCTAAACATGGTTTCCTGTCTTTGGCCCATGATACTTGGATCTTTTCTTCTTCCATTATGCACTGTATCGCTATCATTCACTATTCCTCACACCTCTCATCCATAAACCTTGGTGATAAAGATTCTAAATCAGGCGCAGATTTCTTGTTAATTTCAACCGCTTTTCATGTTGCTTTATCAGATTTGTAGCGTCGATAGCAACTGCAAATAACTGTAGCATCCCTGGCAGCTTGTTAGCAGCACAATTTAAAACGAGGCCGCGTGTAGCTGTGTCGCTGCAATGTATTGTGGACGCTACGATAAGTCTCCGCAACCAAGACAATTATTTTAAGCATCAAATTATATAAAACACAAGGGTACTTGGGACGCTTCGGTATTTTTAAACGACATTTTGATTTTATTTTGAGCAATTCTAAAATCATAACATTGGCAGTAAACGTATGAAAATTTGAAAAGAAAAGACTAGAAATTCGTTTGACACATTTGAATTTAGGTGTGTGTCTGGCCTGGAAACCGCTTCCCGCCAAATTGCAATTCAGAAACATACACTGCGAGCATAAATTATTATGCTTTAGTCAACACGGTCTATTACTTTTGCAGAGCATTTTCCTATACATACGTAAACTTTTCGCAAATGGGCTATTCTCCAAATACTTCACAGAAATTCCATTCATCCAAAATCATTCAGAATTTGATACCGTACGAATAAGAAACTCGTATTCACACACATTATCGCAAAAAGCAATAATTTGCTGCTTGCGCAACTCGTGATTACTGACCGGTTTACAGATTCAATACGAGCAGTTATTTTTATCAGGAACGCATTTTCTCTGTACGCCATATAAGACGAGTTCTTTTCTGATATCATTAGCGCTGTAGCCACTACCAGTGACGAAGTGACGGCGCCATGACTACATTTAAACCGTCTTCAGACGAAGAAACATGTTTCACATTTTATTCCAAGAACGAAACTATTACTTTTAATCTAAATTAATTAGACGCTACTTTAGATCTCTTAGAGAGATTTCAATCTCTCCTAAACAAGTTGTGAAAAACAAACACAAAACTGTAATAACTCGTTACATAATCAAGAAATCTATACCATCGTATGTACACCGTGGAAAACAAGCAGTTAATAGTTCTGCCATTCCTTACATAAATTAAAAAAGAATTATTTGCTCAGCCTATAATTTATAGGTCTTTAATGCGATCGGAAACGCATCAAGATACTTTTTATGTGGCTGTTTGTAATATACTTAATTAAAACATTGCTGCGGTGTCGTACTAAATGAGTTATTAGCCGTAATTACTACTTGTAAGCGCTAATGTGCACTCAATTGACTGAAACGCTACTGTTTGGAACGCAAGTAGGTTCCGATAACTGACTAGTTTGATAAAAAAAGCCATATTTTACAGATCTTAACGATGCAGCTACGATAAGCGACTGGAACACGCATGCAACGGCCTAGATCTTGTTTTATGGACAGAGTGTGAATCCGAATGCAAGTTAAATGGCATTCGAAAAATGAAATATCGGTAAAAGTCCCATATTGGTAAAAGTTATGGAATGGCCCACCCGTTAAGGCTCGAAGCACATTTGCGATATTAGGCGCTACAGGGTCGTTTTAAGAGCTATAATTGTCTGGATAATTAAATGCAGTGTATAATTAAGAATGTCAAAGGCGCCTTGTAAGACAATCCATGTGAAACATACTCTTACAAGTTTTCATATAAGGCAGTGTTCTTTGAAAGATCCGCTTACGTTTTTCTTGGTACGATATTAAAATAAATCATAATTGACATGACACATTAATTAATCAGCTGGAATGGGTTATGCAACGTTAAATTGATTTTAATAAGACCGCGGGGTCCGAGTGCTGATGCATAGAACTTGCTAAACGCTTAGTTGACAGTTCGCGTGTTCCAAGGGCTGGCTTTTGCCTCGGACATAGGATAAGCATTGCCATACAACGTGGCAATGCCGCCAGTCTTTTGGGCTCACTTCCAGTCAACAGCACTGCGGACGAATTTTTTTAACGCCATATTTTTTTAGGAGTTTTAATTTTTATCTAATTGTTTATATAGATTCGTATTTGAAATAAAAATTGTATACATATCTATTAAAACAAACTGATCAAGTTAAGAACATCTAGAAATATATTGCTAGTTTTACAACCCATTGGTTTATGTCAGGGTTAACCTCAAGGATTATAATAAGGTTAATCAAGACACTACCTCCTAACAACAGCAAATAAATACGTCACACTCTGTCATTTGACTCGTAAACTATTCAATATGGAGTAAACTGACTGTTCAAGTAAATAAACGTATGAAAAGCAAACATTTAAACAGCACTTGTGAAGGTGTGTTAGGGGATCGCCTATCAACTATTGATTGATGTTAATCTCGTTTGCATATCGCCTAAGATTATTTATTTCACACGCACACAAGAGTTACTAAGTCTTAAAGTCATTGAACTGTGTCATTAGTCCTTCTAAAAATAATTATATATGTGTTAAGTCTGCTCTTGTTTTTTAGACAGCAACTGGCTGTCTAAAAAAACAAGGGCAGACTTAACGGTTTACTTTTTATCTAATTCCGATTTTGAAAAGTCGCTCGATAAATACTCTAATTTGCATTACAATACTCAGAATCAGCTGTAAAAGTTTCACGACGCGACGAAGTGACCTTTGAAAGTCGCTCGCTCACGAATACGTATCGAACGAGTTACAGCTGTGACAGTGACGTATAGCGTCTACGTCATTTGGCGTGGCGCTATAACAAGGTCATATCATGCAGCACGCGCTGTTTAAACTGCGCCAGGCTGACGGTTTACGTTTGCCTTTTATGAGTAGGTAATTATAGCTTCTTTTTCTATAGGACAAATATTTATGGTCAATAATGGCATTAACTTGCAGTTTATTCTTGTACCAGAATGCCGTATTTAACCCTATAAATTATGTTAATGCATGAAGTACACTGCTGGCAGCCGTTTTCGTGGTGGTTATTTTTATATCATACAGTTTATTCTACGTCAAGATGACACAGTTTTACAACGAAAAAATGTGGATGATGTTTTTCCCTGCATTTATTGTATTTTTAATTTATAGGTATTAAATATGTGTGTAGCATTACGATGGAATCCCTGATTTGCTTTTGGTTAATCTATGTGCATATTATTTTTATTTATTTAGGTATACTGCATTATTTTTCCTAATTTGTAAACCTAATACACTTTACTAATTACTAATAGATTGCCATCGTATGAGTGTATATGTATATGCTGTTTATTATATTACATAAGTTGTAAATAACGGAATTAGACCGTATGCAAATATGTACAGACATGGAAACGTGTCTGACGCAATCACACGTGGAAGTCATTAAACTGCCTATTAATGATTTACCGATATCGGAAATGTTTTCTAAAGAACAAACGTGCCATAAAAGAAAAACTCTTAATATTGTAAAATGTACTCTTTTTCACGAGTGTCATTTGGCCTAGACTAAAAATTAATCAAGGCGCAATGATCCAAATAATACGATAAACTTTTAACCCCTTATAATGATATTGAATAATCACAATTTATTACTCTTTTATCTTTAAACCACTTATTACAATTAGTAGCCAGACAGTTGAGCTCTCTCAGTTTTTACCTTCAATTAGTAACATATATGTGAATAAGTGGCTAATTCCGTCCATTTTATATTTAGAATGCAAAATAAAAACACTTTACGAGCTCCATTTCAAAGTCACGTCGTGGGTGACATATTTAAAAAAATACTTCATATGCCATTAAAATAATAGCATAATATGGAACTTATAATTAGTTCTGGTGACCATGTCCGGAATAACCTGACCATAAAATTTCTACATAATCTTGTGGTCAGTTAAGCGCCAGGAGTAGATACATCATTGATTAACCAATAAAGTGACATCCGACCACAGTTGGCTAGCTGTCATTGTTGACGTTTTAATAGGTGTAGTTAGCTGACTTAATAATGTTTTATCTGTGTTTGCTTTGCTTGGCCTTCTGTTCCAGCAAGGTGTGCTCACAGACCAATGAAGGCAATGTTAATACGTAGATATTATACCAAAATAGACCTGTGCACTGATAGGTCGCCAGTTTATGCCTCTTCACAATTTCTTGAAGCGACACGAAGACATAAACTATAGAATTTTGATTCGTATCGTTGTTGGTTGTGCCCATTTTAAAATATTTCGACAGTCAAGAAGACACTGTGGTTATTTTAACACGATTTTTAGGCTGTTATACATGTTATCCCCCTGTGTTCTTGGAAATCAAATCTAATTTATCTGACCCGATTCTCAGAATTGCAAGCCCATTTGGATAAGCTTTCAAATCGATACTGGAGACTCCAAAGGTTACCTTCATTTCTCGTCTCAAAGGCAGACAGTGTAAAAGTAACAGTGCCTTGATGACATTTTATGACGATAAGTTTTACTAACTGTAGAACATTAGTTTATTATTTAAATTAGTAGCAATTGGAAATTAAATTTAGCTACCGAAGATGATGGCTATGCTCAAACTATAGGAGGAATAGAATAGAATACTCTTTATTATGTACACCATATAAGTTACAGAAAATATAGATGAAGAAAACATTACATAGGGTGACACGATGGGCGGCCTCATCTCTAAAAGCGATATTTTCAAGACAACCTTTGGATGGATTTTAAAGAGAAAAGGAAATACAGTAATAATAGTAATCTCATTAGCCTAGATTCAATTGAACGAGATTGCTCAGAATTGAAGCTTTTTTTATTTGTGGTTTTCTCAGACATTTTATTATTGTTTAAGTCGTCATGGATCGTGAAAATTTCTATTTGGTTGGATCAAATTGCCAAACTGCTACATAACTGTAACCTGCATAATAGAATTTCTAAACATCACTGTCTTTCAACCAGTATGAAATTTTTAGCACCTAATATTGCCATGCAAAATCGTATGTTCATTCATTTTAATGTGTGTAATAGCAATTCTTTCGAATGGCACGCCGTTATTCGGAAATAAATCTGTAATTTGTAATAAACGTTCGAATATCAATAGATATGATTGAATCTTAGCAAAAAGCGTAACCAACCAACGGTTCCAGCACGAAATCTTGTGTGTTAAAAGTTAATTTAATTTTTTTTTTTAAATGTTTGATTAATATCGAAATATTTCCTTATCTGATATCTCGCAATTGAAACAATTTGGCTCAAACAGGCATAAAGTAAAAAAAAAATCTAAATAAGTAAGCGACTTTCGGAAGACATAAATTTGTAATGAATAAATTAGAGGCCATCAGCCCGCCCACTGCGGCTGAACATTGGAACTGACGCAAAAAAAAAACCATTACGACTAAAGTAAAAACTAGATCAAAATATTCAATCAATTCATGAAATGTGGTTTTTAATTTATACCTTCCGGTTCGGTCTGACCATCGTCCGATTTCGCAAGTTCAAGTTCAAAACTGCATTGCAAATCGATTTCCGTCGATATAAACAGAAACTAGTATTTCGCTTGGGGGCGCGAGTTGCAAGCAACCCGCGGTGTCTTTTTAGTATTTTTAGTAACAATTATTATCTCTACAATGTCAGATTTCTGAGTTACGCAAAGGGGTTGAAAGAAGGGGGTTGAAAAGGGTTGAATTTTTTTTGGCCATATATTCATACAGATGTCCTCTACACAACCCCGAAGACCATTTTTCTCTACAATGTCAGGTTTCTGAGTTACGCAAAGGGGTTGAAAGAAGGGGGTTGAAAAGGGTTGAATTTTTTTTAGCCATATTTTCATGCAGATGCCCTCTATACAACCCCGAAAACCATTTTTCTCTACAATGTCAGGTTTCTGAGTTACGCAAAGGGGTTGAAAGAAAGGGGTTGAAAAGGGTTGAATTTTTTTTGCCATATTTTCATCCAGACAACCTCTATACAACCCCGAAGACCATTTTTCTCTACAATGTAAAGTTTCTGAGATACGCAAAGGGGTTGAAAGTAGGGGGTTGAAAGGGTTGAATTTTTTATTGGCCATATAATCATCCAGATACCCTCTATACAACCCCGAAAACCATTTTTCTCTACAATGTAAAGTTTCTGAGATACGCAAAGGGGTTGAAAGTAGGGGGTTGAAAGGGTTGAATTTTTTATTGGCCATATAATCATCCAGATACCCTCTATACAACCCCGAAAACCATTTTTCTCTACAATGTCAAGTTTCTGAGATACGCAAAGGGGTTGAAAGTAGGGGGTTGAAAAGGGTTAAAAAGGGTTGAATTTTTTATTGGCCATATACTCATCCAGACACCCTCTATACAACCCCGAAGACCATTTTTCTCTAGAATGTCAGGTTTCTGAGATACGCAAAGGGGTTGAAAGAAGGGGGTTGAAAAGGGTTGATTTTTTTATTGGCCATACACTCACCCAGATACCCTCTATATAACCCCGAAGACCATTTTTCTCTATTATGTCAGGTTTCTGAGATACGCAAAGGGGTTGAAAGAAGGGGGTTGAAAAGGGGGTAATTTTTTTTTGTTTTATACTCATCCAGACACCCTCTATACAACCCCGAAAACCATTTTTCTCTTCGACGTCAGGTTTCAGAGATAAGCAATGGGGTTGAAAAAAGGGGGTTGAAAAGGGGTAGTTTCAGATTTTTCCCATACTCACCCTGACACTTTCTATACAACCCCATAAAAAGTTTTCCCCTCCTAGCACGGCAAGTGGGAGAACAATTATGTCAATCAGTCAATCAGTCAGTGGTTTTTTAATTATATATAATATAACTAGTATTTCGCTTGGGGGCGCGAGTTGCAAGCAACCCGCGGTGTCTTTTTAGTATTTTTTGACTAACAATTATTATTTCCCTGTGAAAATAATAATTTGTGTCAGGTTTCTGAGTTACGCAAAGGGGTTGAAAGTAGGGGGTTGAAAAGGGTTGAATTTTTTATTGGCCATATACTCATCCAGACACCCTCTATACAACCCCGAAAACCATTTTTCTCTAGAATGTCAGGTTTCTGAGATACGCAAAGGGGTTGAAAGTAGGGGGTTGAAAAGCGTTGAATAGGGTTGAATTTTTTATTGGCCATATACTCATCCAGATACTCTCTATACAACCCCGAAAACCATTTTTCTCTAAAATGACAGATTTCTGAGATACGCAAAGGGGTTGAAACAAGGGGGTTGAAAAGGATGGAATAGGGTTGAATTTTTACTGGCTATATACTCATCCAGACACCCTCTATACAACCCCGAAAACCATTTTTCTCTAGAATGTCAGGTTTCTGAGATACGCAAAGGGGTTGAAACAAGGGGGTTGAAAAGGGTTGAATAGGGTTGATTTTTTTATTGGCCATATACTCACCCAGATACCCTCTATACAACCCCGAAAACCATTTTTCTCTAAAATGTCAGATTTCTGAGATACGCAAAGGGGTTGTAAAAAGGGGGTTGAAAAGGGGGAATTTTTTTTTTCGTTTTATACTCATCCAAACACCCTCTATAAAACCCCGAAAACCATTTTTCTCTTCGACGTCAGGTTTCCGAGATAAGCAATGGGGTTGAAAGAAGGGGGTTGAAAAGGGGTAGTTTCAGATTTTTCCCATACTCACCCCGACACCTTCTATACAACCCCATAAAAAGTTTTTCCCTCCTAGCACGGGAAGTGGGAGAACAATTGTGTCAATCAGTCAGTCAATCAATCAGTCAGTGGTTTTTTAATTATATATAATATAATAATAACTAGTATTTCGCTTGGGGGCGCGAGTTGCGAGCAACTCGCGTTGTCTTTTTAGTATTTTTACTCACCCAGATACCCTCTATACAACCCCGAAGACCATTTTTCTCTACAATGTCAGGTTTCTGAGATACGCAAAGGGGTTGAAAAAAGGGGGTCGATAAGGGTTGAATAGGGTTGAATTTTTTATTGGCCGTATACTCATCCAGATACTCTCTATACAACCCCGAAGACCATTTTTCTCTACAAGGTTAGGTTTCTGAGATATGCCAAGGGGTTGAAAGTAGGGGGTTGAAAAGGGTTGAATTTTTTACTGGCCATATACTCACCCAGACACCCTCTATACAACCCCGAAAACCATTTTTCTCAAAGATGTCAGATTTCTGAGATACGCAAAGGGGTTGTAAAAAGGGGGTTGAAAAGGGGTAATTTTTTTTTTATTTTATACTCATCCAGACACCCTCTATACAAGCCCGGAAACCATTTTTCTCTTCGACGTCAGGTTTCTGAGATAAGCAATGGGGTTGAAAGAAGGGGGTTGAAAAGGGTTGAATAGGGTTGAATTTTTTATATGCCCTATACTCATCCAGATACCCTCTATACAACCCCGAAAACCATTTTTCTCTAAAATGTCAGATTTCTGAGATACGCAAAGGGGTTGTAAAAAGGGGTTGAAAAGGGGTAATTTTTTTTTTCGTTTTATACTCATCCAGACACCCTCTATACGACCCCGAAAACCATTTTTCTCTTCACCGTCAGGTTTCTGAGATAAGCAATGGGGTTGAAAGATGGGGGTGGAAAAGGGGTAGTTTCAGATTTTTCCCATACTCACCCCGACACCTTCTATACAACCCCATAAAAAGTTTTCCCCTCCTAGCACGGCAAGTGGGAGAACAATTATGTCAATCAGTCAATCAGTGGTTTTTTAATTATATATAATATAAATGCCAAAAAAAAGCCATTTCGCTCACAATGACGGCCGCCGTGGGTTCTTTCTTTGAATTTCTTTTTTTTTTCTCCCGCCAAGTGGCGTCCGTGTTTTGTATGCAAATTGTCTACAATTGACTGCAACATTAATTGTTTTGTGATTTGCGGCGCTAATTTGATGCTGAGTCACAATATTTTGTATTGAAATATCAATGCTTATCTTGAGGATACCAAATTAATCCGATAAGTTTTATAAACAAACATTTACTTTCTTATAATTTCTGCAGATAACCAAAATGCTATATTGTGTTTATTTCAAAAGTTTCCCTTTGCCTTGAATAGCACACCGACTTTAGACTTCAACCTTTCAAAATAAAATACAAAGTCCAAAAAAACAATAAAGATAAACGTCAATATATCATTTTGTTGTCTCGTTGCGATAACTAAAAATGCGTATCTATCTAAAGAAAACTTCTTATGAACCTTACATTATTTCTCTTCTGAAAATAATAATTTCGAGTGAGAATAACAATTCTGAATACCTATCTAATATTTTAGACCAATAATAAAATTTGTCGTTGTTGAAGCCTAAATAATCGTGATAAACCTGAAATCTCGGAGATAATCGTAAAATAAATATAACAGCATTGCGACGCTTTAGCGCCAAATTAAATGTCTTGTTGCCAAGTGGAAATCAGTTAATATATATAGTTTGTTATTAATAAATTGTCACTAGTCACTCCTCAGTAACTCCAAGGTGACGTCAACTCGTTTAAAAACAAAACAGTGAAGTGTATTGACGTCTACGAAATGTAAATAGAGTGAAAATAATGGAGTAGAAGCTAAATGATTTTCCAAATCTCGATACAAAAAACCGACTAAAGAACAAAACAAAATACTTCAGAAAAGTATTTATTTTTTCTCTATGCCTTTCCGAATCGAAATTCGAGTTTAGATTGCATAAATTCAAAAAAAAGAACACCCGTCAAGGAAACCAACCATAACCTCGAAATCATTCGAAATATATGTCGATGACACTGATCAATTGACTTTAATTAGTGACAAGTTCTACATATTGGCGAACTAATTAAAACTTCGCACGTGGTCGGAGGCACGTCGGCAGCCGTTAATTCCTAATCGATAAAAGATAAATTAGCAATAAACGTCATGCTGATATTACATTGTGTAATTTCGCAGCGATAGAGTTGAACAACGATCTTTGTATGACGTGATATTTGAAAACAAATGTCAGTTACAATTACGTTTTCTTTTTTGGTGTACCTATGGTTTTCTTTATGTAGGTATTTTTAACTTGGTGTCCAATCTTACTTACTTACCATTTTAAATACAAAAGTTTGTATGGACGAATGTTTATTAGCCAATAACCCCAAAACCCCAAAAACGGCTCGACAGATCCGTATAAACTTTAACACACTGATAGATTACCTATAATTCTGGACTAGCACTTCCGGAAAAAATCCAAGCGTGTCGTGGGCCACAGCTGATAAAGTATTTATAAACATAAAAACCTATATAAATAAATGTCTGTTAAAGAATGGTTGTGTCGTTAAATTAAATAACTATTCATTTATTTATGGATGTCCTCTTAACGAATTCGTATGTAATTTATTTAAGTAATTGTTTCCGTGAATAAAATTATATTTCCAAATGTGCTTCTAGTCGTCCGTGTTCTGTCATTTCAGTTTTTGGTCAAACCAAGTGAAACATCTATGCAATGAATGTAAAAGTTACATTGACAAAAAATTAACTTGTCACTATTATTCAATTTTTGTTCTGTTAAATGGGGTTAACAACAAAAACTGAAAAGTGAAAACCAAATTCACTATGTATACATACATAGGCTATTTGGCAACCTTCAGAGATGTTTGAACTCGAAAATAACGAAGAAATAATAACTTTTCAAAAAGGCAACATACAAAATAAACACTAGCAATTATGTACCCACTTTCTTACGTATTCCGGTAAAAATAACGCTGCTAGCTCGTGACGTGGCGTATCGCCAAAATCACGCGTTTTCTGCACACATTCGTCTCAAAAATATATTTCTTTTGCTATCCCAAATAAATATTAGCCTAAATATCTTATCCTAAAGGGAACGAATAATAAACAAAAGCAGTTTATTTTCCTAGAATTTTGCCACGATAAACAATCAAGTACGATATAATTCTGTCTGTCACTTAAAGACAAAGATATAATATTTTTTCAGTCTGCCTTATTAAAATAGGGAAAAGACTTGGATGGCTTTCAGTGATAACCTGTTTATCAACGTTTCCTTTCATCTATTTCGAAGTTATTTTCACTAAAAATAATTCGAGATCAATCACCATATTTGCAAAGCAATCTTCATTCACGGAAAAATCTGGACCAGTAAAGATGTCATGCTAGAGAAACAAAAATAGTGCCTCGATTGAATATAAACAAACATAATGTAATGTTAAAATTCATTTATTTTTTAGTGTTTGCAATTAAACTTTTATACCAGTGACATTTGTAGCGATAAAAAACCGATTTTATAGTCTCAAAGATACAAAATACAATAATCTTAAATTACAAACATTTTATCACCAATCTATTAAAAAGTCACATTTTAAACGATGAAGAAAGTAATAAATCATGAAAAGGTAATAAATTCACAGTGATTAAAAGTGATTTCCTTATTGCAAAGGTTTTATAATAATAAAGTGTAACATAGCCAAGTGGTAGGTATATATGCAATATACCTACCACTTGGCTATGGAATTTTATGGGTTTTTCAATTAAAAAATGCAAATAATTGTTTTTTGAACAGTTAAGATCATAGTGAATGGAGTAATTAGTCATATAATCAACCATAAAAAATCTCACCGTGAAAATTATTATATGTCATAAGCTATCAAGTTGTAACTTTTACAATTGAAACATGCTGTTGCTTGCTTGTTTATATACCTAAAATCCTTAAAATATTTGAATCTGTAGTGCGTACTACTTAATGATTAATGCGAAAACAAACATTATTTTATAGTCATACCATCAGCAACAACGTCATCATAATTAAATCAGGCTCCTCACTATCACGACTTTCCGACAGCAATTATTTTGCAACTTACAAATTAGGCTGGTTCTTAAATCTGTGACACGGGTTTATAGAAATCATTGCCATCTGCGGTTCTCGTGGTAAAAGTCACACAGTACCACACTTTCTTATTCGCAAAATAAACATTTTTCACACGAACAGCGAGTTCGGCGCTCATGATTGTTAAATTTTATCGCTGAAAGTGTTAAATATCACAAATATGAAATTGTGATTATGATAGTATCACTGTAGCAAACAAAATACGTTCGCCCGACTTTATTGTCAAATCGTCAAGACGTCAACTGAAGAATCACAAAATTGAACTTATTACAGTTTGCTACTCAAATCTAACGATTAGTTTTAACCCTCCTTTCGTGCTGTAGTTTAAGTGAAAAACACGTACCTACTAAATGAGCCCTAAGGGCAATAATTGGCATGATCTTAATATATGGTGTAAGTAGGACCACATAGCGTGTATAAATGGAGAATTTGGAGCAACTGTCAGTTTAAATTTAAAAGTAGCCGTAACTTAGCCGGCTAAACGATTTATTAAAGGTTAAGAAAGTTTCCCAATTTTTTTAAAGTATGCAGATACGTACTACTTTAAATAAAATTCAAAACTATATTACTATAAATGTACTGTAAATACCTATTTACATATATTGACATAATATATTATTTACCCAGCTGAAAACATGCTGGCAGGCAGGACTGTCAAAGACGGGGCCCTATAGGGTCAATGCTTGCTAGGGTTGCGGAATTTGTTCGAAAGAGTCACCGCGGCCCTGGAACGCAAAGGCACTAGGAGGAACACGGGTGGGTTTTAGTCAGTAGGAGGCTGACACTCCCTTCCGTTCCTCCCAGAGCGGGAGAACTCATTTGATGATTTCCCGTCTAGAAAAAAAAGGCAGGACTGTGAAACAACGGAATTAAACTTTATTCTTTCTTTACTTTAAATATAAATTGTGTGTGACGTCGAATTGACGTTAGTGACGTCAATTCGACTTCACACACAATTATTAACTTTTTTCGGCACGAGTAACAAATGATACGCGAATCAATATTTTTTAAATTACTCAAACCGACAACTTGCACAAATTAAATTTTCATGCCGCCATCATTGTTTTTACAAGGGTCACGTGTCAAAATCGATTACATTCAGTCAGTAACCTAGAGCTGAGTATTGGTTTTCGATAATTTTTCACGTGGCAACTCATAGGCTTAATTTTTCATAGGAAAGAGGTAAATAACAGTGCTCTTATCAAAACTACCTATATCTTAACTTAAATTATTCTTCATCTGTAAACGCATATTATAATCCGCTGAAAAGAAAAAAATGTTTTAAAACTGAATTTTTTATTTTATATCCAATTTATTATGTTAATTAGCTCTCAATAAACATTTAAATGACACGTTCTTCAAATCGTCACATGTGTGTAAACTTTATTACCTACTTGTTCAACAGCATGTTAATTTAATTCCCCATCCTGTAATAAGGCTTCAGTAATGAGGTTGCATATAATAAGCACAAGGAGGTATTTAACAGCAGTTGGTAACAACCTCGGTTTGGTTGTGAAACACTGCGGTTTGATTAGGCGGTTATTGCACATTCTACACTTTAATTTTTTCATGCTTGTTTGATTTCATGCAGTCAAATCATTAGTAGGTATCGATAAAGGTTCCTATGCTTATCTTAAAAGCAGTCAAAGTTTCAAGATGCTCAGTGTTAGATAAATTTTTCGCTTAGCAATAATTCTTCGATTTAGGTTAAACCAATCAACTCTCAATATCTAACATCTTTATTTTCCAGACAACAAATCTTTGTAATTACTTTAAAAACAGCAAAACCAAAAAATGCTGATCTTCTACATTAGTAAAAGACAATAAATTATTCTATAAAGCAATTCTTCGTTTCATACAATATTCTATATCTCCCGCTTTCTTGTCCTCAGAATCGCCACCAAGACCTCGCAGCCTCTTCACGTGGCACTGGCCGTGGTCGTCCTCCTGGCCTGGCTCAGCCGTCCTGGCTCCAGCAGTAACCTCCGCGGATGGAGGGCACTATACGTTGTCGCCGTTGCCACGCATTTCGGAGCGCAAGTCTGGATGACACTTGTCTCTGGTAAGATTCAATTTTCGAACATTCTTACGTCCCATTGGCCATAAAGTAACGATTGCCAAAAGTAACTTACTTTTTACAATATTATTTTGGAGATTTCTAAAAATATTGCCTCAGAAGCTGACAAAAGGCGAAGAGTGCCAAGAAGTGTCTATTAATTTAGTGTCTAGGTCTAGGTCTCAAACGAACACTAAATAAATAATGAAACACCTAAAAGGTCATTACGACATCGCAAATTGTTCTCACAAATCAGATCAACATTTTTTACTTTCTTTTATTTCAAAATCGGCATCCAGAAACCCGTTCGAATTTCGAAGAAGTCTATCACGTTGCCGCGCATGTGCTTACGTACGTGAAGGAACGAGGTTTAAATAAAAAGTTACCGTGTTGTCGTTGAGAAACGCCAATTTTTAATTTTTAATTAAAAATGTTGTATTGATGTTTATATAAGGCCTTTTCCGCATCAAATAGATATTCAACACATCTTAAAGCTAATTTCATACACGTTGTGCTCATTCTAAGTATTTTTAACCCAAAGGCTAGACAACGCCTTGTTGCAAAATCCGCCTATGTACCAATGAACTTGCCTCGTGCCGATAGCACTGGCCCGACATATAGCAACGAAAAAAAGCGACACATAGGGCAGAGTTGTGTTGAAAAAGGAGAGAGAACCCTTTGCCCAGGAGTTCGACAAAGTACAAGTACAGATAGATATACCACCACCATTACATTTAGTTTAAATATAAGTACCTATAAAACATGACATCATAAAAAGGTTCATAAATCTTTACAGTTTACACGAATAAGTACTTTGTAGTAACAAAATACATAAAATGTCTGATATTCTGGTCATGAGTGTGTTCCCACCATGGCGACCACGGCAGTCATTCCACCGAGAGAACGACTGCAGTATGTTACTTACACGTGCCGTAGAGTTTATTGTTCCATGTTTACCATTGTTTGCATGCCTTTTTTTCTTTTCTTAATATTAGGTACGTCAGCAATTATTTGTCAATCAATGTGATTGGACATTTTGTCTTTTGGGTAATATTTTGTCTTTTGATTTAGCGTTCTGTATTTAAAATGCATTTCTTTTGTCTGCTACCATTGCGACTCGTACAGATTATAAATGCGATAATATTAATTTGTAGAATAACTCCGTGAAAACACCTTAGTGTTTTCACGGATGTTATTCTACAAATTATAAATTGATCCGCTGCATTCCCACATGGATAAAATAACGTTTATCTTTTATTTTTAATATACTTGCTCAAAACGGTGAAGGAAAACATCGTGAGGAAACCGGCATGTCCTAGAACCAAAAATTCGAAGACATGTGACATTCACCAACCCGCACTGGGCCCGCGTGGTGGATTACGGCCCATTCCCTCTCCTAGAGAGGAGGCCTGTGTCCCAGCAGTGGGAACGTTAAAAGGCTGATTATGATTATGATACTTGCTTAAAGCTCCCAGGTCCTTCTCGGGTTTCTCTTTAACGTCCCCAAATAATAATACGTTTGTTTTTTACCGCCAAAAATAATTTCAGACCCAAACATCTAAAGGTGGAAACAAGGACAAATATAATGGAAATATGATAAAACAAATGCAATTATAATCATTATTGTAACCCTGACTTCTAATTTAGCAAATTGCTAAGTTTGCGCGAAGCTTTTAGCTTATATGTAATTTATTTAACTATGTAATAAGCCAGGTGTAACATTGACAGGAGAAAAATAGAAAATCCATAGACATATGTTTTCACAAATTCTTTATACATCTACATACTTTAACCCGTACATTATGGGAACCGCTAGAAAATCAATTAAAAGTTTTTTTCACGATGTTTTAATAAACTTGGATTAGCGAAACCATAAATAAAATTAAGTAAATGGATTATTTGTAAGTAAAATAGTCACCACTTTGACGAGTTTTGTGAAGTGTTAATTCTCAATATCCATTGCAGGTTTAATAACTGTCAAGAGTCATAGACAAACTACGTCTTAATCTCCAAGTATAAGTTAAAGAAAGTAGGTAAAATAACTGTACATAGTTATTCATTGAATTTAATAGACACCTACTATAAGGAACTTTCAACGCACGGCCTGTATCTATGGCAATTATAAAATAGCAAGATACAGAGAATAAAATAAAAAATATCAAATAGGTAGTTAAGTACCTTCCATAGTTCCAAATTTAGACGGTCAAAAAGGAGCGCTAACTCTCGAAATTTGAAAATCTCAGTCAGAATCGGTGGGCGGAGTCACCTGTCAAGTAAAATGTTTCATTCAGGAACCAAATGATGCTTCTTAGCATTTTAGTGGCCGAAATACAGGAATTTTAAATGACTTTACTGGTTGCAAATAATTTTAAACTTTCTTATGTGGCCATAAAGTTGAATATACTTACATTGAAGTAGAAATTTCTCGTTCGTGAAATTAGTTTTGGACTCCCCTTTCTTTGGATGTCATTACAATAAATAATTAAGTAATTGCGTAATGAGAACTAATTGGGGATCGCATGTCTTCAGCCTTAAGGTACCGTTATTTTATGGTTCCTTTCATCAATCATAAATCCCTTTCGTATTTGCTTAAAACTTTGTTAAACTTTAGTTACAAAATCAAACCCGTTTGTAGATGATTCTTATTTTGATAATAAAATTTGGTTTTAAGAAAAGAATACCAAGATTTCTTTAATGAGTTTTTATTTTTATGTTGGAGAGCCAGAAAAAAAAAACAAAAAAAGCAGTACCTACTGACCATTACACATTGGCACTTTGAGTTAAAAAACCGCTCCTGACACTTCACAAAGTATCTTACAAGGCTTTCTGCGAATAGAATATAAACAAAATAATATAATTTATATTTACGTTTTCAGGTTTATAAACATTAATACTTTAAATAATGCGAAGTATACTTATTGATAACGCGAAACAAATCTTTGTTTATTCGCCATTAATATGTGGTTTTAATTAAACTAGTCTAGATTCGCTGATTGGATTCTATTAAGCGGGCTTAGCTATTCATAGCTCATGTGGATGATAGTTCAACAAACTGCATTATTTTTATCCTGGACAAGCATAGTTATATATATTTTCTCTATGTCCATTTGCAATGTAAAACTGATTACTAGGTAAGTCAACATAAAAGATACTATAGTGGCCCGTCCCAGCTTCGCACGGGTGCAGGTGTAGTACATTTACTTACTTATTATTAGGTATAGCCTATGTTATTCAGGGATAATGTAACATTCCAATATTGAAAAATGTTTGAAACCCGACCAGTAATTTTTGAGTTTATTCGTTACAAACATACACAGATAGAAATCTTTCCTCTTCATAATATTATTATTTGCCCACGGTTTCGCCCGCGTGGAGATCAGAGAAAAAGTATCCAATGTTCTATTCCAGGTCGTGGTCTACCTATGTACTAAATTTCATCCAAATCCGGTCAGCGGTTTTAGCGTGAAAGCGTAACAAACAAACTCATTTCCGCATTTATAATAAACTAGCAGCGCCCCGCGGTTTTACCCGCGTAGTTCCCGTTCCCGTGGGAATACGGAGATAAAATATAGCCTATGTTACTCAGGATGAATGTAGCTTTCTAATGGTGAAAGAATTTTTGAAATCGGTCCAGTTATTTTTAAGTTTATTCTTTACATACAAAAATACAAATCTGTCCTCTTTATAATATTAGTTTAGATAATCATCGTTATGCTTAGCCTCTTACACAATTATCTAGTGATCATCTTCCAGTCTAACTCAATGAAGCTGAATGTCAGTCATTTTAAACGTAACAAATCGTATGTAAAATCATAATCTCGCCGCTTCAGGCATTTCATAAGTAACAGGAAAGACACAAACGACATTTAAAGAAATGATTCACCAAATAAATCAAAACAGTTTCACGTAGATATATGTACATTAAACACCGCACTTAATATTGAAACAGTCAACATCCTTTGCGGTTCGGTTACTCGAACTATTTGGAGCGGTCACCAACTAAACAAACGCTCCACGATTTCGCGGGCTTGGCTCTTTCCGGGTGACGTTATGACGAGGACCGTTGAAACGACCTTACTGATTTGTTCCTGTCTCAGATTAAAGTAATATTAATGGATAGTTTAGTGAGTTTCGTGTACCTAGGCCAAACGGAGGTCAAATCAATTGAAATCCTTGAAAGACGGGACAAAACGAAAAGCGATGAGTAACAACAGCAATAATAGGCATTCTTTAATATTTTGGAAGAGAAAAAGCAATGATTATTCCTGAAAATCAGTGATAGCTGCTATTTAAACTATTTATATGATTAGAGTAGGGTAGTACAGTAAAAAAAAACTAAATAGTCCATCAGATAGATTTCCGAAAAGTATTGGACACGTATTTTTCCCTTTCCACGTAATTAAAAAACGAAGACGATACAGTGCGTTGAATACTCGTGTGACGTCACTGCTCGCTACAATTTTTGCCACGAGGTCACGGCACAAGCCCCCCGCTCCTAATCTTTAATGCCTTTTATCTTCGCAAATGTTTATATTAAGCAAAAATACGTGTCCAATCGTTTTCGATAATCTAACTGACGGACTAAATAGAGTCATTTTTTATTATTTAGGAAATATTCCTTTTTTATAGATTACGCGAACATCATCACATTTTAAAGTTAACACTAGGTACAAACGCACTTTTTGTAAGTCAAACATGCCAAAAGATGACCCTGAAACGATGACCCCTCTCTGAAAAAGTCAATGGCAATCAGTCACAAGCCATAAATCCATCGAGTTTCATCTGCCACTAGGGCACAACGATGTGTAGGGGATCGTTAACCTCATTCAGGGTCGCGCAAAGGTGCACAAGGGGTCAACCACACTGAAGCAAATATTTGAAGAGTCCACTGCAATAACGATAAATGTCCTTGTTACCTCGTTTTGAGATAATTGCATTTCAATTGTATTAATGGGAAAAGGAAAGTCGTGTCTAAAGGTATATCCATACCTTTAGACACAATATCGTCAATCGTGATATTTAAATTCTAGATTGTTTAGGCAAACGACTTGTTTTTGTTTACAGCTGACGTAGATTTTCATCGGTTTTCAATGACTGTTTACAATTTCGGTACTAGTTAATCAAAAACATTATAGTTTCATGTGTTGTGTTGTGGGTTTTGAAGACCAATAAAATTGCACAAGAAAACTTTTCAGCATCAGCATCATTGATGATACAAACTTTTCTTGATGACGACTTTCTTGGAATCCTAGGTATTCTACAACATTTGTTTTGACTAATGAATTATTTTAGTGTTAACAGTTACCTCAGTAATTACACACTAATTTCACTTGTCCGTAGCACTAGAGTCCATAGAGTCACACCGAGTTCCTGTTGGTACCGCATAGGGTAGGTACACACTACACAAACATTAGGATCTTTGCACGTGTAACCATAGTCATAGGATACTTGAACACTGGACTTTTAACGTGTTAGGTAGGTACTACAATTTCTTTACAGCACAATAACTGACGCAGGGTCCTCTTGTCCCACAGGCATAGTGCTGTACTTCAACCTGCCTCGGCATGAGTTCGGACGCGTGCAGACCGTGCTGTTCCCCGTGTACTACGCCTTCAACGCCGTCGTCAGCTTGCTGGCCCTACTCGCCTATTACAGGACGCAGTGCCTCACGCAGTTCGAGCATACTTCCTGGGTACAGGTCAGTGTCAAATTCTTTTTTTTTTTTTTTTGTTCTATGGCTTGTGTCAAAATCTTTGCTGGCAGTTCTTTTTTTTAATTTAAAAAGTCTGGTGATACCAAAACATCAGATGAAAAAAAATTTGGTTAGTAATTCGAAAAAGGAATCGAAGGTCAATGACCAGTAAACCGTCGCAATAGTAATGAATCATTTGTGATCACAGGACAGCGAAATAGATAAATATTCTGAGCAAAGAATCGCGTATTGTAGCCATAAACTATGCTACAAAATAATACTAGCTACATATGTATAAAAATGATCGACCAATAGGAAGCCAACGAGCTATAGGATTACGAAATACTTTACATCACAACAAAAGACAGGCGCTTTCAACACAAGTAGAACAATACACGATAATTCCTAACCAGCCTGTGCAAAACAAATAGCACATACTTTACTGAGTTGCATTACACCCAAGTGCTGTTAACACATAAGCAAGAGGTCGGAGGTCTGCAATAAACTACTAACATATAATGATAATAAAGTAAATGAAACGTGGGGCATATATTAAATGGCGCCAAGTGCAATTTGTACTCGAACGGCTGTCATTGACATTAATTGAAATGATTATATTCTGATAACTAATTGAATATTTGCTTTACGAGGTAAAAGTAGGTATCTTATAGTGTAAGTAAAGTGCTTGCCTGTTTTTTGTTGTTAACAGAGGCAGATTTAATAAAATATAGGCCTATATATCTTGCTTTAGTTGGCAGGAATTTGTTCGAAAGAGTGACCGCGGCCCTGAAACGTAAAGGGCACTAGGAGGAACACGGGTGGGTTTTAATCAGTAAGAGTCTGACACTCCCTTCCGTTCCGCCTAGAGCGGGAGAAGACATTTCAAAAATTACCACCCAGAAAAAAAAAAGATGGTTGAAAATAATATCAGACTAGGTTGAAAATTGATCAATTGATCTTTCCCAGAATATTTTTATATTTATCCATTTCATTAAGACTACTAATGTCTAGCAATGCTTTGACTTTGATAAACGTAAATTTAAAAAAATACACTAGGTTAGCTGATTAGCTGCCGTTGGATAAAATAACCTAAATCCGACTTCCAGACACATTAAATTCTAAGCATGTATTATCTAACTTCAACTCCTGGTACCGTCTACTTAATTGAACACTAGTTTTAGTAGTACTAAACATCGGAATTTATTCCCCATTGGTCATTCCAATCAAGTTTATAACGATCTCAATTAGCTTTATAAGGAGTTATGCTGCTTGGAAGATAAATCAAATGATGAATGTTTAATATGTGTATAGTTTGACCCGTTATCTGGAGGTCTTCTCACACATTCGATCAATTATGACGATTTATTGAGCTGGAGTGTGAAATATGGGTCATTTTAAGTAACGAAATGAAATAGTACTTTTAGCCTTTCCTCCTAAAATGATACTTAGTACTATAGTACTAAGTATTATACTAAATAGTTTGTATTATACTACACTAGGAGTAAATACTAATTTTAAATATTCTGTAGTAATTTTACTTATAGAGAATTTATTAGCAAGCCTTCAATATATTTTATGGCAATAAGAATCCGTTTTTCAGATGTACTAAGTAATGGATTTATTCGCTTGTTTTTTATTTATGATCTGGCTACTGAGGCTTATAAGTTTTTTTTTGTTGTTGCGCGTGTATACATGGGTTACTATTGACGTATGTTTCATGCAGTAGGTACTTGTTTCTTTTTTGCGTAGACAGTTAATTACCAGTCTTATCTAAAGTAAACTTAATTACCCGAATAACTTTGATTAATGATGATTACGATTTTAAACAAGTGGCCAAGCAAAGCAACAAATGCACAAAAAAAAGAACTTAACATTGATGTCCTTCCATGTCTTGTAAATACACATTATCTTTATTGTTATCTAAATGTTAGGGTATAGCTAAGTAATTGAGCAAATATTATATCAGGCATGTCATGATGTAAACTCCTTCGTGCATTAAATTCTATGTCGTATGGCCTTTGCCAATTTTTAAGTTGATAGGTACTGATTGCTTAATGATTGATCTTTCTCTTTCGTTGGTCCGTCTTCGACAAACTTTTATTTGAATTAAGAATGCATATATAGGTGTCAATTTTTAAGTTGGTACCATTTCTACAATGATTTATAGTTCTCTCTCATTCGTTCGTCTTCGACAAAGTTTTATTTGAATTAAGAATGCATAGGTACAGATAATAAAATGTTATTATAATTGCACACATAGCTATTGAAACCTCATGACTGATGATTTGATTCATGAAATTATCATTATTGAAATAAAGATGTAGGTACAGGTAGTTGCAAATCGGAACCTCTCTATTATTTTGCAATGAGTTCTACATTATATTATTAAACATATTAGCACGAGAATTATATTATTGTTAATTGCCAATAAATTGCATAGAAGCGGTAAAACCTTGATTCTTTGTATAAAACCAATACCTACCTACTTTATTTTTTTTTTTCGCGTAAGTTACTGTGTGCTTAATCTTAAGTAAATGCAAGGCTATATCAAAAGGTCGGATTAACTCGGTTGAACTCATTCTGGATAAAGCGCAGATTAAAAATTAACAGCCATTTCATTATGTCGGAACTGGATGCAAAGAAAGAACTGTTATAAAAGAGATTGTTAATCATTTAATTGATACCGTGACAGGTTAGGTCAGTGGGCAATGCAATTTGTTTTACGTTTAGTCATAAGGAAAGAAACACAATATTGCAATTAGCCATTGCACTGCTTTTTTTTTTCTTGGCAAAAATATTGTATTATTTATTATATTTCATTTATTTCTAAAATAGTGACCTTATCTATACTAATATTATAAAGCTGAAGAGATTTTTTGCTTGTTTGTTTGTTTGTTTGAACGCGCTAATCTCAGGAACTAGGTACTGGTCCGATTTGAAAAAATCTTTCAGTGTTACATACTTAGCTCATTTATCGAGGAAGGCTATAGGCTATATATCATCACGCTAAGACCAATAGGAGCGGAGTAGTCATGAAAAATGTGACACAAACGAAGTTGTGCGGACAGCTAGTTTATTATATTTCATTTATTTCTAATTAAAATAGTGGATTTATCGAAAAATAAATAATTTCTGCTATCTCTATGATTCACAATAGCCAACTTTTATAACTTTTCATAGCTTAACATAAATTCCTTCAAATAAAGAACTTTCATTAAAAAAAAACCTTTTAATTAAAATTCGAGCAGACAGAGGTAGTTCTTTAGTAGGTATCTACCTACCGTTTCTGAGTCTGACAAGCTGTCACGACCACTCCTATGTCTGCAGAACTTCATTATTAAAACATTTCGAACAGCAACGATCGGCATTATTGTATTTTTAACCGACTTCTAAAAAAGGAGGAGGTTCTCAATTCGGATGTTTGTATGTTTTTTTTTTTTTTTTTTTTTTTTTTTTATTGTTTGTTCGCGCATAACTCCGTCGCTTGTCAACCGATTTGAAAAATTCTTTTTTTGTTGGAAAGGGTATACTTCCCAAATGGTCCCATAAAATTTTTATCGAAATCAACCAAGCGGTTTTCGAAAAATCTAAAAAAAATATCTACATTGCCTACCTTGACGACCTCTTAGTTTACTCCGCAAAGGAGCAGTACGTTTTTTTTACACCAATGTGATTGGTTCGTTTAGGTGGGGGAGGGGAGGGGGTGTAGGTACCACTAAAAAGTGAAAAATAAAAAAACATTTTTCCAAAAAATAAAACCGACTTCTAAACAAAAAACCAAAAAGTATAAAATAACTTTAATTTCGGAAGTCGGTGTGTTCAACAACAAAAAAGCAATCAAAAACACCGAGTTCCGAAATTAAAGTTATTTTATACTTTTTGGTTTTTTGTTTAGAAGTCGGTTTTATTTTTTGGAAAAATGTTTTTTAGACAATAGATAGACACATTGGGCTCTAGTTCCATATATTTTGTGCTTCATATATAGCTTGTACCTGTAACTAAACGTCCTTATTCTGGTTGTTCCAGTTAGCGCTTCTGTTAGCCGTATTCAGTATCGAGTCGTATGTGCGCTTGCGACTCGTGCGCCCCATGCTGCGCGCCAAGCATGTCAAGACACAGATGGAGGAGGCTGCTGGTGGCGGGCAAGAAGTGAGTACACACGACAACTATTAAATCTAAGATATCTCTGGTATTTTAGGTGCCTTAGCGCGGAAGCGGGTCAGTAGACTTAAAAAAAAAGTGAGTTGCATTGTCCGGTCTGTTTTATCTCACTCCTGGGCCAAGGGTCCTGCAGCTCTACCATGACATCTTAAATCCATCATGATTCCTGTGTCAGAGAGAGACAGAGTTACACAAGACGAATATCACTATCCCTTTCCCTCACACTGAATCATGATAGCATTGGCACTTCGTAGTACGGCCACTGTCCTTTCCAGAATTATTTCGGGACCTCGATATTCTAATTCAAAGTTTGGATTTTTGCTCTATCCTCCTAAGGAATAAATAAGTGGAGGATGTTTTTTTTTCATTAACTCATTTTTTTATTGTGACCATCTTCACAATAGTGAGGTGATGACGAACATCACACGAGCATAAACAATAGGTACACTCGTAATATCATTGTCATAAATTAAAGAAGCCCTTCACATAAGTGTTTTCTAATGCGTCCGGACCAAAGTCGAAAAGCAAAGTTCAAGAATGCCCCAACACTGCTAGAGTTGCGGAATTTGTTCGAAAGAGTCACCGCGGCTCTGGAACCCAAAGGGCATTAGGAAGAACACGGGTGGGATTAGTCAGTAAGAGTCTGACACTCCCTTCCGCTCCGCCCAGAGTGGGAGAAGTCATATAATGATTTCCCACGCAAAAAAAGATGCCCCAAAAACGGCACTTATGTAACCTCGTGGCATGTAATACAACTGACACGAATTCATTAAAAAAAGAATGAGAAGCAAATCAAAATTGGAACAATACACTTGACAACGGTCACCCGACGCCATTGCAAGATAGTCTATGAATCACTGCACGTGCTTTTTGCATGGTTGCAGAAATTATTAAGTTCGTAGTAAATGATATTCACACGTCGTGAAAAATAAGGAATGTTATCGATTGATTGTGATGCAATATGGCGCCGATTTCGTAATGTCAAATTCTCGGAACTTTTTTTTCTTCTAATTTGTTGGAGAATTCTAATAATTTAAACCTATGTGCGAAGGACTTTTGTCGCTGGCAAGGCAAAAAGAGCTTTGTCATTTTGACTGATAATTTAAAAGTGCCTGTAAAGGGTCCAATACATATTTGAAATAATTATTTTTGATTTTGAATACCAAGTTAATTATTTCTAACCGTGACTTTGACTTAACAGGCTCTTGAACGTCTTGAATACAAGGACTATTACTAGGCCCTCCATCACAATCATATTCTTATCGAATAATTCATTTATCAACACGTGAATACCAAACTTGAGTGTTTGCTGTATTCGTCATTAATAAGCGGAATGCTTCCTTAACGGTAAAAATCCCTAAAATACTCTCAAAAGCCATCGAAACGCCATATTGAATCTTTTGACACCCTTACTAAATGATGTGTTTCTCTTGTTCCAGGTCGGTCGCCTAATCCTAGGCGAACTCGCACACTGTCCCCGTTACCTGCGCGTCTTGAAAACCTTCAGGACTTACCACTCCAGTATAGCCATGGGGACCATGATAGCCCTCGGCTGCTCATTATACTCCACCATGATCATCGTGGACTCCATGTGCCGTTAGTCCACTAACAACGAACTGTTGTTGAAAAATTCACACTACAAAGTTCCATAGGCTGGCATGCTGTGTAAATTTTAAACTTCCACTAAGAAATGTCTTGAATTTCAGAAGTTTTTTGTATTAAAAAAAAATGAAATGTTAACTCTGTCTTGTGTAGTTCGATTTGTAGTTGAATGACTTCTTTCTGAATATTAATATGCTGAAATTAAACACGTTGTGGTTTGTCTGAAAACTGAAAGTAGGTGCCAATCTCTGAGTTTGTTTCGGTGTTTCTTCTCAGGGTAGTCAGCTAGGAAACACCGGCCTCATCTAGTTTATAACGACCAAAAATATTGACGTGTAAAAGTGTTATTTACAACCTACCTACTTACAAAATAAATATCATTTATCATCATTTATCAATCAATTTTTATCTCAAGACATGAATACAGTAGCAGACACGATTGTTAATATTTAGTGATTAGTTTAAATCTAAAACAAGGTTTACATAGCATGATACCACCGATACAAATTAAGGATTCATTTCATAAATGCATTACTGTCCTAGTTCCATTCAGGCTGTGAGGTCTGGTTTCACAAAGTACGATTGTACGCTTCTTATTAAAAACATAGTATTAATTCGTAAAGAATAACTCGACAAGGATTCAGGTGTGTTAGGCGCTGGTCGCACGAATTGTTTCCCAGAGAAACATTGTAAGAGAATCGTTCCAAATTGTATAATTAGATTAAGTTACGGTCGAAGAGACGACGCGACTAAACGCAACGATTATTGTAGGTATTAAGATTAACATAAACCTCTATTAAGGTTGTTAGTTAAAATTGTAACATCGAATTTATAGAAAAAAATTAACAGTAACTTGCCAGCTAACTAACACTAGATTGCAGTGCCTAATAAAATTAATCTTGCCAAACATTAGCGGTGTTGTTTAATCGACTAGCCGTCAGAGGCAGCCAGCCCATAACTAAGCTGCTTGATATTATGAAACTCATGTTGTATGCTCTCTAATTTCCTGCAATACTGCCATAGTATAGCGCTAAGTGTAGTAGTATAAGTAGTATAGACTCTCGCCAACGCATTTTGTCGCAAGTAATCGTTAAAATGCTCCTTCAACGCAGGAAGTTACGAGCACGCAACTTTTACGACGGATTTGGTGTTCGATCAAATTCGATTCGTTCGTTCGAAGAATGTTTGATGTGTCTTCAGAACTTGCCATTAGCGATGATGCTCGCTAAGTTTTATCGTTGTGATTGTGACGACTCGATTGTCTAGTCAGCAACAGACGCTGCGATCGTAAAATCGCATTTTACTGGATCGCGCGTTGGTGAAACCTGAGCTTAAAAGTATTGCATTTAACCAAGTTAATTGTTATTGAACGTGATTAAATGATTACTTTTAACCGTCAAGCAGCTTATGCCTTATTGGCAGAGGGTTTGTTTAGCTAATTTTAAGTAATATAAATTTATAATGACTAAGTTTAGTTAGTAATAATCTTATTTAATCAATTAATGTGAATACGAGTTAGTGATTACATTATTATTCGTAAATGATCTGAGTGTCTACATGGGATTATTATTTATTTGACGTGAGCGAACGAAAAAAGTATTAAAAATATATTACCTATTATGAAATTTGCTGTGTTATTTATTTGAATTACCTGAAGATAAACTTTGTTTTACCTCCCTATCAGTAGTAGCAAACCGAAATAAGTAAATAACTTTATCCTTAGCACAATAGAGATCTAATTATTCCGTCAGATAGATTTCCAAAAAACATTGGACATTTCTTTTTCTTTTTTCGCGTAAATAAAAGACTAAGACGATACAGTGCGTTGAAAACTCGCGTGATGTCACTACGTGCTACATTTTTTACCAGCAACGTGACGTCAGCAGCCCCCACGCCTGATGCTTTATATCTTCTTCAATTTTTATTGATTTGATAAAGCAAATAGTAGGTACGCGTCCAATATGTTTGATAATGTAACTGACGGACTAAATAGAATCATATTTTTCAACACAGTTATAAGATTTAAAACCAAAGTAACGAATGTGCTCACAAAAATAGACCAACTCAAATGGAGATGGCCCGGGCATGTCTGGTAGTTTGAGTACTTTTGCGGCCTACCCAAATTTCCTTTCTTTGACATTGTTTGTATTTATTACCTTGCCTTATTGTTTGTAATTTGAGCTACTCGACTACTGACAAAGGCTTGCACTGAATGGACAGGCCCACTTAAATCTCACACAGATTTAAGTGGGTGGTTTAATTCAGCGCAAGTTCTTTCCTCAAAAGACCATTTCAGAACCAAAATCTGCATACTTCCCATAACATAAATTGTGAGCGCGAGGACTATGTAGATCGCCATATTGGGGTCTCATTTTAGTTAGTCTGGCAGTTTGAGTAATTTTAAATGCGGCCTACCCTTTCCTTACTGTCCATGTCCTTACTTTAGCACTGTTCGTCAAATCGTTGAGCTCCTTAAAATTCTAAGTTGAGCTACACGGTAACAGACAAATACTTGCACTGTCTGGATAGGTCCACTCAAATCTGTGTGGCACTTTCCTCAAAAGGCCACCTTACACATTAACCTAAATTGGTCTCATATGATTTAACCAGTACGGTTTGTATGGATGGTTTTTTTGTTTGTAGGTATCGGTGTTTCATCTCAGGGTAGTCGGCTAGGAAACACCGGCCTCACCTAGCTTAAAATTACCAGAAATATTGGACGTGTAAAAGTTATGTTTAACCTACTTACATATTACGTACACTGAGAAGTACCTAACCAAAAAAAGTGGAGCATCGATAACTGTCCCAAGTTAGTACCCTAGAACTGCCAAAAGAAGAAAGAGAAGACAACATAAATGATGGAAAGAAAAAAACCAAAATCGATGAAGGATGCAAAAGGCTCTCCTGTTGCATCCTTTGCCAAAAGATACACTGAACTTGGAGACATTCTATAAGCAAAATAAGCTCAGGATAAGAAGGCTGAGTAGGTAAGATTGAGATATCCAGCTAAATGTAACCTAGATAAATTGTTACGGATAGCTAATTCCCAAGAGCGCAATCTCATGAATAACCAGAAAAGAGCGAGGACGTCACTGCCCACAGTGCCCTTTGGAGAAACAGTGGGAAAAGAAGTTTATGGTGGTACCGGTACCTAATTAGACTTTTGGACAGCCTAAAAAATAGTAAATTATTCTTATACTTACCCAATTTATTCCGGTAGTCATAATATAGCAGGATTCTCCACGTTCCTTTGCTTTAGAAGCCGAGTTTTATCTATACTAATGAATATAAGAGGAAAGATTTGTTTGTTTGTTTGCAATGAATAAGCTCCGAAACTACTGAACAGAGTTTTAAAAATTATTTCACTGTTGGGAAGCTATCCCCGGGTGACATAGGCTACAATTTATCCCCGTGTTCCCATGAGAACGGGTACTACGCGATTGAAACCACGGGGTGCTGCTAGTTCGAAGTAAAAAGTCGATTCACATTCTCGACGTGTAATGCAAACAAGAACCTACATACCTATAGGTATAATTTACTGCTGAAACTTAGGGTACACAGGTACCTTATCGTAAAACTACGCTGTTGCAATTGGCTAAGCTACTAATAGGTATTCGAAAAATAAATGTCTGCCGTTGACTTCTTAATGATTAAGATATGTATACAGGGTGTCCCAAAAGGTTAGGTAGCTGGGAAAGGGGGTGATAGGGGTGGTCACAAGGGTCAAGTAGTAATCTAAATGAAAACCATTCTTCTTCCATAATTCTTGTGCATAGAACGAAATGCTTTTCTCTAAACTGTCACTGTCATATTAAACTGTCACTGTCATATTAAACTGTCACTGTCATATTTTTGTGTTGCCCTGTACAAAATATTTATAAATTCTACGAATATAGAAGGGGCTACGCTGTGAAAATCTAGATTGTAGTTTGTTGCATTGGTACAAATGGAGATAAAAATATACAAATACTAATTAATTATGGTTATGAACTACTCAATTTGATTTAACATTGAACTAGGGATCAATAATTGCTTCGCCTTCTATTCAACTACCAAGAAAATCCAATCATTCACTTTCTAGGGATAAATAATAGCTTCTCCTTCAAATACATTCAACCGCCAAAAGCATTCATTAAACCATGCGAAGCTAAAAAAAAAAAACGATATTCATTCACATGGACGCTCACAACATATTAATTTAATACCTTGCATGTCTGATCAGTCAGTTTATGTAAACGCGTGTTTGACAAATAAATTATCTTTCTTTCTTTCACTTTCTGGGGTTCTACCCTAGCAACTCCAAATATTTTGACAGTTAGTTTGACTTTGACACAATCTGTCAAAATGCTGAGTTAAAATGTCAAATGTCAATAGTGACCTTACGTGGTTTTATTTTATTAGAGTTTAGAAATATTATTGCAATAAACGATGAAATCTAAAACATTTGCAGTCACTACAGAGATTTTATCGGTGAACATATGCTGTAGTGCACGACGCAACCATGTTATTTATAGGTAGGCCTAACGAAACTGAAAATATGAAGTGCGGTTGTAACTGGAAAATTAATACAAAAATGATCGTAGATAGATGTAAAGCTGTGCTAATACTATCAAGCATTGTGTGTACGTTCGCTGTTGTAATATCGTTGCACAAATTGGTGAATTACGAAGTGAAATTCGCAAAGCCATTCGCGCCCATACCAGATGGTTTGTACGGTAACTATTTAGAACCTATCCCTGAGCAGAATACGGATCCGCCCCCACTGAGACCGCTTGACAAAACTCGTGATGCGGAGGCAGTCGTTTCCCTGAATGCTGCGCTGGAAATGAAGAAGGTAGGCAAAGATGAGAAAGCTTTGAAATTGTTTCAACATGCATTTGCCTTATCACCGAAACACGCAGACATACTCAACCATTATGGAGAGTTTTTGGAAGACACCAAGAAGGATGTGGTCAGAGCTGACCAGCTGTACACCTTAGCATTAACTAATTATCCAGAGCACACTGGTGCCTTAGAGAATAGACAACGCACAGCCAGCATCGTGGAGAACTTAGACAGAGAGATGTTGAGAAAGATAGATGATAAGAGGGATGCACTATCATCAATACCAGAAACAAACTCAGCTTTACGAAGAGCCAAAAAAGAAGCGTACTTCCAACACATTTACCACACAGTAGCTATTGAAGGAAACACCATGACATTGCAACAGACTAGAAGTGTCTTAGAAACTAGAATAGCAGTATCAGGAAAAAGTATAGACGAGCATAATGAAATCTTAGGTCTAGATGCGGCAATGAAGTATATAAATTCGACGTTACTGTACCGTTTACGGGCTATCACAATGGGTGATATACTAGAGATTCATAAACGAGTGCTGGGTCATGTGGATCCTATTGAAGGGGGTCAGTTTCGTAGAACACAAGTTTATGTTGGGGGTCACATACCACCGGGGCCATCTGAAATACAGAGGCTTATGATTCAGTTTTTAGAATGGTTGAATTCTGAAGATGCTTTGGACTTGCACCCAGTTAGGTGAGTGATCTTTGATTTTTTTGTTATTCTAATAATATACCTTTTTTATGGGAAATCATTAAATGACTTCTCCCGCTCTGGGCGAAGCGGAAGGGAGTGTCAGATTCTTACTGACTAAAACCCACCCGCGATCCTTCTTGTGCCCTTTGCGTTCCAGGGCCGCGGTGACTTTTTCAAACAAATTCCGCAGCCCTACTAATAGCATACCTAAGAAATTATTTAAAAAATAGAAACGTAAAGTATTGTGAGTCAAACTAACTTTCCAAGACTGCATAAATGTTATGTTATACAGAGTTTCTAGTAATTAACTTGGTAACTACCATGGCAGTAAAATAACATGACATACATTTTATTGTTTCTTACAACAACTTTTCAAAGTCAAAAAAGGCAAACTAAGTGTACATTGTTGTTGTTATGTCATGTTAGTACTTATAACTTAGCAGGCTTTTATAAATATTGCAATCCTCTTACACCTGACCTTATCAACATACATTAATATGCATTAAACATTATTATTACTTAATTTTTTTTTAAAGAATAACAGCCGCACAGGTTGATCTTCAAGGTTAAGCAACACTTGCCAAAGTTGGTCTGTGGATGGGCTACCGTCTAAACATACCGAGTTTCCTCCGTGCCTCGGAAAGCACGTTACGCCGTTGGTCCCGGCTGTCATGTGTAGATCTTTGGCAGTAGTTACGGATTGTCAGAAGCCAGAAAATCTGACACCAGTCTTGCCAAGAAGTACTGTGTTCCCCAGTTATTGGGTCGTGGAGGTCAAGTCGGCAGCCGCTCCACGTTAAATACTGGCGTTCAGCTGAATCCGGTATGACTGGAAGCCGACCCCAATATAATTGGGAAAAGGCTAGGCAGATGACTTTTTTTTAAGAGTTAAAATCCAACGATGTAATCCTATTGGGACATTGATTACAATATAACCTACTGTTAGTGGAAACGGAAATTAGTATAATCAAACTCTTACCACAGATTACTAAATAGTTACTACGTAACAGATACTTCACTCAGTAGAAAATTTCCAATACCTACTGCTATAATAGCCTACTCCGTCGCGTCAGAAACCGCTGCATGCTAAAATGTGCCTAAATGCTCAAACGTATAGTTGTGATTGCTTCGCGCCGCGCGATCCCACAGCAATCGCAGGGCTGACTCTTCGATAAAATTAAATTAACTATTTGTGTCTATTATGTGTTCTAATTATAGGTAGTAGTTTAAAATTGTGTCGTTTATAAAATATGTATTTTTTTTTTTAATAAATTGGTGCTGACTGTTCAATGCATCTAAAACATAATTATAGAGGATATTTCCTTAGATTCTGGTTCAGTATTGGTACTTGAAGTAGTTGGCAGATATGGAAGCAGTTTTGTAGGCAAAGAGACAGGTCGTAATTGTGGTTTTAAATACATAATCACCGACTTATCAAAATGGAGACAACACACATACCTAATGACTTCTTGGCTTGGTGTCTGGCCTTCCTAAATCGTGCCTGCCAATCAACTCAGCCGGGACAGGTCTAAGGAAGGAGGTCGGTGCCTAGATAAGACAGACGGACAGACAGATATGACGAATTTATAATAGTCCCAAAACTAGACAATCCCAAAAATGTATAATTATGAATTAAAAAAAACACCTACCTACTTATAAATACATTGAATGATTATTAATATTTATCAATTTGTTATTAACTATAACACGGGGCAAGCTAAAGAACTCTTTGACGATATCATGGGAAATGAACCCTTTTATTCCAATAAAAATAGCTTTTAGTAAATAGTTATATAGTAAATAGTTACATATTTTTGTTACATAGACGTTTCTATGTAACAAAAATATGTAAATCTGTGTCTGAAAGGCAAGCTAATGCTTAGTACACCTACAAATAATTTTGAAAAGACAAAAAATAGTAGTGGTAGGTAGTCTTCATTGACAGGTAAATGGAAAAATGTTAGGTGTTTATCTCTTCTTTTACTTGATTTGCACTCATCTACTGCACCTAAGGCACCAGACGGCATCATACAAACGAATGGAACAATTAAAATTGAACAACTTGCGTGCGCTTCACTTGCGAAAACCGCACTGAATTTGGTCCGCAAACGGCCCGAGACCGCTCGGCCGGGTGGTAGGTAATTATAGCGCGCAAGTACATGGAGTGACGGAGGCCTGCTCTTACTACCCACACTGTTGATTAGCAAACTTTGATTATGATCTCACAAGCAGTGAACGCAAATAAAACATCGAAGCATTACTTCAAGGGATCTAAACGCGAATCGTGACCCAAAAATCCAAACAAACTCACACATCGAAACCTCGTCGCTGATTCGCCGAACCACACCAACAACATTATTGCTAATACGGTGCACAGTTAAAAATTGACCTTATTTCCCAAGTATTTGGGTTTAAATTACCATGTAACGAATAGGCCGTAAACGACATTTTTGTGACGCCACTGTCGCTTATTGCGGACGAACTAAACACGTGAGCGGCGCAATCGGTCTACCGGGGCGCAATGTGCTTTGGGTCATTTTTTTGAGTTAGGAATGGTTCCATGTTTTATTTGCGATCACTGCTCAGTTAAGTTGTTATAAAGCTAAAATTTACATTTATCCAACCGTAAACCGTCTCAAAATTCCAGATACGCAGCCCTTGCACACTACAAGCTGGTCCACATCCACCCGTTCATAGACGGCAACGGGCGCACGTCCCGGTTGCTCATGAACCTGCTGCTGATGCAGGCTGGGTACCCGCCCGTGATCATCGCGAAGCAACATCGGCATTTGTACTATCAACATCTACAGACTGCCAATGAAGGAGATGTCAGACCTTTTGTTAGGTGAGAAAGAATTTGAACTGCTGATACTGTTAAAATCAGATTTTTTATTTGATAAATTGTCATGAGTTTGCGACTTTGGTCCAGTAGAAACTTTATAACCGTGGCTTCGCTCGCGTTAGTTTCAACTTTTGCAAAAAAGAAGTAGCCTATAGTCGTCTCTTTGAAATTTCATCAAAATCATTTCAGAGATTTAGTCGTGAAAGCGTGTAACAAACAAAAGAATTTCCGCTTTGATATTAGAATTGCATCATAGCATTATAACAAGAAACCGTAAAATTATAGTGTTTCTAACTGTGTATACAATTTTTACGTTTTGAAAAATGGTAAATGCCGTTGCTAATTGCCCCGTAACTTGCTCGGTTGCTCTCACATTTTTCTGTAGCTGCAATGAAAAATGTTTACCCTAAAAGCCCCTTCTCAAATTTCCTCCCTATAAAATTGGCTCCCTAGCAATTTGGTATTATTGTAATAGTCTTAGCTAAACATATCTCACAATATTTAATAGATGAGAAAAATTATAATGTTGGTTGTACCGAAGCGTAAAATCATACAATCAGCAATTAACTCCATGAATATCAATATCAGAAGGTATTACATACACGTGGAACAAATTATAATCGTATTTACAAAGCCAATCTATCAACTTATAAATGCTTGACTCAACACGAAGTAAGTTTAATCCCCGCCATTTGAAGTCAGCTGATTCTACGATATTTATTCAACATCTGTGACTCTATCTATGTCTAATCTTCATCACAGTCCATGTATTTTTAATTACACTATCATAATATTAATATCATAAGTTAGTATACAGCTCAGCTGCTCTCCAGTCACAGACGCATGACTAAATCTAGCTTCAGCCTATTGTTTAGGATGAACAAGCGTATTGTGTGCTTTATTCTGACGATAATCAACTTTGTCCG
Organism: Hecatera dysodea; assembly: GCA_905332915.2. NCBI lineage: Eukaryota > Metazoa > Arthropoda > Insecta > Lepidoptera > Noctuidae > Hecatera > Hecatera dysodea. The sequence goes on along the minus strand of HG995287.1, from coordinate 23,318,300 downwards.
ATAAGGAACTTTGTTCCAAAACTCGTTTCGTAAAGAAATCCTACCCAAATTCAATAGTTTTCAATATATCCGTGACTTATAAAGAAAAAATAGTAAAAAATTCACGCGATATTTTACACGTTTGTAATTTTCCGGCGACACTCATATTTCAAGATCTAATGAGATATAAATGTGGGTACATGAGAAAAAAAAACACCTTGAAAGATTTAAAAGAGACCTTTGTCCAGCAGTGGGATAGTTTTAACCGCGAAATCAATGAGCAATGAATCGCTACACTAATTCGCAGTGTAAGCCGGTAACTCGGACACTAACCAAGTTAAAAGCGTAGCATTTTCAGGCAGGAAAACCACTACATTCGTAAATGCTATAACATTTTTGGATGCTTGCTCATCCATCGCAGCTCAACAGCTAAATACTGACTAATACCCAGAGGTCGGAATTAGGTAGAGTTATTTATGTACTTACACTGATTTCATACAGCGAAAGAATAAAGTGGTTATGCCTCGAATCCCGAGATTAATTTTAAAGACAGAGAAAAAGTTATCTTCTTTTTAACCGACTTCTAAAAAAGGAGGAGGTTCTCAATTCGGATGTTTGTGTTTTTTTTTTTAATGTTTGTTCGCGCATAACTCCGTCGCTTGCCAACCGATTTGAAAAAATCTTTTTTTGTTGGAAAGGGTGTACTTCCCAAATGGTCCCATGAAAATTTTATCGAAATCGAACAAGCAGTTTTTTTGTTAATTTCAATAATTGATAGCGAATCTGTCGAAATAGCTGAAATCGCATGTTTGTTTATTGTTTACACCAATTTATACCACGTACGCTGTGATGGGTATGTTAAGCTGAGAGTGAACCACTAAAAAGTGAAAAATAAAAAAACGTTTTACAAAAAAATAAAACCGACTTCTAAACAAAAAGTATAAAATAACTTTAATTTCGGAAGTCGGTGTGTCAACAACAAAAAAGCAACCAAAAACACCGAGTTCCGAAATTAAAGTTATTTTATACTTTTTGGTTTTTTTGTTTAGAAGTCGGTTTTATTTTTTGTAAAAAGTTTTTTTTACATAATTTAAACCACGCGCGACTTTACATCAACGACATCGAATGTCCAAAGATGCAAAATTTCAATGTGCACACGCGCCATGTTGCCATTTTCGTAGTTCGCACAACATAGCTTGCAATAACAAAAGAAAACAATAGCGCAAAAGTATTTTCGTATTTATAAAAGTGGTGAAGTATGACAATTTTGCTTACTAATATTATAAACGCAAAAGTTTGTAAGCATGGATGAATGTTTGTTACTCTTTCACGCAAAAACTAATGAATGGATCTTGATGAAATTTGGCGTAGATATAGATCATAGTCTGGAATAACACATAGTATATTTTTCATCCCGGGATTATGTTCCCTTGGGACAACTTCCGACATTCACGCGGGCAGCAGCTATTCTATACTATACTAACAGCATTATAAAGAGGAAAGATTTGTATTTTTGTATGTAACGAATAAACTCAAAAACTACTGGACCGATTTCAGAAATTCTTTCACCACTAGAAAGCTACATCCACCCTGACTAACATAGGCTATATTTTATCCCTGTATTCCCACGGTAACGGGAACTACGCGGGTGAAACCGCGGGGCCCTGCTAGTTATTGATAAACACTACATTTCATACCTGGGTCGTTCTTCTTTTTTTGCGACACCTCATTTTGTGTTACATTAGAGTATGAATTATTATGTTTTTATTATTTGAACTAGCTGCTGCCCGCGACTTCGTCCCCGTGGAATCCCCGATTTTAAAACATTCTTTATTGCTACTCCGCTCCTATTGGCTTAAGCGTGATGATATATAGCCTAAAGCCTTCCTCGATAAATGGTCTATTCAACCCAAAAAGAATTTTTCAATTCGAACCAGTAGTTCCTGAGATTAGCGCGTTCAAACAAACAAACAAACAAACAAACGAACAAACAAACTCTTCAGCTTTATAATATTAGTATAGATTTACATCCTCATCGCTTTATACCTTTTAATACTAAGTAATCTTTACCTCTCTGTAACCAATTTTTTTTTGCGTGTTTTAATTTTTCACTAAATATCGTGACAGAGTAGTAATTCACAGTTATGTCCTACCCAAAGAGGACCACTGTCACAGTGTTTTCACGTCAATCACCATAAAATAAACATGTTTTCACGTCAAACAATTATGGGCATGAAAACAAAGATTCAATTATCTAAATGAAAACGATATGCATACGAAAAGAAATATCTTACACTGAAATCAAAATACAACAAAAACATTGAACTTGAAAAACATTGTCGCAAAAAAAGAAGAGCGACCCACCTATATTTTCTAGGCCAACACTACAACTTCGTGTTTGCCTCGTGGAGAGGCGAAACACGTGTCGGTAATGGTGTTGGGTTTTGCATTGCCTTCCTGCATGTGCTTAAAATCCTTGCATTTGCCCAGTAATCTTGCATGTGCATAATATAGCGGGCGGGAGGGAGGTGAATACCTGCAACCCACTAATATTCGCGGAAATTAAAACTAGATATATTGTTTTCATTTTCAAATTTAAAATGGATTTCCGCAAAGTAACGCCTGACTCAATCAATTTTACTACATCTTCTACCTATACCTTTCAGATTCATAGCGCAGTGCACAGAGCGTACGCTGAACCTGTACCTTTGGGCGACGAGCGAGTACTCTCACATGGTGCCCGCTATCGGAGACCCTCACATACTCACTGGCGACGGGTTCGAAGATGACATGCTATGATGAAGACTCCCGCCAGCTGCTGGTAACAATGGACTACATATGGGACTATTTTGTACCCAGCCATTGGCGACCTTTTGTCATAATGCCATGGTGAAAAATCGAGCGAAATTTTGGAACGGTATTAGTCTTTATTATTTAATAGGAGTTAAACTTATGTCTTATTTAGAAGTCTGATCAATTGATCTTTAGCAAAGTAGCGAGTAGGCATTTGATAAAGGTACGACGCAGAAAGAGTATGTTAGGAACGTAGCAGGTGTTAAGGAATTTGTTCGAAAGAGTCACCGCGGCCCTGGAACGCGAAGGGCACTAGAAGGATCACGGGTGGGTTTTAGTCAGTAAGAGTCTCACACTCCCTTCCCATCCACCCAGAGCGAGAGAAATCATTTGATGATTTCCCATCCAGAAAAAAATAATCGTAGCAAGTGTCACTCTGCAGTTCCTGCCTACCGCCAAGGGAAAAAGGTGTAAGTTTATTTATACCTATAATAAAGACTGTAGTTTTGTTTCATTTCCACTTTCCTTTGTTCCATTATATCTATAAAAGTAAATTGATCAGATTTCTATAAATACAAGTTACGCCGGCGTAGACTTGACTTTAAATACCTAGAAACAAAATTGATGTACAGGGTTATTTGTAAAACACCAAGAACCTCTTAAGGGGTTATTGTACTCATCATTATGAACTACTTTTACCATGGTACCAAACCTGATATTGGGAAAAAATAATCAGCCTTATATCCGCTGTTCCTTACATTTTGTAAATGTAAGGAACAGCTGATTTATTTTGCGATTTCAGGTTTGGTCCCGTAGTAAAAGTTGTTCATAATGATGAGTACAATGACCCCATAAGAGGTTGTTGGTGTTTTACAAATAACCCTGTATTTAGCACTGGTATTATTTGAGCATACCTTTAAAAATTTAAGCTATGTGACGCCGGCTTTAGAGGATTTATTTGTTCCATTGAATGTCTCCTTGTTTCTATTCTGTATGATGATTGTTTGTGTAAATATAATCTCGTGGTGCATTTCAAATTGTAAATAATGTTAGAAATGTTTCTTCCAATTGTTTATACACGCCTGCTGGCAGGTGGTCACTAGTGGCCGGTAATATGAAGTTTGTACAGTATGTAAATTCATATTTATTTTTGGGTTGTATAGTCATTTTCCTGACACTACTCGACGCCTAAATTAATGACTTTGGAACCCACGGTTTTGGATTAAAATTTGTAGGCATAGCATTTTTGTTGCCTAGTGGGAGGGAAAATGGAGGTTAAAGATGAATTTCGTTATGATTCCCAATACAATAACTAACAAGATTTTTTTTTGCATTAACTATTAGTGATGTCATGTGTAAGAGTTTCTGTGGCTTTATACACCAGATAGCTGTCATGTTTCGGAATCGACTATAGCCAAGGATTATAAGTTCCTCGCGCAACTTGCTTTAAAATTAACATTTAATAAGCATTGTACATGGGAATCATATGAGGGGTCCACTGCAATAGTGATAAATGTCCATGTTACCTTGTTTTGAAATAATTGCGTTTTTAAATGTATTAGTTGGTAAAAGGAAAATTGCGTTTAAAAGTAGGAACATAATACATTTTTTGTTACAGCACATTTTTATTATTATTTAGGTTATTTCTTTATTCAAGCTTTATGTACTAGGGAGAAAATGGTATTATTTTAAGTAATTCTTAAAAACCAGGACTTTATTGAGTACTGTCCTTTTATCTAATACTAGCTGTCCGCACAACTTCGTTTGTGTCACATTTTTCATGACTGCTCCGCTCCTATTGGTCTTAGCGTGATGATATATAGCCTATAGCCTTCCTCGATAAATGGGCTATCTAACACTGAAAGATTTTTTCAAATCGGACCAGTAGTTCCTGAGATTAGCGCGTTCAAACAAACAAACAAACAAACTCTTCAGCTTTATAATATTAGTATAGACTAGCAGCGCCTCGCGGTTTCACCCGCGTAGTTCCCGTTCCCGTGGGAATATGGGGATAAAATATAGCCTATAGCCTTCCTCGATAAATGGGCTATCTAACACTGAAAGATTTTTTCAAATCGGACCAGTAGTTCTTGAGATTAGCGCGTTCAAACAAACAAACAAACAAACAAACAAACAAACTCTTCAGCTTTATAATATTAGTATAGATTAGCGTTCACTTTCGAAAATCTCGAATGTAAGTAATATATTGCTGAGTTTATTAACGAAATTAAAAACTACAAATATCCAGTGGTGAATCACGTGCCTACTTAGATTTTTTACAAAAATGGACTTTCATCATTATTGCAGTGACTTCATATGATACTTGTAATTATGTTACCTTTATTTTCGATTTTATTGTGCTCAAAAGCACAAGGGTCATGACAAGATATTTTAATGTGAATAGCTAAACTAATTACAACCAAAGAGGTCAACTTTACGTTTTTTCTGCTAATAAATACGCGTGGATAAGTATAGTGTGGAGTTATGAGTTGGGCGCATTTATGATAACGAATAAAAATTCTACTTAGACATGATGTGTCTAGAGTTGAAATTACATTGACAGTAACAAGAATCATACCAGTGCTTCCACAGAAAATCGACGAAATACAGCAAGACTGATATGAGTTATCCATAAAATCAAAATCTTGTTTTCGTCGGGGTTCATACATAAGAGAAAAATTAATTGAAACACATTAAAACAGAAAAACACCACCCCAAATGCGTTGTCTATCACAATAATAAAGTAATAATCCATTGCTGAATAAATAACGCAATGCAATGCATCTTATACTCCATTCACAATAAGATTAGAACAAAATTGTTTACAGTCCGTTCAACCGATTTTTACTTCTATTCCGCAGGCATAAGGATGGCATTAATAGCAAAAACTTGATTGTAATACCAACTGTTTACTGCAGCTACCATGTGTCATGCCGCCAACGTAATAGAAGTCAAAATCGGTTGAACGGACTGTAAAAAAGATGTATTTCAATGTCAAATCTTAATGGGGTTTAGATGAACTAGAGTGACCTATACTATACTAAAGTGTATTATAATATTATATGTCTATTTTTTCCCATTGATTGAATCCAATTGACACTAGGATTGTGCTGTGATATTCGATAATTTATTGTATTTATTGTTTCTAATTAGGATTGCACAAATCTTCGGGTGTGGAGGTAGGGTAAAGATTGTTAATTGGTTTTGTATATGTAAATAGATGTAGAACTAGAAGTTATTTCAACTCTAAGTTGAAACACGAGTGTGCTATTTTCAAAATTTAATTTAATAATGTATTTATTTGTTCTTTGCCATATAAAGTGGACATTAAACTTTAATTAAGTAGGTACTAAAAATGATGTCGAAATTATACTATAAAATTGTATTTATAATTTATTTGATTTTAATCCGCTAAAATGTATTATTATCCTTACATAGGGGTTCAGACAGGGTTTTCCATAGCATGCCTACTAATAGTTTGGTAAATAAAACACCACTTATTTTTACAACCAAATATAATGAACTGTTATCAACGTGATCCCGATAAAACTTTCATCTCAGTGTAATCTTATATTTCTTGTGTTTAGGTCATGGTTTTATTGTATCCAGTCATGGAAAATAATTGTTTATCATCTTGAGGTTAAATGTCACTTTTGCGTCATAAAACAAGTTTTTTGTGTCTATGTGCCAGTTGAAGTTTCAATTTACTGGGAATTGTTGTTATAAATACAGTGCGATTCTATAGAAAATGTGCAGGACTAGGTGGTGGCACTAAAGGGTCGTAAAAAACGTGCAGAAACTATAGGCGGCGGCACAGACGTGTCAATGTCAAATATATTTTACTTATAAGTTTTAAATTTGTAACGCTAGATGGCAGTCTACTTCGTGCACGTTCTCCTAAGGGTACAAGAAGTATAGGTGGCAGCACAGGTCAAATATTAACAACGTAAAAGTTACAGATCTGTAACACTAGATGGCACAGTGTTTACTTCGTGCACGTTTCCATAAACGGAGCGTGCAGGAACTATATAAGTGGCCGCACAGAAGCGTCAATGTCAAGTATTTTCCGTTAGTTTCAAATATGCAACACTAGATGGCACAGTCAACGCCGTGCTCATTCCCTATAAACATCTCCCTGTGTAAGCGTAGTGAAGTGAGCTGCAAATCAAAGATGGAATGACAGTTCACTTCACGCTAATTCCACTTGCCTTCCCGGTGACGCGCTCTCAGAATAGGTCGGCTGATAAACAATTAATTTCCCTGACTGGCTAATTTGTGTTGTCTTCCAGTATTTATGTGCGACTATTTATTTGCATTTCCATAATAAATAATAACCAGTACAAACTTGCTCTAAAATAAATACTAAGTACTTTGAATATTTTTTTGCAGTTTTATTTACCTTTTCAAATAGCTTGTTTCTACCGATTACTTCAGCAAAAATATTGTTCAGTGATGTAGGTATGTGTGTTTTATAATTTATAAAAAGCTTTTCCGGAAGTGTGCGGCTTTGGTTGATTCTTCGTTTTTACCGACTTATAAGATATTTTATACTTGGTAGTGCGGTTGTATTTCTTTTTTGTAAAAAACTCCAAATTGATATGATTGCCATAATGACGGGTGCTATTTCTGATCAAGGAATTACTTTGCGTGCCTTCGCAATCTAAGCCTAGACCAGCTCCTAATTAAATACCTAATTTGCTTTGGGATTAACATAAACCTGACAAAATCTCACTTTACTAAATTTTATTGATTTGAAGTTTATGTTATTTAAAAGTTCAACGTCCAATGCAAATCGACATACATATTTAACAAAACCCAACGGAAAAAGAATCAAGATCGGTTCATAAACCATAAAGGCTTGCCCGAATAGATAATCCCAAAAACATGGTGGACTTGTGCACATCTGCCTTCCCTACACAGCGTACCGGCGCGATGTTATAAACTGGTGTACACAATAAACAGACATGCGATTTCAGTAATCCCGGAAGATTTGCCATCATTTATTGAAGAGTACCATTGCACATATCCGAAGTTTTTCATCATATCTCGTAGTCCGGACAAATGCTCTTTCAGACAAACAAGAAACATCAAAATCGATAAACATACAAACAAAATTCAGTTGATTTCAGGGCCTTTTTGAACTAGTACCTAATCGATGTTAAGGCATAGTTCCTCTCCGGGGCTTGCTTACACTTTCCGTTCTTACATACGTTTAGGTCAATGGTCGCAAAACGTAATATGTATTGAGATCATGGGCGTACCCGGGGGGGAGGGGGCAGCTGCCCCCCCCCCCCCTGGAAATCTTGCAGAAATGTGTGCTAACTTTTGAATAAACCGCGCAGTAAACATTGCCAAAATGCACGGTGCAGATCTAACTTAAAGTCTGACTTGCCTCCCCCTAGGACAGAAGCTGGGTACGCCCGTGATTGAGACACCAATCTACTTAACTCTCCTAAGTCCTAACTCATCGAAAGGGTAATTTGGATCGGAATAAAACATCAAATCAATTTTGATTAATTTATTATAATGTGCGATGTTAAAATAAAGTTTATAATAAAGCATTTAACTAGACAACTAGAGCGGGAATGCGCCCAACCAGCATTCAGCACTTGTTCATTTACTCAAACGCTTCTATACAAAAACTAATTCATCCCAACGCGGTTACAATCTCGATAATATTACAATTATTTAAAAAAAAAAGTATAATAATTATAGTAAGAGAGATTTTGTTCAGTACGATCAACGTCGGCACAGCAGCCACTCTGATACAGAGGGCCGATTCGTTTAGTTTTAATTATTTATTAATAAGCGCTATCTAATAATGTTGTAAGCTACAGTATACATAGTTACCTGAGAGTGGTCGCGGGGTGGGGGGGGCACACGCTCATTCATACAAGAGTACACACAAACAATACCAATCTATACAGCTCAAATATCTTTTGCCAATTCATGGAAGTCTCTAGTCACAAACAATTTTCGAATGCACGTGTAACTAGCTCTAAATGACATGACCGTTTAGTTCTCATCTTGTACGAATATTCGAGTGATTCCTCCAGCAGTTGACAACAACCCACGACATTTCCCGCGATGTAGGTACGCCAAGAAATCAAAATGAACGTTATTTACTTGAAATAAAAGCGAATATTTGTCATTCCTTCAGACCCTAGGGGTTAAGGTTAAAAGCGAAGTCTAGATCTAGCACCAGCTGAGCAGATATTAAACCACAAAACACGTTCGGGTTATGTTTATTTATTATTTCGCAGACATTATAAAACGTGGTTATTAAGTTACAAACGAAAAATTTACGCATATTTAGAGCTTACGTTCTATATTCCATTCTATGGTCCATTGCATGCAACGGTTATCTACGCGTCCAGTCCAGAATGGAAGATAGCCGACGTATGCCCGACTGAGGCTCGAACGCGTATGCGCCACAGGAACACAAACACTAGGTATATGCACGTACTATCACAACATAATAAATAAGTCCCATACAAAAAAAAAATGAAAAAATATAATGTACTGACTTGAAAAACTTACATAGTTACATAGTCTTTAAGTAGTTTTACTATTTTTATTAGATAATTAACAATACATAAAAATGAGTTTTTACGATTTTTAGAGACGACAATGGTTTTTAAACATAAATTACAATATTTATGGTAGGAGTTAAAACATCTGTGTAGGTATAGAAATTTATCTCACCAGCCCCGCTCGACTGGCAGTCGTCATAATTAAAACACAAATCTGCATTCCTGGGGTAAATTAAACTAAACGTAGCATTACTAAGTTATCTAAAATCACGATGCAAAACGTTTAGTCTTGATTGCCCACAGTTACGCAAGAAAAGGAGACATTTATAAAATGGGGCAAGAGCTTTGCTCGCGCCCACAGAATGGAAAGACAAGGCTCTGCCTGTTCGTAGCTGTCCAAGGATATTAGAAAAGCATAGACATAAGCAGAAAGAGATGTTTCCATGTCCTTCTTCCACAGTTAGTATCAGATAGCCTATACAAAAAGATGCGGCATTACAACTGACTAACAAATTATAGAATCACTAATCGAGTTATATCATGCCAAAGTTTTAAAGGCCTAACAAATTCAAGCACCATAGGTAGGAATTATCAGTTCATATTAAAAAGAAAAAAAAAATTAAATACTGATTTTAAAAAGTATTAGATAAATCTGTGTTTGTCAAGACATGATATAACTTGATAATTTTTCACTCAGTACTTTTGTCTCACCGATGTTAAAAGTAAAAAAATAACATTTTGGGCTGTAATGGACGGCTGTATGGACTATATCAACACATGTTAATTGCCGTGGCTAATCAAAACTGCTTGCATTTTAATTAAACAATTCGTTCTAATAATCTCGATCAAAAGATCTGCTTTTCTAGATGTTAAAAGTTTGTTTGTAGTAAGTTACAATCTCAAGACATGGAATGTGTTACAGCTCTCAATATTGCCCGTACAGTTGTCCACCACCTGACTGACTTTAAACAACCAACCTTCACATTTCTAGCCGAACTATACTCAAACAATGACTGAATCAAAGATTATTTATTTTGTGCTTCATATGTGCCAATTTACCGGAAGTGAAAACTTAAAAGAAATGTTAGTATTGAGAATAGATATCATCATGATCCGCCTCGTCCTTTCCTAAATATGTTAGGAAAGCGTTCCAGCCTCACCAAGATGCAGTTGTATACAAAAAATTTAGCCGGAGTGACTGTATTTCAGATCTCCACAACCCAATAACTGGATAACCAGTTGTGGCACCAAATTAAACATTTTTTTTTTTGTTAATTATTCTTCTCATTAGCTTTATAGTGTTGATAATAAAGGTTATTATACTCTATCCTACTGAATAATACCATACTCCAACTCCTTGTAGATTAGTTGTCAAAGTATCGGGCATTTAGTTACCCGTAGCGACTAACAAAATATTACGACATCCGGGAAAGAGCGTAACGTGCCTTTAGAGAAGACTCAGACACGTCGAACAGAAAAAAAAATTGCAGATTTTTTTTTAGTTAATAGGGGGGGGGGAGGAACTCGGAAAAAAAGCCACATAAATAGGTAATCGATTTTAGTTTACTTCTAAAAATACGTAATGTCTGAATTAACGAACATTTCTCACAGTATACAGGCACACTTGAAGCACATTGTATTGTCACCTAAAGTAGAAAATCGGGTCAAATAGTTAAAGTTAACGTTCACAACGAGAGAATAACAAGCGATTTTATATGCAACAGATATGTTAATCGATCACATGATACTAACATTTATACATTTCAATCAATACTTTCTTTCTTATTTTATAAGAAGATTGCTTTTGTCTTGAGCCATTTAGGGAATTTATTATATTAGAAGCAGTTTAGGGAAAGAAATAAGAACTCTATTGAAATTGTTTCTTTTTTTTACGACAGTGAAAAATGAGTATTATTTTTATTGGGATGATTTTTTCGTTGCAGTTACTTTTACTACACAAAAACTGCGTTCAAATTGCAATTTTGCAGCTTGTTTACATTGAAATACAACCCATCAATTTAGGACTTCAAGACAAAAGCAATCATCCTTCGATGCGCAAATTATTTTAAAACGCAGTTTACATTCAAAATATCTAATTTTAAAACAACTATTTCACAACATTCCGAGTACTTCGTTATGCCAAACACATTATTATAAACAATTTTGTCATGAAAACTAATCACAGCAACACATCATTTATCCGTCAAAACCGTTAAACTAGGCTTATTGGGAAAGCCGACAAGTTTAACTGAAACCACACTAAAAAGCTCGAAATATGATCGCAATACTTGACCAGACTTGGCTTAAACTAAGCATGGCCAAATATCTACCGGTGCCAAGTTAAACATGAAAACGAAGATTAGGATTTTGACAGATACATTCATGCTTATAGACATGAGGTATTCCATGAAGCACACCCCAACGAAGCACACCCAGACGAAGCTCACCTAAAGTATTCAATGTCAAGTCTGGGTGTGCTTCACGGAACACACACACGGACATTGGCGCAACTAGGGCATAGAACAAAACAAACTTAGGTTGCGCCTAACGACACTTACATTACAGTTTTACAGGACAGAATGTCACTTTGGTCCAAAAACGACCCCTAAGACAATAAAATTGAAGAAATCAAGGCAAGCGGATGAGTCAAAGCGTATTGTTGTAAGCGAGCCTCCCCGGCCACACGTCTGCAGTCGCTGGGGCCGCCGCACTGTCACGTTTGTACTTCCTAATCCCCCGGTATATAAAAATATCTACAGTTTGACGATAGGCCTTTAGCGAAAGTTAAATGCATCCAGAATAAGTGTCTAAACGTTAATAGGGTAATGTCTCGCACCTTACAATTAGACGATTCGATCACATGTTAGGTATCGATCGATAATACTATCTACCGATATCTAACATTCTTTTGTACCTTCAGCATGAGTGAAGGAGTGAATTCACTTACTGACAACGCGTGGACAGTATCAGCTAAGTATTAGGGCAAAATCTCAAAACAAATTACGTATAACGCCGATAAGTGAACTCGCACCTTCATAGACTTTACTGTGCTGTATAAACTATTACAGAAACTAAAGGTACATCTCTACTATCGATACTCGTAACAGCACGTTTTGTCTCACCGCATCGCACTCGGCAACACGACTGAAACCGACAAGCCGTTTTGGACGTTATTGAGTTAAAAATACACGTCAAAATAGCGCGTCAACGGGTCACGTGGGACAGTTGCCTTTGTGCTTCAAACACTACTAATAAACAGTCTCTCGTTTTCAACACGACGGCACGTACCTCGATATACTAAGCTTTACAATAACGTCGAACATAGTGGTCACAACTCGCTCGGTTGTCCGAAACGCGGGCAAATTAAAATTGAAGCGATTATACAGTAGGCCAGCTACACACGGTCACCAAACATCGAATTTGTCTCAATACTGATTACTTTATACACTGTTAATATTCCTGTCGGCGAGGTTGTGACGTGTCGGCGCCATCTCATGGCGACACTACGCAGCGTCCATACGAAGGGAATACGATTCGGTTCCTAACAACCGAACATCGAGATTCTTATTTTCTTAATTATTTATCCGTTTAAAATTGTATCGTTACATTCGTTTCCAAGCTCCGCCCTCAAAAAATCCTATTTTTATACTAACTTTCAAAATGATCCATTTTTTTTACATTTCTATCCGGAGCACACAACACCTTTCTACTCTGATAAACTTACAAGACATGCATCTTTATACAATTAATATGTTTCATAGTAATAAAGATGAACATTGAAACGACTAACGGTCAGTCTGTTCAAATAAGAAACTGTTAGCAATCTTTATTTTGGTAAATAAGAAACCCCTTACAATGTTGTCTACCTGAGTCAGTGTCCTTAGCGTGAAAATATAGTAGCACAGTATACTTGCAGCTGTTATATAATCACGGTCAAATATAGAAGCTGTAACAGTACCAATCAGGGAATATTGAGAGAACATATTGTATCAAAGACTTCAGCAGGTCAAGTTGTTTTAAGTGTATTACGAAAGTTACGTAAATCAGGTCGAAAATGATCATATTAGGGGTCCTCCTCATTGTGTTGAAACATGAAACGCGCCATACAATATCACCGAGCGAGATACTCTGTACAAGTCGCAAGTTAGTTTAGGAGCAACAGACACGTTCGTAGGCAGCTGTCGTGGTGCGGCGCTAGTGGTGGCGCGGCGGCTGGATGCGGCGCGAGATGTGCTCCTCCTGCTGCATCTTGCAGCGGAACTCCGCCACCAGGTCGCGCGACTGCGCCAGCACGGCCAGCTGCTCGTTCAGCAGCTCCTCCCACTGCGTCGCGTACGCTGCAACCAACACCACGCACGTCACTACCGGCTTACTTATGGATGTAACTAACCGTTTTGTTACGATTAATGACGATTTAATAAGCCGTGTTGTTTTGTTGAGTTTTAGTAAGATTATTGTTCTTTTTAATTAAAACAGCGTAGCGCAAGCTAAATAAATGACATCTTGCGACGTTAACGTAAAATCTTGCGTTTTGTTAAAACGAATGCATATTATACAATCCTTAAACCGATTACATAGTTTCAGGTTTGTGAATTAACAAAATAAGCAAGTTTAAATTAATAGTTAGCACTTCCATTATATCGTCGTGTAAATAACAATATAATTTTATATGACATAGAAAAAAAACTAATAATTTTGAACAAGCAAATAATTAAACCAATAAGCCAGTGAGCGTCAGCATTGGCAGCATGATGATCCGCGCGGTGGTTATCAAATCGTAAAACTCGGTAAAGTCCACATAATATCAAGTATTTTCGTTTCAAAAGTCTCAGTAACATGATCAGTGACAGAAAAATAAAAAGGCACGTGCAGAGAGTGACTGTGGGCTGAATGCACTATTAAATGTTATATACTGTTCCTAATTGTAAATAGTGCCCCATCAAAACGAATTCTTGTTCGAATCCCTGTTTCTGCTGTGTGGGATTGAGTACTTTCCTACATAAATAAAAACTATATTTAGTCCGTCCGTCAGATTTTCAAAAATATTGTACGTTTTTGCCATTTAAAATTGATAAAAAAAACATAAAGTGCATCAATGTTCAAGAGGGTCGTCAGAATTTGGTAACGTGTACAAAAAAAATTTACGTGAAAAAAGAAAAGAAACTTGTGCAATCTCTTTCGTAAATGTATATGACGGACTAAAGTTTTTTTTTTTTTTTAGTAAAAAAAAAAATTTGAATAAAATTCTTGAAACTTTAACTTTGTATTGTGCCTTTAACTTTAATATTGTGTTACAAGTGCCTTGAAAAACCGCGTGGACGGACCGAAAAATATAAAAGAATGCATCGCGACCTCTACCAGTGTTACTTAAAGATAATTTAGTAAACGCGTCCAAACCTAACAGTCGCCGCGGTCGTCGCGAGCCAAGGCCGGCGCTCGGCAGACAGCGCAGCCGCTTGATGCGAGCGTGCGCGCCTGCCACACACAAACATACTGCAGTATACGTCATGCGCTTACAGGCGATACACAAGCCACGCAAACCTAACAGTCGCCGCGGTCGTCGCGAGCCAAGGCCGGCGCTCGGCAGACAGCGCAGCCGCTTGATGCGAGCGTGCGCGCCTGCCACACACAAACATACTGCAGTATACGTCATGCGCTTACAGGCGATACACAAGCCACGCAAACCTAACAGTCGCCGCGGTCGTCGCGAGCCAAGGCCGGCGCTCGGCAGACAGCGCAGCCGCTTGATGCGAGCGTGCGCGCCTGCCACACACAAACATACTGCAGTATACGTCATGCGCTTACAGGCGATACACAAGCCACGCAAACCTAACAGTCGCCGCGGTCGTCGCGAGCCAAGGCCGGCGCTCGGCAGACAGCGCAGCCGCTTGATGCGAGCGTGCGCGCCTGCCACACACAAACATACTGCAGTATACGTCATGCGCTTACAGGCGATACACAAGCCACGCAAACCTAACAGTCGCCGCGGTCGTCGCGAGCCAAGGCTCTTCTGAAGTCTTTTTGCTTTGGCCCGCCTTGGAAATTTAAAAATTCCTTGAGACAGACAGACAGTGAACGCAAATAAAACATGAAAGCATTCCTAACTCTAAAAAATGACCCAACGCAAATTGCGCCGCGGTAGGCGGGGCCTACCGATTGCTCCGCTCACGTGTTTAGTTCGTCTGCAGTAGGCAACAGTGGCAGTCGATTATTATTTACGATTTTGCGTGATATATTTTTAAAAATGCCTTCAAAGTGGTGTATAAATAAATCACATTTGCATAAATAGAATGCTAGAACTCGTTTTTACGTATAAATACATCGCTATTTATTATATTTCTATTAAAACTGGAGTCATTTAAAGAATTGTGCCACGATTTTACGAAGACAGTGGGGATGACGCTATTCCAACCAAACAATGTACTTTTCTACCTAACAATAATGCATTGACATTCATTATTTTGATTACAAGTTAAGATACAATACACACCATTTTTTTCTATTTTTTTTATACATAGAAAAAAAGTGGTGGTCGTTTTGCATATAGCTTACAGCTTAACGATACAGACAAGACATGGACTGTAAAGGGAGACAACAAGTGCATCATGGAAAACAGAAAGAAAAACATACAAGACGCGTTTAAAAATAGGATGGGGACTTTTGATTGACGTTGTCAAACAAGGTCATGGCTCCACCAATGACGGAAACACCGCTAGAAGATTTTTTGCAAGTCCAAACGTGACTACTGAGATAACTGGTGTCAATGAGGACCTATAGTATGATTTTTAATTCCAGTCAGTAAAAAGACATTTCCAGTGTTGCAACACTGGAAATGTCATTTTAATTTTAATCAAATTTTAAACAAATTGCCTTTATATAAATAAAAATATGTAATTTACGGTAATTAAACAGAAGACATACACGGTGTAATTAAATATTACATAAAATACTGTTATATTATTAGTTTTTGGTTATTGGAAGCACTATGGTCATCACTTGTCACTATCTTGTCGTTATTTTGTTTTTCATTCTGCTCCCGAATTCCGACGATGTCAGAAGTGTTTAGTCGTTATAAATATAACTGATTCCGATTCCGATTCTGAATATACCGATTCAGAATCGGAGTCGGAATCAATAGCAACCGTAATGAATAAAAACGTATAAAATTACTTGTATTTTCCCGATGTTAATTCCTCTGAATCTCTTTATACATTTTTTCCCAGCTTTTTTTTTATTGTAGTGAGAAATTTTAATATGCTGGTAAGGTCCATATTTCTAAAATACCTAATAATATAAATGTAATATAATGCTTTGATACCTAATAAAATAAAGCATGACTAAATGTCTAAGTCGAACGAACATCACTATTGTACCGGGTCACCCTTTTCTGTACCTTGTCATTTTACTGACTCGAATTAATAATCGTACTTTAATTAGGCGGTTTTCCATAATTTTAGAAGCAATTTCGTCGGACTACCAGATTGACACAGTCAAATTGTGATTATTTATAATTATGGTATTTATAGAATTATGTTAAATGTATCTGTACATTTCTTTTTCAAGATTTATGATTATCATCATTATTATTTATTATTATTTATTTTATCGAGCCCTAGTGGATAAGGCCTAAAGGGGACACCACTAAAAAAAAAACGCGCCTAGTTCTTAACCTCTAGGGTGGTGTGGAATTA
The DNA here is from genome assembly GCA_905332915.2 of Hecatera dysodea. Classification (NCBI taxonomy): domain Eukaryota; kingdom Metazoa; phylum Arthropoda; class Insecta; order Lepidoptera; family Noctuidae; genus Hecatera; species Hecatera dysodea. The sequence continues at coordinate 23,301,304 of HG995287.1, read as the reverse complement.
AGAACAAAAGTTGAAATTGCGGCCAAATCGGGAAAAATCGTGACCCGAGCATGGGCGTTAAAATAGGACAAAAATACGTTTTCATCCCCCCATCTCGGAAAGACTATTTTTTCTCTTCGATACCTGAGCGTAAAAGCCGTTTTTATCCTCTAGTGGATAAAGTAAATTGAATTTAGAACATCGTGTGAACGAAGTTTGTGAATTCGAAACATTATTAAATCTTTTTACTTTTACCTCTATGGTGCTCTATTGTTCGGAATTTGATTCGGAAATTAAAAAAGTATGTTGTGATTGTACCTAAATGTGTTTTTTTTTTGCATTTAGTCATTTCCTTGCTGAGGTGGGATGAAAAGTTACGTGTTGCACTCGAGTGCAAAGATTTTTCTTCTTGTGCTCTTTTGATTCCGTCGCTAACGCTCAGGATTCTAATTTGGGATTCAAAAATTAGAATCCTTATATCATAAATCCATATAAGTATCTAATCCATATATCATAAATTAGAAAATTAGAGTTCTAGAATCCTTCGCTTGCTCGGTCATCAAAATTGAGCACGCGGTTCAAAAGCAACTGCACTCTTGTATAACAAATAACTGTTTATGCATAGGTAAAGTCAATTCTTTGAGAAAATGTGAGAATTACGAGATTTTGATTGTTTTTTGTTTTGCTTCATACAAAAATAAGTTTGAGTGTTAATAACTCCGAAAATGCTAAGTTATCTGAAAAACCGTCCCAGAAATAGTTTCTTATAATCAATAGATTAATGCAACCCAATATTCAAAAATAAAAAAAAATATTTAAACTTTTTCTCACAATGCTAAGTCCATTACCGGCAGGTTTCGGTCCACTGTGGGGCGCTATGTACAAGTTATTGTAGGAATACCGGCATGCAGAAAATAAACATCGTTGCTTCATTATAAAACAAGACCTTTCAAATTTTCTCTCTCTCTCTCTCTCTCTCTTTCTCTCGGTTGACTAGAAAAAGAGAGAGTTTAATTTGGTTAAAATGAAAATCTATAATGGCGGCTGCGAAATTGTGTTTTACATCATACGTGAGAAGAAACTTTGACGATATAAGTACCCCGATCTCACACGATATTTAAATGCTTCTTTAATTCTCTATATTTTCTTTTAGATTTCCACAAGATACATTTAATTTTTTTACCAGCAACGTGACGTCACCAGCCCCCACTCTTGAACTTGGGTGCGCTTTATATTAAATTACGATTTGAAATGACAAAAAAAAACGTGTCCAATATTTTTTTAATTATCATTTTAAGTAGTATTGCCCAATTCCATATTTTAAGACCATCACAATCACGATTAATTTTTGTGTTGTTTGTACCTTTACTACATAAAACATCCCGGGTGACGAATGGTGGGCACAGTGGCATCACAAAATGACGTTTACGGCTTATACGTTAGTTACATGGTAATTTAAACCCAAAATCTTTAGCAATAAGGTCCAATTTTAACTGTGCATCGTAATAGTAATACGAGTAATGTTGTTCGGCGAATCAGCGAAGGGGTTTCGATGTGTGAATTTCTTTGGGATTTTGTGTCAAGTTTCGCGCTTAGATCTCTTGAAGTAATGCTTCCATGTTTATTTTCGTTCTCTGCCTTGAAATAAATACTCAACAGTTGGTTGCAGCATTGCAGCGCGTGTTGCAGGTAGCTAAGATGCAACGTTATAAAGTTCAGTAGACGTGCAACAACTCACCGTCCTGGTCGTAGTCCACGTCGCGCGTGATGCCGAGCAGCTGGTTGCAGCGTTGCAGCGCGAGTTGCAGGTAGCAGAGATGTAACGTCACACAGTAGACAAGTAAAACTCACCGTCCTGGTCGTAGTCCACGTCGCGCGTGATGCCGAGCAGTTGGTTGCAGCGTTGCAGCGCGTGTTGCAGGTAGCAGATATGTAACGTCACACAGTAGACAAGTAAAACTCACCGTCCTGGTCGTAGTCCACGTCGCGCGTGATACCGAGCAGCTGGTTGCAGCGTTGCAGCGCGTGTTGCAGGTAGCAGAGATGTAACGTCACACAGTAGACAAGTAAAACTCACCGTCCTGGTCGTAGTCCACGTCGCGCGTGATGCCGAGCAGTTGGTTGCAGCGTTGCAGCGCGTGTTGCAGATAGTCGGATATCGCCTTGTGGTTGTCTAGTACTTCCTCTTCCGCTCGTTGCATCTCGTCAATCGCTTCGTGGAACGTGTACATTTCTGCTGACATGTCGCCTTCCTGTGAAACAATTTGAAAATATACTTAGATATACTTTATAGGCACTGCATAAATTGAGTGTGAGTAGATTTGTCAATTTGAATTTTAGTGTGGAAGAGGAAGATAATCAATATAAAATCAAAATGGCCACTTCTTTTGGCAACAGTCAAAAGTAAATTTCACCATGGCTGTAATCGTGGTCATAGGGTATTGCAAGGTACAATGATGTGAAGATCTGTATAGAATCTATCATCATTCAAAGTGCACAGACTTTTAGCCCTGCTTGCACTATAAATCAGTAAACTTAAAAAATAACATTATTTTGTCTTTTGCCATTTTAGAACGATTGTCAAAAACAGATTGACGTTTTTAATTCTTTCGTCAAACGCGTAACGGAATCGGATAGTCGATGTATTGTGCGGTTGCAGACGTACGTTGAGCGAGCGCAGCTGCGCCAGGTCGTGCGCGGGCTCCATGTCGACGTCGGCCAGCGGCGAGTCGGCGCGGCGCTGCGGGTCCGCCGTGCCCAGCTCCTTGACTCTGTCCGCGTAGCGCAGCGTGTTGAGCGAGTGCTCGCACGACGACATGGCGGGCGAGATCATGGCGATCATGCACGTGCGCGACTTGTCGCCGATGAAGCTGTCGCGCAGCACCTGCGTCAGCTTCGACACGCGGAACGGCAGGTGGTTCTGGCCCTTCATGCCCAGCGCGCGGATGCACTCCTTCAGTGCCAGCAGCGATTTGTTGATTTCTGCGCTCTCCATGCCTGTGGGGCAGACGGCAATGTTACATAACGCAGTCGTGTGACGTCAGTGAGGTAGTACGAGGACGAGGTGTCGGCGCCGCGCTCGTTGCCGGCCAGGTCGATGAGCGACAACTTGTGTTATAGTATTTAGAGACGAGTAGTACGTACGCGTCTGCCTGTTGGCGGACGAGGTGTCGGCGCCGCGCTCGTTGCCGGCCAGGTCGATGAGCGACAACTTGTGTTATAGTATGTAGAGACGAGTAGTACGTACGCGTCTGCCTGTTGGCGGACGAGGTGTCGGCGCCGCGCTCGTTGCCGGCCAGGTCGATGAGCGACAACTTGTGTTATAGTATGTAGAGACGAGTAGTACGTACGCGTCTGCCTGTTGGCGGACGAGGTGTCGGCGCCCCGCTCGTTGCCGGCCAGGTCGATGAGCGACAACTTGTGTTATAGTATGTAGAGACGAGTAGTACGTACGCGTCTGCCTGTTGGCGGACGAGGTGTCGGCGCCCCGCTCGTTGCCGGCCAGGTCGATGAGCGACAACTTGTGTTATAGTATGTAGAGACGAGTAGTACGTACGCGTCTGCCTGTTGGCGGACGAGGTGTCGGCGCCCCGCTCGTTGCCGGCCAGGTCGATGAGCGACAACTTGTGTTATAGTATGTAGAGACGAGTAGTACGTACGCGTCTGCCTGTTGGCGGACGAGGTGTCGGCGCCCCGCTCGTTGCCGGCCAGGTCGATGAGCGACAACTTGTGTTATAGTATGTAGAGACGAGTAGTACGTACGCGTCTGCCTGTTGGCGGACGAGGTGTCGGCGCCCCGCTCGTTGCCGGCCAGGTCGATGAGCGAGAACTTGTGTTATAGTATGTAGAGACGAGTAGTACGTACGCGTCTGCCTGTTGGCGGACGAGGTGTCGGCGCCCCGCTCGTTGCCGGCCAGGTCGATGAGCGACAACTTGTGTTATAGTATGTAGAGACGAGTAGTACGTACGCGTCTGCCTGTTGGCGGACGAGGTGTCGGCGCCCCGCTCGTTGCCGGCCAGGTCGATGAGCGACAACTTGTGTTATAGTATGTAGAGACGAGTAGTACGTACGCGTCTGCCTGTTGGCGGACGAGGTGTCGGCGCCCCGCTCGTTGCCGGCCAGGTCGATGAGCGACAACTTGTGTTATAGTATGTAGAGACGAGTAGTACGTACGCGTCTGCCTGTTGGCGGACGAGGTGTCGGCGCCCCGCTCGTTGCCGGCCAGGTCGATGAGCGACAACTTGTGTTATAGTATGTAGAGACGAGTAGTACGTACGCGTCTGCCTGTTGGCGGACGAGGTGTCGGCGCCCCGCTCGTTGCCGGCCAGGTCGATGAGCGACAACTTGTGTTATAGTATGTAGAGACGAGTAGTACGTACGCGTCTGCCTGTTGGCGGACGAGGTGTCGGCGCCCCGCTCGTTGCCGGCCAGGTCGATGAGCGACAACTTGTGTTATAGTATTTAGAGACGAGTAGTACGTACGCGTCTGCCTGTTGGCGGACGAGGTGTCGGCGCCCCGCTCGTTGCCGGCCAGGTCGATGAGCGACAACTTGTGTTATAGTATGTAGAGACGAGTAGTACGTACGCGTCTGCCTGTTGGCGGACGAGGTGTCGGCGCCCCGCTCGTTGCCGGCCAGGTCGATGAGCGACAACTTGTGTTATAGTATGTAGAGACGAGTAGTACGTACGCGTCTGCCTGTTGGCGGACGAGGTGTCGGCGCCCCGCTCGTTGCCGGCCAGGTCGATGAGCGACAACTTGTGTTATAGTATGTAGAGACGAGTAGTACGTACGCGTCTGCCTGTTGGCGGACGAGGTGTCGGCGCCCCGCTCGTTGCCGGCCAGGTCGATGAGCGACAACTTGTGTTATAGTATGTAGAGACGAGTAGTACGTACGCGTCTGCCTGTTGGCGGACGAGGTGTCGGCGCCCCGCTCGTTGCCGGCCAGGTCGATGAGCGACAACTTGTGTTATAGTATGTAGAGACGAGTAGTACGTACGCGTCTGCCTGTTGGCGGACGAGGTGTCGGCGCCCCGCTCGTTGCCGGCCAGGTCGATGAGCGACAACTTGTGTTATAGTATGTAGAGACGAGTAGTACGTACGCGTCTGCCTGTTGGCGGACGAGGTGTCGGCGCCCCGCTCGTTGCCGGCCAGGTCGATGAGCGACAACTTGTGTTATAGTATGTAGAGACGAGTAGTACGTACGCGTCTGCCTGTTGGCGGACGAGGTGTCGGCGCCCCGCTCGTTGCCGGCCAGGTCGATGAGCGAGAACTTCCCGTGCACGCGGTGCATGCCCGGCGACCGCACCACGATCTGGAACACCGCGTGCGAGCGCGACGAGTTCGAGTTCGCTGACGTCTGCAATATACAGAAACAGCATTAGTTGGAGAAATTATTAGAAGAAGAGATATAAGGTTCTTACCGACTAAACCTAACCTATCTAGATTGGTTTGACTCCTCCTTACGGCCGAAACCAATAACCGATCTATCACATACTGGAGATAGAAAAACAAATGAAACAACAGAAAAATTATAAAGGTTTTCTGTTGTTTCATTTGTTTTTCTATCTCCAGTATGCGATAGATCGGTTATTGGGTTCGGCCGTTAGTCGCTAGCATTATTGTTTCGCAGGGGTGACTGCTTCCCATGCCCCTCGGTCCGGACCATGAATTGAAAACCAGGGCCGGAAGCCAGAGGTCGCCGTCGCCCATAAGTGCAAGACCATGGAAATCCTGCTATGATATGATGAAATACTAGGCAAGTTCCGAGGAGCGCCTGTGGGTACCTGTCCCGAAGTCCTGGCGGCGTTGCCGTGCTGTATGAGCTTGAGCACCTCGTCCACGTTGTCGACCACCTTCTCCGTGAGCCCCACGATCTGCACCTGCTGCTTGCCGTCCTCCAGCACGCGCAGCTTCGCCTTGTCCGCTAGTAAGTCGAACACCTGACAACGTTACGAACACAGTTTAGCGGGTTTGATTAGTCTTGGGATCACTGAACGCAAGAAGAGGCCGTAATAAGTTTAAAGTACATAAGAAGCGCCCGTAATACGATCACGGAACGCATTCAGCGCCCGTAATATAATCACGGCACGCAGTTAGCGCCCGTAATATGATCACGGAACGCAGTCAGCGCCCGTAATATGATCACGGAACGCAGTTAGCGCCCGTAATATGATCACGGAAAGCAGTCAGCGCCCGTAATATAATCACGGAGCGCAGTCAGCGCCCGTAATATAATCACGGAGCACAGTCAGCGCCCGTAATATGATCACGGAACGCAGTCAGCGCCCGTAATATAATCACGGAACGCAGTCAGCGCCCGTAATATGATCACGGAACGCAGTCAGCGCCCGTAATGTGATCACGGAACGCAGTCAGCGCCCGTAATATGATCACGGAACGCAGTCGGCGCCCGTAATATGATCACGAAACGCTTTCAGCGCCCGTAATATGATCACGAAACGCAGTCAGTGCCCGTAATATGATAACGGAACGCAGTCAACGCCCGTAATGTGATCACGGAACGCAGTCAGCGCCCGTAATACGATCACGGAACGCAGTCAGCGCCCGTAATTTGATCACGGAACGCAGTCAGCGCCCGTAATACGATCACGGAACGCAGTCAGCGCCCGTAATTTGATCACGGAACGCAGTCAGCGCCCGTAATACGATCACGGAACGCAGTCAGCGCCCGTAATATGATCACGGAATGCAGCCAGCGCCCGTAATATGATCACGGAACGCTTTCAGCGCCCGTAATATGATCACGGAACGCAGTCAGCGCCCGTAATATGATCACGGAACGTGGTCAGCGCCCGTAATATGATCACGGAACGCATTCAGCGCCCGTAATATGATCACGGAACGCAGTCAGCGCCCGTAATATGATCATGGAACGCAGTCAGCGCGCGTAATATGATCACGGAACGCATTCAGCGCCCGTAATATGATCACGGAACGCAGTCAGGGCCCGTAATATGATCACGGAACGCAGTCAGCGCCCGTAATATGATCACGGAACGCAGTCAGCGCCCGTAATGCTTACCTTGCCGGAGTATATTTCGAAGAAGGACGCGGAGACGATGAGGTTGAGCGGTTTGTACTTGGGGGACTTGAGGTACGCGAACACGTCGCGCGCCGCCATCGCGTATATGCCCTTCTTGCAGTCTTGAGTTTTGCCCTGGAACAGAATATTACATATAGGTCATTAGTTTATAAGGCCACATTGATCGTCACTTGAGAAGATCGCAACCAGTTTATTGTGTTTGTTATTGTCAAGACAAGGTTTGTGCAAAACAATTTAATTATTTTTTCATGCAATACACTGGATAACAAATTGAACTCGTGCAATTTTGTAAGGTCGCCCCTTATATTTATGAACTAAAAGGCATATAGTTACAAAATAAGAAATGAAATAGTTTTACCTGGAAGTCGCCTCCCATGGTATGCGTCTTGCCGGAGCCGGTCTGTCCGTACGCGAAGCACGTCGCCATGCCGCCCTCGAATATCGTTTGCACTAACGGCTTTGCCGTATATCTGTATGTGAAATAATAAAAATAATATTCAAGATTTACCATTTTTATTTTTAATTGTCTATATCACAGATTTTTTACACATTTGTATTGTACTATAGAATCCTTTTGATTATTTGTTAATTTTAAATTATTTTAGATCTTCTCGCCTGAAACACAGGATTTCCTAGTTCAGGCTCATAATACTTAGAATTAAGATATATATTTAAGACTGTAGGTATGTAATTTGTCCTTTTTTGTAAAAGTGGTAATAAAATAAATAAAATATAAAATAAAATAAACCATCGTCGTTGTTTAAAAGGGTGTTATTTAGACTGTTATTGGAGAAAAAACATTACAGTGTTAAAGAATATTTAGAGGATAAGTCACTAGTAGCATAATACATAAAAATAGACTTTATTCTACCAGACCCAACAAAGACATATTTATTCAATAATAATGACATGACTTTTATTAATTGCCTCGGAAAGCACGTTAAGCCGTTGGTCCCGGCTATCATTTAGAGATCTTTGGACGACTTTACGGATTATCAGAAGCCAGAAAATCTGACACCAGAAGCCTCTTCTTGCCAAGAAGTACCGTATTCCCCAGTTATGTATCGTATACCTCTATAGCTATATGGACATTTGGACCACTTGAGTACTGTAACATCTGACTCGTGTAACTGTAACACTAACTTGTAAACAACTTCGTTGGTGCAAGTGTCGTCGAAGGCGTAATCGAAGCGGAACTTCTGGTTCTCGAGGTACTTGGTGAGGTCCACCTTGTTCTTGGGCTCGTGCACGATCATCTGGTCCTTTGTCGGCACGCTGATTACGTCCACCTGGAATGTAGAACACGAGTATGAGAGTCAATATAAAAAAAAAAAACTGGGTGAATTTCGCATTCTCAATTAATGGTACCTAACTTCAAGTCGCAGACCCAATAAGTCTAAGATAATAACAAAAAACTATTGTGCTGATGGAGTAACTATGGTCGACACCAGATAAACGTTGAATAACGGTCATTGACCCACCTACATTCATTGACATGCTTTATTCCGAAAACAGAAACCATTACATGACCTATACAGTTACTAGTAATGAATTTTTTTTTGTCCGAATACCTGGGTGGGGGTGAGGGGCTCGTGGCTAAATTATAACAGCCGCATGGGTCGATCTTCGAGGTTAAGCAACGCTTGCCGAGGTTGGTCTGTGGATGGGTGACCATCTTAACATAACGAGACTTCTCCGTGCCTCGGAAAGCATTTTAAGCCGTTGGTCCCGGCTGTCATTCGGAGATCTTTGGCAGTCGTTACGGATTGTCAGAAGCCAGAAAATTTGACACCAGACTTGCCAAGAAGTACCGTGTTCCCCAGTTAATGGGATGTGGAGGTCTGGTAGGCAGCCGCTCCACGTAAAATACTGGTATTCAGCTGAATCTGGCTTGTCTGGGAGCTGACCCCAATAAAGTTGGGAAAAGGCTAGGCAGAAGAAGACCTACGAAGAAATATTAAGGAAAGGGCAATGACCTTTATTCCACATGTATCTGGTGTCGACCATAACCCTTTACAAGTGAAATACAAATGAGAAGCTATTAGAAATATCACTTTCAGATTCGTCTAGTAATCATTATTTTCAGAGCATTTCTAACAAAATTAATTATTTTGAAACTGTCTTTCTAAAATTGTAATGCTTGTTTCAGGAAACACATAGACTTATTGGACTGGCACGTTGAAAATTTTGCACTACGCTTTTATTTAGAAACAGTATTTTGAAATCTAATTCTTTTAGTGAAGGCATAAGTGCGCCCGTCAGCCTAATTGCGTAATACAAAAATTAATGGAATCAGCTTTTTGATATTGCAACTGTATCCATTGCGAGTTTTACGTTGTTAAGCAGACATATTTTTGAACATATGAAGCAATGGATTGGAGAAAATTGAATCGCATCTCACCTCTTTTTTCCCATTCTCCTTCTTATTGAGCGGCCTCTTCCGCACGCAGACGGTGATCTGGTGGTCCTCCACGGGCTCGTTGCCCGTGAGCGGCCGGAACTCGATGCTGTTCTGGTACTCGCGGATCATGGCCAGGAACTCCCAGTTCGGGTTGCCCGGGTCCATGTTCATTAGGGCTTCCTGGAGTTGAAATATATTTGTTTTTAATAACGAGTTTTAATATTATATATAGGTAACACCTTTCTTAAGGGGCGGTCCGAGGGTTCAATAATCGTAGGAAGTTTGTAGCACGTCTTATCCGCATCCGTGTGTCTATTTTTCAGATTTAGAGCCTTACCCACTGTGTGAATCTATTGATACAGAAACAGCAGTTACTATATGAACCCAAACGAAGTCAACTGGTAAGGGGTGACACCGTAGGCGCGGACCTGCGGATGGCGAGCTATGGGTGGCTCGCCGTCCGATAGCAACCAGGCCCGAGTCGACGGCGCCGAGTGTTCCACGCGCGCCTCAAAGAGCTGTCAGAAACGAAGACGGGGCCCCATAGGGTCAGTGCCTGCTAGGGTTGCGGAATTTGTTCGAAAGACCGCGGCCCTGGAACGTAAAGGGCACAAGAAGATCACGGGTGGGTTTTAGTCAGTAAGAGTATGACACTCCCTTCCGCTCCGCCCAGAGCGGGAGAAAGTCATTTGATGATAGCCCATCCAAAAAAAAAAAATCTCAACAAAAACAGTCAACGAACGGTCGGACGTCACCCGAGGCGGGTCGTATCATCTCCATGTATTTCGTGTACGTTACCTTCTCCTCCTTGAGCTCGGCCTGCCGCTGGCGCCGCTTCTCGCGGTTCTCCTTGAGGCGCTCCACCTCTTTGACGACGTTGGAGCGGCGCACGGCGCCCGACGCCACGGCGTGCGGCACCGACACCGTGGACGACACGCCCGCCGGCCGCGCCGCGCCCGGCCCGCCCGCGCCGCCGCCCACGCTGCTCGCTGTGAACTGCACAACACCACGCCTTACTACACCATATCTACGATTAGATTTACTGGTCAAAACACGAGATAAACATGTTGATGCTTGCACGGTTTGGACAGGTCCACTCAAATCTGTGTGGTACTTTCCTCAAAATACCACTTCAGACACCAACTACATGTTTCTCATATGACTTGACCAGTACGGATTGTATGGACTTCAAAAGAGACCTTGACCTCTGAGTTTGTTTCGGTGTCTCTCCTCAAGGTAGTCAGCTAGGAAACAATGGCCTCATCTAGTTTATAACGGCCAAAAAAGATTGACGAGTAAAAGTGTTTTTTACAACCTACTTACAAAATAAAAATCATTTATCATTTAACATTTGGTTTTCGTTTAGATGTATACATTAGCTCACGCGCCTTTTTCCGATAGGTGAACGCTGTAACTACAGATCATCGCTGACTACTTACAGCCGAAACCAATAACCGATCTATCACAATATACTGGAGATAGAAAAACAAATGAAACAACAGAAAAATTATATAGCTTTTCTGTTGTTTCATTTGTTTTTCTATCTCCAGTATGTGATAGATTGGTTACTGGGTTCGGCCGTTAGGCTGCAGTTCCATCTGCTAGGAACTCGCATCAAAGTTTAATTACGCTGCGAGGCACGATCGATTGCTTGCAATCACATTATTCGTTGATAGGTCGCAATGAAATGCAACTTGCATGTGAGAAGCTTGCAGATGAAACCGCAGCCTTCCGCACGCCAAACGTGAGTAATGCGCACCTGACATTTCTGAAGAAAGCTCATTCCACTCACTATTTCTTAGACGCCGATCATTCATACTCTAAACATGACTAAGCCATCAAAGCATACTCTATTCAAATGGTTAGAGTAATATTAAGTATATCAATGGAAATCACAAACGCCATAAGATTGTAAAATATCGCGTGGAATTGTAAACAATTTTTTCTTAATATGACTAAAGAAACTATTGAATTTGGACTGGATTGATTGTACACTAAACGATTCTTTCTTAATATATCGAGAAATTATAATCTAACGATTTATTACAATCAGTCTGCAATTTTCCTGTAACATAATATAACAGAAAGAGGTTCTAATGATGCAGCACATTGTGGAATTTCCATTCAAAAAGATTTTTCTTTTTGGCTAGGGTTATATTAATAACATCATTTTCTAACGGCCGAACCCAATAACCGATCTATCACATACTGGAGATAGAAAAACAAATGAAACAACAGAAAACCTATATAATTTTTCTTGATTTTTCTGTTGTTTCATTTGTTTTTCTATCTCCAGTATGTGATAGATCGGTTATTGGGTTCGGCCGTATGACTACCTCAAAACCTATCTTACGTTTTTCCTTACATCTACTCATCACGCATAATACCTCAACTAGAGCTTTGCAAAAATTGTGGAAAGTCGGCATTGTAACTTTATTTATTTATTAACTCGACATCACTATCATTACAGGAATTTCCTAATTCAATAGTGTGGCCATAATTACAGTTTTATTATTTACCATAACATATTATGTACATCGTAGTTCTTTCTCTGGTAGGTTCCATACACCATGGAACACCATGCTCAAGCTAAGCTACAAGGGACTAAGGACTCAGGATAAAGGAACCTCTTTAACATTGTGCATTCTTCGTTGAAGGTGTGGCATGTAGGGCGACTGGTTCTGCAGCCCTTGTGGCACCGATGCTGCGCTGGGCGTGCTTCCAGCGCGCGACCGACCGCCCGATGGAGGCGGCTGGAAAGGACCAGGGCTTAGGAGAGGAGGAGGGAATGATAGGATGGGGTGGTCGTATTAGGATGATATAGGTCTTAAAAACAAAGCCAGGACTTTTTCAAGTGGTAGGAAATACGAGTTATGAATCTTAGAATGAAGTTTAGTTGTTAAGATGACAGTATGGATCTACATTCGAAAGCCTCATTACCAGAAAACATCTTTTCATACTATAAATTCTGTCTGACTGCTTACTGAAATTGTAGTGTTTTTATTCAGATGTTTAAGAATATTGAAGCAGTTCTGGTGTAAGAATCCTTCGTGTGTACAAAATATGCCTAAGCCAGAGCGAACCAGAATTGGAATAAGCCAAGTAGAGACATTCTTACCCACTAAAAAATTTGGCGTACGTGACTGAAAGCTTCATGTGGTCTAAAGCCATAAGCCAAGTTCGTTGTGGAGCACGCCCTCGGCTTCAAATCATATCAAACACAAAGATCAGTATTATAAAACTGACTTCAGATTATAATATTGATCTTCGTCTACTACGGATGGCCCTCTTTTCGACACCATGCGTTTTGCTACAAGATACGGGTATGTCCTAAGACTTTGTTCTCACCTGCTGCGTAATCCTAGTGTTGGTAACGGTAGGCTGTGGCGGCTGCACCGGCGGCGGCACGTTCTCGGCGCCTCGCCGGCCCGTCGTGTCGCCGCCGTGCCCGTTGGTGTACGCGCCGGCCGCGTTCGACAACCGCATCTGGTTGTTGCGTGTCACCCGGGACGGCGCTGTTGACAACGACATAGAATATGATACTGTTTCAAATATAAGGGCTTGGACAAGGCAACAGCAGCATTTAGATAAACTGACATTCGACATGTGACATTTCGGGAGCGCATGTCAGTCCCAAAAATTTTTACAAACGTTCATCGCTGACAGAATTACACGTTATCAAAAGACTCAGTTTCTTCAAATAGAACAGGTAGAACTAGAGCAAGCAAACTTGAAAGTACTCCAGTAATGCACACACGTCATAAGCTAGTCAAAGATTTAGCTGTACATACCAGGTAGAATACGAGTAAGGACAGTTTAAAATCAGGATTCTCTAGCAAATGACAAAATAATAGGTACGTCGGCGGCCATCAAACAAACAGCTCAAGCATTTGAAGTTCTACCTTGACATCTATGATTTAATTCCAGTAATATGTTTTCTTAGCACGCTTTAAAACTGTATTTTTTTTAAACTAATATTGCAGGTGGATATAAATTCATAATCCATAAAAGAAAGCCTCATTATGAGTTAAGGCTTGAAATATGGCGTTAAAGGCATTATCGCCCACATTTTCATAAATGGTATGCAGATATTTCGCATCCAATACAAATTGCTTGTAAATATGCAAAACTTCTGAAATGTGTGTTAATGCTTAGATTCTACGCAAGAAGACCTTGATTCATATTGTAAAGTCTCAATGCTAAAAAAATCAGAAACTGGTCCAAAATCCATTTTCGATACGTAAAGCGTATCGCGCTTGAACATTCAAATTAACAGTCAATATCTCAAGCCTTAAATGTAGCTCATAAAAATATGAAGTCACGCAATTTTCGACTATAACTTAAGCAAAAACAACCGTCATGCAAAGACATTACTTTGTCTATATTCGTCCACAATGCCTAACGTGTCTGTGAATCATACTAACGTAATACTTAAACCTAGAAGGAAAAGAAAATGTCCAAAAATGTGCAAAAAGCAAACGTAATGGGAAGCAGGAACGCAATAGATGTGCGATAAGAACAGGCCTTACGTGACTTCGTGTTTTGTTCTTCTGGCGTCGCCTCTTCAGCGTGCATTTCAGATTTCTCAAAAGCTTCCATCGGTTCATTGTTTTCAGTCGAATCGGCAACGCGCCTCCGACATCTTAACCACGAACAGCACATTTTTGGCGATATTTGTTTGTTTATCTCATTGTCTATTACATGATATGTGCTGCTTTGATAGACTGATTGTTCGGAATGAGTTCAGTTTGCGTTGGCGCAAGGCAATCCTGCGCCGCCCGCCATATTAGGATCTCTTTCCGTACTCAAGGCAATGAACCGTGACGCACGCGCCCGGCACGGCCGCGCGTGAAGGTGAGAGCACATATCTACCTTATTGGTAAACGGAATAGTTCACATACTATTTAAATCCACATTTGCATCAAACGTCGTCGTAAACGATGACCCGGTAAGGTGTAAAGGGCGCGCAGACTCGTTTCATTTGAATGCCGTGTAACGACCGTTCAGAAACTAAGCACCGATTCGATTTTCAACGGATGCTGTGGCAGCTAATCACTCTCGCATTTATATCACTTCCTACCAATGTAAATATGATTAAATAAGAATAATGTTAACAATGCAGCCTTGTCAACAACAAAACAGCTTAGAACGCTCTACTGAAGAAAAACAATAACAAGAACTAAACTCACAAAGAAGATAACACACAAAACCACAGATCTCAAAGCAACAGCGGAACTTTGACAGCTAAACAACTTTCAAACAAATCACCGCGACTGTCATAAACCCATGCGTCCTATCAAGCAGCCACAAAAAATGAACAAATTTACTGTTAATATCTGCTCTAAAGAACAAGACGACCACCCAGCTAATATGACTGTAAAACCTTAGCAAGCCAACGGCTTACAGTGTACTGGCTTGAAAAACTACTCCACATCGTTAGATCGATTACTTGTATCAATTCTTTGGACAATCGTCTAAAATTGGAAAATAATTGACTCCATTATTGTCCCCACGATTAATGAAATATTTACTGAGGAGTGACGTCATGCGCTTTGATGTGGCTAATCGATAGTTGTGGCTTGTGACAGTTAAGGGTTGTGAACTTGGCAGTGGGGTGTTGGGTGCAAGGGTGGACAAGTTCCATAATGACAAAAAGTTTTGGGGTGAACTTGAAATTTTGTTTGCATCAGCTGTCGGTTATCCCCTAGTTGGGCGCCAATGGAATGACAATTTAAAAGAGCTGTCGAAAATGAAATCGATTTTAAAATAAAAAAAAGCGTTTGCTTTAATAAAAGCTTATACCAGTATAATAATAGTTTATACCTTTAGTATGTACAGACTATTATTACGAATATATCTTGTTTTCTAAATAATATGTCAACTACCCACGGTACCAATTAGTTGAAAGTTACAGCTACGAAACTACGGACAGTAATCTAGTAAAACGCCTCAATTAGCCGTAAAAACAGAATGAGCCAATGCAATCTAAATGCCCACCTGGGTATTTCGCTAAAATTCTGTTTATTGCTCAACTAGAGGACACGCAAATTAAATTAGGCTACAAAACACGCGGCTATTCCTTACACGTTCGTATAAACTTCATATTTTGCATATGAAACAGAAACAACATTTTTAAGAATATAACTTGTAACTACAATTTCGTTTTGACCTCGGCCTTTACCACGTCATTTTCTTCAAAAATGTAACCTGATTAATAAAAATTTCTTGCCCTAATTTTTTTTTTTTGTTTTTATGACTTAACACTGAAGCGTTTCTTAACTAAACACTGCGAAACTCCCATGCACTCTCGCAACGTTCAGAAACCCAACTGATGCACGAAAATTTCGTACTTCAATATTATGATCTGGGTCATCGATTCGCATAACCTCTTGCCAAGTTATTACCTCATTGCTAAGAACTTCATCAACCTACTTCCGACTATTTTCTGTACATTATATTTCATTACCTCCGCTAATTTTTCCGATACATTCCACTCTTCCTACTCACAAATTACAATTTCCATACACGATGCTATTGCTTAAAACCCCAATTTTGCACAGCTGTTAATATAACAATACGGTCGCCTAACAACGCTTACGTCAACTGTCACATGGCCTAACCTGTAGAACATTGTACCTTTGCCTGAATATGGAGCAGAAAAAAAAAACACTGGCGCATAACAACGGTTCTCTTGACAACAAGACTATGCATTGATCAATTGGGATTCGCTTCCACGTTGCATATTTCGAAGCCAGCTGTTGCCAACGAATTCGCTCGCGTGGATTTTGGGACCGGCTATCGCGGCCAGTTCGCGAGTTTGCAATGTGACATTTTGATATGTATATCAAGATCAACTATTTTAGTTGCATTTAAACCTCGCAACTGAGAGGAGAACAATCATACAATATTAATTAAATAGACTACATGGGACGTAAAAATTGAATCACTCTCTTGGATAAGTGAAGGGCCTGGAATATAGTAGACTCGCGATATGTAAATTTGGAACAATAGATGCTCTTTATACAACAACTTTCAAGACCCCACACCACATTTTGCACGAGGAAAATTCGCGTTATGCGTAATCTTTCTATTATTATTTAACGTAGTGTTTACTAACATTTAACACATTAACATCAAACGATATAACTTGTGGTTATTATTTTACGAGTGAACACGCGTAATATTCACGGCACCTAACCATAAAACTTACTATCAACACGAACTTTTACAATTATAGTAATTTTCGCCCAGTAGTGTGTTTGGATATGGGAGCTCTAACTGCTATATTTACAGTTTTGTAATTTATATAAAATTTTAAAGCTGCTATAAAACTTAAACATGATATTATTAGAAAAACCACCGATGTCGGCACTGTTTCCAAGAAATAAAAAATTCTAAAGTGTTGCCGAAACTACTTGTACGTAGGAAGAGATAAGAGAGCAATATAGCTGTTCCAGGATTGGCATAGGTAAGACGGGGCCCTATAGGGTTAGTGCCTGTTAGGGTTACGGAATTTGTTCGAAATAGTCACCATGGCATTCATTACAACCTCTATGGTGCAGATGTAGCAACTTATCTCGAGCCTATTTCTTCGGTTAGTTCTATTCCACTGCCGGGGCAAGGCCTTCTACAAGTTCTCCCAAAGCTCTCTGTTCCTGTACAACTTAGGCAAATAATTACTATTAAAGCCTCCTTGTACAAATTCAGGCAGTCATCCCAGGAATGTGATTAATTATGATGTTAGTGCCTATAGATACTTATTGACTGCATCTTTAAATGGCATCCATCGATCACAATGTACTCAGCTGGTCACTTAACTGTGAACTAAATAGCGTTATTGGCACCGCTTCCCGAACTAATTAACATTACAAAGATAAGAGTTAGGTGTGGGTGATCGTTCTGTAAATTCTAGAAAAGTAGTTCTATCTGGGTTTAGAGTTGGCGGTAAAAAATATGATCTTTTTATGGAGAGATATCATCAAATGACTTCTTCCGCTCTGGGCGGAGTGGAAATGAGTGTCAAAATCATATTGTCTAAAACTCATCCGTGTTCCTCTTAATGCCTTTTTGCTTCAGGGCCGCGGTAACTCTTTCAAATAAATTCCGCAACCATGGTAAAATATGACCTACGATATGAGGAAGCATCTTGTTAGATGACCGATAATTCTAACTAACCTGATCCACGTTTTGATATTTTCTCTATGAAGGTCAGAAAGTACGGCTCCAACTACCGATAGTTTCAAATTGATTCAGCCTGCGCAAACTTGATTATTGGATGCAATACATTAGTCTTTTATCAGTAATCATGCAAATATCTAAAATAGTGACACCCAAATATGCTCCAGTATCGGTTTTTAGAGGCCAGGCCTGAGTCGACGGCGCCTCATGTTTCACGAGAGCCTCAAAGAAATGTCAGCAAAGTAAATGGGGCCCTATAATGTCAGTGCCTGCTAGGGTTGCGGAATTTGTTCAAAAGAGTCACCGTGGCCCTGGAACGCAAAGGGCACAAGAAGGAACACGGGTGGGTTTTAGTCAGTAAGAGTCTGACACTCTCTTCCGCTACGCCCAGAGCGGGAGAAGTCATTTGATGATTTCCCATCCAAAAAAAAAAAAGAATTGCCATAGGTACAATAGAGATAATGCCAAGTTGACACAAGTCAAACTAACCCCAGAACCAGATCGATCACCATAATTCTTTTCACAGCCAACATTAAAACCCTGTTCAGCACATCCTATAAATAACAGACTTGCAGCACCCAGAAAATACTCCCTTTCCCTTGAATAATCGGGATTTCCTAGTCGACAGCGTTGTTTACGTTATCAACCGAGTTTATCGGCCAAGCGTGCTTGATACTACGTTCGATAACTAAGCATCGTATGTGTAATGTTTTTGTACATAAAACGCAAAGACGGCTTATGTAATGACTTGCGGAAGAACGGAAGTAGACGTCGTTAGTGGAAATTGCTAAGTATCATGACAGCTGTCAATGACCATAGAGAAATGAATAACTTCTAGAAACCGCTATTTTTTCTGCATGGGAGATCATCAAATGACTTATACCTCTCTGGGCGGAACGGTAGGCAGTGTCAGCCTCTTAATGACTAAAACCCACCCGTGTTCCTCGTAAGGTCCTTTGCGTTTCAGGGCCGCGGTGACTCTTTCGAACAAATTCCGCAACCCTAACAGGCACTGATACTATAGGGCCCCATCTACTTTGCTAACATTTCTTTGAGGCTCGCGTGAAACACGAGGCGCCGTCGACTCAGGCCTGGTGGTTATCGGACGGCGTGCCACCCATAGCTCGCCGCAGGGCCTCTAGAAACCGCTACTGAAGCATATTTGGGTATCACTATTTTAGATATTTGCATGATTACTGATAAAAGACTAATGTATTGCATCCAATAATCAAGTTTGCGCAGGCTGAATCAATTTGAAATTATCACTAGTTGGAGCCGTACTTTCTGAACTTTTAATTAGAGAAAACATAAAAACGTGGTTCAGGTTAGTTAGATTTTTCGGACATCTAACAAGGTTCGGAAGTACCGTAGGATGCGGAATTTATTTGAGAGTTACCGCGGCCCTGGAGCGCAAAGGGTAGTAGAAAGAACACGATGCGTTTTAGACAGTATGATTCTGACACTTCCTTCCACTCCGCCCAGAGCGGAAGAAGTCATTTGATGATTTTCCATCCATAAAAAAGATCTTTTTTGTTTACCGCCAACTCTAAACCCAGATAGAACTACTTTTCTAGAATTTATAGAACTATCACCCACGCTTTACTCTTATCTTTGTAATGTTAATTAGTCCGGGAAGCGGGCCAATAACGCTATTTAGTTCACAGTTAAGTGACCAGCTGAGTTCATTGTGTTCGATGGATGCCATTTAAAAATGCAGTCAATAAGCATCTATAGGCACCAACATTATAGTGAAAGTAACATTCTTGGGATGACTGAATTTGTAGAAGGAGGAACAGAGAGCTTTGGGAGAACTTGAAACAGGCCTTGCCCCGGCAATGGAATAGAACCAACCGGACAAATAGTTTTCGAGACAAGTTGCTGCATCTGCACCATAGAGGTTGTAATGAATGCCACTGAAGCTGCTATAAAAGTAGTACTTGGTACAAATTATTTAAGGGTGAACCTTAAACTTCGATTCGAGAGAAAGACAAGTGAACTGCCGCAGTTTCTTATGAGAGATTGCTTAAGACATTCAAGACGCTACAGGTCACTTGCAACATAATAAATATTTGCTAATTTACCGTCATATCAGTCAAGCCACATTATTCAAGTGCGCCGAAACGAGTTATAAACGACATAATTCAAATGAGCCGCCGACATTAAGCTTGGGTGCAACGAATCTCATTATGGAAAACGAGCATGCAAAATTTTGATTAACCCAGTGATGGATCACACGACCTCTGTGACCGTACTAACCGTTTTCTTTACCTAAGCTGGCAAGCAATGGGCAACTCTCACCAGGCTCACAGTTGATTATAAGTTAAATTAGATGATCCAGCTGAACTGGTAAAAGCTTGGACTTCTTCTGAAAGGCAGATGCAGTCCAAAATTTGCCATAATATGTTATTCAACCACTTGCACTGGACATGGTAGAAAAGATTGGGGCATTCCTCAAGTATGGTGGTAGTCCCAGAGATGGAGTTGGTATAATCAACCTGAAGAAAGTGAAGCTACAACAAATAACTTTGTTACAAATTGAAACGGGGAACACAAAATGGATGACAACCACGTGTATTATTAAAAGTCAATAAAATATGAATGCGTCCGACATAGCAGGGGTCGCGACACTGCCTCGCGGGTCGTTACCCAGAGCGCCTACACAAATGAATCACGGTGCTTTATCCTTTATATCAACATCATAAACAAAGTGTCTTGTACAGAACCATTGCACGTGGGACGAGGAAGATTCGGTGATCAATGTTCAATGAACTTTGAAGACTATTGCGTTTCAAGAAGCAATTAGGAAGTTCTGATTTGTAGAACTAAAGAAGTATTACAAAACTTGTTTTTGGTTTATGGCGTCTAGTTCTTGAAGTTAATACTACTACTGAAAACGAGTGGAATAGGTTTGATTGTAGTAAAACTACAACTTTATTCAAAACTTAACTTTTGGCAAGTCAATTGAATTTTGAATATGGGTTTGAAATTCAGACATTGCCAGGTAACACAAACACAAATTCCAACATTGACGTTCACGAAGTTTTAATTGTGTCTGTAATGAGTTTTAATGAGCAAGGTGGACCTTTTCTACATTAGAAGAAAATAATATTCAGAAATTTATGACTTTGATGAATGAATCTTACAAGATTTCAAAGGATTAAAGTTTGATATTGGATCAATTTCGACTCTTTTTCATATGTAAGTGTTTTATTTATTAGGCCTGAAGCATCAAAGTTATTCGGACAATTAATCGGAAGTAGTGTTCTCCACACTCATTTATTAATCAGATTATTTATTTAAATCGATCGACATGACAAAGGTAAAGTTTATTTATAGCTCAGCCTTTATCCCCCAGAAGGTCGTTCAGAAACCAAACTTGGCAATGTCAACAGCTTCAACGATTACCATAATAATAATACCCGCGACTTTCCAAAAAGGGAAACTTTTCCGTCTACAGCACCATCAGTATGCGACACTTGGAGCTCAGAATCAATTCCCGGGACACCCTACACTTAAAAACCAAATATATCCTTAACACAAGGCATTTAGGATTAGTATTGCACAAACACCATCACAGACAGACAGGGGGTTGAACTTACGGCCCACGGTCGCCCGCCGCGCCTGAAGATTCGGCTGAACGCATCGCTCGTACAACACTGGCATATCGATGAAAATATAACAAAAATAGTAGAATTTCCAACCCAAGGTCAGGTTAACAGCACTATTGTGTGTAATCCATTTGTGTGATTGGTTAAATTCGAATTTGGAACACCGGTGCCAGCCAGTGTTGTGGTACACGGCCGGTCGCGCACTGTCCGCGCGCCACGGCTCCGGCCCACACTTATAGCGATGGAACTAACGGAGTCACGTTGACCGCCCCATGTAAAATTCATACAACCCCGAAATAAAGCGGCTTAATAGCAACACGCCACCACCATGTGTTATTATGAAGATAAACAAAGAAAAATGCTATATACGTCGCTTTAGGAAGCCATATGTTAGGTCTGAACTTCCTGCGGCGGAAGAAACTGGGGATATAGCACTTGATTAAGGCAAAGGTCAAGTCCAGAATAGCTTTGTATGACATCAAGTTAAGACGACCTTTGCAGGAATAACCTCACGTTCTTGGGTGATATCTAGATGCTCTGAATCTGACGTACATATAAAAGGGGATTCTGCTGCAATAAAAGCGTTTGCTAATGGCTCGAGACGTGCTTCAAATTTCATCGAGCTATTTTATTTGAATTATATTTTTAGTAGGCGTCGTATACTAAGAGGCCTCTTAATTCAAGGTCGAACTTTGTGAAAAATTATGTAGATGTGAAAGTTGTGATTTTTCTTATTTAATATTGACACAACATTGATCGGGACGGATTTAACCTTTTACTTTGCGTCCAAAAATGTGTAGCTTGACCAAAAATTTTATGTATCCCAAGGACAGTATTCTTTCATTAAAGTCTTCAATAATAGTAATATTTAGCTGATAAATAAAATCAGAAGGGGTAGTTAGTGTCACACGCTCTTGTCAGTAATATGACATACAGATACGACATACTAAGCCTAAACAAACTAACCGTACAATGACATCGAACAGTATGTACGAAATCATTAAAAGCCAGTGCAATGCACTTGTCAGTGGCATTCTCATGCGAGGTGGGACGATAAATATATTATAACACGTCCACTAATTGTGTGAACCACCACCGGCGCCAGACATAACTGCATAGGCACAGCACGCCATTGTACCGGGTGACGCTAATTGTGAAATTAATTAACGAAGAATTCTCGGATTTGGATGAATGACGGCTCTATTTTATAGAGTTTTATAAATGGTCACGAAGTCGTGGCGATTTCGAAATTGTCAGTTAAATTGCTACCAGTAAATGGCATGTGTGCATCGATAATGGAGCATTTGCATGCTTAGATGTTGAGATTTTCTTCCGAGATCGATCACACGATATAGTTGTGATTAATGGCTGACGGATGAATGAAATTTTACTTTCATTTGTATACGAAGAAAGACACGTTGAAGAAGTTTATGTAATACTAGAAGCACCCCACAGTTTCACCCCCGTAGTTTCCGTTTAGATTTGTTCATTTAGATAATATAGCTTTCCATTGGTGAAAAAATTGTAAAAATCGGTTCAGTAGTTTCGGAGGTTATTCGGTAAAAATAAACGAAAAAACCTTTCCGCTTTATTTATGCAATACGAATATGGCTTAGATTTGGCAAACTAGAGAGTAAGGGAAACAGAATTGATAAAAAAATGACAACTCTACAATTATTACGTGTCATGTTGCAAATAAGTGCTTACGCAAGCCAGACTTTAGTATAGTTTCAAGACTAAAGACAATATTTAATAGGTTAGGCATACGAAGATTTCAATGCTTCTGGCAGTACAGTAAACTAGAGACAAAACTTGCACGGTGTCGGCATCTTTATTGCCTTCCTATCTTGCAATTCATGTAACACTTCGGTAACAGCGGAAGGACTACAGTCCTGTGTCACTCCTATGTATTATGCATTATCCAAAGCTGCTACAAAACTGCCGGGACGTAGTTATAACTAGGACAATAGTCTCCTTTTTTTTAAGGATAGGAAATTAACAAATGACTTCTCCCTCTCTATGCGGAGCTGAGGACAGTGTCACACTCTTACTGACTAAAACGCAACCGTGTTCTTCCAAATGCCATAGTCTTCGGTGACGCTTTCGAACAAATTCCGCAACCCCAGCAGAAGTATAGTCTGCCTAGGCTAGGTTAGGTAACACCTTGGGGTAGGTGTTACCTAACCTAGCCTAGGCAGACTATACTTCACCACTTACTCACTCCCCCAGCTTGACAAGACAGGGCCCGCAGAGGCGGGGCTGCGTTGAAGATAGATGTTGAAGAAGCTTCAGTGCTCCCGTAGCTCCCGATGCAAGTGTGCGAGGGAACACAAGGTGGTTTTAGTCAGTAGGAGTCTGACAGACCCCTCCGTCCGCCCCAGGACGGAGGACATCCATGAGGGTCTCCACACCGACACAAAAAAAAAAGTTAGGTTTGGATTAGCAATAACGTAATTAATGGCCTGCGTAATAATATGCGTCTTAACTTTTGGGGAAAAGATCAGTGACCATTACCCAACTAAAATCACTACGGTGCTCACTATCAGCACCTACAAGAAGCCTAGTGATATTTCAAAAGACCACCCCGGAACCATCTCTGCTGTACGCCTGTTAAGGTATTTATTTCCCTGGGGAGTCTCCCCTCCTGCTGCTATGCACAGCGAGTCCTGAGATTCGCTGTGCACAGCAGCACTTGATTTAACTTATAACTATGCCACAGCCAAATGGACCTAACCATTTCCACAAACACGTCATAACTAATCGTGAACCAACGCCCAAAAACTTTGTATTCGAATCACTCACAATCATTAAAGGTATGAATACCAAAGTACTTTTTAATGGCAAACTCCAATCAAAGCCTGAATGAGAATGATCCAATCTGCATGATTACGAAGCTGGTAGTCTGGTACACAAAGTCGGTCAACAACGCGTTACAATTACACTAACGACCTTCGCGAGAGCACAATGTCAAGACCGATAACGTTTTGACAATGACCCAAGCTGTGCTAAAGTGGTGCTGTTTAAATTAATTATGTGGAAAGGACAACAGCTTCATTTAATGGTTTCTGCATACAAGAACATGATGATGCCACCAGTAAACGATTCCTGTACAGACAATGAAGACACAGATAACGGTATTCTTGGATCACAAATACAGCAAGGTGCTTCAGATTATGCTATTTGTTAACATGGAAATTTAGATGGTGGCGGTAGATAAATTAATTGTGACAAAAGGAAAGGTAGACTCTGCAACCAGTCACGGAAAGGAACAGCAGAGCCATGTTCTTCGTTCAATTGGTAATGTTGGGCAAAGGATCTCTCTCAAAACAAAACTGCAGAGACAATTCCTCAAGTGGGACAGACAATTGGGACAATTCAGATCACGTTGGCTGCCAAATAAATCTTGCGCAATCGATTGACGCATCCAGAGGGTATAAGAGCTGGCACGCAACTAGGGTAGCCATACTTACCATTGTTTTCCACTTATTAGGCGGCCAATGAACTTAATATTTTATGTAGTGATAATAGGTTTACAGGTGGAGTGTAGGTCAGGTTCGGGCAAGGACGCGACGAATATGAAATGAAGTCTAATGGAGATCGAATTTCGTGCGTCATACATTACTTATTTATTTTTCATTCCCAACACGAACACGGTGATCGAATATTAGATAGTTACATATATTCTAAACTAGCGACCCGCCCCGGCTTCGCACGGGTGCAATGTTGATATTAAATCTCTGCTATATTATGCATGTAGTATACATATAAACCTTCCTCTTGAATCACTCTATGGATTAAAAAAAACCGCATCAAAATCCGTTGCGTAGTTTTAAAGATCTAAGCATACATAGGGACAGACAGTGGGAAGCGACTTTGTTTTATACTATGTAGTGATAATTTGTTTGGAAAGCAGTTAGATCAATGTGCGAATTCTACAAATTTTAATCAAGGTTAGCATGTCAGTCGGAATCTGTCAAAAATTTATGGTAATTGAGCCTTTGACAGATTGCGACCGAGTTGCTAATGCAAATATTGGTTAAAAATAAGTAGAAAAAGATGCAAAAATATCCCGAGCTCAACAAAAAGTCTCTTTCGACTCATCAAAATGCAACCATTAAAAAACAAGCCTTGGGCCAAGGGGTGACTAAGGATGTTACTCGAGTAGAAGGGATCCAAGTTAACCCTAAGGGTCCCCCAGGATAAGTGAATTTTGAACGAGACCGGAATACGAAATTCTAAGGCACGAAATCAAAATGTATTCGGGTCTCATTAGTGAATAAAACGTAGCCGCCCCATACTTAGCATTTATACTGACACTTATAAACTTTATTTCGTGGCAATAAGTGGTAAGCCGTAAATTTGTTGAAAATTGCACCTACTGCATGTCTGGTATATTAAACAATTCATACTTTGCTTCCTAACCGATAACTGAAACATTAACAGCCTGCGCACGATCGGCTTGAAAGAAGATAAGATGCATTACGTCGATGTAGTGAAAAGTATCTGGATTATGTTTGATTATGATAAGACGGAGATGCGTAATTTATTTATCAAAGATAAGACGTCAGTATAGGATTGCACAAGGCTTCTTGACACTTATAAGAACGGTAGTCGGTGTCAATGTGACATATATGTTAGTACCCATTCAGAAGACTTCTTTCAAACACAGCCTTGTGGCACCCCTTACCACATTTGACAAACAAGTCTAGCTTTTCTGCTCATAGTGGAAAGATTTACATATACTTTCAGGATAAATAACAAAAGACCATTTCAGACACTGATCTGCATAGTCCTCATATAAATAATTGTGGATGTGAGGACCATATAGATCAGTATGCTAGCCGCTAGGGGTTCATTTCATATTAGTCTGTATCGGTCTAGCTAGCTTCTATATGCAGCCTACCCAAACTGTACTATTGTTTGTCAAATCGTCGAGTTCCTTAAAGTTCTAAGTTTGAACTACACGATAGCTGACAAATGATTGCACTGTCTGGACAGGTCCACTCTGTGAGGTACTTTCTTCAAAAGACCATTTGCGACATCAACCTAGTTCTCATATGATTTAACTAGAACAATTGTATGGACTTCAAAAGAGACTGACCACCGACTTTGTTTCGGTGTTTCTTTTCTCAGGGTAGCAAGGAAACATTGGCCTCATCTCGTTTAAAACGACCAAAAAGGCTTGACGTGTAAAAGTGTAGTTTACAACCTACTTATAAAGAAAATATAATTTGCTCTGCTTTGTAATCATCAATTGTATCAGATAAAATAAACAGTTCTACTAAAGCTAGAATAATATGTTTAATAATAACAAAAATAATTGCGCCCGCGCCGCCAGGTGACACAATTATCAGTTCAATGACACCGTGAGAGAACAAAGAATGTTGGGTAAATGTTGATAGAACTGCTGAAATTAACCTAGATATGTGACGTAGATGAATAAATGCTGTCTTATAGATATTGTTACTTTGACTTTGTTGTTGTTTGTATACTGTTTAACAATGTTGTTAACAGAATATTCTGACTATCTTTCACCGATCTTGCCTTCGATGCCTGGAACTGGAAATTCTCCTAAAGGAATTTAGATCACTGTGTGGATCGCCCGGAGGACACGATGGAGCATACGGCGGAGCAGTGCCGTGTCCTCGTCAAGACAATCGGCGGCGGCGACCTTTGGCTTCCGGCCCTATTACAGAGCGAGTAGGCATGAGAAGCGGTCACCTCCTTCTGCGAAGCAGTAGGGAAACCTCACGTCCCAGTCATCGCAACAAAAGACGCTTCGGCTTCGGGAGTCGCAGTGCGATTCCCGCCCACTGTAGGCGCAGGCCTGCGGATGGCGAGTTGTTCGATAACAACAACCAGGCCGGGATTGACGGCGCGTCGAGCTGCGGAATTTGTTCGAAAGAGTCACCGTGGCGTGGCCCTACAACCCAAAAGGCACTAGGAGGAATACGACTGGGTTTTCCCTTACGCTCCGCCCAGAACGGGAGGAGTCACTTGATGACTTCCCATCCAGAAAAAAAAATGCCGGGAGAGTCGTGGTCTACTCGAGTTCCAAATTACACCCAATCTGTAACGAACCTCCTAACTTCCTAATTTTATAATTTAGTAGGATAACTTAAGACTTTTTCAGGCGTAGGTAATCTAGAGCAGAAAAATACTCCAAATAGAATTCAACTGAATAAGTGCGGCTCTGAAGTCACGTACGTGAAAGTTTACAGCTCTCCCAGCATTCACTCCTGAATTTTACAAGCTTCTCTTTCCCGTGCCAGTTCTTTTAATTTATTTAATTCATTGCAACCATTTCTGGGTCAACGACTTCATGTATTTAAATTAGCTCCATTCATGAATTCCTGAGGTTTCCGCGACGAGTTGAAAACCCTAGTACACAGCCCACTCAGGGACCATAAATTGTAAAAGTGCAATACTAGAGCTTGGGCTCAGGAGCCGTAACGAATAAATAGTGATAGGCATAGGGCCGTGGCACATAAGGATTTAACAGAGGCTGTATGCCGTCTTTTTAACTTTTCTATAGGATTCTCTCATTCAGGGAGTGGCGAGTTATAATTTATAAAACTTATAAGCAATCATTTATAATATAAAACTTAAGTAAGGATCTATTAGGATACGTATATTTGAAAGCTGTGTTTTCAATATGAACAATTGAACATATTTTGTGTCTAAGTGCAGTTCTCTATAAACCTTTCTCTATAATATTTCCACATGACTTAAACAGCGTCCTCTTAATTCAACATAAGCTGCCATGCAATATGGATAAATCCAGGAATTTTCAATATCGTTTCAACAATACAAATTGAACCTTTGTGACAGTAATTTCGCGTGCCCCACCTGTATCAAATGAGCCGCGACCGTTGAACCCGCCAGCCAGACGCAGCGACGCTCATGCACAACGAATCAAACGTCAAGCTAGCTGCGTCTCACTCTAGCGTATAAGGATGTGTATTCATGTGATATTTATTCTTTACAAATATTATTCTTGACGTGGTCAGGGATGAACATTCCTAAAAACGACTATTGTCTATGAAATGGAAGCTTCCATGACCAGAGTCGTTTTTTGTGAGTTTGTAAGTATACTATTTAAATTTAAGGCTGGTAGAGCGAAGCTTGAGACTCGATCTCCACAGTCAAATGCGGTTTTGTTCCACAAGATTAATGGTAAAGGTCAGATGGATGACCGAGGGCCCAAACACCAAGTAAAGAGTCCCTTTTCAGGTAATTCTAATTACTCGATATTCAAAACTCAATCAAATAACAAAGAAATCATTTGTAAAGACGCCTTTAGCTCCAGCGCAGTTGCTTTGACAAAGATAAGCTATCAAAGACAACTCATACTAACACATTTAATTCCAACACGTCTAAAACCTTTCTTTTGTCAACAGTTAAAGAATATTCGACAAGTATACATTTCAGCTTCCTGAACAAAGAATGCTCATGACTCTAGAAGACAAAACCTCATCATGATTCTAGTTTTAAGTATCTCAATAAATTTGCTCAGCTTTATTCCTTCTTCCTTCATACTTCACTCTTACGTCATCGTATTAGTAGTCACCCCTTTCCTAAAACGCATACATACAGGAACCAAAAAAGGACCTAAACCCAAAACCTGGCATATGATTTAGTCAGACAATAGTCTGGTATTCTCTGGGTTATCGTAAAGCAGTCGCTATCAACGGAATGAATAATCGCGTGACGTGCCGGTGTGCTGCCGTCATTGCAATGCATTACCAATAGTACTTGTGTACATATTGTGGTGACGAATGTTTAAGGGATTTTACAAGGACAATTTTGAGGTAAAAGTATTATTTATGCCTAGTTAGAGGTATTTTGCTTTATCGTCTGTTGACGATATTTGTCATAACGCCATTGGTGGGTTAGTGGTACAACAACATACAACGGACAGATAAACGACCAAAAAAGGACTTCTGAAACCGGGCCTTAGAAAAGCCAATGTTCAGTTTGACATTTCCAAAGTATCATTTTGTTTTATTATAATCCTTTCCCTTTAGGGGTGGCCTAGGTGTGTAATATATCCTTGTACCTGGTGAACTAACCTAACCAAATTGAAAATCTTCCCAGAATCACATCGTTACAATACAAATTCTCAGGAACTTAAAAACTGAAACGACACAAAATGCCTATACCTAGTCACACACAACGCGAAAAATCAACACTTGATCCAAAAATATAACCCCAATTCGCGATCCAGGAGAAGGCACAAAGAAAACCGACACAACACGAATCATCGGCTAAAATGGAACTAAAATATATGACACAAGTCTTGCGAGACACACGTCATGCCAGTTCAAGATCGCTATTAAGATTGAGACCGACCGTTAGGGCAACGCTCGCCTCATTAGAACGTCTTTACTTCATCGTGGAGACATTACTTTTGTTTCATGCCAGTAAGAATACTTTAAAAGGAGGTTCACGCTAGTGTGATGTCATTCTACAGTTTTGGGGAATCCTTCTTCGGATGAATTAATTACTTTAATTTTTCCGTTACTTCAATGTTAGCAAACCTCGTTTTTGCGAAACGGTGAATAGAATATTGACATTAAATTTAAATGTTCAGCGACGTCAAAGTTCCGTTTCAAGCATTCATCAGCATTATAATGTAGCTAACAGATGACTAAAATATTTTGACAGTTGCGACATTTAGTCAAGATTAGGAAGCACGTAGTCTACATTTGCAAAATGATACATAGGATACATTGCACATGTTGCAGTATGATTCACAGACATCAAAACAGTTGTATGACTAATATGAACAAGAAGCTCGTCCTTTTGGTGAAGGTGTTGCAAAACCAGTAAACACGGGTTTGTTATATTGTAAACATTGTTTTAATGAAGACTCACTGTTTGTCTTGAAATGAGACACTAATCACAAGATAATTAATATCCTTTAATAATTTAGATAACTTCATTGCGTAAGACAATAATGCGATCGAATGACGCAGAAAGTTACATTATCACCTGCAGCTTGCTAGAAGCTGTTTTAAGCATGAAAATCCATTAAAACAATGATTATAAAATCATAGATTCTTATCAATTAAGTAATACTAATTTCCCCTTCACTAAGAATTTTGCAGGTATAACTTTATCAAAATAATAATTCAGACTCACCTTTTGTCGCCACCGGTATGGATTGCCGCGTCATATCCTAAAACAGAAACACCACATTAATCATCTTCGCACTAATTTGTGTTTAATCGCAAAATAACAATAAAAAGCTGCAGGAAAGGGAAAATAAAAAATAAAGGTACTGTATATTTACAAAGTAATTTGCAGTCCCTCAATCCAAAGAGTGTGAAAGATTTGAGAAATTTTAAAGATACTGATGTCAACCTTCATGTTCCTTTCAATTTAATACCACAGACCCAACTAATAAACTCACGATATAACAAACACAATATTACAAGACACGTCAATAATAACAGTATTGTCTCTGACAAAAAAAATAAAAATGAAAATCAGCATTCCATTCCAAAATACATCAAAGTTTTCAAAATAACACAACAGCAGTGACAATCGACTCTTAAGATAATGTTATTGTTTCCTATAACCCGCATTCATATTTTCATTTGGCAATACAAAAACGAAGGTAGCTTTCGAAAAAGCCTCTGGTAATCTGGAAATGTTTTCGTATATGCGGGCTTTGCTGTTATTCTGTCATTCGTATCAATCTTTCACTGTTTGTTATGACAGAAGAGTGAGACATGGAATAAATTATTTGTCCATTTTGGTATAATGGGAAATTGCCCCAGCTGCAGCAGTGCTGACAGCTTTACAAATCATCATCATTATCATCATCTTGGCCCTATCCTATTATATTGGCCATCGGCGCAACATGATTCTATTCATTTTCTGCGATATCCCTTAGTCATTATCCCTCTTTCTAGCCATATCCGTCGTTACTTTAGATATCTTTATAAATGATCCCTCTAAACTTTGTTGGCACACATGGATCCCATAAAAAGTGTCGAATCGATACAAAATTATATTGAACCACGATTGGGTTTGTGATACGGTGACATAGAAAAAATAATTGTTATAAATACTATGAAAATACAATGTTGGCATCAATTTGAGACCCATTTCATGTCATAAGGTCCGGTAAACGCGCAATGAACCTTGAGGTTTAATTACCAAACGATTACTATTATTACATTTTCTGGTCCTAACTTATCTTTGAAGTAAGGGAAAGAAGTCTTGGAAGGATTTTAGGGATACTACTTTTTCCCAGCAGTGGGGCAGTACAGGCACCAGAACTTATCATTTATTTGTTACGAAATTAAAGTATCCTGGATGCTAGCAGTTAAAGGCTTTTATACAACATCTATTAACACGACATGATTTCAATAACACCTTAACAGTGTGAACTGTTTCAAGAAATCTCGCTATATTATTTTACCAGCTATTTTACACTTTTCTCTATCAGTTAGCATAATTAACTATCCTTGATTAATGCTAATCCGTGGTCCACTAACCGAGTTTTTAACTGACCGAAGTCTCCTACTGCTACTGCCTACTGAAAGGGACACTACGGTGATACGACAAAAAGCAAACAATCATAAAATGCTTTTGTCATGATTACCTACATGCTATCAATTTGAAACCACATTTCATTTTTTATTTGTTTTCCACATTTAAATCCAAGGTTTGTTGTTAGAGATGGGCAATGTGTTTCTGCCCGGCAGGAAAATATGGTAAAAATCCGGCATTTTGGGCATAAATTTATTATTGCCCGATATATGCCCAATCGTAAGGCATAAATATATGGGGTCGTAAAACGTAATTTAATATAGTTCTTCAAGTAAAATAGTATCATTAATGAAATAAAAAATAATGAATGTCAATAATTGAACACATTTTTATTTAAAAATAATAACATTTATATACTTTTCATGTGAAAATAGAGATACAAGAATTAACAACATAATTTTTATAATTCTTTTCGCAAAAAGAGCACTTCACGGAATTGTCTGGTAATTGATTATAGTGCCGCCGTATAGTTTGATTTTTTGATCGTCCCATAGCGCTAAAACAACAAATATTTTTCTTAAAATAAGCACACTTAATTATGTACATATATGTATGTACGTAAGTTTATTTGTTGCTTATTTAACAATATTTCTTTGGTATTTTTTTTACAAGAACGTTTCTTAGGAACTGTTTATCTTATTGTAGGTGTATCAAAAATATGCAGAAGTTATTAAAAATGTATTACCTATATTTATTTGAAATTATTATTGGTTCGTCTATAAAAGAAACACTTACCCAAGCAGCGGTAAAATAGCACAGATTTTAAAACTAATATTTGCATAAATTGGGTAAACGGAAGTCTCGAATGAAATAAAATATGCGGACGGTATCTGCAACTGACACAGGATGACTATCAACAAAATGGCGGCGCGGCGAGTGCGTGTGCACATCCCTCACCCCGCATCCCTTACCCCGCAACCGTAACTTGGTACAAGTCTTTTTTACCGGCGCAGCGTACTTTGAAACATTTATATAATTCTTATGATATATTTTATATTTAAATGTTTTTTAATAATTAAATAAAATGTAACTTAATTCATAAAATTATAATGTACCAAGTAATCTTAACAGTATACGCATCCCTCGCCCTACACTCTTCTCACGATGCAAGTATTTTCACGCCGCCACCGGGTAATTTGTAACATTTATGTTCGTAAACATGGTTTTGCAAAACATAGATTTAAATAAAATGTACAAATTCATAAAAATACACCTTTAAAGAATTAACTCTAGGTAAACTCAACAAGTTAGATCAGTTTTCTAAGCAAACATCATTTTCTTAAATTAATTTTGAAACAAAAAATATATGCCCAGATAAATGCCCAGGGACAGAAATTTATGGGCACTTATTAGGAAGTTACCCAATTTGCCAAAAATGCCCGGGCATTTGCCCATCTCTATTTGTTGTGCACATGGCTTATTCAACGGAAACTGGTTGTCAAATTCTTGTTAAGAAATATTTTCAATTATTTTCAAACTTACTATAACACATATATAGATCTTCTAATCCAATTTATTTTAAGCTATCAATGACTTGAACGTTCTTTATCAAGAAAGTTCTAACCGTAACAATATTCCCTACCTTTCTTTATCTCAAAGGACATTTTTTTTATCTTCAGCATTTCGTACTATCGCGACACGCCCGAACCGAGCCTAGAAAATATATCCAGGCCAATGGTACGATGCCCCGTACTTCCTTATTCACGGCACCTGACGGGTACTTCCTTCGCAAATGCAGTATAAACCCACTTTGATGGCGCTCTTCCTGTCTATCTGACTGCAGCGCAGATTGGTATTTTTATTTGCTCTTATTTATTAGTTTAGACTTCTGAGAAGTATGACGGTGCGTATATTATGAACTGCATAGCGTGAGTTCTGCGAATAAACATAGGATGAATCCAGATTTATGAAGCATTATGAATAGAACTACCTATCTTTTGAAATCAAACTTCAGATTCTCGTCTTGCTCGTCTTCGTGTTGGGCGCTATTACAAATCCTGAATTAAAAACTAATATTTATTATGCAATCAAATGTTGAATTGGGTCGGATTTAGGATTAAAAAACACTCTTGTGTATAATGTCATGTATCTCGTGATAGAAGTGTCCATCAAGAGTTTCATCGCTGAATAATCTACATATGTACGTTACATATGTAGGTAACTCAGCGATGAATAACTCAAGCGGCATCTCTTTTTAAAATCCGAATACGGAGCCAGAGAAATACCTTTTGCAAATACAAGAAGAAACTCCAATTCCAGATCGTTCTAATTAAGTTTTAACCTACCTGAACTTACTCAACGCTCTTACTGAACGTCTTCGAGATAACTTGTCTCCATTTCGGAAATAAGTACGAAGCAATTAGCGGGTAGCGGGAAGCAATTTATCACGGTCGGAACGCGAGGCAATGAATGTACCGCGTTGGGCACCACTAGGCAATGAATGGCGCCCAACACGGGACCGCGAACTCCGGGACTGTAATCTCTTCTAACAGATTAAGTACCGCGCGAGCAATTTCCCAGACGACGGTAGACCATTAAATTCTTAAGTAAAAACGCAGATGGAAGAGGGAACAAGGTTGTATTTAATCCTGAAGAATCTTGAGATATTAACGCTTCAGGAACTAAGCGACATTTTTTCCAAAGCTTTTTATTTTTGTATAGAAAGCTTCCTTAAGCGTCTTCGGGTTTCAATGCTTTTAGCTTTTCTTATCAGAATATTTTCTTTCATTTATAACAACAGCAAGAAAACACATATTTCATTTTACGACTTCCTCTCTCTGAATTTAAGAGGACCGTTTGCGAGATAAGATTATGTTGCTTTACGAGTCTTTGACTACCTCCAATACTGATTTATCGTAGGCTTAACAATTTTGTATAACTTAGGAATCCTTTATTGGTTGTATAATTGTCAAAGTCGTTTTGAAACATCATTTAGTTACGATGGGATCCATGTGAGTATGTCCTTAGGAGTTTGCCAGCATTTGGTTTTATGCCAACATGTCATCTAAATATCTTCAAGTAATCAAACAATTTCTAGACTATTACATTTTTAGTATGTGACGCAAGTATTCCGAGTCATAGTACATACCTTTTTTATTTTAGGTTTCAATCAGAGTATTTTCAAGAAAATTACCTTTCATGTGATTATCTCACTTGCATTGATTCATACCAGACCGGAACATTTAATTGGTATCTTATCTTAATGTACACTTCTAAATGATAAGATATTATTGTAAATAATTTCATAACATTGTATCAACATTTTGTTTGTCTCCAGTCTTTCCAGATTTACAATTTTAATCTGGCAAATATATGTATAATTTAATTCAATGTACACGTATTAAAGTCCATAAGAGTCATGCTTTCATAAGAAGAATCGGGGTGCAAATATTGTTATGTGTAGGTATCAAATATTACAGCCACATAAAATATGAACCACCATACTAATACTACCATAAACCTAGGTATCCAGAGGAGGCGGAACATTCACCTATAAACACTGCTGTCTGAATTCTTTAGATACGAGTACCACAGTGTCTGCAAACGTTTCATTTCTGACACGAGAATCATGTTTATATTTTGCGCTGTTAGTTTAGTCTTCAGACGTGACATCAATGGTTATTTGGTCTGGCGTATTTCTAGAAAGGTTATTTAATATAAACTCTTCAATATTTTTCATTGGGTGAGTTAAACTGTGTCGACTTGAAAGCGTACATGACGGATTGGTCGGAGGAGGCACCACACCGGGAAGAGTGGAAGGCTATGGCGGAGACCTTAAGTCCAACAGTAGCACAAAATAGATTGATAGTTAAACCATTGGAAGAAACAATCAATATCAAAGACGAAATGTCTACTCTCAACATAAGCACATTACTGATACTTTGAGAAATTATGTTTCGTGTACTCCGCTCCAAGATTAAACAAACAATGATATGACATATTCAACAAACCACAAAGACCAAATGGGGTCTCTGTACAAAATCCGGCGTAATCTTATCCACATTGCTCCAGTATAAGGACGCAAGCTGATTACTGTAACAACAGAATGTCTGTTACAATTGTTACGAACAATGAATAGTAATGGCTCCACGTGGATGAACTAAGCGTGGACAGTTTTATATCCTTAATCCTAGTATATTACAAGATGAGTACTGTTATACTTATCTTGTGATTCTTTTATCAATATACGTCACTGGTAAATGGTACATTCCGAGATTGTAAAATTTCTTGAGAGATTGTAAACTCTCGATAAATTTTCAACTGTTCCAGTAATAGACTGGAACAGTTGACAATCTCTCGAAGTCATGCCGAAAAATTGACAAGTTTACGATTTACGTCGGTACACCATTTCTCTGTATCATAATCATGATCAATTAATTAATGTATACAACATATTGTAAAACTTATATTTGAAAAGAGTAACTACGGAGTTTCTTGTCCGTTCTTCTCCATAAGAATCTACTTTTTGCGAATGGACAAATAGAGTCACTATAATATTTTTATTTTCAAAATGTTTTGACGTTCAAAAGTGCCTTTTAATGGTATAGTTGAAATAAATGAATTGACTTTGACTCTGAATGACTTTATTGAGAGTTGGTAATGTACTCGTATATAAACCGTTCCGTTACTGGTGTCTGACTGACTGAGTGACTGACAGACAACGCATTGCCGAAAACTTCTGGTCATAGAAATACTTGGAGAGTGTAGGGGAGCACTAAGAGAGGATTTTCCGGGATTCCTATGGGGACGGGAAATTACGGAATATGAGCGAAGTCGCGGGAAAAGCTAGTATTATTGTATGGACACACCACTCAAACATATTCTTCTTTTGTAATAGATTTGATTTTTACTGCATATCTTACTAAATTTCTTGAATCCATCGCTCCGGTATTTCTATAACTCTCCAACCAAGGATTAGAATTCTATATTTGATACATTACGGACAGAAGTCATTGGAAACCAAAGAATCCATTTAACATGCCAACCGGTACTCGACTATTGATTATCCAGTATACCTAACTCTGCTTTACATTGTAATACTTGAAATTACCTACGTCACTACGTTGAGACGCTTTTATACACCTATGTCGCTTCAATTTATAAATTTGACATAAATTATTGCTACCTAGATTCTAAAGTAGTCATTCAGTACGTCTGTAAGAACGTGATACGAATAGAAATGATTATGACCTAATATCAGATCAGGTCGATTAAATGAACTAATCTACCAAATACAGCAGGACCTCTTGGACTCCTAAAATTTACCCTCGTTCAGATTCGTGGAGTGTCCAATATTTTAGTTTGTCGGGAGTTGACAAACAAAAAGCTTTGTCTCGCAATTTACAAGTAAAAGCATTTTTTCTGGCAAAGGAATATCCATTTGATCAGCCCATTCAAGTCATGTAGGTACTGGTACAACGTGCGACATTTCTTCACTTTTGCCGTCAAATTTCTGTGTTACTTGCCTTATTATTTCATCGTCACTGAGAGGTTCAGTGGGACGTTCGGATTACAGAGGTCGTATTAGAAGGGGTTCGGATTATATAGGTCTTGCTGTACATTCTGTCTGAAGTCCCACTTCTATAACCAGTGCCCATGACCTACGGTTCCGAGACATGAACGCTCATGCAGGAGAATGTACAGGCTGAGAGTTGCACAGAGAACCATGGAGCGTTCCATGCTTGGCATACGCCTAATAGACCGAGTTCCAAACGTCGCAATTCGAAGACGCACGAAATTTTCCGACATCGGAAAACGTATAACGGAACTGAA
The DNA here is from genome assembly GCA_905332915.2 of Hecatera dysodea. Taxonomy (NCBI): domain Eukaryota; kingdom Metazoa; phylum Arthropoda; class Insecta; order Lepidoptera; family Noctuidae; genus Hecatera; species Hecatera dysodea. Next base: position 23,263,738 of record HG995287.1, on the reverse strand, counting down.
ATGAAGCAGAACACCTGGCAAGGCGTAATGATGGTAGTTGGACTAACGTGTTGACCGAGTGGCGTCTGCTGGCTGGAAGAAGCGTGGAAAATGAGCGGACGACATTGTTACAGTCCCGGGTAGAGCTTGAATGAGGCTGGCACAGGAACGTGGAGATTGGCACAAGGAGAGGCCTATGCTCAGCAGTTGAAAAATCGGGCTGTGGATGATGATGATGACATTCGATACCCTCTCCAAATTAACGATGAATGCCACATTGTAAAGACTCTCCTAAATCATGTTGAATTACAGTCACATTTTAAATACTCTCCTGAATCATGAAGAAAGATCATTTCCACATTCTATACTCTCCTAAATCATGATGAATGATCACAGCCACATTCTATACACCCTCATAAATCACAATGAATGATCATAGCCACATTCTATATACTCTCCTAAATCATGAAGAAAGATCATTGCCACATTCTACTCTCCTAAATCATGATGAATGATCACAGCCACATTCTATACACCCTCCTAAATCACAATGAATGATCACAGTCACATTCTATACACCCTCCTTAATCAGAATGAATGATCACAGTCACATTCTATACACCCTCCTAAATCACAATGAATGATCACAGTCACATTCTATACACCCTCCTTAATCAGAATGAATGATCATAGCCACATTCTATACACCCTCCTTAATCAGAATGAATGATCATAGCCACATTCTATAGACTCTCCTAAATCACAATGAATGATCACCGTCACATTCTACACACTCTCCTAAATCCTTAGAAGGTAAGGTACTCTTCAATTCCATGGCAATTTATACATACTTAGATCACTAGTGTCCATCTAAATAGGTCCGGCAGTTAGGTATAGAACATCTGCAACCACTATCGTAGAGACTAAATAAGTAGCATCAAGTACGGAAGATTCCTAATTAATAGATATTATTCATTATGTGTTTTCCATCTACGTCGACCTTGCTAAGAATCTGTAAGTGTTAGCTAGTTCATTACGTATTCTCTTTGCAAGTTACGACTTTCTTCTAATGTCAGTAGATCTATGTTGGTGCCTATTAATTTATCTTTCATTCATTAGGTTTTATTTGAAATGTGCAAGTGGAAGATTTCTAATATTGCGTAGTTGCGATAGGAGATATTTTTGTTAAAATGGCTATAGGAAAGAGTACGTCGTTCGGTGGAGTCCTCCTTTTCAATGTCATAGCTGATAAGGAATAAGGCATTAAGTAACACAGTGCAATGAAAATAAAACTTTCTCTCTCATACAGTTAAATAATTTCAACACAAATATCGAAAAGAGATCAAATGTAAGTTGGTAAAATGAGAAACATTCAAGCCACCGAATTTAAGAGCCTTTCGCAAGTCCAAACCATTTAGTTTTTGTATTAGCTCTCAAACATAAAAACGAAAAAGCTTAAGCTGATTCAATTACGCCGAAAAAGGCGAATGCAATTGGTCATTATTTACAATATACGTAAGAAAATTTCCGTTAAGAGCCGATAAGACAAGCCAGAGCGGCGCACTATGGGACCAAACAGTATTTTCCATCTCAAAAATGGTTTTGACGAAAGTCGTAAATTCGTAGATTTCTTTATGATTTTATACTCTTAAAGGATGGAACTTACGAATAAATAACAAAATAATTTTATAACTTAGTTTTAGGGTTATAAAATGAACCTCAAACATTGGGCATAAATATTTTCATGCCAATTAAATTACCGTTAAGGAAGTTCAACACAAAATTATTCGGAAGTTTTCCAAGGAAGTATATTAGTGTTATACATCCTTAGATAGCTTAGAATGTACACTTTGTAACCACGTTCGGTTTTTGTAAAAATATGTTATTGTTTTATTTTTTAATATTTTTTTAGTGAAGTAAAGAAAATTTCGTTTTTGTTTTTTTCAATTGGAGTTTTCCTTGTTGCCGAAAGCTGCCGGTGTCAAGTTAATCATTCTATTAGAAAGCTTACCTATACAGTAATATGAGGATTAAAAAAAAACTTGCGCGTTTTTTGCGCCAGTGGTGATTTAAAAGCAATAATGTCAATCGGGCGAAAATAAAAAAATCCCCAAAAATGACTATCTTGTTTTTTTTTCCATTTCTATGATAGAAGCATACATTAACAAATTAATAGACTACTATTATATTTGAAAGAATCTTCCCATGACACTTTTATTTGCGGTTATCGCCTTAACCACAAGTATGATAAACTAGGTATATTGCTGCGGAAGTTCTATTTATCTGCTGTGGTAATTAATTACAATCACTACTGATTACATTATTTCGATGAGAACTGTCATAATCAATAATTGTCCCATGGTTTTTTCACAAGGCACCAAAATATTGGTCCTTTATATGCCCGTGTTTTCACCGTACTATTCATCAAAGTCTTCAGATACTTCTTTCAATAACAATTAATAGACAAAAAACATTATATTAGCTAACAATGAGTGAATTCGTTTGTGTTCGACGCGATCTTTGTGATCAAATAATAAGAGGGAAAAGTACTTCAGACCTTAAAAAATATTTGTTGGATAACTTTCAACTATCGGAAACTGACGTTAATACCGTAATACAGAGTATTCAAAAAAATCTAACATCAAGTTGCAACCAGAAATGGACTAAAGCTCAAAGAAAGCCAGACAGGTTCGAAAGCCTATACTCAAATTGGTTAAATGGTGAGTTTAAAGTACAATTGAATTCTTGCAGCACCTCAATATCTGAAAATTCTGGCTTGAATACTTCTGGTGATCGTGGTAGACACACAACAAAACCATATGACGAGTGTTCGGAAAACACAAAAAACTTAAAAATATGGAACTGGTCCAGGAGTACGGAATGGAACATGTCATGTGTGTATTGTGACTATTATCAGAAATAAGGAAAAAGAAGAGAAAAAAGTAATTCTACAAAACATACTCAATCCAGATAATGCACTTTCCTTTACAAAAGAGGAGGCATTGAGTATGTGTATTGAAACAGATTTAACCAAAGCCCAATATGCGTACCTAAGAAAAAGGCTCGTTGATAAGAATTTCAGTTCTGTTTTGCCTTCGTATCAAATACTAAGTGAAGCAAAAAAGGCTTGCTATCCGCCTGCATCCAGCATAACCAAAAGATTATATGTAATTCTTCAAACTATGTCATCGAGTTTCCCTATAATAAACGCAGAAAAATTCGGCCAGTATACGCTGATAACCGCGCAATTATATGTAAGCAAATATAACTGGTACTACATGCCATCTTCGGTCCATAAAGTACTTATACATGGTGCTAAAATAATAGAGCATTATGCAGTTGTGCCTATAGGAGAATTGTTGGAAATAGAAAGTGATGATCATGTAACTATTTGTTTAATAATAATAATTTAATTTTAAACTTATTTTAAGCAAAATTGTAACTTTTATTGCTATTTTAATGTAACTGTATAATTTTTTGTATGAAATTTCGTATAACTTTATTTTTGTCATTTTTTTACGAGAAATATATAACACTTAAAATGATAACGTTTGATTTATTTTATTGCCTAAATATTCAAAAGTACGTGAAAAAAATTTCAAGGAGAAAAATCACAAACCAACAGAGTTATTGATTTTTGAGATGGAAAATACCGGTTGGTCCCATAGTGCGGCGTGGGAAGATGAATCACCAGTTGATGTCATTGACGATGACCAAATTAGACTTATTGTAAACACCTAATAAATGTTCCGTCTCTAATCTGCATTTCACATTGAAATCCAGATTTCTAGTTCGATTTTTTACAAAACTATTCCATCGAAAAGTCCACTGAATGAGTGCAACAAATATACAGTACATTGGCATTATACAAACTACATCATAACGATTGGACTGAGTTTTTGTTACGCCGAAGCCGCTGCGCAAACCGTATCGCATTGTCGAGCGAGTTATAACAGGCGTGACAAAAGCACAATCCATTACAGTCAAACAAAACACCATAACAAGCCGTTCGTGTGCAAATCATAGATCGTGGAGCAACGTAATCGAAAAAAGTGTGAAAAAAATAAAAATAAGGTGGTATCGGAGTGGCGCAGCACGAGGTGCGTGCGCGTCCAGCTCCGGCGTGCGAATGATGCGTTTAGTAAGTGCGAAACTGTACCGATCGTGAGTTGCGCACGGGCAGCGTGTGTCCGGAGTCTGCCGCGGCGTCGCCCTCGGCGCCCTCCCGCAGGAAGCCGCCGTCGTCCGACGACGAGCCGGACGGATCCTTCGCCATGTCAAACATACACGTGCCAATGATACATGACAGAACACGGTGCAACAACTTACTGAACACTCCGGCGCTTCGCCCTCCGTCTGCGTCATTTATTAGAAACAAGATTCACAAACGAGGTGCGTCCCTATTGGACAAGTTTCGAGTTGAAAGTGAAACTGAAATGCTTGCACGGCTGGTGGAAAATCGATGCGACCGGTGTCCGGCGTCATGCGTCAAACGTACCCATACTGGTTTGAAGGTCGATTATACGTCTAACCATCAATCATCGTGGGACCGAGAGCCGGCCACTACTTAGCACGCGACCATCAGCCCGTGTTTTCGTAAACATCGATACCATCTAGATACATGTCACTTAGCTACCGCTGTACCTATATCTAAACAGTGTTCGAGCTTTATCACAGCGGCGTGCTCTAACAAACTGCGTCGCCGTGGCAACAGTGCATCTTACAAGAAAATAAAAACATTTCGTCAAGCTATGATCGCTACCGTGCTTAATAGCTGCAAATAGTCACCTGCCAACTGTAGAGGTATGGGAACATTTCTACATTTTCTCCAGCGGTTGTGCGACGGCCGCGACACCGATGCAATTTTTGTCACGCATTGATAGGATTTTATTTATTCGACACTACGCGGACAACAAGCCGGCTTGGTTTTGCTAAATGAGCGATTTAGAAAAGTTCATGATGAATATTATAATGATTAAATGTGACAAGTGTTTTGGCGTCATGGGCTGAGGGCACATTCGCCTTACCTACGCGGATATGTCAGTTCAACTGTGGCGCGGCGTCTATTAGCAACTGTTCTCCAAACCCAAACAATGAGAGTGATCGCGGCTTGGTACGCGATTCGGACGCCCTTACTAATCGATAAAACTAACTAAAGCTTCCATTTAGCTTTATCGCTAAAGTTAACAATCGATTAGAGGCGCAAACTGTAGGCGAAAGCAAGCGAATGGCGACTGCAGGCTTTCAGCAATAATTAGGTCGATTTGACCTTTGTTGCTGCCGTGAGGAAATGCTTTAAGGTCTGGTCACACCGCAATTATACACGTGGCTTTTCTTTTTATGCTTTGTTACGGCAAATTCTATTTTTCGCGTACTCTATACTTACACAGAGAGTAGTAGTTGACAACAACAATAAGAAATTAATTCAAAAAGTAATTCCGTAGTAATCGATACATTTTCACGATGTTATGAATCTACAGCAGTTCTGAAGATTGTTCATTACAATCACCTTCACATTAAGTAGGCTACGATATGTGTTGCAACCTGAAGTCGCCGATCCGTGCCAAGCAATATGAGCAGACCTTAACAGCTAGAATTTATTGCACTGAAGTTTATAACAGAGTTAACGGGGCTAAAATAAATTGGACTGTAATGAAAGCAAGGCTGCCACGTTTCTGCATAACCTATGTATAATAATGTACTCATTACTATAAATATTATTTTCAAAACAGTCATGATGCAATATGTTAAATATTAGTACACGGTTGAGTGAATGAATGAATGAAATCATTTCGTTATATCACCGACATAGATGATACTATTAGTAACACATAACTAATTCAAGCATGGAACTAATTTATCACGGTTTGCGTACTAATTAAATGCATGAAAAACGACTAACGTAGTTTTAATTCTAAACGAAGTACTAGGCTCGCATCGTTTCTAAGGAGTGGTTTCTAACTTTCATTTAAGCAATAACTAGGAATTAATCGATCACGCTTGACGAAAAATGTTAACTAAAAAGTCTAACATTGTGGAGTTTGTACTAGACACATATGAACTCCTAAGAGATGATACTAATGCAAGCAATATGAAAATGTTTTCCACTAAAATCGATCACGCTTGACGAAAAAGGAAACAATAAAACGACCTCTAACATAGTCCTACTTCTTATCGAAGTACTAGGCGCGCATAAGTACCGAAGAGGTGTTGCTCTTACCCTGGCGAGTTTGTTGGGCATCGGCTGTAGGTGTGGTGTGTGGTGCCTGGGGGGTCCGACTGCGAGCTCCGGGTTGAGGGCCAGGATGGCATCGATCTCCACCTCCTTGCCCTTGGTTTCACCACGCTCGTACCATTCCACTGTGACTGACCTCGTCTCCAAGTTGACCCCGGAGACGATCGCCGAATGGATCCGGCCTGGAAATGATAAAATTAAACAATTATTGCGATGTCGTTTTAGATGTAGTCGCTTTCATCAAGGATTTTGGTTTTCTAAAACAAAGGTCAACTCTATAACATATTCAAATTCATCGTGCAAATGTGCGTAATAATACTAATAATCTTAACTGCCACCCAGTTTAAAATCGCAACATTCAAGAGTCATTGTAAAGAAATTGAATCACAAAAGGCAGAATAGTAATGACCTGTAGCAAAGGCTGCGCAAACAAATACTTGAGTGCGAAGCCGTTGGCAAGTTAAAACAGTTGCAGTATAAAAACCATAAAAAGATTTTCCTTCGAAAACATTTTTTGTGGAAGTCTGGAAAAATTGGCAAAAACAAGTTCATCAAACGAGGTTTAATTTTCAGGGCGAAAAATGTACTCGTCAGACGTGACTATCCAAAATATGATGCCAAAACTGTTATGAAACGACTGGCGCCACAACTTTGGTGCAAAGTCCGTCGGACGATAAATTATGATTGTCCCGCTTGGGAAGTTTGTAATCAGTTTTGGACATGCAAGGATAGGATGCCTTGCAGTTTAAACTATGGCAGTCTCATGTCTCAAACTGAATTATTATCGTCAGAGGAAAATAACCCGAAAACATGTTTCCGTTGAAAGCAACTTCAGAAGCGCAGTTTTTGAGTAAAAAAAGTTAGCTTCCTTTCGGCAAAAAATCGCGATCACTAACTCATGGAACAAGAGTTCCTTATACAAAACTTACCAAGGCCACATGATAAGGCAGAGTTAAGTAACAGTGTAATTATATCCACATGACGATACATCTGTGTATATATCGATACATCTGTATATACCACAAGGGGGACAGAACCGTCTGCAACAAGGGGATGACTAGACGCATTAAACAAACTGCCTTGTGTGGCTGCACGGTTTATAAAAGCACAGTAAACTAAGTCTTCTAATATGATTTGAGTCTATATTTACTCAATAAATATCCTCTAGTTCGCTTGGCTGCTACTGTATACTTTCAAAACTTTTGGTGAAGAGTGTGATGACATCTCAATTAAACACAACCCATGAACGATATATTGGCTAATATTTATTGCTATATCTCTATTATTATAAGTTAAAACAAATCCTTTCACATTTTGCAAACCCACCTCCTTTTTATAAAACTTCTTACCACACAAGAAAACAAGATATCAAATAATTCACGGAGTACATCCAAGCTAGGAAAGTTAATATTGGCGTGACTACCAGACACCGCTGTGGATGTTTGGCACACATCATAACTGCACATAAAACGCGAATGAACGCACATAATTTGATAACAGAACCCTCGACATAGTCTCAACGGAGTGAATTCTTCCACGTTTTTGTTGTAGCTGGGACTTCTGTGAATATCCTTTTTTTTTGGATGGGAAATCATCAAATGACTTCTCCCGTTCTGGGCGGAGCGGAAGGGAGTGTCAGACTCTTACAGTCTAAAATCCACCAGTGATCCTTCTTGCGCCCTTTGCGTTCCAGGGCCGCGGTGACTCTTTCGAACAAATTCCGCAACCCTAGCAGGCACTGACCCTATGGGGCCCCGTCTTCTTTGCTGACGGCTCTTTAGGCGCGCGTGGAACACGAAGCGCCGTCGACTCCGGCCTGGTTGCTATCCAACGGCGAGCCACCTATAGTTCGCCATCCGCAGGCCCGAAGGTAATTCCGTCCTGTGACTTAAAACATGTCCAGGCTATGGTCTATCATATAAATTTCAACGAAATCTTTGCAACCTTTGAGGCATGATTGATTTACAGCAATCAAACGTAAAAATATATACAACTAGCGACCCGCCCCGGCTTCGCACTGGTGCAAAGATGGTACTAAATTTCTTATATAATTATTATGCATGTATTATACATATAAACCTTCCTCTTGAATCACTCTATCAATTAAATTAATCCGCATCAAAATCCGTTGCGTAGTTTTGAAGATCTAAGCATACATAGGGACAGACAGCGGGAAGCGACTTTTATACTATATAGTGATAATAATATACACTTTCACTTTTATAACATATCAGCTTCTGTCAGCGGTTTCGCCCTCGTGAATATCGGAATTTATCCCTAGGGATCATTTTTTCCTGGGATAAATATCCTATGTGCTATTTTAGACTATACCTCTTTTCATACAGATCCGTTCAGACGTTCTGGCGTGATTAATTAAAAAACATATATTCATCCGTCCAAACTTTCGCATTTATAATAGTTGTAAGAAGTAGGGTATATACAAGGGCGGCTAGCGTCGTAGACTATAGCCAAAAAGGACAACATGAAATAGAGTTGTTCTATGTCAAAGTATTCCCAGCATGAGGATGCTGGGAATACTTTGACATAGAACATCAACACAATAATGACTGTGAAAAGTCAAAGCAAACAAAGAGCTAATTATAGAGTCGGGACAAGGTCGCCGACCTTCCCTTGTTCCCTGCGGTCCCGACGCTCCCCTTTGCGAGAGTGAGCGTAAACAAAACGACCAATATATAATTTGAAAACGTATCACGTAAAACAATAGGGACTACTAATTTCGTTTGCCGCCCTTGAATCAGAATCAAGTGCTTCTTTGTAATCTGGGTATAATATATTCCGTAGGTTTCCTTACTTTATGATGCAGCAGTCTGAAAAAAATGGCCAAAAAAAGTTCCCCAGGTTCCGGTTTAAATATGGACTCTTTGGTAATTGTTCTTTGTAATCTGGATATATATTACTAGCAGCGACCCGCGGTTTCACCTGCGTTGTTCCCGTTCCACATGACACTCCACAATAATGTAGCTTTTTATTGGTGAAATAATTTTGAAAATCGGTTCAGTAGATCCAGAGATTACCCCTTACAACGTCACAAACTCACAAACTCACAAACGTTACCTCTTTATTATATTAGTATTGATGTATATTCCGTAGATTTCCATCACTGATATATGTATATGAACAGCAGTTTCCAATAGACTATGCTTACAAAAAGGTATATCCTATATTTACGGCATGTGCCTGTGTGACAAGTGCCTGCATGATTTCTACGTTTTGTCTAGCTATTTCTTATCGATCAGCAGATCTTTTATGGTAATTTATAAGTACTTTGTATCAACTTATTGCCTTATTCGATGATCTGAGTCATCGGATACTAAGGACAAGGTAAATGGTAGTCGAAGACCTAAGGTAAGCATCAATCAGTTGCTAGTAGTAATAAATACTATATTGAAATATTCCAACACAAGAGAAACAGCGACCTTCTTCATAAGCACTGAATACATCCATGCGACAAGTCATAATGAGGAAAGACTACTGAAAACCAAAATAAACTGTTGAAAGTCAAAGCAGTTACGTCAGGTAAACAAGGTATTATTTCATAATAGGCCAACGACCAGTGATGTAAACGCTGAAATATTATCGGGTCAAGGCTGTCGACCTGGCGACTACCAAGTCTGATAAACTGAACACGATGTACGTTGCATTTAAGTGACGACTGATAACTGAGCGTCTGAATGATAGAAACAATGAAAACGTGAATAACATAATACAGAAAATCAAAATACAAATGAACAGACAGTAACGCATGCATAGGTGAACATATCGACTCGAAAAGCGAATAACCACAGACTTATCAAGCTGGCTGTATGGCTGAACCAAATGCGTTATTGCCCTTTGACAGTGGAAAACCTCAAAGTGGTGAGTGGCTAAAAGCCCCGGTAGCTTTGTGTGCTCGTTAATGCGCATGGTTGTTGATTAAAGCTGTGAAATAGTAGGAAAACAATAGGGTAGTTAATTAAAAAAATCTAATCCAATATTTTTTCTATTTTCACATAAACAAAAAATGAAGACGATACAGTGCGTTGAAAACTCGTGTGACGTCACTACTCGCTACAATTTTTACCGAACCGTGACGTCACAAGCCCCCCACTCCTGATCTTTGATGCTTTGTATCTTCGTCAGTTTTTATAGATTTGATAAAGGAAAAAATACGTGTCCAATATTTTTCTATAATCTAACTGACGGACTAAACATAATCATATATTTTTTACTCAGGAAACATCCCTATTGTAAATTCTCCCGTGTTTAGCGTGATTCATAACTGCTCTACAACGCGTTGCAACGCTAGATTTTTCAAAAAACCAATCGTCACCTCTAAACGAGGTTAGAAAGCAATTTTTTGTTTGAAAGTCGAACAAAAACTGTGTACTTCGAACAGATTATACATAGGTGCGTTGTGTTCGCAGAGCATTGTGTTAAGGTCGTACGCATCAACTGAGCTAGTAATAAATTATCCGAGCGAAATACCGCAGACGGACACACTACAGCTGTACAGTGTCATCGTAATAATTCATGCTTTCACATTGGCATTTTGTCTAGGTTAGAGTATGCAGTGTGGGCATAATGTTTTTAGTGCCGATGGTATCAACTCTGCAACTGGATTTTTGCTTGTTTGATCCAACATCGGCCAAAGCTTAGATGACACTAGCATAAAACAAGCAAACAAGGCTCAAAGAAGGTTCAATTCGTCATTGTATGTTACAGGGCCTATCAACGATGATAATGATGAATCCAATAAAGCATCTAATTACACGAAATTGATTCTTGCAAGCTCGTAAATAGCTCACTATAAATGAATTGTCTTTGCAATGTTTGCTAGTTCTTTACTTACAAATACTTTAGATTTTAACATTATAAAGGGTTACGTTCACCTTGTACGAGGTGAACAATTAATTTAATACAAATTCTAAATTATATTTCTATAAATAACAAACAAAAATACACCAAGTATTTTTGTATTGAATGCCCAACCCATTCTTGTATACGCAAAACCATAACACAACTAGTTATGTTAATTAAGACAATAAACAAAAAGCACGTGGTAAAGATGTGACTAGCATGCTCTTGGCAAAACAAGTTAATCATGATTTCCTCCCATTATCTAAATAAACCTACTCATCATATTTTAAGAAACAAAAATGCGAAAGTCACATCTTCAAAATTAAAGTGTCAGGCAAAAGACAATTCAAGGCACATTCAATGTCTAACAATAAAAAAGATTTATATCAACAATTGACTGACAGCTGACACGCGTAAAGCATCATCCAACTGCCTCCTACAAACTCCAGATACTTGAAAAAATAACATGTAATCATTCCGTTCCCCACTTCACAGTATAAACGTAGCTTCAGATATTGAACACACTACCGTCACCATGGTTACGCTCGGCGGACCCAACGAAAGTGGAACGAATCGCCGAAATAAAGCAAGCAAAAAACACCGTTATTGGAATTATGCTTTGCGATACGTCCACGGGTCACGTTTGTGAACAAACATTCAACTGCATTGAACTCATTGTTCAACGAATTCGTTTGAACAGATGCTTCATCAGATTTAGGCTTTAAAGAAGCCTTTGATCATCAGCGATCCAATCGCTCATCGATTTTTGCCTAGAAAGCCCTGGAACAATTAAAACGACTTTAATAACTCAACTTGAGAACTTCAACGAAGTACTTACTTACCTCTCAAGTTCCCATGTTAAAAACAAGTACGTACAAGATAATGTAAGTTTGAAGCATTTTCATTCAACATTCTTTTGGTGCGGAAATCGCAGATCTTCCTTACCTACTGTTGTTACTTACATAATAAATAACGAAACACAATGCAAGCCAATTTAGACCCTCTGTTGTTCAAGGTACACTACGACCCATGTTGATTGCTTATGGTATTCGTATTTCCCATTGAACGTGACTGGTGATAACCGCAGTTATCAAGGACGTCAGATATTCGAACAGCGACTGATTTCACTCTCAGCTGATAATTTCATTTGTTGCGTTAAATCAATCAATATTTTATTAGCGTAGCGTGATTTGTGCGATGTCCAATCTGATAAACAGCTTGATTTATGTGTTAAACACTGATTAGTCTTGTAACAAATAGGATGACTTTTTCTATTCCACTAATTGAACGTAAAATACCATGGCAGATTTAGCTGTTTCATTCAAGCATACGTACAAATTGGTTTTTGTTAACACTTCACATCTACTGTCATAGATAGCGCCACCCATCACAATTTGTGATAATACTAAACAAGCTTGGCATTGTCATTCTGAATTGCCGAAGTCATGTTTCTTATACCGTAAGTCCATGATTAATTTTAATCATAGCCACGCTTTGAATGGATATTGTCACGACACCTCAAATTCGTGCTGTTTAATACACGAATTCGAACACACTAGGACCTACACAGAACATCAGGAATATAGACATTAGTTCACAAACATTGTAATAATAAGTTAAGTGGGTGTAATTATGCAAATATTTGCCAACACCTTCGTTTATGCACAAATGGGTTGGGTTGCAAAACGCCTAACAATTTTAGGGTGCCTTACGAAAATTGGCCTCGAGAATGAGGTTCTAAATTACTTGTTGCCTTATTCTCGCTAATATAAGGTAAATACATGTTTACTTCAAAGGAATCGGATCAAAGGACTGTGTGGTACATGTAAAGAAGGCCTCAAATCGTTGAAAACAGACAGGAAAGATCTAAGGACACTAATTAAGTAGCTATTATATTACAAACATGAAATTTTAATAACTTGTGGACGACTTTCCAACAATCATATACGTAGAACCCCTAAAGTAAATGAGATACTTCAAATATTAGTTTCAACTTATGTTTTTGATAAAAAAAAGACAAAGCATCGCCGTGTTAAACGCCTGCCATCTAGTCAGATCAAAAAAGATTAAAACCTCGTACAACACAACTAAAAAAAACACCAGTTCGTTTTTCTGTTTTTCTGAAGCCTAATTGGCTTAATCTTAAACGATAGCAATCAATAAAACGAAAAGAGTACAACTGTAAAAACTAGTTCGTAAATCACCGGAGTAATACGAAAGTGCGAACATCCGGATATCAGAGACTCTGCGACTTTCATACGACGATGGTGCTGGCGACTTGCTATCGCGATGCAACTACGGGACATCGATACGATAAAACAATGGCCGTCTACAAATCAGAACGTTTAAATGATATCGATGGTATTTTACGATTTATCTTGAGATATAACAAGGTTTATCGTCTTATATTCTATGTTGAGCAGGAAACTCGTTGAAGTGTCCGCGTGTCTTGCCATTGCTTGGGAATACTGGGAAACACTAATTAAGTTTTTTTTAATCTTTTAAATAAGAGTGAGCAAACAAGTTTTGGCGAGTAGAAGGAGAAAAGAACAGAGGATCAGGCGAAGCTCAAAAGAACAAAAGGATGTGTCGAATCAAAATAGGGATCTAGCAATAACCATGACAAACAGCTAATGTCGTGAGAATGTGGTTGTAAAAGACAGGATATTGACAGACGATGAAAAACTAAACAATAGGTTGCAGCTGTTAATCAGCAATCATAAAGACACTAATTAAGACACCGTTAACAATTTCGCATAAAACTAACCATATCTTTAATTAAGGAAATGGTCGTGCTTACATCCTCTTTGCTTAGCAAAAAGGCCTGGCGATGTGCCAGGAAAACGTTTGAGGAGGAACGCTAGCAATTTCATACTCCTTGGCGACTACTATTAGAAGAGAAGAGAACATTCATGATGTTGCCAAAATTCGCATTCATTTCATGTATCACGATAAGCCGAAAAAAACCGTTGCAATAAAGTCCGTCCTATATTTCTTCTCTAACCTTTTGGCAGCAATACACAATATAAATGGATAAGAAACGCACGTAATAATTGTATGCGTAGTGATAATAATTGAAGTTTATCTAAAGCGATAAGACGTTGCATGAATATACATAAATGGTCTGTATAATATCGAAGAACCTGATATAATACGCATCATTAATCGATTTTCACTTCCTACAGCGATAAATAAATACAAGTTGCTCTCATGTAATAAATATCTACATAATCATTGCTTTAGAGTTTATGTACGGGAACGGAGTAAAGTTGCTAATCAATACATAATCAATTTAACAATCAAGTGGCTGAGGGCGTGTAGTTTTAATTTATCACCGGCTTGCATCTGACCTAATTGAAGTATGGTAGTTACCCGATTACTGGGTCAAGGGCGATTGGTTTATATTTCAATGATGGCATCTAGACGTGCCACAACTGAAAATGTTGAAAGGCTATCGACGTCATCTTCTTTTGTGTTGGTATTTTGGGAGAATGTTGAACTCAAACAAATAACAGACAGTGTAATAAATTGAATGGATACAATGCCAATAGACACCGATAAATATTCAAGCAGCCCAAATAAAGAAGATGTAAAGTTAGAAAGTGAACGAGAAGTAGACAATCAAGTCAGTTCGTACAAAAATCAGAGCTACATCTACACTAATATTATAAAGAGGAAAGATTTGATTGTTTTTTGTTTGTTTGCATTAAATAGGCTCCGAAACTACTTGACCGATTTGAAAAATTCTTTCACTGTTGGGAAGCTATACTATCCCCGGGTGACATAGGCTATATTTTATCCCCATATTCCCACGGGAAAGGGAAACACGCGGGTGAAACCGCGAGGCGCTGCTAGTATGACCTATAAATAAACCAGTAAACAAAAATCAATTTAACACATTAATCACAGGCAAAAGAAATTGCAAAAAATGGATATTATGACTACAATGGCATGAGACGGTGCACGCAACACGTCTGTAGCTGAAAGCATTCGGTTCGAAGATGACAGTAATTAATACAGCGCTATTGTTCCTTCTTCACCTGTCGCATAAACTCTTGAAGAAGAAATCGTTAACGTTGAACGTTGCAAAGAAAAAATAAGCTCTACCGTAGCTGGGGTTGGCACTATAGAAATTGAGATAGTTGGCGTTAGAGTAAATGAGTCACGAAAAGATTTGCGTCGGATCTACGTCATAGCGATTTTTCGTGTATGTTTGCATACAGAAATGTTAGGAATGTATGTATAAATCGATGATTTTGACGGACATGTACCTTCTAATGAAAAAGACAAAAGTTAAAATTTTGAAAAATCCCAAGACGATAAAAACATAATTAAAACAAAATTAAATAATTAATAAAAACCCCAGACTTACAGAATTAATGTAACCCTGTCCTGAGTTTTTTCAAAATTTTCAATTTTGCCTTTTATTTCAAACTTTATAGAGAGAACTTTATTATGAACATTGTATCATATAGATACAACTAAAAACCTATTACTGAAAACCGCATGAAAATCGGACTAGTAGTACTGGAGATAAATGGGAACATTGGTTTGCACAAACAAACATCCTCTCACCCCAAACGCATACACTGTCTCCGTTCCGTCGTGAGTAAAAATACCATGATTGACCTGAAGAATTTAAACTATAATTCGTAAACATAATAAATGAATTTGTTGTGATGCTTTCACGTCGAGAAAAATCAGATAAGACTCAACAATAACGTCAGTAATCATCGCACAATAGAACCGACTCATCAACAGCTGTTACTTGTACAGGTGTAATTGAGGCTGCACGCATTTAATAGCTAATTAGAATGATAGTGGAGCAGTCGACTGTGAAACAAGAACCGAAAAACGCTGTATATATTACAGAATATCATGTCTTGTAGTTTATTGCATCAAACGCAAAACGCATGACGTTTCTCATGACATACATATGTATGTGGGTGATATTACTAATCATGCTAATTAATAGGTCATTACATAAGGTACATTACGAGTAAGTGTTGATTTTGTAAGGTTTGCATATTAACTGGGAACCGCCATTGTAGAGTTATAATTTAGCCATATCGACGTTCTGGATCACATTCGTAGTACACTAGTCTCGCCCAATTACATTACCTTACGCACTGAATATCGAAGTGTCTTTAAAGGTACTCCAAGATCCATGATCAGCGATCAATACTTAAATAAATCCTAGGAAACACCAGCTGAACCATGGAATACGTGGCGTAATGCCAAAAGCGTACCTGTAACCAAACTAATGAAAGCTTTCTTTGTTCGAATGTAAAAGGAAATGAGAGATCATTATACGTTGGTTGCATGACCAGTGACGATTTCGTATGGCATCAGTCCGCGTGTCATTGACCCGTTAACACATCGCTTGGCTAATTATAAATCGGGTGGGTTTCCTTATGTGAGCATATTTCGTTTTAGTTTCTGGTTTTCTGCTAAGCCCATTCCGGCTTATTAAAATGCTCGTAAAATCCGAGCCAGGATTAGATTTTATGGAAAGAAAATTAGAGAAGTGTTTCATGTAGCATGTTATGAGTTTGCTTTCAAGTTATACACTTTCTTGAAGCCCGTCTCATGAGCAACAGAAAATAGTACATTTATTTTTAAAAGCAAATAAAATTTTAATGGATAAAGTGGAAGAAATTATAGCGTAAATGATTTTGTAAGTTAATGTGGCGTATGACGCGAGAAACATCTACAATGAAATATTTGACGGCAGCGAATATGATTAAAAAAACCAATAGTATATATAAAGAAATCAGCGCGTTTCTGCTTATCGTACGACTTGTTACTGTGACCTTGTGTGTGACTAATCAGCACCACAGACGCGAGTCGTACGTGTGAAAACAAATCACATAATTTAGGTTCTGATGTTTGAATTGAATCCATTCCGAAAGTTCTCAGATAGAAGAGAATTGTTTTAAAATCAAACGAAGATATATATTAATTTTATTATATCCTATATTAACAGCTATAAGGGACGTATTAACCGAGAGAGACAATGGCTAATAAAAAATAAACATAACATCCATTCAAGAAATTCTTCAAATGAAAACAAATATTCGCGCAATCAAGCTAGACATTAAAAACTTTAACCATGACTAATTTTTAACGTAAACTGCAACAAACAAAATCACAAAGCTGCACGATGTAACATTCTAACCTATAATTACATGACCGGTAAAAGTAGAAAAGAAATCAGCTCGCGGTACTTATTCCCACGGTCAAGATCGCAACAAGGGAGAGAAGGCGAAGCGGCGTGCAATTACTAGAGAAGCGTGAATGCAATCATTCATATATGTATAATTTTAATAGATTGAGTTTCAATGAACAATCGTCGTGTCTTTACTTGGAAGCCCGAGATTTCTTCGTGTAATGAAACTTTAGTTCGCGGTCGTGACTTAAGTGTTAAGTTTCGAAGCTTTTACTGAGTATTTTACTTTTATCTACTTTTCTTTTGCGAGGGTTGAGTGATTTCACTGACTACTTTTATTAACTTGCTAAAATACATAGATGTTTTTGTGTGATATATTTTAAGGCATATATGGGTTCAAGCGAAATAATCTAAACTATCCGGAGTACCTATGATCGATTAGGGAGAGTTCACAGAACTACCGAAATATTTTCATCACGCTCAACATGCAGACGATTCTCCTTCAGCTCATCTCATTTGTAAGCAAACATCGTAAATAATAATTTACATACAAAACCAGCAAATATTTCGCTAACGAGACCTAACAAGCTGAACAAACACGGCATTAGCGTCGAACTAGCGACAAACCGGAGACACAGGTCAAAGATCTTGGCGATAGTAGCCGAAGTTACTCCGTATAAGGG
The DNA here is from genome assembly GCA_905332915.2 of Hecatera dysodea. NCBI lineage: Eukaryota > Metazoa > Arthropoda > Insecta > Lepidoptera > Noctuidae > Hecatera > Hecatera dysodea. The sequence continues at coordinate 23,245,815 of HG995287.1, read as the reverse complement.
CCGACTTCAAACGGCTCCAAGTCCTAGGGTCAATAGCGACTTTCGCCGCAAAACTTCCGCATCAAAATTTCTGGATCAATGAAAACGTTAGCATTGCGGAAAAGTTAATAAACTGGAGCATTTGAAGATTATTCTTTATCGAATAAGGACGAGGTATGGCATAGTGCTGCTGAAGATAATCGATCACATTGAAGCAGATTAACTAAAATCTAGCTGGATCACGATCGGTCTCGGTATATTTAAAACGAGGTCAAAGGTTGAAGCTTCTGTAAAGCCCCACTTTAAATGGGAGATTAAAACATTAGTGGTGTACGGTTTATGTTACTAAAATACAGAATTGGGATTGAAACCTGATATAAGGAAATCACTTCACGAAATTAGAGAACATTGTAATCAAGCCATATTATCAGGCAGGGAAGTGGTCCTTCACTGGAACAACCGGAACATGAAAAGAGTTTAATTAAGAATAAGAATAAAAGGCGGATTAGATAGACACGAAGATTGAATGCATGTTCATTTGATGTTACAATACAATATTTACGTCACTTAAATGTGAGCATGTTTATTTTTTCCTTATTAGTCAGTCGTTTTCCGCAAAATAAACTCATATGCACTTTTATTTCTGAATTACTTGATAGATGAAACGTTGCGATGAAAACACACGTAAGTAATTAGAGTAATGAAAACTATTAACATCCGATTTGGTCTAAACACAAAACAACAAGAAATACTTTGTTGTTTAACCGGTTTGTTTAATCAGAAGCAATGGCGAGAAGCCAAAGCCTTTATTGACCCTTGTGTAAACATAACTATATCGAGTTAAGTACATTCGCAACACCGAATCGAAGTATTTCCTCTGTTTAGCAAAACAAAAGTAGTAACAGAGCACTTCGAAACTTGATAGAGCGAACATTACTTAGCAGCAAAGTTGGGATTGAATCGAGTTACGGCAAGTTAGCGATCGTCCCATCCCAGAAGATCCCATAGCAAGATCTATTCTTAGATTCCAAGACGATCCTTCAGTGTCTAATTAACGAATTTATTTATTGAGTGCCGAGAGCTTCTTGTTTTACGTAATTAGTAGTATTTATCTTGTAATTACGGGACTAGAAATATTTATTGTGTTTTATCTACTCAAATAGAGGCAGATTATTTGTGTAACAAAATATTTTAAGAAGTGAAGTTCAGTTGGCTGGACGTGAAGGAATGCAGAAGGAAGACAGCTAAAAGACTGGTAAAGGAAGCATGAGCGTCATCCAAATTTTGTAATAAACAAGAGATGATTTCCAAAACATCATTATCTATTGAGACCTCATGCACATGGGGAATTTCTACCACTCAGCTAAGGTTGGCAGTCGGAGCAGAAAAGAAAGGAATTAAACAATCTAGCTATTAAAATAGGATCATGCAATACCACCAACGATTCTCAAAAAGGATCGCGACGTTATATTCTTTGAAAGTCAACAGTCTGCACCCGAGAAGACTAAAAGTAGTGTTAAAGTAAAAGTACAATCACGGCTAGCGGTAATGAGTTCAGTGGTTATTTCGCGAGTCGACCGTGGCCCACATAGTGAAGACGATGTTTAAATACATCATTATGTTTGCAGACAAACGTTCCGCTCCGCTATAAACTTTCGCTCTAAAGTGAACAATATAAATCTTGGACGCTTCATTAAACGCCTCGATTTTTGTTGCTGTTTTTTTTTTGTTTTAATAAACGGTAGTAAACATGGAGTCGTTCATTTTTTGTGGCAGGCTATTTTCATTGTCTCTATGCAGATGTTGCCTAGACCTCAAGAAAGAAAGAAAGAAATAATCAAAAAGAAAGCTTATTCTGTAGGCTCTCTAGCTTAAAAGCCACCAAATAAAAATCTTAAAGCACAACATAACCACACAAAAAAGATAATCCTTAAACAAACATCAGACAAAACTCTTGACATACGCACACAACGTGATTAATACAAATGCATACTATGCAATCTAATATTTCTCCAAGGCAAGCAACTAAACTTCCTTAAAACAGAGAGAAATATGTACGTAGACAAGAGGTTCCCATAAACTGGTACTCAGCGTAACCGCGTAAGATTGTAGCTTCCCTAATACCCGTTCTATAGGTTCCCTGATGCACGCCAGGGGGTTCAAAGACCTCGTGGCCAGTTCAACTGCTACATGAGCCAATGGTGGGTGGAACTAGGAAGACCCGTGTTACGCTGGATTAAATTATACGCAAGAATGGTATAGCTCAATTTTCTTATCAAGCAAATTGTAAATAAGAGTACGTACTATTCTTTGGTGACTGCAGTTATATAATATGACAATGGAAATAAATTGTAAAGTCTGTATGCGAGTTGATCTTTAGAAATTTGATAGGAATCAATAAGATTATTTCCGCATAATAATCTAATTAGAAGCTCATTTGCAGTTCAATTAGCATAAGCGATCGGTAACGAGTCCTTCGCTTTAACACTTCATTAGTAATTAATCATGCCTACACATTGCATGAACAGTGCAGTTGATCTTTAACAATCCAAGTTATTGTATATCCATTCTTAGATGAACTATTCATAAATACTACGGAGACCTGTCGCATTTCAATAGTACATATTTTAGTAATTATTTTGCAGTAATTGTTAGAAGGTTACTTTACAATATAGGAAAGCAGAGAAGGTCTACATGCGGTCCACACATTAAACGACCGATAAAGATTTGAAGCTTCACGACCTCTTAGTTACGACAAAACCATCATTGATGAACTGTGAAAAAGGAATCATGCTTTTCTAGGTAGCTCCATCTCTCTCACTCATGTGCAAAACTACGATTCATGCTGTTTCACAACTGGACGAATCCCAGTTTTAAACTTACTATTGTGCCAATTCACCTTGGTCTTTTCTTTCTTCTACCTGATATGGAAGAAAGTGGATATTACGTATTTCTTACTCCTCTGCGGTTATTTTCTGAATAATTTCGTCTCGGGATCCGGAGCAGTTGTATATTTCTCAGGACTTGTCATGCTTCATTGCCTCGACAATTTTTTGATGAAGTAATCGCTATTACTACTGAAAACCACGAATCGCTATTACTCTTGAAAGTCAGAAATAATAGCCCTACCCACTGGTAGGGCTATTATTTCCGACTTTCAAGAGTTGCAGTATTTGGAAGTGTGGTGGGCCTGCTCACGTGTGATGACATGAATGATGCCTCTTTTCCGCTATTCAGGTGCTACATAAACTGCACCTTCTGTCTGCTTCTAACTGCATAGTGACGGAGTGAGTCAGACGATCCGGCGCAAACCGGCTAGACGACCGGCGCCCGCGCAGGCCCACAAGCTGCCCAGATTGCCGATGTTATAGAGCAGCTAATAAATAAAAACCAAGACTCAACATAAACACGTCACTTTAACAGGTTAATTTAGACATCATGATCGATCTTGATATGGTTTCCTGCATACCGGAGATTTAGTTTTAAAAGTGAATGTGGTCATAATTTATACTCGTTTCTGTCTACATGTTCCACAATATTATTGAACTTATTTTGGATATCATTTTTGTCAACTTCTTCCGGTCCATCGACGACGAATTCTTGGCATTTTAAGTTTTACATACTTACAGTTAAAGCGACCTTGTCCCATGTAACTTTGCTACAAGACAAGACACATCAGACAAAATGCCTTAAACAAATTTCCTCAACATTCCTACCAGCAAATGGAATTTTCAAAACAACACAAAACTCATAAAATAAACTTGTTAATTTAATTTCAGAGAAATGATAATGAATGACAGACCGCAACACTTGGATTAGTGTAACTAGAACAAGTTCGTTGAACAACATCTAGAATAAATTAATTTTAGCTGGAGATGCAAACAAATTGACGGCCATTTTCCGAACATTTGTTTAATCTCAACGTTTCGTCTTTATAATATTGGTCACGATACTATGAAATTGATTTGGGATGATAGTTTAAAATGAATTATAACATTAAGATATTGCTTTCACCTAGGGGCCGTTCAAGTATTATGTAAGCAGAATTTTTGACATTTTTGACCGGCCCCTTCCCCTCGTCAGCAAAAGTAAGCAAGGCTCTTACCCCCCTCCCCATGCTTACGTAAACATATTCATAAGTAATATTGAATCTGTTCTTGTTTCCTTATTGGTTCATGAAGCAGCAGTAAATAAGTCTAGAAATAAGAAATATAAATATAGTCTGAAATTAAGTTCGCTATTAGGGCGTTGATAGACCAGTGGGTAAGACCACGCGGGATTGGAAAATCTAAAAAACATAATAAATCAATATTGCTGACGTAATCACATCCCGGATCCAGTTATCAAAAATAAGCAAATCAAGAACACCCCCGCCCCACTTAATACTTGAATGCCCCCCCCCCCCCTACTGTGATCTCAAAAAGTAAATAGGTGGCGCAAGTTCTCTTTGATATTACATGTATTGTAACTCAGTTATTCTTACTTCTTTCAAAATATCAAGATGTTCCAATCGGATTCAAAAGCCTGACGTACCATGGAGTTAGATACATCAATCATAATAAAAGTAGGTACGCAACGTTATTCCAAAACAATGTAATTCATCATGCAATTCCCACACCAGCAAAAAGGTGGCAACATTGAGAGATTTCTGTAAATAACTTAGAATTTTATTGCAGTGATAAGTCTTCTGAACATAAGTGATACTATAAATGTCATCGTATAAAACATGAAGAACTTACATAACATAATCAGCCTTTAAACGTTCCCACTGCTGGGACACAGGTCTACTCTCTAGGAGAGGGAATGGGCTGTAATCTACCACGCAGGCCCAGTGCGGGTTGGAATGTCACACGTCTTCGAATTTTTGGTTTCCTCACAATATTTTCCTTCACCGTTTTGAGAGCAGTGGTGATGAAAGAAATTACACAAAGTAGTGCGCCTGGCTGGGTTTGAACCCGCGACCTACAATTCGTAAGTCGGGGCCGCTACCTCTCGGCCACCACTGCTCTCACCACTGCTGAAGAACTTATTTCATTCAAATCGTACAACTTGAAGAGTTGTTGCTTGCAAGCGAACGGGCCCGAAGATTGTTAGCTTCTGAAGGTCGCAAACAGTTACTGGCTCAACAGTCCATAAATCATAAGATTAGCATCAATTTCTTGGGCATTTTAGTAAAACGAGCTCACTGCTAGAAGCATCATTATTCAAATTGGGTTAAACACCTGAATCGTTTACTTTGCTTCCAAATGTTTTGGGAACCGCAAAGAAATGGGTCAACTGTTTTATTTCCCACACAGATGTCGAGACAAACAGTAAACACTGAAATGTAGTTTCTTGTTATGTCTGCCGAACACAATAAGACGAGTTGTCACTCTATCGTCCTTTGGTGAATGAAGTTGGAGATACAGTTTATTCAATCAGTAGTCAGAAATCCATCAATTAATCAGTAGCTATGTGGAAATTGCCAACGGTAGCCAGTCCGTTATGAAGTTTATACAAGAACCAATGTCCAACAGGCGCGGATTCAGCCCTCAAAAAAGGTTGTGGTCACAGTCACCCGAAAATTGACTAAGTTTACAAAATGTACGACGACCACGATTTTGTAGTGTATAGTTTCTCGTGCGCAATGCCGTGGGGCGAACAGCAGTAAACCTGTAAAATGTTAGTGTTTTCGCTTACGAAAATTACAAAATAAATGTTTGTTTGCTTGCACATAAGTGTCACATTTAGACTCGAAACGACTGAACCGATTTTAATGAATTTTTTACAACGTTTATACATATTTATGTGTTTATTTAAAATACTAATTCAAGCGAAATCATTGATAATTCAGAGATGACCTACTGATTGCTATAGCAGGAATTGTTTTCACATCTGCTTTTCCATTTGGCCATCAAGAGACGGGTTTCATTATATTATAACAGTTGAGTTACTATCGTTAAAAAATAGCCGGTACACGGACGTCAAACGTTTATTAGAGTTGTGGGCATGCCCATCGTGCCCGCAACGGTGGATCCGCGCTTGATGTCCAACTAAACCAAACATTATAAATTCTAGTCACATCAAGTGACAGTAATCTTGTATAGACACTTGGATATCTCGCCTCGCAATAAGAAGAGCCATGACGATAAATAAACAGTGTAAAAAGATCTGCAATTACAGACTAGGTAAATAGCGAGTAACGTATCATTTTTTCTGACCATGACACAGAATATTATGCACATTCATTTACAACAAACATGATATACATGTAGAGATAGTAACAAAGATTGATATGATGAACTAGATAAACAAAATGAAGGTAGTAAAACATGAATTATTGACACAAGGTCGGAATGTCAGAAGCATCGTAAAGGTTCAGGCAGCGGACCTTTTAGAAAAGCAATAAAACAAATAGACCAACATATCAGACGGCTTATAGCCTACCTACGTCATGCAGTGGCACGCACATAGAAATGAAATAGAAACTGGTGGTACTGGATATGGGAAAAATAGATTTGAATATTGTATCTGTAAAATGTGATAAAAAAAAAAGTCTTCTTTCCTTGAACTATAGTCCACAGCCATAAACTCATTGGGAATTACGAAAGTAAAACTAATTTAAAGAAAAGCTATCAATACGGACAGTACCAAAATAATGAGCTAATACATATAGTCCAGGGTCGATAATTTTTAAAACCAAAAAAAATAATAGTAGGATAAAACCCATTAGAAAAGCAGGAGAATATTATAAAAATGAAAGGAAAAATAATTTACGGGCGATCTGAGGTCGGGAAGGGGAGGGGGGTGAGTTTTTAAGGGTAAAAAACGGTTTATCTCGATTTCCGGCAAAACTAAAAGTCCTATGGAAAAAAGTCAAATGGCAAAGTTGTAGGTAATAAAAAGATCTAAAACTTTTTTATTTACACTTTTTTCACATAACCTCAAAATTTATGAGAAAAATTCAAAAAACCAAGTTTTTTGTTTTTTATTTTTATCTTTTACAAAATTATTTTTTTTGTCACGAAATTTGGTGAAAACTTACCTTTTTATGTCCCAAATACGCTGTAATTTATTTGATTAGAAATATTTATTTTTTCGCCTTATTTTGAATTAATATCGAAAAAGCACCCTAATTTTCAATCAAAAATTCACCCGTCAAAATATCAGCTTTTTTCAAAAAGTTGGTATGCTTTCTGTTCGTTGAAATCTCTACTTTCCGATGGTGAAAAAAAAATATATATGTTACTATAGTAAATCTTCTCAGAAAATGCAAAAAATCGAAAAAACTCGAATCGATTTTTTTTAAATTATTATATACAATTTTGGTCTATTTATTAAAATTTACACTTTAATTACTCGAAAAACGTAAGATTACATGTCACGTTGATAAAAAAAAAACTGCAAATCAAAATATACTACTATAATTAACCAAGAAATAAGTTAATAAAATTAATATTTAATAAGACATCTACAATATTTAGAGAAAGTTGTAGAATATTCTTTAAATTATATGCGTAGATGCCTATTTATAACTATTTTAAGATAACTTATATACCTGAATGACCTACGAGAAATTTAGCCCATCAAAAGGTATTTCATAGAAAAGTGGGGAAGGGGCTAGGCGGGTCTGGGTCTTACTACATACATACCTACTATTTCGTAGCAGCTGTAACAACCGTTAGCCTAGCCAGTATTCGAAATACAGTACAGTATACAACATCGTTTATAAAAATACACGTGCATGCTGAGTTTTCCCTTCCCCACTTTTCTATGAAATACCTTTTGATGGGCTAAAATTTTTCGTAGGTCATTCAGGTATATAAGTTATCTTAAAATAGTTATAAATAGGCATCTACGCATATAATTTAAAGAATATTTTACAACTTTCTCTAAATATTGTAGATGTCTTATTAAATATTAATTTTATTAACTTATTTCTTGGTTAATTATAGTAGTATATTTTGATTTGCAGTTTTTTTTATCAACGTGACATGTAATCTTACGTTTTTCGAGTAATTAAAGTGTAAATTTTAATAAATAGACCAAAATTGTATATAATAATTTTAAAAAAATCGATTCGAGTTTTTTCGATTTTTTGCATTTTCTGAGAAGATTTACTATAGTAACATATATATATTTTTTCACCATCGGAAAGTAGAGATTTCAACGAACAGAAAGCATACCAACTTTTTGAAAAAAGCTGATATTTTGACGGGTGAATTTTTGATTGAAAATTAGGGTGCTTTTTCGATATTAATTTAAAATAAGGCGAAAAAATAAATATTTATAATCAAATAAATTACAGCGTATTTGGGACATAAAAAGGTAAGTTTTCACCAAATTTCGTGACAAAAAAAATAATTTTGTAAAAGATAAAAAACCAAAAACTTGGTTTTTTGAATTTTTCTCATAAATTTTGAGGTTATGTGAAAAAAGTGTAAATACAAAAGTTTTAGATCTTTTTATTACCTACAACTTTGCCATTTGACTTTTTTCCATAGGACTTTTAGTTTTGCCGGAAATCGAGATAAACCGTTTTTTACCCTTAAAAACTCACCCCCCTCCCCTTCCCGACCTCAGATCGCCCGTAAATTATTTTTCCTTTCATTTTTATAATATTCTCCTCCTTTTCTAATGGGTTTTATCCTACTATTATTTTATTTCACTTTTTATTATTTTTAAAGGCTTCTACCCTGGTCTAATATACAACAGAATGAATAAACATTACAGTAAATCGTAGTCACCAATATGTTAATTTGGCAATCACACCAATTTTGTTGGAGACAACACACTTAACCGAATAAGCTGTAACAAGTCGTCAGAAACATGACGAAATCAAAGACCTTTCGTTGAAACGGCTTAGTTCATAGGTTCCAATAGGGAAAATACAATATTTTCATCTTGCTTTCATTTAAAAGAATTCCGTGTAAAATAGACTATACATACAAAAATTAAAAAAATAATACGCTTTAATGTATTGCCAAAATTGCGATTATAAACTGACTGTTTTTCTTTTCCCGCGAAAACGAATGATGAAGCCACTCCTGTTTGCCAGAGATCATGAACTGTCTTGTATTAAAATTTAAGTTCGTCTTTTCGTTGTCATAACACCAGCGACGTCACTAGACGCTGATTGCTTACGTTCCTTTTCACGTTATATTAATTCGTAATAGTTGTTAAAAATCAATATTAACTACCTACAATAAAAACATTGCAGTGGCCCTTCGTTTATGCTATATTATCATTTCAATAACGAAATGTTCATGAATTCTGTAATTGCATATTCCCTATTGTTCAATATGTGCGATTTTATAATACAAACTAATTCTACCCGAATTTCACGAATCATATTTTACAGGAGAGCAAAATTCGCACCAAGTCGCCAATGTTTCTCTCAATTTTATCCTGACGCGGTAGATACACAAAATCCCGCTTTAAAAGCAATATCCGTAACCATTGGATTGGACTGATTCCAAAGAGCTGTTTGATTTTCAGCAAGTTTACTTCTGGGAGGATGAGATAAATTGCGTAAATACTCGAATGAAATCGTGACTAAGTTGGGTTGCTTTCAATCTTCATTGAGCAATTTCATAATAAGAAACAATGTTGAAGTTGTTACTTAACCAAAGAACACGCTTAATTGTGTTTAAACGGTTCTAAACTATACTGGTTTTATTTTAAACTGTGACAAAACGACGGGGCACATGTACCAACATAACACAATTATCTGAAACGAAATTGAAAGAGGTTTAAATTAAACGTCAACCGCGACTTATGGGCATCAAGTCCTGCAATCGAGAGGCCGCACGATGACATCAGTAGACGGAACCACTTCGCGACCCACACGCCGCCCACGACGCAGAGCCTTGCGAAACCCTGGCTCAGATGGTCGACTGCTTCGAGAGGTGGAATGAGCTTTTAGCTTAGTAACACTAGTAACTGTTTGGGGTTAATAATTTAAAAAAGAAGTATATTGCCATTATTACGCGGTTTTGAGTCGAAAACTACATGGCTGATGAATATTGAAGATAAAATATTACTTAATTAAGGCGAATAGAGCGTTGAATAAGATACACACGGAACACTAAACTGCAAAACCAATACAAATTGTCAGTTAAATTGAAACTCAATGAATACAAACAACATCAATCACGATCAGAAAACTGATTCCTGATTGTGATTAATTTTAGTGTCCAACAAAAGCTCGGAGAACACAAACTGTACAATTAGAAAGGTAACTGATGTCAATTGCTTGAGGATTGCAATAAACTCAGTCGTTAATCAATAGACTGATAAATCCAACGCCATTCAATTTTAATCAGCTGACGTGGATAGTTATTGTGCAGGTAATCGTAAGATACATTGTTGAAAAATTCAAATCCAACGCAATAGATTCCCAAGAAATTTTGTACCAAAAATCGTGAATTCGTGAAGCATCTCAAAGTAATGCGAAAATAAGGAAACACGCGAAGTCTTAGAACTAGAATGTATTAAAAGACAAATGAATCTTACTAACAAGACGAAAAACGATGATTCAACGCCAATAAATAGGACGGCAGAAGTCCACAAGATGATAATTGTTCCTGCAAACGACTTCAGCCAATTGAGGATAACGACTTGTGTCGATGAACTGAAGTCTATCGACGTCACACATGTGTTAGAAACGAAGACTTAATATTAGAACATGATTGAAACAAGCTTACTCTCACAAATCTAGACCAGCGAATATATAAATAAGAATGAGTAATGTACTCTTAAAATGAACATACTCAAAACGATCAAATTACAACGATTCCCTGCCAGTTAAGTCAAGAACAAAGACAAAGCAATAATGCTTATTCTTTAATCAAGGAAACAAGAAGTATTTTAGTCCATTACAAAGTAGAAATAATTGCTAAAACGCATGAGTTCATCGGGAAATATTTGAATATGATGACTGCCTTTTAAGATAAAGACGGTAAGTATTTAAAATGAATGAATGTCATTTATACTTCGTCATACTAAACGATCGCTCTTCGCGACCTTGTAGGTCAGTGACGATTCATACGGTACATGCCATTTGTATTTACTACTATTTTAGACCTCTTAGATTACATAAACAAGCATTTGAATGCTTTTCCGTAAATAACTTAAATTATCTTACCAAATCTCCATAGAAATGCGAAAATTGATACAAGAAATCGTAGCACCAAATGAAATAGTCGAAGATTCAGAACCATATTAACGCAATGCCACCAACGTACTGCTTTCCGATGACCATAGAATTACCGACGAACATCATTCTAAGCACGTGGGCTTCGAACGCTTGTTACAAAGACGTATAACAGAGCCGAAATGATCACGTTAAGTAATCTAGTACACAAGAATCCGACCATATGTTTAGAAGCTGAAATGGAGAAGGATTATTAGGTCGATTTTGCTCGGAAAACAAATAACATTACCAATGAAACCCCTTACGATACTTGAATAGGAAACAAGATATCGAATAACAGATTATGTAGGAGGAAGAAAGCCGCAAGACAGCAGATCTAATAAATACTAAGTTATTACCGCAAACCGCTCTACGTGTTGGATATTTTTATTGAATATAATACCACTTAATATTATGAAAACATCTGAGAGAAAGTTGAAAGAAGCCAAGTCTTTCTATTGTCGACGAGCGTCTATGCTACATCTTTTGTAAGCTAAGTATTGTGTCACTTTACGGCCGAACCCAATAACCGATCTATCACATACTGGAGATAGAAAAACAAATGAAACAACAGAAAACCTATATAATTTTTCTGTTGTTTCATTTGTTTTTCTATCTCCAGTATGTGATAGATCGGTTATTGGGTTCGGCCGTTAGTAAAGTACTACTGAAGATCGAAGACTTAGCTGGAGTTATTCATGATATAAAAGAGAGGGACGAAATCTAGCAAGAGCTAAAACTAATCTCTAATATTTGTACATAAGTATTTGTCAAGGTTTTAATAGAATAAATGGTGGTGTCCCACTAAAGGGACCGCATTTGATAGTTCATGAACTGGTTTTACCAAACAGTAACCGTAATTCGGTTATAACCAATTGATCAATAGTTCATTACACACTAGCGTCAATTCTAACTTATTTTCCTACTGACCCGAAATAACGTCCTGAATTGCGCACCCCCAATTGCTTATCGATTACAGGAAAAAGTATATGATAGGTTACTTTTTAAAAGAGCTTCGGAGTTTGTTAGACTATCTCGTTATTTTTACTATCTGTATCTGACATCGTTTCCTTAATTAGAGTCTGGTAATTGGCTCTAACGCTTTCGTGACAAATTACGATCTTCCAAGACAGATTCTGCTTCGTTTTCTGTAGTCTAAAAGACAAGCAGTTTTGGAATGGTGGGCTATCTTTTTTTCATCATTTATAATAACTTGGACATCTCTAGGCCACTGCACTGGATCTCAGACTACCGCTCATTAAAACAATCCGTTAATAGTAACTACGCCTACATGAGTTACTGATGACATCAGTACAATCGAAAGTGGGTTTTTATCTCTGTTTGAATCAGTGGTTACAATTAACAGAATGAAACGCCGCCGTAATTAACAGCTGATCGGCAACATGCGACTGAGACTAAGCAAGCTCAAGTCCCTGGAACCCCATTGCTTGTTCAATGAATTATCATAATTGCCGTAATAAGTCAACAGTCTGCAAAGATAAATCGACCATGCAAAAGTAAGCGTTTTTGTTAGACTTTTTCATGAACGAGAAAAAAATATTCGTCTCTATTTCAAGACCAAAACGAAACAATGACCCTATAAATAAATTACCGTTGTTATTCTAGAATCTAGTAATTATAGAGATAATTAACGAGTAAAAAGTCTATTACCAATGAGATCGACATCGTCAGTTGAAGTCCACGAAGCCGAAGTTGCGGCCAATTCGTGAATTACCGTGATGAATCAATTCGTTTGGTTCGCTGCGGGCAGCTGATTGGAGCAAAGGACAATATCACCCACGTATTGACGCAATACATGTAAGGTTACTGGACCAACTTAATACAGTTTAAAATGTCAATGAATGCAATCCATTTCACTAATGAAGACGTGCACAATTTTAAGTACTGTAATCCCAGAGTCCACGTTCCGGAGATATCGTAGCCCAGTGAAGAAGAAAATGCGATCAAGACTACCTGCAACGTCAAACGGAAAATCGTAGTAAACGGTAGGAACATTAGAACACCCTGATATTTCGTCGGCGAAAATTCGTTCTGAATGGGATAGGTAAATTTTACAAACTGCTGAGATTTATACAGAGACTAGTCGAAACATATCGTATGGAATATGTGTATGGAATTATATACTATGCTACAAATTACTCAAACACTCATATTTACAGAAATATTGGACGTTTACTATCACATTTAATTGGAAATAGCACGCTCGATGACAAGCGCAAGAATTATCCTCCTTCGCTGGGAGTGAAGCAATACGAAACGCATTCACAAGTCACCTAGTACAAAATATGATTCGTGAAGTTAGAACAGATTGAATCGCGTCGGCGCATAACATTATAAGAACAGGACTAGAATATGACACCCACGTATAAAACAAAGCGAACATATTCTTGTACTGAATACTGCGTTTCAACTTGATCAGAAGTTATGCTGATGCAAAATACGAAATCAATCATAAATAGTTGGCATGTTGATGAAGAAGAAACTTAATAATCATGTCACTTTTGTTCCTGGCACAAAAGAAACAACCGAAAGTCCATAAAATGTTGGAGAAAAACTCACACGAATACAAGCCGAGTTTAAGTGCCTACATCGGTGTCCAGCAAGAAATATAACAGAAAGCTTAAAAGGAAATCCTAAGTAAACCTTTCTAGAAAATTGAGCCATGGTACAAGTTCAATTGAGATTTATAATATCAATGTCTATGATTAAAGTATAAAAACGTTGATAGTACTGTTACGTCGGGTTTCTCGTTTCGTATGTCGGTCAACGCCGCGCGAGGGAAGCCGTTGTGGAGTGACTCACAACTTGTTCGCAACGTCGCCACGCGTACCATTCGGGGACCTTGATGCGTTATTTGTTGCCGATATATGATAATAGAAACACGGCATAATCTTACATGATGTAATGAATATTTAAAGACGAGGATTTTTGTGAAAAATGTTTCTTGATACAAATCCACACCACATCTTCGCAGTTGTGATAGTAAAACTTTTTTAATAAGCTGTTAAAACACAGCTCAGTGCTTCCCTCTTTGATTTTCGTGTAGCCTAACATTTGAAAGAAACCTTTGACGACTAGTTTCAACTGAAAATTGACGAATCTCCTTGCTCTTAGTAATTTGCACAGACGCGTTTTCGATTGCTTTCTCGGACAGGATTGAAATTCTTAACAAAGAGGAATATTAATGAACTTGAACTACGCTTTCTCTGAGTAATGGGCCGCATAAAGCAGTAAAGTAATTAAAATATCGCGTAAAAATCGCAATGAGGCAAGTAGATATCTTAACTTGCTTGGTAATTCTTGAAGACCAGTAGCTACATTATTTCCTAGTACCCAAAAAACCAACAGAATCAGATAGTGATTTATACGTAAAGAACAGAGGCCCTCAGATCGATGGCGCAACCTTGGCCACGCTCGTGGGCGACCAGGAAATGTTCTGACACAAACGTGAGCATAAAATGAACATGTTCTCTCGTGAATTGTTACTGTATGATTTCCTACAATTTCAATCATGACACGGTCCACATTTTTGGCTGAAAATTTCGTAATAGCGAAAAGGCTTTCTAATGAATATCGGAATGCAAAAGCCTGTTCGATCGACTAAATTTTTATCCGATTGCATCATAAAGATATCTGTAGACCAATTGTCTGTTTATCTGATTGTATTGTAAGTACTTATCTCAGTTACATTCCGCCACAGAACGAATTCCGCAGATAATAGTGGTCATTGCGAACTTATTTCTAAAACTTAAGATCCACAATCGATCTTGCATCAACACGAGTACAGAAATCAAGATCAATAAATAATTCGTCCAAAGCGCCCGTTGGGCTAGTTGGTCGTAACCTTGCCTATTTATTGCCATGCTTGGCACATGGGCAATATTGATGGCTTCCTGTGGTGCAGTACGCTCGCCGCATTGGATTAGACTCGACACTAACGCTAATTTTGCGTAATATAACCTTTTATCACTCGTTTTAGATTTTATATGAGTGGAATCGGTATTATAGCGAAATGAATGGGATTTCCTTGCCAATGGAAAAATTACAGTTAATCGTAGGCAGGTATTAGCTGGATGAGAATCGAGAGGTATCTCCGTTCGCACCGGTCGTCCAGCAGGGTACTGTTATAGGTCCGATGATGAAGTACATACATTCAACTTTTTAAGTAGGTAAATAATTTAAAGTGACGGTTACTCCGTGTGGCCTACACAAAATAATAACTCAACAACAACAGACTACTTAAATTATTCTGTGTGTCAAAGACAGAAATTAAACCAATAAATCGTTTCTAAACCAGCCGAAATGGAAGTCAAGACGTGCCGGTTGGCGCTTACGCCCACATTCAGGATTGGTCATAGAATAACAACATTTATTTAACCCACATTTAAGCAAGAACGTTTTCTAATGTTGCTAGTCTCCCGTTACGGATAAAAAGACCTTTGACCCGCGACAAATTGTTAGATCTAGGTTTGCCAAGCAAAAACTGTTTTGGTAGTAGGTAGCCAGGAAAATCAATTATTCTCGATATTTTTCACAGCGGAAATTTTATAACTGATACGCTCAAAATAACTTTCTTTATAACATTTGATGAAGGTTCAACATCTTTTATTTTCTAGATTGCAGTGAGGCTGCAATCTAGAAAAGCGGGAGAAGTCATTTGATGATTTCCCATCCGGAAAAAAAAACATGATTTTTTGATGGCAATTAGCACACTTATTACTCAACCGTAACTGGCGATATATGAGTGTACTACAGGTACTCCCATATTTCGGGGAATACAGAGGACTTAGTGTGAAACTTAACGTTAACGTACTCGATCGTGTCAAATATTATAGAAAAAAAGAGAATTTGGTAATTGTGACCAGACATTAACGCTAACCATAGAGCAGTGGTGGCCGAGTGGTGACGGCCCCGACTTACGAAGTGTAGGTCGCGGGTTCAAATACAGCCAGACGCATTACTTTTTGTATTTAATCTCATTACCACTGCTCTCTAAATGGTTAAGGAAAACATCGTGAGGAAACCGGCATGTCCAAGAACAAAAAATCGAAGACATGTGACATTCACCAACCCGCACTGGGCCCGCGTGGTGGATTACGGCCCATTCCCTCTCCTAGATAGGAGGCCTATGTCCCAGCAGTGGGAACATTAAAAGGCTGATTATGCTATTATTTATTATTAACGCTAACATTAAAAAAACTCACACTAAGGCTACTGGAATTATGTTATGCTGTGCTATATTTAAACTAAACTCGTAATAAGCAATTAATGGCAACACAATCTTCCCGCGCTGTCGTTGCGGTCGGCGCGTGCGCCAGTCGTGCCGTATATGGCGCTGGAGGCACGCAACAAGGCCGAACAGTCGCCGCCCCAAAGCCATCATTGTATTTAAAAATATTTTAAACCTCTTCGCTGGCTATGGTTTTTAAGAATGAGTTTTTAAAAAGGAATTTGGATAAAATTGCGGAAATTGTTTTCTCGATGATTTTGAATGCCACTGTTTCGGTGGCACGAATGAGATTTGAATTCAGGAAGATTAATACATAATAATATAAAGTGTACCTAGTTCATAATATTTATGTAAGAAATTGTAGATTTTTCATTAATTTTTGCGTATGTAACCTTCCAAGTGCGGGTCAGACTGGCGCATGAGGGGTTCCGTACCATCGTATGATATCCAATACCATGTATTTTTATTATTTGTTGTTACAGCGGCAATAGCAATACACACTATGATAATTTCTTAATAATGTCCTAACTATTATATAATATTTTAATATTTTTCCTATATTGAGCGCCTGAACAAGGTACTTGTACTTACTTCAGTTTCTATACTAAACTGTTTGTGAGAAATTTTTAGATTTAAGTAGTTCAATGTCATTACTAAGAAAGAAATGCTAAGCACCTATTCATATATATTTTATATAATTTATTATATCTGATGTATGTACGGCTCTAGAGATTTTAATTATTCTGTTTAAATTAAAATATTATAATTATTTACAACAGAGGCACAAGTCAATCTCCAAGGTCAAGCAACACTTGTCAAAGTCGGTCTGCAAATAGGTGACCAGCTTAACGTACCGAGACTCCTCCATTCCACTGTCACTTAAAGATCATTGGCAGTTATTACCGATTGACAGAAGCCAGAAAATCTGACTCCAGTCTTGCCAAGAAATACGGTGTCACCCAGTTAATGGGCTGTGGAGGTCTGGGTCTGCTATGCAGCCGCTCTAAGTAATATACTTACTGGTATTCAGCTGAACACAGTTTGACTGGAGGCCTACCCCAATATAGTTGGGAAAAGGCTAGGCAAAAAATCTGACAATATACTACTGAAAATATTGAAGTACCTATCTGCTTCATGTATAATTCCTTATGCCCAATTGGGCCCAATTGATCCTGAGAGGATCAGATCCGTCTTTAGCCTGTTAGAGGCCCTGGTCACATGATAATGGTGCCCATATGACTTAAAAAAAGAATTATTTTCTAAAACAGGCAACAAAAAACAAAATTCTAGATCTATGCAACCATTTAAAAATCACATTATTTGAAAAGGTAATTGAAATGTTATCTGGAACAGAAACTGTTTTAGTTAGTTCCTCTTGATAATCTATTGAGTGAAATATATATGTACCTAAACATAATTATTTTTGTTTGATTTTCTCAAAAATAATATAAATTTAATCAGTCATTGGACGATCTGGCAAAAATTAGGGGCCTCCATCAACCGCAGGCACTTGCCCTGAGTGCCCAGTGGAAAAGTGGAGCCTGCTCAGGATTTCCTGGCACAAGGTTCAATAAAAAATATTTCATACATAAAAGACCCAACAATAAATTCAGAGTAACTTTGAAAATGAAAACAAAATATCTAGTTTTAATTTCCGCGAATATTAGTGGGTTGCAGGTATGCACCTCCCTCCCGCCCGCTATATTATGCACATGCAAGATTACTAGGCAAATGCAAGGATTTTAAGCACATGCAGGAAGGCAATGCAAAACCCAACACCATTACCGACACGTGTTTCGCCTCTCCACGAGGCATCCTCAGGGGACGTGTTGACTCGCTGACCGTTGTGTCGCAACTCAACGGTCAGCGAGTCAACACGTCCCCTAATCTCTAATATTTGTACATATGTAAGTGTTTGTCAAGGTTTTAATAGAATAAATGGGTGTCCCACTAAAGGGACCGCATTTGATGGTTCATGAACTGGTTTTACCAAACAGTAACCGTAATTCGGCTAAAAACAATTGATCAATAGTTCATTACACACTAGCGTCAATTCTAACTTGTTTTCCTACTGACCCGAAATAACGTCCTGAATTGCGCACCCCCAATTGCTTATCGATTACAGGAAAAAGTATATGATAGGTTACTTTCTAAAAGGGCTTTTGAGTTTGTTAGACTATCTCGTTATTTTTACTATCTGTATCTGACATCGTTTCCTTAATTAGAGTCTGGTAATTGGCTCTAACGCTTTCGTGACAAATTACGATCTTCCAAGACAGATTCTGCTTCGTTTTCTGTAGTCTAAAAGACAAGCAGTTTTGGACTGGTGGGTGATCTTTTTTTTCATCATTTATAATAACTTGGACATCTCTAGGCCACTGCCTGCCTGCCTGCTGGATCTCAGACTACCGCTCATTAAAACAATCCGTTAATAGTAACTACGCCTACATGAGTTACTGATGACATCAGTACAATTTTAAATTGAAAACAATATATCTAGTTTTAATTTCCGCGAATATTAGTTGGTGAACTCACTCACTCACCAACAACCGACCAACTCAACGGTCAGCGAGTCAACACGTCCCCTGAGGATGCCTCGTGGAGAGGCGAAACACGTGTCGGTAATGGTGTTGGGTTTTGCATTGCCTTCCTGCATGTGCTTAAAATCCTTGCATTTGCCTAGTAATCTTGCATGTGCATAATATAGCGGGCGGGAGGGAGGTGCATACCTGCAACCCACTAATATTCGCGGAAATTAAAACTAGATATTTTGTTTTCATTCTCAAAGTTAAAATGGATTTCCGCAAAGTAACGCCTGACTCAATCAATTTTAATAAATTCAGAGTTCATCAAATAACTCTGGCTGGTACAAACAGGCCTTATAATGTTAAAAGACCCACATAATATCTGATTAATATGCAGTAAACTAGAATCATCATGTTTTCCAGCCTGTACACCGTCACCTGAAAGGGTAAGGAGTACTAAGAACTATTATTTGTGAGGTTGGAGACCTCACGGACTAAGAAACAATGGATCAATTAAAATAGGTATAAAATATGTATTTAATAATAAACTCAGCACTGACTTGTGCATATTACAAATAGTTCTATTAGATCACAAATACAATAAGTATAACTCTATGTTATACGAAGGATAACCAGCATAACTGTTGATCTATCGGAGATCAGGATTGAAGTGCCCTGCCAGTAAAAGACAGGAGATTCGTTTGGAAATATAGAATATGTTTGAAAATTATAAAACTAAAATGTAAATTATGACCGGCCAGGACTAATGAGTTTCAATCAGAAACGCACACCATTACAATATTTTCTGACTTAAGACTTTCAACGTTTGAGCATGGGGGCTCTTTCCAAGTCACCCTAGCTTTATCCACACTCTTGTCAAGGTTACTGATAAATTTAATACCTGGTACTAATATTTCATGTGAATGGATGAGTACTAAAAACAAAGTTTTCATGTTAGTAAGTAATGAAGTACATTTAAAAGAGAAAACTAGTTTCAGTGTAAAGGATAGATTCAATATGCTTATTAACAGAATTATGAAGAGAGTTAACTAGTTAGAACATGTTTTTTTTTTAATATTTGATAACAAGACTAGGTCACAGATGTAATTTTCCAATATTCAGTAAGATTATGACTACTGCAGGTGTTGATGATTCATATATTATTATTCTTCTTATTAAAGCTTATTAGAACTTGAGTTTATGAAATTCTTATTGTAGCATAAATTTATGTTACCGAAATTGGTTAGGAACAAAATCACTATTCGTTTTGACTTTCATGAGTTATATTATATCAGGTAATTGGTTAACGGATATAAGGAATCCTTCTAGTGCAAATGCCTTCAGGGAAAAGCAACTCTAGTTCACCAAATGAATCATAAGATACCCTCAAGTCATCGACCGCAGCACCACCAACGAAATAAGTGAAAATACACATCAATTGTAGATATTTTAAGTACGTTAGCACTTACCATCTGTTCTTTTTATGTTGATGTTAATTCCGGACTGAATCTTCACTGTACCGTCATCCATTTTCGCACAAATTTAGGCACCACATACACTAAATAACATTATTTCTCAAAGAACCTTTGTTCAAAAATAGTCTAACACATTGAGAAATTACACATGAAAACCGGTGAAAATTACAAAATAAATTTCTACACCCAGATTGACAGTTATATCGAGCTAGCTACACACTTCAGACTGGAACGTTTGAAATTTTTTTCACTACAAGAGTCAAATCAATCACTTTATATTATTAGTTTTTAAAAGAACGCGACTGATTTGAAAATTGTAAATGTAAAATAGTAAATAAAAACTGAAAAAACCAGAAATGTTCAAATTATTTCGGTTAAAAACGCGAAATTCTAAAATTATCAGTTTGTGAGTTTGCCAATGCGTCGAAACGATAATGTTTCATTGCCAGCTGTAAAAAACAACCAAAACATTAGTTTTTGGTTTTCAAAATTGTTTTCTTCAAGAATCTTCAAATTTTTTTCAATTCTGGTTGATGAATGTATTCACTGTTCTGTAATAACTTAGTAGGTCTAAAAAAAATAGTAATTTAATTAAACTACCGAAAATTGGCCCTTACTTACTATTGTGTTACTAATTAACTCCAACACTAGAATCATAGACAACCGAATTTGGCTGTTTCAGCATCAGCTGCCTGTCAATCAGTTTGTCAATTTGATTCATCGCTGTTCAATAGTTTATTTTATCAATTTTAGTATCGCGTCTGATAGATTTTTAAATAAAGTTTATTATTTATAGAATGGATAGTGAGCACAAATTGTCTCATAAAGCCAAAAAGCGTATCAAGGAAGTAAAAAGGAAAGCAAGACCCGGTAAGTGAACGGTACCCGAAGCTTCATGGTAATTGGCACACTTTCGGGAAGCAGCATTTTTAGTTGAAATATTCGTATTGATGTGGGTTCTCTGCTTCAATGAGTATTCTTGAGGTCTCTATTAAGATCTCAGTAACATAAGCTGCCAAATTTTGTAATTCTAGAATAATCTTCGCTAGCGTGGCATTCAGTTATCACGACGGCTTTCGAGCTTGTAGCCTTGATGCTAATTGCTAACTTACATAGCATCACGATTTCGTATAAAATATCAAGCATCGGCAGCTTGGTATAACAAAAATAAACTGAACCAAATAATAATTCATATCATACATTTAGGTTACAAAACAAAGATATTGACACTGCACTGCACAAGATAATATTGTGCAGTGCAAGAAATTAAGCATGCATACGCGATTCATATTTTATCAGTTCTTGTTAATCAAACTGTTGTAGCATGTGCATGTTCCATGACAATGATGAATAAATTAAATGAAGAGTGCAAGTTTTAAAACAGAACATTAGTATTAAAGTATTGATCAGATAGGAGAACATAATATGGATAAAAAAAAAAACTTTTAGAATAAAATTATTGTGCAATAAGTATTACAAGTAGTTCAAGTACAGTGTACAAGCATTGCAAGACTAAACACATAAAAGTATTTATGCAGTTACAGTACTGTAAATAAAGATTATGGCTTAATATTTACAACCAATGTAACTGCCTTCAATAATGGCTCTTCAGCATATAATATGTATAGAAAAAAAAAACTATTTTATTTATATTTTCACCAATGTAAGTAGGTTAACCATAACACTTTACACATCCAATCCTTTTTGTTCAGTTTAAGCTAGATGAGGCTGGAGATTCTTTGCCGACTACCCTGAGAAGAAAAACTAAAAAAAACTCAGAAGTCAAGTACCTTTCTAGGTCCATACAATCTGTACTGGTCAAATCATATATGAGAAACCATGTAGGTTAATCTCTGAGGTGACCTTTTGATTAAAATGCTACACAGATTTTAGTGGACCTATCCAGACAGTGCAAGCATTTGTCAGTTACTGTGTAGCTCAAACATAGACCTTTAAGGACCTTAAAGAATTGACAATATAATACCAGAGTAAGGACATTTGAGACGGCTCTTCTATCTATATTCTATAACAAATAGATAAGATGAGAACTCAAAAACGACTAGACCGATTTCAAAATTTTTCACCATTAGAAAGCACATTCACCCTGAGTAACATAGGCTATATTTTATCCCCATATTCCCACGGGAACGGTAACTACGCGGGTGAAACCGCGGGGCTCTGCTAGTAAATATATAAAAGTGAAATATGGACACAACCTGATTAACGATGCAAGTAACAATGGGATGTGGATTAGCTAAGCCTGGACAGATTTATATCCTTAATCAATATAAATATAAAAGGGAAATATATATCATTGATCAATCATGAAATCTTAGATACTATAACACCTACAAACTTAAAGGGCTTGCTCAGTTTGTTAGGGCTATTTGGCTTAACATGAACATTAAGTATAATATTTAATGACTAGGGTTTTTAATAGTTTATACCTAAAAGAAATGAATTATAGTAATAAGGTTGCAGGAGAGTGTAAAAATAGTTCATATTTAGCATGTCTATTGCTAAAACTTGTCGCTGAAAAAGTTAAAATTATGAATGTTTATTTTCCAAAATAAATCATCTGCCTTTTTAATCATGACATTATTTTATTTTGAATCCGGTAGTAACATTTCCTAAGGTCATTTAAATGGAAAAAATAAAACTAATATTTTTAATCCGAATGGTAAATTAATAAAATATCATCTAAAAAAATGGGCAGCCGGCCTAATATTATATTCATGCCTTGCCCAGCTTAAGTACCATATTGTGGTCATAACGTGAGCACAGCAACCCACCGTTCTTCGCCCTACAAGGCAATTGCAACAATATTGAGTAATTGCTTCTCTGCCTTGCAGATTATATTAAGTATAATATACCTATACGAAATATAATTTTCGGCTTATGTGCCTGCTTTGAATTTTTCCTGGTAATAGAGTGCAATTGCCAGATAAGGGTAATTTCACGTTTAACAAAACAGCGCCAGGGTCATCGTCATGAGCAGATTCAGTGTCCAAGGGTAAAGCCGGGTCGTCAATTAAAGTGGTATCAGAGTCCATTATAACTATAACAAAAACCAAAGACTTCGCAAAAATAACTGAAACAACATTCACAATACATGAGGACACTTCATAAATAATATTTTCATTTCTTTATCTAGATTTGTCATTATTGACAGTTAGTGTTGCCAGGTAATAAAAAAGAATCGATTCGACAACGATCAAACTAATACTATAATCGGATGTAAAATGATTTGATGGCCTAAAACGATGAGTGTTTTGTTTGTTTTTAATGTAATTAAAGGAACATAAGTGTAAAACCTTTTGAAAAAAAACTTGATTACAGATTTTTAAAAAAATACATACTTTTTACTCAGTTTTAGCAATCGATTATTATCTTTAATAATCGATTGAAATCACAATTATTATTAATGTGGCCACACAGAATCGGTCGCCAACCATAAAATGGCGACGCTTTTTAAACTCAATCGGCTTAAATACTTATTAAACGACTTGTTTTTATATTTAACTTCCTGCAACGAGAATCAAAAAAATATTAATTTTAGTTTTAATTATATTTTTTCGTAAAAATACTTTTCGCATAGCAACTTGTCCACGTTAAGCCAATAATGAGCAATACCCTTTGGCAGGTATGTTTCTTATAGGGTGTAGACATTCGCTACGAACGGATTTTTACGAAAAAGGGATAAAAGGGCGGTGGTAATTGTTTGTACTAAATCTGCCCGGGCAAAGTACTAGTATGTTGTATGAGAACCACGCAGATCTGTGTCTGAAATGGTCTTTTGAACCATTCAGTGCAAGTCTTTGTCATAAGATAACTTAAAATTACTAGTAGGTCTAAGCAAAATAACAGATAAAAATCTGTTGTATTTATATATGTTATCTTTTTAGCCTCATTAAAGAGCTGCTATAGAAAAGTGGCTTCTCAGCAATAGTTATAAGATATTGATGATAAAAGCTACAAAATACTCTCTTTTTGTTACAGAATTAGTAGACAAGTATCAATGGACAGCCTTGAAATACGCTACAAACTTTGACGAATTTCTGAAATGTAATGACAATGTTGACAGAATAAGTGAAAATGAAGTGACACCTGATGAATTTATAGAGAAATACGAAAAAATATACAAACCTGTAGTTATAACTAATGTACAGACAAATTGGAAGGCTAATCACAAGTGGACCTTAGAGAGACTTGCCAAAAAATATAGGAACCAGAAATTTAAATGTGGTGAGGACAATGAGGGATACAGTGTTAAGATGAAGATGAAGTATTATGTAGAGTACATGAGGACAACGACTGATGACAGTCCGCTTTATATTTTTGATAGCAGTTTTGGTGAACATGTGAGGAGAAAGAAAATTCTGGAAGACTATGAAGCCCCTTTGTATTTTAGGGATGATTTGTTTAAGTTTTGCGGTGAGGAAAGGAGACCGCCTTACCGCTGGTTTGTGATGGGACCACAGCGTTCTGGGACTGGCATCCACATAGATCCTCTTGGAACTAGTGCCTGGAATGCTTTGGTGTTTGGTCATAAAAGATGGTGCTTATTCCCGACCCAGACTCCCAGAGAACTGATCAAGGTGACTGGAGCAATGGGCGGGAAACAAAGAGATGAAGCTGTTACATGGTTCAAACTAATTTATCCTAAGACTCAATTAGATTCATGGCCCAAAGAATTTAAACCAGTATGTATTTGTTCTTTTATTAAGTCTTTTCTGTCCCTGTCTTGCATAAATGGCATTGCTCAACCTAGTTCAGGCATATTATTAATCATGTTCTGTATAAAAAAAAATGCAAGTTATTTTATTGTATATGTGCCCTGTTTTATAAATAAACAATATTTTTATTAAAAAAATATTATTATTATCAAAAAAGCTCTTATGTTGTAGTTATCTAATTTGAGAGCATAATCACTGGCAAATTGAACAAGAATATTTATGTCCAATCTCTCTTGTAGGTGGAGATTCTGCAGAAACCGGGTGAAACCGTGTTCGTGCCTGGGGGCTGGTGGCATGTCGTCCTCAACTTGGACGACACCGTGGCTGTGACCCAAAACTTCTGCAGTCGCACCAACTTCCCGGTCGTATGGCACAAGACTGTACGCGGCCGCCCTAAACTCTCCAAAAAGTGGATCAAAGTATTGGAGACCAAAGAACCTGAACTGTACAAGATTGCTAGTGGCATGGACTTGAGCCAAGGCACTGGTGTGGCTTCAGACAGCTCATCTAATAGTAGTTCTTCTAGCAGCGATAGTGATAGCAGTTCTTCCGAGAGCTCTGAAGAAGACAGCGGGCAGGAAAGCATCACTGCCCACAAGAAAAAGCGACGAAGAAAAATGTAAAGGACCAAAGCGCCTTATATCTTGCATAGGTAATCATGAATACCAAGATTCATAAAGAGGTAATATCAAATAGAAAATTTTATATCATAAGTGTAAGCCTGTTTTGTATTACTAGAGATAATATCTAATGAATTTTTACCTGTTGTTTTCATAGTAAACAGTATATTTCTTTTGTTAACTGACAACACATTCTTTATGAATAAAGTATTATCATATATTTTGATTGTTTCATTACATTGTGCAAATATAATCCTGTAAAGATCTGGTTTACTGGATTCTATGCGAGTACACGTAGCGCACTCGTATCAAGGTACGCGGCTCTTTAGGAGAACGAGGGCCAAATAAATAAACGCAAAAAATATCAAAGTATGTACATGGCTCTACGATTGCATGTAGCTCTCTACGATTGCATGTAGCTCTCTACGATTGCATGTAGCTCTCTACGATTGCATGTAGCTCTCTACGATTGCATGTAGCTCTCTACGATTGCATGTAGCTCTCTACGATTGCATGTAGCTCTCTACGATTGCATGTAGCTCTCTACGATTGCATGTAGCTCTCTACGATTGCATGTAGCTCTCTACGATTGCATGTAGCTCTCTACGATTGCATGTAGCTCTCTACGATTGCATGTAGCTCTCTACGATTGCATGTAGCTCTCTACGATTGCATGTAGCTCTCTACGATTGCATGTAGCTCTCTACGATTGCATGTAGCTCTCTACGATTGCATGTAGCTCTCTACGATTGCATGTAGCTCTCTACGATTGCATGTAGCTCTCTACGATTGCATGTAGCTCTCTACGATTGCATGTAGCTCTCTACGATTGCATGTAGCTCTCTACGATTGCATGTAGCTCTCTACGATTGCATGTAGCTCTCTACGATTGCATGTAGCTCTCTACGATTGCATGTAGCTCTCTACGATTGCATGTAGCTCTCTACGATTGCATGTAGCTCTCTACGATTGCATGTAGCTCTCTACGATTGCATGTAGCTCTCTACGATTGCATGTAGCTCTCTACGATTGCATGTAGCTCTCTACGATTGCATGTAGCTCTCTACGATTGCATGTAGCTCTCTACGATTGCATGTAGCTCTCTACGATTGCATGTAGCTCTCTACGATTGCATGTAGCTCTCTACGATTGCATGTAGCTCTCTACGATTGCATGTAGCTCTCTACGATTGCATGTAGCTCTCTACGATTGCATGTAGCTCTCTACGATTGCATGTAGCTCTCTACGATTGCATGTAGCTCTCTACGATTGTACTTAGCTCTCTCTCGCTACGATTGTACGTAGCTCTCTCTCTCCACGATTGTACGTAGCTCTCTCTCTCCACGATTGTACGTAGCTCTCTCTCTCCACGATTGTACGTAGCTCTCTCTCTCCACGATTGTACGTTGCTCTCTCTCTCTCTGCGATTGTACGTAGCTCCCTGTCTATCTCTACGATTAGGTATTATATCTTTCTTTGATTTTTTATGTATCAAAGGTACTTAAATATTTCGAAGTGTACTTCTATTTCTTACTGAAAGTAAATATACAGAGTTTTCTAATAGTGAAGTGAGAGTTTGCGTGTACATTCAGATAACAATTGTATGAATAATGCCCGTGAAGTCTGCTACTTTTACGACATGAAAATACTAACATACTTAAAATATTTTTTAATTAGCTTAGTATTTACTAGGCAAAATTTAATCTAATAAAATATAAACCAATGTAATAAAATAATGCACAATCGAATCAGAAGTTATTTCATTTCATTTACAAAAATCTATGAAATATCTATGGCTTATACCAAAATCAATAATTGTGCGCATCACTAAAAACGTCACATTCCGCGTCCGCAACTGGCACTCAGGTTTTATAGTCTATAGTTGAGCAGCCATTTGTTATCCTTGCCAAAGTTCCCGTGTAACGTCTGATCAAAATGCTGAAATCAACTTCTGGTGTACTGGTCAATGTCTTGAGAAAATCCCTGTTGCCGGCGGCCAGGGTCAGCGCTGTACCCCTGCGGCGGTCGCACCAGATCGTTGAATCCGATGAGGAATTTGATACCAAGTGAGGCCCTTGTCGGAACTTTTGACGTTATGTAACTGAAAATTGTGATAATCTCGTCGGTGATTTACAGATTTCAACATGTTTTAGTGATGTTCTATTGTACGGCTGACTTGGTGTTCTTTTCTCTACCTAAATTACAAATTCCTCGATAGATTTTCTTATTGGATGTGATTTGAAATCGTCATGAGTAATTTTTATAACCTCTGTTCAATAATTGTTTTCCTTGTTTTTGATTCAAGTGTTGCGTAGAATAGCCTTGCTAAAGGCTTTGGAAATTTACTTGATGAGATAGCAAATAATTATAGGTTATGGATTTTTGCCATTTAGGCCACATCACCACAGTTCTATTGTCTGTCAGCCATTCGGTAAACAAATCTAAGCTCTGTCTACCCATGTAAGATACCTAAAATTACCCTCAGACCAATAAACTGATTTAAATCACCATTCTTGTATTCCCAGATATCATGGTAATATGGAACATTTATCTATTAAACTGATAATGGTTTTTAATAATAGTGCAGGAATTCTTAATTTCATCAAATTTCTTACAGAATAATGTGCATTGGTGTTTCCCTATATTTGAATATTTCTAGTTAGGATGTAAAATTAACCCTATGACTAAGGGAATAAAGTGCAAAAATTGATCTCACTTTATCACAATAATTACCTGTTATAAATTAGCCACAATAATTCTAAAATGGAGAGAAATTAAAGTTTTTTCTTTGACCATTCATGTTTTCAAGAGGATTCTCATCAGTTACACATTAAGTAAAACTAATATTTTTAATACTGGTTCCTACTACTATCAAAATCAGCTTACTGTAGAACTAAGAAAAAGATGACCACAAGTCTTTTGTAGCCCTCGCTGTAGATACAGAAATTAATTTAAAAAATCTGTCCCATTTATCCTTATTAGATAAAAAGGCAAGGTATAATATTAATCACGTTTTTTTTTATTTTCTTTCAGATATGAGTGCTTCTTCAACAGGAAAGACATTGACGGATGGGAAATCCGCAAGGGCATGAACGACCTGTGCGGTATGGACCTTGTCCCCGACCCAAGGATCATCAGGGCAGCGTTGCACGCATGCAGGAGAGTCAACGACTATGCCCTCGCTGTCAGGTTCATTGAGGCCTGCAAGGACAAGTGCGGCAACAAAGTCAATGAAATCTACCCTTACATTATCCAGGAAATTAAACCCACATTATGTGAACTTGGCATTGAAACACCAGAGGAGCTCGGCTACGACAAACCAGAACTAGCTTTAGAGAGTGTTTATGACATGTAAGGTCACCGTTAAATATCAAATTAAGCTGTAGAAAATTTGTATAATAGTTTTGTTGCCGAGTTTTTATTTTATTTTTAATTGTGGAAAGCTGTGTCTTCAATTAGGGATATTCTTGGTCCACCATTCAAAAAATCGACATGCATATATTATCTAATGTGTAAACATTAGAAGAATACGATGATATAATTATGAATGTTGTTTCATTTTTCTATGTTATCTGTCGTCCCTTTTATACAATTTCCTTGTCCATTCTTAGTACATGTACTTATTAGTATTATCAATGAAAAATATTATAGCATTACATAACTTTCTTTTTGTAAGTGCATAGTATTTTATGAATAAAGTAGATGTGGGTTTTGTTAAAAAAAAAAAAAACTTGTTTATTTGTATCAATTGCATTATAATAATTTGATAACAACAACTTAATTGTTACTTATTGTGTTAAATAGCACACGACATTATTAGCAACACATGTATAGTAAGGTAGGTAACACGTTTGTTTCAGCTATGGACTGAGATCCCGGAGCTCCCAAACCTTATTGATTTAGTCACTAACAAAATGTGATTGAGTAGTGTTAGTATGTACTTTTAACTTACGCATACTTGCTAGCTTGGGCTGACGGCATGACTAACAGCATTACAGTACTCTAAACCACATATTTTATTAGTGAGAAAATAAGTAGAGATGTACCGATAGGCTGACTAGCCTATTAGTCGGTTGTAAAGAGGACGATTACTCGGCCTAGCCGATCACGGTTTTGGGGATTTCTGTGATGCTTCATATACAACTGATTCGCGCGCAAGTCGCCACCGCTGACTGAGCGTGTAAATTTCGAAAATTTGTCTATTGAAGAGTGGAAAATACTCAGAAAAAACATAGAATTTCTGAAGCCATTTGAAGAGATTACCAAATTTATAAGTTCAAGTTGCTCTTCGGTGTCTGAACCTCATCTGAAAACCGTAAGAAATATTTAGAAATATACAATGATGAAAACAAAGAAATCAAGGAAAATGATTTGAAGAGTAGGTTTTTATTTAATGTAATTCCCCTGGCCCTACATAATTTTTTGAGAAATATAAAGTAAGCCGGATAGTCGGCGGTCTTTGCCGAATAGTCACCGGCTACAATAGTGACCGGATAGTCGGCATTGTCAGTTACTGTGGCTTTGTCGACTAGCCGGAACATCTCTAAAAATAAGTAAAGTTCTGGGGGCTCTGGGATCAAGTCCATTAAAATGTGCAAACATCGGTCGCCACGAATATAATAAGTTACTAACAATACAATGACCTCGTCAGCGGGCAGAAAATTTTCGCCTAGCACCTACATCATCCCACCCCAGCCAGTCTATCATAATAATTTGTACCTACACTACAGGAAGTGCATTTTTGCATTGATAGCCAGTTTTCAATGTAATCTTGCAATCCAATTTAGGTCTGGAACTCTGGACTGAACTGGAATATTCTAATCGGGTATTTGAACTGCGTCCAGTCCTCTTTACGTACCTACTAATGTTAACCTACATTTTTCAGTCTAGCACCACGATCGAATGACTGAATCGTGTAAATGGCCAATCCAATAGGTAACCTATTTCTTTCGGAGATTATTTTTTTACAACAGACTGGAAGTATCAATCTTGTTTCTGAATTGTGGTGTGCGTTACTCCAGCAAAATAATTCTATATCGGCAACTCGAGGGGTGGGTACCGACTGTTTGCGTACTTGGTCCTTCTTGGTCTTACACTAGTTACTGGTTCTTTGGTACTTTCTACACCGTAAGCGTGTACTCTATCGTGCTTACAATGTTGGATATTTTGCTAATTTTCATAGATAATGAGTTTCGCAGTTCGAATTTCTCATTTCATTCCCTGGGTCTTCGACAATTGTCTGCTACTACCTACCTGTTAAATTAGATAGGTACGTCGATATGGCACATACACTGCATTGAATATTTTCGACAAGTAGTGACTCCACCATGGGTTGCAGGCCCACCGTCCCTTTATAGTGTATCATGCATGATATTATAGTTTTCAAAACCACAAAAGCATAGCTTTTGACACAATTACACCCATGTACGGATGCTTTTTACCAGACAGCCCCAGAAACAGTAATTAACTTTATTAGAACACCATCGCAATTAAAAAACTTCAATACAATCTTTTTAGCCTCTTATCCATGATCAAGCTGGTGGATAAGTGGTGATCTGTGTCTCAGTGGAATTAATTGTGAAGCTATTTTTTAAATTTGAAAATTAAAATAATATATCTAGTTTTAATTTCCGCGAATATTAGTGGGTTGCAGGTATGCACATCCCTCCCGCCCGCTATATTATGCACATGCAAGATTACAAGGCAAATGCAAGGATTTTATGCACATGCAGGAAGGCAAAGCAAAACCCAACACGTGTTTCGCCTCTCCACGAGGCATCCTCAGGGGACACGGTATTGGTGTTGGGTTTTGCTTGACTCAATCAATTTTGCTATTTCTTAACACAAAAATGAACTGTGCTGGCTACGCCTTAGTTTTGGTTGGATAGGCATGAGACCTCTCGACTGCAGAAACAAAATACCTTTACTGATTCAAGCAGGTACGTATCTAAGTCTTATATTATATGACATTAGCATAGAACAATCAATATTCTCATGGAACTGAACCTGGTCTGCGCCTACCAGAAAAACCCTTAATAAGAAAAACAAGCAAGTGTACGTAAATACTTTAATGATTGCCATATTCACACAGTCATACCATTATTTACAATCACAAATTGTACTTAACAACAAAATTGTGCTATATCATGCTATCATAGAGGATAAAACATGAACGCCCTTTGGTAAATTAAACAAAAATAAAATATGGATAAAATCAAACAAATCTAAAATAAGTAAAACTATTCGCTCGTGTCTTATGCACAAAGTATGCATTAAATTCCTCACATCATAATAAGTTCTTTTGTACTTTTCTATGACCTCTACCTTATTTATTAGTCCCAACTATAAATCTTAACATTTAACTTGAATTACCTACATATGAAAACCTATGATGTAGGCATATTGAAAAGAAATCCCGATGATGAATGTTGGACAACATTGACACTACGTTTTCACAAGATTTCTGAAAGGATGGACCAAGTAAAAATGTTCTCATATACCGTCAAACTTGTCTCCAAGGCCGGTATTTGTATTTTCTTAGTTTGGCGGCAATTGCATGCAGCACTTTTTGGTGTTAAATATCCTTTCAGCAACCAGGTGCTAGTTTTGTATAGACACCACAAAACTGAGAGAAGTCTTTAAATTTCTAAGATTTTAAACACCGATAAATACTAACGTCGTCATCTACGTAGTGACCCTGCGCAGGAATAGTATAATATTGTTGTTTTAACGAATTTACTTTACAGAGGACAAGTTAAATTACATTTATTTTACAAAACTTACATTTAGAAAAGTTTCGGTAAAGTTCTTAAATATATTTCACTCGGACTAGAATAGGTTTCCTTTGACTTGGTTTAGACTAGAATAAATAATAAATAGGTTGGCGTAACAAACATAAGATAAATTAAACATAAACAACAATTGTACACAACAAACTCGCATCAATAAAATTACAGGAATGTATATGATTATTACGTTAAGTATATTTATATGAAACTCCTTGCACGCTCGCCTTGGTTACTTCTACCGCACAAGAAATTATCTATACAAAATAAACGCGGCTGGTATATATTGCACAAATCTGTTCCCACCTATCGTAGATTTGCATCTAAAATAAATTAGTCTTATTTTCACATATCAATAAATAAATAAGTTACATATTTCGAAATAATTTAAATAATTTAAATCCCATTTCATGGCAAAACTTTAAGCCTAATAATGGTAAATTTATTTCTAGAATTCAAATTCACTCCGAAATCACTGGACATCATTGCTATACGATAACAAGGTGTTCCGGCCGGTCCGCACAAACGTCCAATCTGAAGCGCAGTGAATGTAGCGCGCGGGTTGCGCCACAGGCGACTTTCGTTTATTAAATTGTTTTTGGACTTCACTATTTGACGGTAACACTGGAGTCCATTATTCTAGAATAACAATAATAGCTGGGAGCACGCCTCGCCTTCCGAGCCGCGTGGTGCATTCGAGTCGCCACCTTAGGTGTGTATTAATGGTCAATTTTGGAATAATTATAAAACGCATTTGGATTTGCGTGTGAAGTCAAATATCATAACTGCGTAGGTTGGGTAGTGGGGGGTGATGTAGGGGTTATGCGTCGCTCATCAGTTCGGGGCAGTCCGAGGCTCCGTCCGGCGGCGGGCTGTTCGCCACCAGTGTTAGTAGCTAGGAATCTGTGACGACCGCATCACGCTCGGCTTTAACTTGCTGTAACAACAAAACTATAAGCATTAGAAAAACCTATTAGTAGTGATAAAATGGATGAATATAATACGGTTAGCGTATTTAAGTAATTGAGTACCGTCCTATAGCATCAGTATGGCACGGATAAGTGATAAACTGATAATAAATTAAGATTATTTATTAGTCAAACATAGATAAGCTACAAATCAAGTATTAGATTGCGGACTATGTAGTTTAGTTACTTTTTATCGTCGTTTACCGAAAAGGTTCTTCTATGAAATGACAAATCAGTTGTATAATTTTAAGTTGTGTAATGTGGTATTCTGTTTTTCAATTTATCCAGTTGCAATGAAGTTTAATTTTCTTCCCACTTTATTTGGTAGCTTGTCCATAGTTATCATGGTTAAAATAACTTTCCAAATTAATATTTCCAACAACATTTTGATGGTGGAAAAAAAGCTGCTACCACTCCATTAAACCTTCTTGAAGGCTGGCTTTGTATGCTGGCGTACTGACCATGGCCTTGCTGAGCACGGTGGCGTCCTTGAGGCTGAGCACCTGCAGCACCTGCGCCTCGCCGCCGCCCTGCAGCATGACCTGCGCCACGCCGCCGCCCATCGAGATCGTCTCGATGCCCTCGCCATTCTGCTCCACCTGATTATGAAACTTTAATATACATTACACAGCGCTTTATGATCATTAATCGTTTCTGATAGACCGTGACTATCTATGACCATATGTATACCAACATGTCGATACCAGAAGTATCAATTAACGTAAGGGACATTTAACCAAAAAGCCGAAATGTTCCTTATGACTGTTAGTATAGGGCACATTTATTTTAAATGCCGATGTCTCCTAAGTTAATTCAAATTTCCGGTATCGATGTTTTAATGCCGTTGAAAAATACATAAATCAACGCGGATTGACAAAATTTCTAGAAGATGCAATCTAAGCTAATTAAGCCCACGGTGAACTTTATCGTTCTGGCTACGTACTTTATTTTAAAGCAGTTTGTTGGGAGGAAACTCAACTTTATAGTTATGTTTGTACTTTATATATGAACTTTATTGTACTTGAATTTGTTATGGTGCACAATACAGAATTAAGAATTGTTTGTGCAACCACCACTGCTATACGCTTCGCCGCAGTAATCCTTCAAACAGCTGGGCTGCATTTAAACTGCACGCGGCTTTAATTCAAAATCTTAGAAGATATGTTAATACAAATCAACCAATGTTGTGGTGGATTAGAAAATTAACGACAGCAAAGTTTATGTTCCTTTGTAAACAAAATGTATGGACCGATAGATACATTTTTTTAAATGGTCACTGAAAAATTAACTTGTTGACAGTAAGTCACAATGAATATAAATTAATTTCGATTTCGGATACAAGTGTAATGACAAGGAAAATGAATGAACATGAACCGCTATTCTTATCAGCAAATATTTCAAATACGTACGTACGGTAGCTGTGGGCGATAGGTACAACACAATTCATTGACATGATACAAGAAGAGTTCATAAATAATGGTCGTACACATCAGCAGGCAATACGATAGGTAAACTCGGCCAGCACAGATACAACTTCAAACTGCTCAATTTTTTGATAGTAAACTATTACAATAGAGTTCCAAATAAAAGAGACAATTTCGTGTGGAGTGCATCAAATAGCTTGTCCAGGCTATTGCTATTTCATACTCTATTTCAATCGCCATTGGGTTCATTATTCGATGACAACTGTTCGAGCAGTTAACAGGAGTATCAGCGTTGACCATAAACCAATAAAAAAAAATGGTTTTGCTAAAACAAAAAGTGGTATCTAATATAATGAAACGGCATCTCAAATAAAAACTCAAAATACACACCTGTCATGCAGACACACAGTGAGCAAGCTCCGCCTCGTGCAAATAAAACAACACGCTACATTCACGTATTTATTACGGCGGCAGGCGCACACGTAAACAAAAGATAAAACCACTCCGAATCTGATGCAACACTGAAAATAATAAACACCAACGTTCATAGCAGACGCGGTCAGAAAACGCGAGGAAAAATAAATATAATATTTATTTTTTATTTATGGCAATAAGTGCCAATATTGACGATTCTGTCAATATCATAGTATTATGGAAAATCGAGTTAAGGCGATACCCCGACCAAAACCTTGCGATAGTGCGTTTTTTTCGCTATTTAGAGTCTATTAGCTAATTAGTTATGAGAAATAATCTACATGTAAAAGCACATTATTAATGTTCCATGTCTTATCATCACATTCCTCGTTCTAATTTGTTTTTATGTGTTATAAATAAATATAAAATCTACTTTTAAAAAATGACTGAAATTTTTGATTTTCGCATCTGTTGCTAAATGCAACGCTCTAATCATTTGAGGATTACACTAATGGATAGATAATTTAAAAATCTATATTATACACGTTTTATTTCATTTCAAAAGATCGCTTATCTTTCTTAATCAAAATAATTCCAAAAATTGTTAATTCTATGATAAAAGATGCGCAGGGTGCGGTCGGCAAAGACGGAACGAATGCTCAAGGTTATTTGGTCAGGGAAACGCCATAAGCCTTGTATAAATTAGGCAACATTTGCCGTGCAACACGTGATATTCAACCTGTTCGGCAACGTTGCACAACAGCGCCAGCTGGCGCGAAAACGTTACTAAATACGAGTTGCTCGCTGCCGTTAAACATGATGAGCAACATGTCAGTTCGGCTGTGCTACGGAAAAACAAAGCAACCGACATATTTTTCAAATATATGTCGGTTGCTTTGTTTTTCCGTAGCACAGCCGAGTTGTTGCCAAGTGGTTACTCGGTTATAAACCAACTAACAAACAAGAAGACGTTTCTGTTTCATCAATAATGATATTTGAATTGCAAAGCTTTGCTTTCTCTTGAAAAATCGTGTCTATCGTTTCAAGAGGGATATCTATATCTGAACACTCTTTTCAAAATGGATACTTTTTCGAACGACCTAAGTTCGGTGAAGCAAAGCTAACGATAATGAATTATTGGCAGTTGAATGTTCCGTCCTACTCTCACATGTAAAGACCGCAGCTGCTGAGTAATTACGTTGTGGTGTAATCCTAGATCAAATAAATTGGTTGTCGGTGTTGCATCAAACTACATACACTATAACAATACTACAACACAAAACATAACGAGCTTCAACTGGAAATAAAACTTTAAAACAAAATGTACAAGCTGTACCTCAGAAATTGTACTTTTTAAATAACTGTATCATAAAATGGGGTCGTTACACAAGGTAAAAGCCAATGTAGACATATTCTGAGGCACAAAACATAACAAAATAAGATATGAACTGAAATTAAAGTGTGAATTAAATATGTGATGTACTAAAACATTTGCGTTATCTTTGGTAGTAGGCAATTATTATGGCAGTACTATGGCAAATTCCATTGAATACACATATCATAAGGCTATAAAGAAATATTTTCAGTCATATTTTATAGCCAAACTTATTATAGGCAGTCAACAACATCAATAAAGCATTTTTCTTTTGCAAAATCATGCACAACATAAAAATAATTATTCCTTAATGTTACAAAATTACAATATTGTTGTTTTACACAATTTTTCTAGCATGACACACTAGCTCAACTTTACACAAAGTGGTAACTTCACAATCTCACACACACATAGTAAATTTTCGACATATATACAACGTCGGAAAAAAAAAAAAACTCAACTAAATATAATGTGGAATCAAACAAGCACTATGTGCAAAGAAAAAATAAAACATGTGAATAAATTAATACTAGGCCTGGTTTGGCAGATGGTTAATACGCTTTCATAATCACTAAGGTTTTGTATTCATATACTAACACTACCGAAACAGGTTCTCCTTCACTAGACGGGAGGTGGCGTCTTATTATGAACAATACTTCATTCACAATAAGATTAGACATTGAAACTTTGTTTACAGTCCGTTCAAACGATTTTAACTTCTATTCCGTAGGCATAAGGATGCCATTAAAAGCAAAAACGTGATTATAATACCAACTGTTTACTGCAGCTACCATGTGTCATGCCACCAACGCAGTAGAAGTCAAAATCGGTTGAACGGACTGTAAACAATTTTGTTTCAATGTCTAATCTTATCGTGAATGGGGTATAATGTAATCAAACAAAGGCATGACTACTAAGAATCTTTAGAAAGCGTATGTACCGGCAACAATAAGGCGATAAATAAAGACACTATTACACAAAAACCATGCATATTTGGCAGTAGCTAGCTTACTCATAATAACATTTTGGTAACACACATAAATTCTCTACTTGTCAATTAATAATAAAATCACTGTTTTGTAATAAGCAAGATAAAATAATACTTCCAATTTCACAAAGTATTGTTATAAAGAAAAAAGCATTTATCTATATTATTCTATCATAATCCGTCAGAAATTGTCAATTTACTTTATTGAATATTCAAAAGAACATTTCGTAGTTTGTATATTTTGTCAAATAATAAGGCTTGCCTACTAACTGGACATCATCAACAGTCTATCACTGGGGGCACTAAAGGCCATATTATGTATTTAAAAATCAAATATTAATTAAATATTGCTGTTGAAAAGGCTTACTTTCAGTTAACTTTTTCAGAAAGCCGTCCTTCCATAAATAATTTGACTAAACTATTAACAATAAAAGCCTAAGCACTCGAGATCGACGAACATACTAGTTTATTCTCTATTTACAAAATATCACAAGTCACTAGGACTTTATTTCACAATGAAACACAAATGGCACTCATTCTCGAACTAAGTTCCTATATTTATATATTATGCTATATACTCTCTCTTTGGGTAAATAGAATATTTTGGCAGCATATTGCAAAAGTGGACGAATTATTCCGACTTTACATATCTTAAAATTAATACTAATTAAATAAATTATTGTGTCGTTTTGCATCTAACAACAGTTGTTTTAATAATACTATCGTACTTTTTGTACCTTTGACTTAGAATTCTTAAATTAAGCCTTATACCAGGTTCTTTGGAGTAAATCTCTAGAGGAACTCAAGTTTTCTTCCTTTTTGGCAAAACAAAAGTTGCGATTGCTATGTTAAGTTCCAAACGTTGAACTAGTTATATAGGAAAACAAAACCCTGCAGAATAATAATACTTGGAATACGTGACTGCTTAGAGTATGCACACGTGCATTTATGAATGTTGGGTCTACGCAGAGTTACTACTAAATTCTGAACTGCAGTTTTTACTGTGCAAGAAACAAGAGTAATCAAGTGCAAACTCAAAAAAAAAAAATGTAATGTATTGAGGGTTGAAGAGTGAACTAAACATTGTTACAACTGGTAACTATTTTAGCGTAGCAAGCAGAAAAACAGGCGGCAAACGCTAAGTAAAAGAGCAGGGCGTGTGAGGTGTAGCAGGCGCTAGGCGAGCTCGAGCGCTAAGCGGGCTCGAGCGCTAGACGAGCTCGAGCGCTAGGCGGGCTCGAGCGCTAGGCGGGCTCGAGCTTGGGCCGCACCTGCACCAGCGGCGCCACGCACACGCCGCCGTCCTGCGTCTGCATGGACGAGATCATGGACTGGTACACGGACGCCGACACCGGCACCGTGATCACCCCCGACACCGACACCGGGTACGCTGCAACCAAACGTTCTTACTGACTTACTGACACTACATCATCGCTTGCCTATTCTTTTTGAGTATTATGCCATCTAGTGTTGTAAATTTGAAACTTTTACGTTGTAAATATTTGACCTGTGCTGCCTACATCTGTACCTATACTTCCTGCACCCTCAGTTTAGGTAAACGTGCAGAAACTATAGGTGGCAGCACAGACGCGTCAATGTCAAGTATATTTTACTTATCAAGTTTCAAATTTAGATGCGCTAGATGGCACAGTCTACTTCGTGCACGTTTCCCTAAACGGAGGGTGCAAATACATATTTACAACGTAAAAGTTTTACATTTGCAACACTAGATGGTATGCCATCTAGTGTTGCAAATGTGAAACTTTTACGTCTACGCCGTGTACGTCCCATATCCCAACGTGCACGGCGTAGACTATGCCATCTAGTGTTGCAAATCTGAAACTTTTACGTTGTAAATATTTGACCTGTGCTGCCACCTATACTTCCTGCACCCTCCGTTTAGGGGAACGTGCACGAAGTAGACTGTGCCATCTAGCGTTACAAATTTGAAACTTTAAGTAAAATATACTTGACATTGACGCTTCTGTGCTGCCACCTATAGTTTCTGCACGTTCCCTATAGTCTAAGTAGAAGTTGAGCACCAGTATTTTACATGGAGCCTATCTATCCTCCACAACCCGGTTACAAATTCACTGACTCAGCTTTTATCAGTGGTTGCCACTGCACCACCACACTGGTGTCGTATAAAAAAAAACGCGTCATACGACACGGAGGGATTAATATCCCTCCGGACTAGCTGTGTTCGGTCGTGTCCGGACGCATATAGTACATCACAATCATACCTAATGGCTACTCAAAACACTCCGCAATTCGGTGTGTAGTAGTAATTTCATGTGACAGCCGGGGTGACTAATGTAGGTGAAGTTCTCAGATAGTGAAACTATGGGCGCTGTGGATGAGAGTGTGCGTACCATGTCCGTCCTCGCCGGTGAGTATGATCTGGCCGTCGTGGTTGAGCGTGGCCTCGGCGACGGCGTTGAGGTCCACCGACACCGCGCCCTCGCCCTCCAGCGACTGCAGGTGGGCGCCGCCCTCGCCGCTGTGGATCTGTGCAACAAGTACCGACATGTGACTCGAGTCACCGACACAACAAGCCTGCTTGCACTATAAATCACTAGATGTTTACTGTTGACACATATTTAAATCATTATCACGCCTGCCATCTTCAAAAAATAATCAGACAGAGAACAATGTTTAGAATTTGTTTGTTTATTAGTGCACGCAGCACCTGCTGCAGTTTACGAATAATCTGCCTTTGCTTCGTTCTTGTTCATGACACGCAAAAACATATTTTTGCTAGCGCAATTAAGTGACCAGACTTGAGATTTGTAACAAAATAAATGCTGAGAAAAGGAAAAATTTAGAGTTTCAATGAAAAGCCTCTGGCGAAATTCGACGTTAGACGTCGTGCGTAAAATATAATAAAAACATCAAAGTACTAACCGCATTCTGTACTATACCTCATCAATCTCATAACCGTTATTCAGTCGATAGTAAGCCTAGCTTATTGATGATGATGACGACAGAATCATTGCCGAATGAATAGGTGCCGTCGAGCAGGTTGTTGAGCTGGACCTGGATGAGCGATAACCTGGTACGTACCACCTGCGCAGTGGTGCCGTCGGGCAGCGTGATGATGGGGTTGTTGAGCTGGACCTCGATGAGCGATAACCTGGTACGTACCACCTGCGCAGTGGTGCCGTCGGGCAGCGTGATGATGGGGTTGTTGAGCTGGACCTCGATGAGCGATAACCTGGTACGTACCACCTGCGCAGTGGTGCCGACGGGCAGCGTGATGATGGGGTTGTTGAGCTGGACCTCGATGAGCGATAACCTGGTACGTACCACCTGCGCAGTGGTGCCGTCGGGCAGCGTGATGATGGGGTTGTTGAGCTGGACCTCGATGAGCGATAACCTGGTACGTACCACCTGCGCAGTGGTGCCGACGGGCAGCGTGATGATGGGGTTGTTGAGCTGGACCTCGATGAGCGATAACCTGGTACGTACCACCTGCGCAGTGGTGCCGTCGGGCAGCGTGATGATGGGGTTGTTAGGGTCGACCTGGATGAGCGACACGCTGCCGTCAGGGTTCGTGATGGTCTGAAGCACGGCGGGTGCGTACTGCGACATCTGTGGGGTGTATGTGATAATATTTTAAGTTACTTCATTATCCATAACATTTCATGACTTGAAAGTAGACTTTTTGCTTTTTCTGTGTACAAACTTTGAGACATTGCATTGCACATAAGCGCATTAGAACACTTTTTATGCAGCATCTTGATTAAGTGTTTGCAGATGCCAAGTTATCACGCGTAAACACGCAAATATTCCAGCAAGCAATATTTTAACGCCCCACTTAGCAGGCGCAGATCCAGTCCTCAAAGTTAAAGATTCCAGCTGTGCGCAAAGCCGTGGGCCGAACAGTAAATGAATAAACCTGTAATACGTTAGTTTATTCGCTCACGAAAATTACAAAAGTAAATGTCTGTTTGTTTACACAACACAGTGTCACATTTAGACTAAACTACTGAACCGATTTTAATGATATTTTAAAACTATAATTTATATTTGAGGTGCTTACTTAAATTAATGATTCAAGCTTTATTTTCTTTTTCGCGAAAAAATTGATTCATCGATATCCAGGTTCACATTTTTATATATTTAGATCTAGCCCAGGCAATCTTTTCTA
Organism: Hecatera dysodea; assembly: GCA_905332915.2. Taxonomy (NCBI): domain Eukaryota; kingdom Metazoa; phylum Arthropoda; class Insecta; order Lepidoptera; family Noctuidae; genus Hecatera; species Hecatera dysodea. Next base: position 23,203,952 of record HG995287.1, on the reverse strand, counting down.
TGCCATTGAAGAACGCAACCAAGATTTTATTCTGCGAAGTAAAATCTTGATTGCGTTCAGAGAAATAGAGATCGTTTCTCTCTGCGGCAGCTTTGGAGTTAGTAGTAAAGTTGCCAGTAATTCAAGTTTGTTCTTTATGTTAGGATACAAATCTTGGTCGCTTGCTTCAATGAGCTACCGATTTTGGTATGGCGGAATTGTTTTCACATTCGCTTTTCCATTTGGCCATACAAACTCGGTTTTTATCTATAACTTTGCAGTTGAGTTACTATCGTTAATGAATAGCCGGTACATGGGTGTCGAAAGTCTATTAGGGTTGTGGGCATGCCCACCGTACCCACAAAGGTGGATCCGTACTTGCCACTTAGTTATTGCGTTGCGTATGGGTAGTACAGAAATAGCCACAAAAGACAATTTTTTCATGAAAGTTTACCTTTTTTATTTATTTTTTACATGCACTTTGTATGGAAAAACGCTGACGCACACATTGTGTATTAGATTAGAGTTGTGGACGAAACGAATATTTATATAGCACTTCCGCTATAGTAAGTACCGTGAGTATATAAAATATAACAACAGAACATTTAACATTGCCTAGAACATTACACGCATCCACAAAACATGCATGAAGATGCTATCTCCCTAAAATTGAGAAATTTTCGAACGAAAATCTATTTATTCCGCCAGAAAATACGTACAAAAATAACAGAAAGAATTGCTAATAGTGGATTAGTAAGGGGCCATAGCTTTCCATGGTAGCCTATTCTACAACAGTACTTTATAGTATTCTTGTTCATCAAAGCACAATAATCTCGATAAATATCTACACTAATATTATGAAGACGATATTTTTGTATGTGTATGTTTGTGATGAATGAACTCAAAAACTAATGTGCCGATTACAAAAACTCTTTCACCATTTGAAAGCTGCATTCATCCTGAGAAACATAGGCTATATTTTACCCCCGTAGTGCCACAGGAACGGGAACTACTTGGGTGGAACCGCGGGGCACTGCTAGTTTATTATATAGATAAATATCTATCTGAATATCTTCCGCAATATTTGTGGCTGCAAAGTGTCACAAAGCCGTACATCAACATCAGCCAGCGTCATCTGGTCGATGCAGACTTGCTGCGAGGTGAGCACGGCCTGCTGCTGCTGCTGGGAGCTGCGCCCCGCGCCCGACGACCCGCCCGACGACGAGTTCGAGCTCGCGTTCGGCATGCACGCCGAGATCTGCGCCACACCGGGATGTCGACCCAAGCGACCATGTATGGCGTGACGATATTAGGGCAGCAAGAGGAGTTGCATGTGTCGCCGAGTTCCCACGAACATGTAGCGTAGGTTGTCCAGAATTTTATTGATCGTTTTGAAGTAGTATAGATTGTGCAAACATAAAATAAAAAGGGGTTACCATATCCAGGCAGCATTCCATGTGAGACAGCATTAAGAAACAGTAAATACAATTTAGAAAAATATATATATAAATATTATAAATTTTACCGTAAGAGAAATAGGTACATTGAATGTGCCCACCATTTTATGATATTCAATAACACAAGCTTAATTAAAAGGCAGTTCTATTTTCATTCAAAGTTCTTGTACTCATTACTAACGACTTCGTTAAAATAAAAGCTGAGTTAATCGATATACTTATATTTTTATCTACAATAATTCTGGCAACTGTTTTCCTCAAGGACTGTTTCGACTAAATAAGTAATATTTTTGTACCATTCCGTGTAATAAAGACGTAATAATCTAATAATAAGTTTGTAACAAATAAGCAACGTGGGCGTAACTTATTGTGTGTCAACCTCAAAGTAACAATGACGCACTTTTACGCCTTCAGGCACCAATCATTTATACCTAAAAATACGCCTACTTAGTGAGCTAAAAATATAACTTTAGTCTATGTGCGTGACTTCTAACGTGATGTACCTATTTATTTTAGCTAGGTATATAAATAATTTCAATATTAATACATAATTGATTTGTACATTTGTATGAAACAGGTCATTTTGGCTTAGTAGCATATAATATAAATTTTAAACTTCGAAGAAGACTTATCAAACGTTATAATAACGTGAAACAAAACTGATAGCGTTTCCATATTCAAAGGGTTCTGTTAGGCTAATAGTAGCCTAGCTTTTAGAAAGTTAAATACAAATAAGCAGATTAGTCTTACGGGCTGTGTCGGAGGTCCCTTCTCGTCGTCCTCCGTGAAGGCGGGCAGCAGGTCCTCCCGGCCGTGGTACTTGTAGCAGTTGATGACGATCTGACGCAGCGCGTGCGTCCACGACATCTGCAAACATTGTACACCTAATAAATACTATGTTTACTAAACGCCTATTGACTGTTATTTTAAACACAGTGCACCGGACGGGTGCGATCGTCTGGAACGGAGTATGTTTAGGGTGGGTCTATCCTTCTTGAATTCCTTCGATGTAGGCTGTGACCGACCCGACTGCGCCCAGAAGCGCTGAGGTCCTGTACCAGTACGGGTTCTTGTAATTCTCATGAATCGTTCTTCTTTCAAGTGGTCAAATATCCCGAAGACAGCAAGCTAAGCAGCGAATGCTTAGCTTGCTGTCTTCGGGATATTTGCGTACCAGGGATTAAGTGAAGATGCAGAAAATTAACCCTGCAGTTAACGATTTGTGGGAAATGGTTCGCGAAAAGTTTCACTATATCTACACCCCATTCACGATAAGATTAGACATTGAAATCCATCTTTTTTACAGTACGTTCAACCGATTTTGACTTCTATTGCGTTGGTGGCATGACACATGGTAGCTGCAGTAAACAGTTGGTATTATAATCACGTTTTTGCTTTTAATGCCATCCTTATGCGTACGGAATAGAAGTAAAAATCGGTTGAACGGACTATAAACAATTTTGTTCCAATGTCTAATCTTATTGTGAATGGAGTATGGTTATAGATTCAATTAATTTCTTACCAATCATTACAAATTCTATATTTAAAACTGATTACTATCGTACAAACTATTTTACTGTAATGAGAGAAAATCACTAACTGTTTTAAGTTTATTTTTAACTGTCATTTTAACTGACAGTTAAAGTTACACTGACAACATTTTCGGCTATATCTTAAATTATATTTAGTTTTGATAGGGGTTAATACACCTCTGTGTAGCCCGAGCCCGTGAGATTCCCCGTCCATTGGGGTAAAAACCACTCCTTCAACCCAGACCACTGGGGGTTTACATAAACGGAACTAATGAATTTATCTATGAGAACCTGTTTACTATTTGGGATTGTTTCTAGCCCTGAGAAAAAATCGTTTTTGAAAATCAAAGCCATTTTTACAAAATCCTATTTTGTGGCTGTAAGCCTTAATTATCTGTGGACTGCCGCTTATTTATCTGGATAGTACTCAGTGCCAGGTTCCCGGTTCAGGATCTAGAACCCGGAAACCTAGATATTTTCTATGTTTAGTAAATTAGGGTGTCTGTAAAGCTCATGTGTGTTAGTTTCCTATGTGTGACAGTGTGAATTCAATACCGTGTTACCTCCTAATTACTCCCTATTACTTTACTGGGTCAATGGTGAAAGCATTACCTTAAGGGGATGTGTGAGGGAGTTATCACCCTACCTATTTTATTATACTGCCCCAAGAATATCTTCCGTTTCAAGGGGAAATCAACACTACTGATTGAATTTAGATGTCAAAGTACATTTGCTAACTTATTCTATTACATAGGTACGTATGTACGCGAGTTATTAAACTATTTGTGACGCTCGCCGCGAACATATGTACAGTAAGGTAGGATTAAGTAGGATAATTTAAACGGAATGTTACGGTTATTATAGTCACTTGTGAATTGCAGAGAATTTGGTCAGTCAGAAAGAGGAAGTTAATGTGTACATTTCCATGAAGAAAAATATGCAAGAAATTCCATAGACACTTTTTAAAATTATATGTAGCTCCAGTATGGTCAGTATTCTATACTTATACCTATTTAGTTGTATCTTCGTGCTCCTTGAGAGGATAAGTCTCCAGACACAGATGTCAATCTACTTGTCAGTTAGAATACTGCGACAAGTGGGGTTTGATGTCTACCGAAATTCCGCCTCTTTAGTTTATAATATTAACTTCTGAAATAAAACACTCTTTACTAACCCTGACAATGAAAAACGTATCGAGAGCCTGCACTTTTCGACGAGCAAGCCTCCCATAAATAACTCGATACACTGTTGACAATCAAAACATGTGGCGATGCTTGGCGGAGTTAGTTGAGCAGTTGGCTTGCAGTTGGATGCTGGTGTAAAGTGTATGTAGGTATGAGTGGGTGGTGTTACCTTTACCTTTTGCTTCTCGTCCTCGGTGCGCGCGTCCATGCGCACGTTGGCCCACGGCAGGTCCTTGGGCCACCACGGCGGCCGCGTGGACTCGCGGCCCCAGCCCGGCTTGCCGCGCACTGCGCGCATGTACATACACGCTAAAATTACCTTTACCTTTTGCTTCTCGTCCTCGGTGCGCGCGTCCATGCGCACGTTGGCCCACGGCAGGTCCTTGGGCCACCACGGCGGCCGCGTGGACTCGCGGCCCCAGCCCGGCTTGCCGCGCACTGCGCGCATGTACATACACGCTAAAATTACCTTTACCTTTTGCTTCTCGTCCTCGGTGCGCGCGTCCATGCGCACGTTGGCCCACGGCAGGTCCTTGGGCCACCACGGCGGCCGCGTGGACTCGCGGCCCCAGCCCGGCTTGCCGCGCACTGCGCGCATGTACATACACGCTAACATTACCTTTACCTTTTGCTTCTCGTCCTCGGTGCGCGCGTCCATGCGCACGTTGGCCCACGGCAGGTCCTTGGGCCACCACGGCGGCCGCGTGGACTCGCGGCCCCAGCCCGGCTTGCCGCGCACTGCGCGCATGTACATACACGCTAACATTACCTTTACCTTTTGCTTCTCGTCCTCGGTGCGCGCGTCCATGCGCACGTTGGCCCACGGCAGGTCCTTGGGCCACCACGGCGGCCGCGTGGACTCGCGGCCCCAGCCCGGCTTGCCGCGCACTGCGCGCATGTACATACACGCTAACATTACCTTTACCTTTTGCTTCTCGTCCTCGGTGCGCGCGTCCATGCGCACGTTGGCCCACGGCAGGTCCTTGGGCCACCACGGCGGCCGCGTGGACTCGCGGCCCCAGCCCGGCTTGCCGCGCACTGCGCGCATGTACATACACGCTAACATTACCTTTACCTTTTGCTTCTCGTCCTCGGTGCGCGCGTCCATGCGCACGTTGGCCCACGGCAGGTCCTTGGGCCACCACGGCGGCCGCGTGGACTCGCGGCCCCAGCCCGGCTTGCCGCGCACTGCGCGCATGTACATACACGCTAACATTACCTTTACCTTTTGCTTCTCGTCCTCGGTGCGCGCGTCCATGCGCACGTTGGCCCACGGCAGGTCCTTGGGCCACCACGGCGGCCGCGTGGACTCGCGGCCCCAGCCCGGCTTGCCGCGCACTGCGCGCATGTACATACACGCTAACATTACCTTTACCTTTTGCTTCTCGTCCTCGGTGCGCGCGTCCATGCGCACGTTGGCCCACGGCAGGTCCTTGGGCCACCACGGCGGCCGCGTGGACTCGCGGCCCCAGCCCGGCTTGCCGCGCACTGCGCGCATGTACATACACGCTAACATTACTTGGCTGCAGGAGCTACCATCATGTGGAAATTGATGCCGATAGGCTCTCTTTTAAATACAACTTGTTATATTATATTTCAATTTTCGCCACAGTTTTTGCACTGCTCACTTGTGGGAAGCAAGTGGTGAGCGACCAGAGTTGTCAAGTAAACTGATGCAAGGCGTGAAGCACAGCACCAATTATTGCGGCGAAGTTTGACAAAAAGGCCCATGACCAGGAGTGGATGTCAACAGGCTAACTTAACTTGTTGCTTGGTAGGATAGTCTGGTCTATATGCGTTAAATACAAGCACAGTAAACAATTTTACAGTAGTAAATATCAAATGAGAATTATTATGAGCCTGATGTGTATGAGTGCAGAAACTTCCTTTCTTGCTTTTTGTTCTGTAGTGAGTAAACCAGCGCCACGGGCGGTAAATATTTGTGAGGCCCTTGTTCTTTATGAAATGATTAAGTAGGTATTTTTGAATTTTTGGGACTTCTCTTTATATATATACCTACATTTTTTAAATAACAACACAGTGAGCTAAGAAATTTTCAAATGAAAAAACTGCGAAGCAGAAAGCAAACCTTGTCATTACTCTTTCTTCTCACTCAAATCAATTCTAATTTACTATGGAATAACTTCATTTTATTACAAACATCTAAAACGTTTTATAAAAATGTACGTATTTTGACCTCGGGTAGCGCGAGGCCCCGGGCGGTTGGCCGCTCGCCACCTCCTAAGGTTGCAGTAGCATGAATACATGAGGTGGACTCACCCATAGAGTACTTGAGCATGAGCGGTATGAAGGCGCGCAGCTGCGCCTGCGTCATCTTCTCGACGGGCGTGGGGATGCCGTCGATGATGAGCGGCGGCAGCTCGAACAGCGACGGGTCGTCCTGCGGCGCCGCCGGCGCCTGCGGCCCGCCGCCCAGCCCGAACTGACTCGTTATGTACTTCATGCTCGTACCACACATCACACTCTACTCGCACTATACTACTGGCTTTCATCGGGGAACGCTCCTGAATACGTATCCCTCTTGCTAACTATTTACATGGCTGAGGAGCGCTCGTGATAGCAACAATTTCTCACAGAAATACACTATAAGCCAATATTAAGTAGCCTTTTTAGTTTCGTTCAGGGAAAAAGTAGAAGTTATGATTCAACGAGGATTATTTTTAGTGTTTATCAACATTTGATTATATTTCAGCAGGAGCTGCTTTGTTAACTATGTATCGACTATCGGTATATGAAAAGGGCCATTCAAGTATTACGTAAGCGGGGGGCGGAGGGTCTTTGCTTATTTTTGATGACATGGGGTGTGGGATGGATAAGAAGGGTGATGGGATGACAAATCCGTGAGGTGATTACGTCAGCAATATTTGGCATATAGGATCACCTATTGGGTTATCATCGCCCTGATTGCAGACCACTATAATAATTTCTCTCTAGACTATAAATTCCTTATTTCTAGACTTGTTAACTACTGCTACATGAACCAATAAGGAAACCAGAACTGATTCAAAAATACTTATACAAATGTTACGCAACTAAGAGCGGGGGGGGGGGGGGGGGGGATAAAAATGTTCAAAATTCTGCTTACGTAATACTTGAACGGCCCCAAACGAACCAGAAGTAACCCCCATAAATAAGAAAACCCACCACACTTGGAACCCGGATGTTGTCGTTTAAGTTCTAAAACCACGTAAGTCAATTAATATGAAGAAAACTGCATAATTTTACATAGAACTATTAGACAATCATTCTATAATTTAGTGTATACTTCAAATTAGATCTAATAAATATAGGACCACAGTAAAAAAAACGTGATTTTAGTTCTGTAGCAAACTACATTGATATCACCTTACTTTTCTTTGAATTGACCTCTTCGTTTAAATTATAACACCACGAAAGTATTTTTTTTGCAGACTGTAAATTAATGGTCCTAGGTTTATGTAATAGATCTAACTTGAAGTTACACAAATTATTTAAAATGGTCAAGTAATGGATCTGTAAAACCGTGCAATTTCTTCACTCTTCTGTAAAATTGCTACCTATTTTTTTCTGGATGGGAAATCATCAAATCACTTCTCCGGCTCTGGGCGGAGCGGAAGGTAGTGTCAGCCTCTTACTGACTAAAACCCACAAGTGATCCTTCTTGTGCCCTTTGTGTTCTAGAACCGCGGTGACTCTTTCGAACAAATTCCGCAATTAAAGTTGCTACCTTTGATTGTCGATTTGTAACTTTTTTACGTTGTGTTAGAACTCAAACTCGGATATGTATATAAGAAATCAAGTTGATTGTCGATTTCTTACTCTTTTACGTTGTGTTAGAACTCAAACTCGTATATGTATATAAGAAATCAAGTTACCTGTTGAGCAAGTGCGTTCTCGAGCTCCTCCATGATCATGCAGCGCAGGTTGCGCACCACATCCTCTAGCGGCTTGGCGCCGAACACGCGGTACGACGTGTTGGGCTTGCCCGGGGTGGCTACCAGCACCACGGCCTGCTGGCCCACCCGTGTCGCGAACTCTTCGATGGTTTGCTGTTCAACATAACATTTTTTTACCGTTTTTTATATTTCACGGGACCCTTTGGGATGGGAAATCATCAAATGACTTCTCCCGCTCTGGGCGGAGCGGCTGTCAGACTCTTACTGACTAAAACTCATCCGTGATCCTTCTTGTGCCCTTCGCGTTCCAGGGCCGCGGTGACTCTTTCCAACAAATTTCGCAACATTTCTCGGGACCCTGGGGTCGTTCGGTAAGGGCTTAAGACAAGTTTTTAATGAAATTCAGCACCAACATACGATTATTCTTGTTATACGATGAAAGTTCTTCCAACGAAAGCCCCGGTTGATGCAGGATATGAGAGGAGATTCTTGACATTATATAAAAATAATGTAGACCGAAGCACTCAGGCGATGAGTCGTGGGCATCACCGCTCGAATTCGACTCGTCTCTCGTGAACAGCAATTCAGTAGGTAAGATAGCTAAAATTTGAAATCTTAGGGCTCTTTATAAGATACTAGCACCCCCGCGGTTTTACCCCCGTTGTTCTCGTTCCCGTGGCAATACGGCGATAAAATATAATAAAGTAGCTTTCTAATGGTGAAATAATTTTGAAAATCGGTTCAGTAGATCCAGAGATTACCCCTAACAACGTCACAAACTCACAAACGTTGCCTCTTTATAATATTAGTATATAAATACATAATATATCCTAAATAATAGCTTTTACACTTAAACCACTGAACCAATTTTAAAATTCTTTCACCAACGGAAAGCTTAATTATCACCGAGTAACACAAACTATATTTAATCCCCGTATTCCCACCGGGACGGGAAAAGCGCGGGGCGCAAGCCTTTATTTGCAATTTTAAATTAAACTAAAATTTGTAATGAAAAGAACAACTTAACAGTACTCGCCGTACCACGAAGTACCAATGCTATCATGATATCTGTGTGAAAAAGGGATAGTGCTATTTGTCTTGTATAACTCCGTCTCTCTCTGACACAGGAAGCATGATGGATTTAAGACGTCATGGTAGGGCTGCTGATACAAGATATACTCGTATATAAAGGATGAGAAAAACGTGACTTACCCTGAGTTTCCTAAGTAATCTATTCTGATGTCTCTTCCTGACGGAGGGGTTGGTCTCGAAGGAGTGCGGCCGCTTGCGTTTCTTCGACGATGCTATAGCGGCAGCCGCGGCCATGCCCACCGGACCTGGCGGTTGAACATATTTGTGTATCTTGGAAGACACGATGCAAGCCCAGTTAAAAATTTTCAGGTATTTTACGAGAACAGTGGTGGCCGAGTGGTAACAGCCCCGACTTACGAATTGTAGATCGCGGGTTCAAACCCAGCCAGGCGCATTACTTTGCGCAATTAAAACTGCTCTCAAAACGGTGAAGGAAAACATCGTGAGGAAACCGGCATGTCTTGAACCAAAAATTCGAAGACACGTGACATTCACCAACCCGCACTGGGACCGCGTGGTGGATTACGGCCCATTCCCTCTCCTAGAGAGGAGGCCTGTGTCCCAGCAGTGGGAACATTATAAAAGGCTGATTATGCTATGCTTATGCTAGGTATTTTAAGTCGAATGTTTCTTTATCTACAATCCTATGCTATTATTTCGATCGACCGCTAAATCGTACCAAAAACGTTAACGTCAAGTTAAAACACGCCACCGTGAATTATTTCACAGAAGAAGTCTGAATCACAAAGGGCAATCGACACTTAGGTAACTACTTCAGTATGGCTTTACTCACGTGGAGTTTATCGACATGTAGCCAATGACAAGGTCGTAAACCGTAGATAATCCGTTCTATAACCGTACATACCACACCGTAGCACCCTTCGAATCCAACGCAGGCGGTAATTGATCTGAGAATATATCGCTGCAAAGCGGCAATCGCACGTCTATGCGACATTAATCAGTTCAGATACAAAGGCTTCTCAAAACAACTGAACAGCAGTGCGATTCTGTAAACGCCACAGTGAACTGAACAAGAACTGAGCTTTCAATCCACACAAACAAGATAGAATGACAGTCCACTTCACGGAATAGACCGGACGGATCCATGATACCACGAACAAAACTCACCAGCGGCGGCCAACTGTTTGGTAACTTCATCGCTCATGGCGTTCTTGATGAGATCAGCGCTGTCGTCGTAGTTGGAGCCGGCCGGCGAGGACGCGCAGTCGTCTTCGTCGTCCGAGCCCCCGCTGAGCCCGCAGCCGTCTACTTGTGACATGTCCTGCGAACGAATTGACACTGTTACCACCTAGCGAATCATATAATCTTTCGCCATCTAGTTCTTTTCAAGTGCTGCAAGAAAATACGTGCCTTTTTTTTTTTTTTTTTTTCTGGATGGGAAATCATCAAATGACCCCTCCCGCCCTGGGTGGAGCGGTAGGGAGTGTCAGACTTTTACTGACTAAAACCCACCCGTGATCCTTCTTGTGCCCTATGCGTTCCAGGGACGCGGTAACTCTTTCGAACAAATTCCGCAACCCTAGCAGGCACCGACCCTATGGGGCCCCGTCCTCGGTGCTGACGGCTCCTTGAGGCGCGCGTGGAACACAACGCGTCGTCGACTCAACCTGGTATCGGACGGCGAGCCACCCACGCTCACCGTCCCCAGGCATCAGCCACTGCGCGATAGCACAGCGGCCGACTTGCCTCTGGAGGGGGCCGAAATGGGACCATTACTGGCACTCCATCTCAGCACCCTCCCGAGCGTTGGGAGCCGCAGCACCCGCAGCAGAATCGGCAGCGGCGGCGACAGAAGCCGCGGCGGCGGCAGAGGCGGCGGTGGCGGCGGACCTCTTGCCCCTGGTCGGGGCGGATGGCGCGCAGGCCCTTCCCCCAGCCCAGTGCTCGGCCGGCTTGCCAGCAGCCGCACATGCACTGCAGTGCGGCGTGGCCTCGCACGAGCCGGCCTTATGACCGGGCTGACCACAGCGGAAACAGAGTCCGCTGCGGTCGACCTCCGAGGGGCACATAGCTCCCGTGTGGTTACCCACATGGCAGCGGTAGCACCTCAGAGGTCTGGGTTCCAGCAGTTTTACCCGCGCAGACACCCATCCCACCAAGAGCCTTCGGCCCTCCGACATAGTTCTGGCCGCCGTCACGGGGCAGCTCACCACAAGGGTTTGCATGCCCGTGTTGTCAGGCCGGAGGGTGCCCGCCTTGACGAGCTCGGCAGAGCACCCCCCAGTCCTGGCGACGGCGGCCACAAGTTCCTCCTCCGTCACGGAGTCATCCAGGCCCACTATGCGCATGTCGATGCGCTTAGTCGGCCTGGACACCCGGACCTCGTCCGCGGGTAAGACCGCCCTCAGCCTTTCGGCCAGGGCGTCCGCGAACGGGCCACTCTCCGCTCCGGCGAGCTCGAGCTTGCGGGCACCGGTTAAGGTCCTCCTGACCCCGATGCCCCCGCTGATGCCCAGCTCTTGGAGGCTCACCGCCTCCTTCGCCCGCTTCAGTACGGCGAGATACGTCACGCCCCTCTGTTCCGCTTCCGGCTGCAGTGTGAGCACTACAGCCGCGGATTTCGGGGCGCGAAGCCTCGCCGCAATGGCGTTGGCCTTCCGCCGCTGCCTCCTCGCCTTGTTTTTGGTCCGCCGTTTCTGGCCAGCAACCTGCCACTCGGCCTCGGCCGCAGGAGGGTCCGAGGGTGGGGGTGGGGGCGGCTGCGGCACCACTGGCGCCGCAGCCTTAGCCGCTCCTCCAGCCTTCCTCCCACCCCTAAGAAAATACGTGCCTGACAACGAGTCTCGAAGGTGGATGATTTTACCTAGTGATTGGGTTCTGGTAATCAGATATGCAGTCGCTCTATGAATAGTATATATTCATATTTATCTCGTTGTATGGAAGCCGACCTCAAAACAGTTGGGAAAGAGCTTGGCAGATGATGCAGGAATATGCGTGAGCGATGTACCTTGGTCACGTCTCCTGTATCTATACTAATATTATAAATAGCTAAAGTATGTGAGGTTGTAGGGGGTATCTCAAAGCCACATTATTTCTGAGTGTCCTATGCTATATTTTATCCTCGTTATCCCACGGGAACGGGTACTACGCGGAGCGCTGCTAGTCGCTGTTAAGTTTACCAATAACCAATAATATTATTTATTCTTCTGTGGACCATACAAGTATTTTTACAGTGCGGGATCGAATCGCAACATGAAGGAATAAATCCAATCCCTAACCAAGCCGTCAATTATTTATCGAACAATAGTTTCTGAATGGTTTGAAGAGCCTCTGAGATCTGTTTAGCAAATATTTCTCAGAGTGAGCGTACAAATTTCCTGGAAATGGGAGATGCCATTCCTTGAACTGGTACCGCATAATAAGTCTACATTTGTTGAAGTTCAGTCGCCAGACTATAGCGTGGGACTGTCTGTTACACGTCTCGTCCTCTCGGGATTCAATACACAACTAAATTAGGTTATTGTTCGGTATTTTGTTTTCATTGGGGAATTAAACAATTCCAAATGAAACTACCATTGAGAACAGTAAATGCAAAGAGTAGACGTGTGGGAAATTTGGTAGTTCCAACTTTCCAAGTAAATCTGTACGACTTTCTGTACGTCTGAAGTCATAATCAATACCAGTGTTATGACGTTATGTTGAACTGCTGACCTAGGTTCGACAAGCAGACTACCTTGTCTACTTATGCTTTTTCAGCATAGTGTACACTTTATAAAGGTTTTTTTTTGTGAAATCACGATAAGTTGTCGTAACTTTTTACCTTCAGATACGAGTTGGCAAGACATGAAGCCATATTAGAATCGGATTTTAGAAGTGAATATTCCGCGAGTAGTGGCGACAGCGACTATGTAATCTTTGCTATCGATTTTCCTAGTATATATTCGCTAAATGCGAGCTAACAGACTTTTAAGGGCTCTCTACAAGACGTATCAGTTGGTTTGGCCTTGTGACAATCAGGGTTGGATCACATAAGCCTCTTCAGCATTTAAGAAGATGGCGTGGTAACCAGCTCACCTTGAATGTGCTCTAGCCTAGCTAAGAAAAGCTTTACTTGATCCAAATTATGCTTTTAGTATTCTCACTGTCAGTCTGAGTCATCCGACTGCTGGATAAAAAGCATCACAACTTGTGGTTTAATACTAACGTGGACCATTGGGTTTTGTCCAATTCGTCCTGCTATTTTCTACAGTTTGCAGCGACGAATTCTGGCTGTATCAGGAATTAGGCACAGGCATACGACAGACGTTAGGAAGATTGAAGTGGCACTCAATATAAAAAGCGCCGAAACGATAAATCTCTGTGTTCGGGCTTCAGCTCTGCTGCGTGCGTGTGTGTGGAGACAGGACTGAGGTTCTTCAATGATGTAGTCGACACCGTATTATTTTAAACTTCAGTTTATTGCAAACATTTAATTTACAAAAAAAATAGTGCGTGCTCGCGATGCGATGGCAAAATTATTATATTAAAAAAAAAGATTTTGTGTCACAGGAAAATCATTCACATGAACTATGAATCAGAAAAATCTTCGCTAATCTTACCTCCCCCTCCATATCCATGGATTCGGTGCTAACGGCGGAATTCATGACGTAGTCGGGGTCCTCTTCGTCCTGCCCTCCCAGCTGTCGAACCATTGGGTTGTGCGCCTCTGTCGCGGACTGCTACAGCAACGCAGTTGGTGCTCTTCAACTGATGAGCTTTATGACCTGAGTGACAGTGTGGTTGATTTTATTCGACTGAGTAGAAATGAGTTCTTATACAGGTGGAGGGCTATGGGAATGTTATCTGGGAATTGTAGTGTAGAACCCCAAGCTTCTCAGTATATTGAGTCTTCATCGAGAATTTGATCAATAGGAGAGACCGAACCATAAAAACAAAACAGTAACAGTGCTCTTCGACTGATGAGCTTTATGACCTGAGTAACAGTGTGGTTGATTTTATTTGACTGAGTAGAAATGAGTTCTTATACAGGTGGAGGGCTATGGGAATGTATCTGTGAATTTTAGTCTAGAACCTCAGCTTCTCAGTATATTGAGTCTTCATTGAGTATTTGATCAATAGGAGAGACCAAACCATAAAAAAACAGCAATATTTGTTAAGCCTTTCCCATAGCAGTGTAAAATCAATATGATTTTATCATTATGTTCCATCCATATATGTTACACTGCTTTCCTCAACTTGTCATTAATGACTAAATGAGAATATCCAAATAAAATTCATTCAACATGTATGTGTGTGTTTTAAAGGTTTGTAAGGATTGCAGTTTCAAACTAAAACACCACATTTCAATTTTATTATTGTGATTTCATTGTTATATTTTATTTCTTTGCTTTGAAATTAAATCATTAAGATAGGAGGCTGCTTATACACTATTATTGCAGTGTTATGCACTGCGAATTCAAACACTTTGCCTATGGGGATTGATTCAAGCAAATATAATTTTTGAAATAAGAATTGAGCTTAAAATTCAGCCAATTACTTATTCTTATTTCTATTCTTATCACCATTCTTAGTCAAGTTGGATTAATTATCTGAGTCTACAAGTACCTACAGGCTTCCATTAGGTGGCTGTTTGGAGGCTTTCACCAATGCCAAGATAGATTTAGAGAGTACATTTTGAAGCTGCAAATCCCAGGATTCAAGACAAACGGATTTCTATTTAAATTTATAAAATAAAATTTGTAATGATTATGTTCTTGAATATAACGTTATATCCTGAAAAAAAAAAAAGATGTTTTAAATTGTGCCTAATTGGCTTAGCATTCTGTTTACCTAGATAATAAAGGGCATGGCCTTGAAATGGTAGCTACCTGTAACAAGATCAATATTGGTTTGTTGTTTTTTTTCAGTCTGTATTTAAGTATAAACATTTATGAATTCTAGTGAGATTTATTTGACACACAAAATAAGATTTACTGTTATATAGTTTGTTTTTTTTTTATTTTAACTATTTATTTCAGATATCAGTGATCCATAATTATTATTAGTACCTATAAACTTACACACTTTGTTACTAAAGTTTTATAAAATATAATGTAAAACAGAATAAGCCCTCTTCTCTTTTCAAAGATCGAGATGAAAGATTAAATTAATAACATGAGCAGCAGATTTGTTTAAAAAAAAATTGAGACAGGAATGTAGGTTCCTTGAAGTAGGTTGCACATGACTAAAGTACTATTTCCAATATTGGGTCAGAGTAGGGCTGTATATTCATGGACTGATCTCATTTGTATTACTAGAGCCTTTCTCTATAGGTACCTACAATACATTATGTGTATCTGTTAAGTTATATTGTTTTATTTAATAATCCACTAATAATAGCCTCCCACTAGACTACTCATAAACTATTTAAGCAACCTTATTATCAATGCTCACATAACAGTGCTTGCTCAGGAAAATCAATAGAGGTCAATGACTCCCCTCCTGACACAAATCTCAATCCAGTTCTATAAAGCTCAATTAGGAAGCCTACAATCTGCTCTAATATTTCACAGGCCAACCCTGACCCTAAATTTAGCTAGAATGTCTGGCTGGGCTAAAACTAATCTTACTTGTTAAATCTATATTCGATTTTTACCTCACATTTTATAAGATTGAAGTACTTTTGAAATAATAAGGATGGCCATATTTATTGATTTTGGATTTTACATTGTAGATAGAACTCGGAAAAATGTCGCCGATTACTCTTAAAATTTTTCAGAATGGAGTCTATGACGAATCAGAATAAATTTTCTAATTAGAAATTTAGCAAACTTGGCACAAGTTTGTGAAATATGTTAAGGAAAACTGCTCTGTCAGCTACAATTTGAGAGGAAACTTCGTTTTTCGATTCCAAATATAGGTACTCAGATAGCAAAGCGGAATACAAAACGTTGGACTATTCTATTATGTAGCCACCTAGCTGAGAAAAATCAATACTCGAGCTTCCCACATCCCCGGAATATCTAACAAGACAAACTATCTATAGAAGTCTCGGACAATCAGAATACAAGTCCAAATAATGATTTCAGGAGTCCATCTTCAGTTTCAGGTGCATAATTTTAACTGCAACCCACAAATTTCTGCCTTTTACGCGCGAATAAATGCAGTCGCATACACCAATGACGCATTTTGTTTGATGTTTTGTTTATACGGTGCATGGTGCCCCGCGACGGGTCAGTTTCGAAGACGCATGACATGACGCAAGCTCTTTGCGGCGGCGTAAAGGATAAGCCAAAATGAATGGCCATCATGAAGGGGAGCCGCGCATTCGAGCAGGCTCAGACAGAATTGTGAAACTACGGCTGCGTACGCACCTGCGTGATTTGAAGCACATTTTGCAATCCAATTAGAAGTCTTGTGAACTTGCTGTGATGTAACCCGTCCAAAACAACACTTTTTAAGACATTTGCACTCGGCCAGACACTGAATTCACAAAATTTACGGAGTGCACGAGAGTCCCCGAAAAATTCGAGTCCTCCATTAGTATCGATCGGTAAGCGCGGTATGTGGACCGTATAAACTTCGTATCTAGGGGTCGCCATTTTGTACGAGTCTGCGCGGTGAGGTTTTCGCATGGAAAGGGAAATCGCCCCTCTGCCTGAGGGGGGAAAGGATTCGTAGCTTTGTAAGTGAATAAAAGCTTATTTTGTGAAAAATACTCACCAATTTTGGCCGCCAAATATTGCTATTTATTTTTTCAGACGTTCTTAGGTGTTAGATGTTCAGGAAAAATCCTTAGTTTATTTTAGAAATTGATCATTTCACGTCACATGGTAGTGCCATCTAGTGACTTTTTCAGTAACTGTTTTTGACGTTTCACGATTGTAAACAAGCTTTGTGAATTCGCGTGTTGATTTTGTTATTTTCATAATATTTGAAGATTGCGTAACATATTTCCACAGATTTACAAAAAAAGAAGGTAAGCTGTTGTATTTCTTGTTATATATATCGAAAGCTTTGAAGTTTGAGGTTACCTGACTGTATCCTTACCGTGACTAATAAAACAATTAAAACTAAATGTTGACTTAAAAACTATTTGGTTAGTCAGTTAAAAGCGAAGTGTGAACCTATAGAATATTCTGTCTTGCTGTTATAAACTTCCGTTTTTATTTCCACGAAGACAGCTGTCTGTGCGCTGTGCCACAGAGTACATGTGTTCGATTCATACTGGTAGGTAAACAAAACCATGAATGAATATTTAGTAGCTGTAGATGTTATGCGATTTTCGTTAGCCTGCATTGTTCCCCAATACAGGGCCAAAGTCACGCTTACCTCTATTTAAATTTCCTTCTGTTATTCATTTTCTGGTCACCTCTGCCTTTCAGACCTATCCTAGACTAGTAGTCCTTGCAATTTGTTTTGTTTTTCTTGTGTAATAAATCGTTGACTTATAAAATGAATGTTTTCAAGTATTTTAGGCATGACTGCGTTCTTCATTTCAAACTCATCAGCTGAAAAGAATTGTATCCTGTTGACTCTAACACTCAGTAAAAATATGTGGAAAATTATACTTACCATTGATTGTTCAACAATTTCTGTCTGTGTTTTGTTGAAAATTGGCCCAAACTCATGTTTGGAATAGAAAATTATCATTCATTATGAGTTTATCATAGCTTTCACTAGTGCGACTCTGTTAACATCTTACCATGAAAAAATTGTCAAACATTGTATGTGAATCATCACTAGAATGATAATTCACTTCACCCAAGTTTTTAAAGTTAGATTTTACCAGAATAGGCTATACAGATTCCATATGGCAATCTGTAAGGCTATTTAATTGGGATAAGGGTTATAACCCAAGAATAAAACAAGCTCAAAGTATATTCTAATATTTTATATTATTTCATAATACTAAATCTAAATACATAATCTAGGTGGCGTAAAACTTAAGATCTAAATGACTAATTTATCAATGTTACAAAATATTTATATTTCTTATAAATTTAAACAAATCACATCATTATTAAGTAGTTTCGTCAACTGTTTGTTTTAGTTTCATCGTGGCCTTTTGTATTCGCCAGATTCTTCTGATGAACCTGCAAAAGAAAAATGTTTAAATTCCCATTGCTCTTTGGAGTGTTAATGTTCCAAGACTTGAATGCAAATAATAATGATGACAGGTTTCACAATTTTAAATATACCGCATATTATGCACCATGCAGGCCAGCCAGTAAATCAAGTGATTTTACCAATAAACAGAGTTATAAATAAGTATATACTGTCAAGGCATGGAAATGAAAACAATTAAAGATCGCCAGTGTTCCATAAAACCTGCATCTCATACACATTGTTTACCCGTTGTGTCTATCTATACAGTACACAAGCATACCTATAGTGGGCCTGTGCCCTGTGGACGTGTGCGGTCCGTAGCACGACTCGCCGCGACACGTGTAGTGTCTAACATGACACAAGCGTACCTGTGGACCTATGGCACCAGCGTCCCCTCCAGCCAGCGTCGCACACGCACGCGCCCGCCACACAGCGGCCGTGCCGGCACGTGTGCGGACCGGAGCACGACTCGCCGCGACACGTGCAGTCGCCCACCCGGCGCCCCACCTCGCAGTGGTTGCCGCCCAGCCCGACCGGACAGCGGCACTTGTTCACGCCTTTACAACGGCCGCCGTTTAGGCAGGGGATCACGCATTTTGCTGGAAGAATAAAAAATAAGAACACTGTTTAGGTGTACATGACATATAAGCATAATCAGCCTTTTAACATTCCCACTGCTGGGACACAGGCCTCCTCTCTAGGAGAGGGAATGGGCCGTAATCCACAACGCGGGCCCAATGGCTGGGACATGACATGGGTCTTTGCAAATAGAACTGAAAAATCCCATGCATCAAACCATTCCCTAGCTAGAGCGTCGATCAATCCCCAGGAGGGTGATATTTATCCGAAGGAATTGTTCACTTTTATATTTTCAATGTAGGGGTTCGAATCAGGTGAACAAGAAAAAATCACTGTGTCAATAGTCACTGTTGGCAGCAAATAACATTAGACATAGGAAAAGTACTTACAAAATTCACAGCGCAATCCATAATAACCCTTAGGACATTCACAGGTGTCTTTCTGTATACATTTGCCTCCATTCAAACATTTCTGTGCACATATACCTGTAACAAAGACTTTTCGTAAATCAACACTTTAATGATTTCAGCAGTGAAGCAAGATGTTGCGAACACCGTTTCTGCAACAGATACGATGCGCACACAGCACCGTGTCTTCGAGTAGCAGGCCGTATTGGAAGAAGAATCCTCATGTGAGTATGGAAAGACGTAGCATATTTTGTAAATTCTGGTTGTATAAACTAGAATATCGATTCCAGTTAGCACCTAATTTGATCTGTGGAAACACTAGCTTCAAGTCGTCTTTTTGATAAACGTACAAAATATTTGCTTCAGATCGAATACATGTGAGTTAATAAATGATAAATTGCTAGAACTGTAATTGATTATGATTAGCGACCAAAAGACAGCACGGCACAAATTGTCTTTAAGTATGACTATATAAAACGACTAGCAGCGCCCCACGGTTTCACTCGCGTAGTCCCCGTTCCCGTGGGTATATGGGGATAAAATATAGCCTATATTACTCATTGTGAATGTACCTTTCTAATGGTAAAAGATTTTTGAAATCGGTCCAGTAGTTTTTGAGTTTATTCGTTACATACCAAAATACAAATCTTTCCTCTTTATAATATTAGTATAGATTCAATAAAACTGAACAAGCTAGGATAGACTGAAATCACACATTTACCTGTTACAACTATTAAATTAGCACTATCATAAAATCGCATCCTATTCTAACAACGATATTCCTATTCCAGCTAGACTCAATCATCCGTGTGGACCATGCCGGCGAGCTGGGCGCTGACCGCATCTACGCTGGCCAGATGGCCGTGCTCGGCCGCAGCAAGGAGGGCCCGCTCATCCAGCACATGTGGGACCAGGAGAAGAAGCATCGCGCCAAGTTTGAGGAGCTCATCAACGAGTACCGGGTGCGGCCCACGGCGCTTACGCCGATATGGAATGTGGCTGGATTCGTGTTGGGCGCTGGTGAGTGTGCATCCCTTTCATGAAGTTTTGTAATAAGGCTTGGAGACCAAGAATCAGGAGAAGTAGCATCTCGCCAAGTTTGAGGAGCTCATTAATGAGTACCGGGTGCGACCCACGGCGCTTACGCCGATATGGAATGTGGCTGGATTTGTGTTGGGCGCTGGTGAGTGTAGATCCAGTAGATCCCTTTCATCAAGTTTTGTAATAGGGCCCGGAGACCAGGAATCAGTATAAGCAGCACCTCGTCAAGTTGAGGAGCTCATCAATGAGTACCAACGTTGGAGAGTGTAGACTATATTTTATTTTTGTCGCCTGTGTGAAAATGTTTGATCGTACAGCTCAAGCGTAAGCAATCAAATAAGCTAGTGGAGCCCATTAAGGAATGTATAGCTTTTTAATTTTGAACTATACTACATCCCACATAAAGTTGAGGAGCTTATAGCCTGTATGGTATAAACTAAAACAAATTAAAATTAACGTTCCACATGTGTTTTTTTGCACATAGTTTAAACTAGAATTTCTCTTGCTGCTTAGATAAAATTTTCCATCCGTTGTACAAAATTTTCGTAACCAGAAAATACTAATCCTCCACTTACTAAATTTCAGGCACAGCTCTCCTCGGCAAAGAAGCAGCGATGGCTTGCACGGTAGCAGTCGAAACCGTCATAGTAGACCATTACAACGACCAACTTCGAGTCCTGATGGAGGACCCTAACATCGACAAGGAGATCCTAGAGACCATAACCAACTTCAGGAATGAGGAGCAGGAACATCACGACACGGGCATAGACCACGGAGCGGAACAGGCGCCGTTCTACAAAGCTATGACTGAAGTTATAAAGGCGGGCTGTAAAGCTGCTATCGCTATTTCAAAACAGGTTTAGACTATAGAGGATTTAATGGTTGATAAAAGTCATGGCTCCCGGATATGAAGCGACATCTACTGATGAATTTTTGTGTTAAAAACTAACATCATTCTTTAAAAATAATGCACGTGAGTACTAATAGTAAATAAATTAATATCACTCATGGAAAAGACGTTTTTGGCCTTTGTAGGCAGGAGGTAACAGGAATCTTCAAATGCGTGCTCAGAGCCTGAACTGCTAGGTAGTTAAGAATTTTAGAGTCTATATAGTTTAGATTTAGTTACTACAATCATGACTTTTACTAGTTCATACGAACTCAGTTAATAATGTCGTCACAATAGTATAAGATACTAAAAATCACCACGGAAAGTCGATAGTACTTCAGTTTTTAAAAATATAACTGAACCGAAGTAATCACGGAATAACATAAAACTAGAACAGGTCAGATTTTCGAATATTTTTGGTTATATTATGTAAAACTTGCTTTGGTAATGAAGGTAATGAACTTTTATTGCTGACCTTACAGCACTAGAGAAGAATTCCATAATGAAGGAGTTTTTATTTTCCTACGCCATTAATCTATACTGTGTAAATCAGAGCAATAAAAATGTGCAATTTCGGTAAAATCGTATTTATTTAGCATTTATTAAAACATCGACTAATAGATATAACTATAAGTTGTATTTCCTTAGCCGTTTTTATAGTTACCAACCAAGTACCATGAAATAGTCTAAGACTCTTCCCAAACAATGTACCTTTATTTTTGT
The DNA here is from genome assembly GCA_905332915.2 of Hecatera dysodea. Lineage (NCBI taxonomy): Eukaryota > Metazoa > Arthropoda > Insecta > Lepidoptera > Noctuidae > Hecatera > Hecatera dysodea. Next base: position 23,182,125 of record HG995287.1, on the reverse strand, counting down.
TAAATGAATAAATTGTGTATTAAATACAGCTGTCGTTTTAATAGTTAACTATTCTACTTTTTTATTACTAACAAAACTTAACAGCGTGCAGCGGTATTAGCTTATTTCGTGATGGGATTTCAAGATCTGTTATCTTACCATAGTAGATTCTTATTAGAACTAATGAATTGGTCTAGGGCTATGACAAATATATAACTCTCATTCAGGACTACACTTTCCTGTTTAGGAGCATAAACCTTGGTATCTAGGCGTAATGAAACATTTAAATGATTGCACGTAATATAGGACCATGTGATGTGTCTTGTAGGACAGTAGTGTTTAGCCAACATTTTAAATAAGATTAGTCTGCGAAGGATCAATCCACCTCCTTGCTTGTCTATTTATTTATCTATACTAATATTATAAAGAGGAAAGATTTGTATTTTTATATTTTTGTATGTAACGAATAAACTCAAAAACTACTGGATTTCAAAAATTCTTTCACCATTAGAAAGCTACATTCACCCTCAGTAACAAAGGCTATATTTTATCCCCATATTCCCACGGGAACGGGAACTACGCGGGTAAAACCGCGTAGTTCCCGTTCCCGCGCGGCGTAGTAGTATAATTATAAGTGAGAAAAACCTCAACTCCTTCGCAGTTACGGACATAAGCACATGCCGGATGCGGTACAGGTCCCTCCGTTCATGCACTTGTGGGTAACATAGCGCAGTCCTACAGTCCTGTCCCATGTACCCACACTTTTTTTTTCTTTTTTGATGGTACATCATCAAATGACTTCTCCCGCTCTGGGCGGAGCGGAAGGGAGTGTCAGACTTAATGACTCAAACCGACCCGTGATCCTTCTAGTGCCCTTTACGTTCCAGGGTCGTGTTGACTTTTTCGAACAAATTCCGCAACCCTAGCAGGCACTGACCCTATGGGGCCTCGTCTTCTTTGCTGACAGCTCTTTGCCGTCGACCCGGGCCTGGTTGATTTCGGACGACAAGCAACATGAACCCACTCTTCGGGACATTGTCTATTAAGTTGTAGACTAAAATAATAGAGTATGAACCCACCTCCTTCGCAGTTGCGTCCCTGGTAGCCAGGCGGACATGAGCACACGCCGGGCGCGGTGCAGTTCCCTCCGTTCATGCACTGTGGGTAGCACAGCGCAGTCCTACAATCCTGGCCCATGTACCCTTCAGGACATTGGCATATTTTCTCGTTATTGCACCATCCTTGATTTGCACATTTTTTGTCGCATTCTGGGTCTGGACCTGTAGGTTTTGGGAAGAATGATTAAGATACCGGAACTTGTAAGTAAATCTTGAAAATATAAGGAATAGTAGAAAATGATTATGTAATTTTATAGGTTAACCAAGCAGGACGCACACCGCTAAGGCTTGTTCGAGGTGGCGCAAGAAAATATTGATACAACAGACTAAAGGAACCAAGCATTAGGCAGAATTTGTAGAATGCCTTGATTACACATTCCATTTTAAATAGTCAATATTTGTTGTTTACCCCGGTTGCTGGAAGGAAATAACCGACGCGTCACAAATGAAACGCGAATTCATGCACTAGATTTTTTAAAATATCTTTGTTCACAATTAAACGATTTGCATATTAATTTAGCCATAATTTTGTTCCAAGAAATTGAACTAGTTTCGAGTGCCCGACATTAAAATGGGAATGTGTAAATGGGATTTTTTAGTTACGGAAAGGCAACAGAACTAATGCGTAGTTAGGTACAATGAGAATGAATTGATGATACACGAGTTGACTATAAAATATTTATCAAAATATCAAATTGATATATAGCCCGTCACAGACCAAGAGTTAGTAAGCTGCTTTTCATAGCTGATGTCGTTTTATATGCTTGTGTGCAGGAAATTTAATAATACTTATATATTTTTTTAATTACTTCAGCTATGCAAGCTAAAGTAACATAGATTAGCACTAGTTCTTTTTTTTTAGGGATGGGAAATCGTCAAATGACTTCTCTCGCTCTGGGCGGAGCGGAAGGGAGTGTCAGACTCTTACCGACTAAAACCCACCCGTGATCCTTCTAGTGCCCTTTACGTTCCAGGGCCGCGGTTACTCTTTCGAAAAAAATCCGCAACCATAACCCTTGGTCTGCAACCGACTTAAAATATGTATCGGTGAAAAAGCAAGCGTATGATACGAACCTAAAAAACGCAAATGCCGTGAGCAGAGGCACCGTAATCAGCCAGCCAGCGACTCGGATCCCGGAAAACAACGCATTCGGTTAATATGGCCTGGCGCGTATCGCAGGCTTCGCGCACACAAACACAGGGGTTTACATTAGTAGGTACTTAATGATGAATAAATGAGCATATAGGAGGCGACAGTACAGCGATTGAATAAAAAAATCAATATACAATATGTCACCGAAAGATTGCAAACGCAGTGAGATTGTAAAACATCCCGTGAAATTGTAAACTGTTTTTCTTAATAACACAGAATATCGGAAAATTGAATTTGCGTGGAATTTATTCTATCTGCATACAAAACCATTTTTCTTTATTGAATATTTTAAAACTATAATAAAGATTTATTACGATCTTACGGAGTCTGCAATTTTCCGCTGACATATGTATCTATACCAATATCATAAAGAGGAATGATTTGATTGTTTGTTTGTTTCTTTGCATTGAATATGCTCCGAAACTACTAAACTGATTTGAAAAATTATTTCACTGACGGGAAGCTACACTATCCTATATATAGACTCCTATACTTATAGTTTTCGTTTCCTTTACCTATACTTATAGTTTTCGTGCTCGAGAGGCGAGTTTAGGCTGAGCAAGCGCGTTTACGCATTTGCTTACTCATTTATCAAGAAATAAAACTTCAATTTATAAAAAGCTTCAGGTATTAACAGTTTGATGTTCCGATGGAGATAAAGAAAGATTGCATGTTGGGAAACAGTTCATGAATTTTCAACAGTTTATTCCTTTGCTCAAACTACACATCAATCAGCACATTTACATATACTCAAATTCCCTATAGTGAATTTGTTTTTTTTTTGTCGTCAGAGTAATCTTCATGTAATAGTAATTTAATCTAAATTGCAACCAAACTAAAGAAACCCACAGCTGTTTCCTTTAAACCATCATTTGTTTAAGCGTAACACACGAATAATCCATAATAAAATCCAAAACAAAACGCTATTAAAACTGTCAATCGCTGTATTGTTCCGACCGTACCTACTTATGGCCACAAACACTGAGATGACGTATTATGCAGCATAAGACGTCACAGCATAATGTATGCTGCGAACGGTACATAATAGGTTGTGGTACAGCGGCCGCTCGTACCAACCACCCATAAATGTATTATTAGTAGCGTAAGCAAAACAATATGAGCTGGAAATAGATGAATGCAATGTTTAGTGTTTCGTTTCAGGTACTCAAGTTCGCGTCGTTTTTTTTTTCAAATGCAAGGCATGAGAAATTGAATTAATAAAGCTTAGTGACTCTAATAGATATTTTACAGTGTTTGTATAGAAGAAGTGATTGTAAGTTATTTTTAAATCAAGGTGTAAGCGTTACGCCTGTGACTTTGGAGTTGTTAATATAAAAAAAGATTAAAGAATCAACAAAAAAAATTGGATTATTTTATTAGTTTCACACAAAAACGTGCTATAATGCAAGACAGCCACAAAATCACAGGCGTGTAAGTGTTAAAAATGCGTTGGCGATACAATACCTGTCCTTTCTAAATACACACCTCTCTGTGCGCATTCCTTCTTTAGGTGTAACCTTAAGGGGGTGCCTTTTAGCGGCAATCCGCGGCCGTTCTTTAGCACTAGCCCTATCTCAAATGTGGCCACACCGCTGTTATTGCCCACGCAAGGCAGAATTATACTGAATTCTGTAAAACAAAGTCGTTATTTAGTTTTGGACACAATATTTAGCTGTATTGGACACAATATTTAGCTGTATTGGACACAATATTTAGCTGTATTGGACACAATATTTAGTTGTATTGGACACAATATTTATCTATTTTTGAAACAACATTTACCTATTTGAGTACCGGATAGTGGTGTAGCAAAAAAAGGTAAACTGTACGTTTCCTCCACAAATGATTTGTGACAAATATTAGTATGACCTAAATGACATGACGAGTAGTTATTGGCTATTATGGCAGTGGCAGCGTCATGTTAGAATGATATGAATTGGAGTCAACCAATCTGCCGAGCCTTTTCTCACCTGTGTAAAGATTGGCTTTCAGTCTAAATGCAGACGCAATGTCTTATCGACTTCAGGTCAGTGGAAAAACTCGTTTTTTTTTCTATTACATAATACTGATATGTTTTTTTAATTAGTGAAACTAAAAACTATTAAAAAATTACCTTTAGATGTTTTAGGCACCCGTCCTCTGGTCTTTATCGACAACACAGGCGGCTTCAGTATCGTCAGGTCTGATGACGTCAGAATATCGAAGTCGTAGTAGTATCTCTTCTTCGACTTCCACGTGAAGTTCACATAGCCGACTTCCGATGGTATCACTGGCAGTTTGTTGGAGAAGTTCGGGTCTAACACGTACGGGGATACATGCCCGTTTATTATTGCGAATACTTGCATTGATATACCTGGAAATGAGATTTAAGTTGGCTTTAGTTTCGTGAGTATTGTTATGTATGTATGTACTTACATCACTACATAGTATAAAACAATGTCGCTTCCCGCCGTCTGTCCCTATGTATGCTTAGATCTTTTTAATACATGTAGTGATTCAGGAGGAAGGTTTATATGTTTACTTAAGGCATAATATAGTAGAGATTTAATAATGAATAAATATATACAAATGTATAGGCAGTGAATTATGATTTCATAGGTAGGTAGGTATAAAAAATATAAAAGGAAAATACTTACTAATGTTTAGGAATGTTGTTTGTTTAAATTATTGGGATTTTTCAATACCTTATAGCAAATTATATGAATGATCTCATTTACCCGGGTTTGACCTAATAAAACGGATACAATATATTTCATTAAAGAAACATTCAATGAAGGGACTTACGCAACTTCATTATGACTTAAACGCTTGAAACACGTGAACATTTCAGTATTCATTTTACATAGTAGAATAGAAAACATTTATTCGACACAGACACAATACAACAGCAACAAACTACAACGTAAAAAAATAACAGTAATAAAACATAACAATGATGGAAATTAAAATTGCGCTGAGCGTGCCCATACCAAAAGGGTTACCCATCTCCGCATTAGCTGGACGTCAGACACCCAGCGCTGGTTTTCAGTTGGCACCCTGCAGTGGCACACGGACGTGGGTAAATCTATACAGTTTATATTATAAAGCTGAAGAGTTTGTTTGTTTGTTTGAACGCGCTAATCTCAGGAACTACTTGTCCGATTTGAAAAAATCTTTCAGTGTTAGATAGCCCATTTATCGAGGAAGGCTATAGTCTATATATCATCATGCTAAGACCAATAGGAGCGGAGCAGTCATGAAAAATGTGACATAAAACGAAGTTGTGCGGACAGGTAGTTAAATATATAAATACATACATAAATAATAAGCACTGTTCTAGAATATGATAGACAGAATAAGATAGAGCCTCTATCTCACGTCATTTGCGTCAGGGACGGACCTCTATCAAAGAGGTCCATTTCTGAGGCAAATGACACAATTTTACGCTATTGATCTTAAAATCGCGGCGACTGGCGCCCCGCCGTACCTATGCCAGCGACACGTCAGTGACAGACACTCACCGCTAAACATCCTGACTTGTCGCTCGTCGATCCACAGCGACAGGTCGGAGTGGTGCCGCGCCTCGGGGTCCTTGTAGTCGCGGCGACCGGCGCCGAGTGCCAGCGACACGTCAGTGACAGACACTCACCGCTAAACATCCTGACTTGTCGCTCGTCGATCCACAGCGACAGGTCAGAGTGGTGCCGCGCCTCGGGGTCCTTGTAGCCGCGGCGACCGGCGCCGAGTGCCAGCGACACGTCAGTGACAGACACTCACCGCTAAACATCCTGACTTGTCGCTCGTCGATCCACAGCGACAGGTCGGAGTGGTGCCGTGCCTCGGGGTCCTTGTAGTCGCGGCGACCGGCGCCGAGTGCCAGCGACACGTCAGTGACAGACACTCACCGCTAAACATCCTGACTTGTCGCTCGTCGATCCACAGCGACAGGTCGGAGTGGTGCCGCGCCTCGGGGTCCTTGTAGCCGCGGCGACCGGCGCCGAGTGCCAGCGACACGTCAGTGACAGACACTCACCGCTAAACATCCTGACTTGTCGCTCGTCGATCCACAGCGACAGGTCGGAGTGGTGCCGTGCCTCGGGGTCCTTGTAGTCGCGGCGACCGGCGCCGAGTGCCAGCGACATGGCTAGCGCTAGCCCGGCACACAGTCGGGCGCCCATCGAAGCCGATCGCCACATGCTGCGGACGTAATGCTGGACTGTTAGATGTAGTAAAAGTTGGTTGAGCTGACTTTGTGGAAGGTAGATTAACGTCCTGGTGTGTTTCGGTCACTTCACTGCTGATTCTGACACTGCTGACCGTCAGCGTCTCTGAGATCAAATAGGGTATTTTACTGTAAAAATCTAATTAGTTCGTCTGATAGATTTCCAAAAAATATTGGACACGTATTTTTTCTTTTTTCACGTAAACAAAAAATGAAGACGATACAGTACGTTGAAAACTCACGTGACGTCACTACGTTGCTACAATTTTTACCAGCGACGTGACGTCACGTGAGTTTTCAACGCACTGTTTCGTCTCCACCTTTTGTTTACGTGAAAAAAGAAAAAATACGTGTCCAATATTTTTTGGAAATCTATCAGACGGACTAATTAGATTTTTACAGTAAAATACCCTATTGCGACTGACGATTCTGTCGCAATTTAAAAGAGACTATAATGACTTCTACGATGGGTTTCAGGCGTTTTATGCACGATTGTGTACATAAAAATATGTCGTGAAGTAATAATTGGAAATTCTGTTTGGAATTCGGCTGTGCTAATTTTCGTATAGTGACTATAGATGAGTTAGCGATTTTAGGATGTTTTTCTCAAGCTTCTATTCTGAAGTAAACAATTACATTGGAACCGAAACCACAAAAAATGAAACTATAATATCTCGGACGTTTACTCCTTTCAAAAATCGAATACTGATAGGTTGTTAACCCTAATCTATTTTAATATCATTGGATCAGATTCTGATTTACTCCAACTTTATTACAATAAAACAAGAAATAAAATAAAAGATGAACTCAACAAGTTATCGTACTTATTTCATCATCTCGATTATAACTCAGTAAAAAGCAGAGAGTCGTAAACTCTGGATGAGTCCGGTTCCGACGTTAAAACCGAACCGTTCCCGAGCGTCCAATTAACAGTCTGACGGCTATCACCTAAAATATGTCATAATTCCATTAAAGCGTTCCAACGTGGACCAATAATATGCGTGTAAGTGCCGTATAATTTGTTTGTCGACCATACAAAACCTCGCCTCGGCCACAAAGAAAAAAAAAAACAAAATTATCACAGTTAACATAATTGATTGAGACCGTTTGGGACGTGCTCCTACAATGGTATTATCGTGAGAAACGCCCGTCGAAAGTAAAAAAGCTACAACTTCATTAAATATCCCCTGTCAAAAAGTAATGTCTACTAGTTTTTTTTTTTACTCGCTCCTGGTGTCAAATTATACGTACAAAAGGTGTTAACAAAAAAGAAGAGTCCAATAGCTCTAGGAGTAGGGGTGCGCAACCATTTTGTCTACGAAATGTTATAATTTGTGGAGCTATTAAACTTTGATGAACTGTTCAAAAAGTTAGTCCAAAGAAGGTGTAATTTATTTCAAACGTTAGCTCTTCCAATTAAACGACACAAAGAGCTAATCTAGACTTTTAACTTACCGTCTAACAAACATGGCTCTGTAAACTATTGGAAACCATAAAATCTTTACATAAAACAGATGACTACTAACAGAGCTGGCACTCAATCATTAAAAGATAACATTCCGGGCCTTAGGTTACTATCATGGTTTAGAAATTAGAATAGGCTCAAAAGACATATAAAGAAAACCGTTAACTATTCGTACTCACCCCGTACGCATTGAAAGGATTAACTACTTATGCAACTTAATAAATTAGTCTTTGTGTATCTGCTAAGTGATAAAAAGTGGGGGAGGGTCTGTATTTATGCTTTTGCGGTTGCACAACGACATGCTTTGCTTTGCTTTGCTTGGTAGTATAGATGCAGGCCTACCTTGCCGTCTCCTTCAGAGATGGGAAGGTGGCGTGGTCTTGAGGGGGAGCGCAACGGTCGTGTAGATCCTCAAGGCAAGTCCGGTGGATATACCTTCACGAGGTTGCCACCCCGTTATTGGTCTAATTCCCTATGAAATAGACGCAACTGAAACCACCGGGCGACCTTTTCACTCCGAACCGGGACCCTCCTGTGACGGGGTGGTCGCGGACTCGGTTGTCACCAAACAAGCTGATGACGAGTAGGAGAAGTTAGTCACCTGCGCTAGGACCTGCGCAGTCGAGCGCCGTAAGCGGGGATGAAGGAGTCCTGGGGGGTTGAGCCAATCGGCGCTGGCGGTTATGTGTCCGTGAGGCAACACGCCCCCTTTGGTCTGGAATTCACGCGAAACGGTGGCCCTATCCTCTAGCCAAGGGTAGGGAAATGGCCACAGTGTCCCGTCAGAGGGCCACAGGCGAGGTGCGTGGGGTCCGCGGAGGCTGCCCTCGGGCGGCCGATGCGGTAGGTAAAGGCCATGCTGACGGTGTGAGTGAGGGTTGATCAGTTCGTGGGGGTAGGCCTTTCGACCTTCCGCGCCAACCCGATCAAGCACCCGATGTCGCGCTGTAAACCAGCCTTGCGCACCTATATCTCTCTGGTAGTCCTAACGATCGCACTCACAGAAGTGCGACGTTCCCAGGTGCGGGCTCCATGGTGGGTGGGAGCCAGAGAGATGAATTTCAAAATCATATAGTATGGATATTAACAGGCCAACTATAAAAACCGCAGGAGTGGAGTCGGCGAAAGCTGGCAAAACTCCTAAGCGAGGTGCCCCCGGCACTTCGCTCGCCCCTGGTTGCTCAGCAGCTAACGCCGCAGGCACCAGCGCGGGCGCCGGTCCGGCTGTGGCGAAAACCGCAGCTAAGACCAAATCTAAGTCCCAATCTAAGCAAAGGAGAACGGCGCTGCATGGGACCAGTACCGATCCTTCACACACTAAGGTGAAAACGGCGATGGATGACACCATTGCCAGAAGTAACCTTGTTAAGCACCCTCTTCCTCCTCCTGAAGTTCCTCCGGCCTCGTCCCAGAACGCGGCCGCCCTCGGTCAACCGGGGTTGGTCAGTAGCATTGAGGACATCTTCAGTAGCGCCTGGCAGGTGCCTTTGCGCAAGGGTAAAGGCAAGAGCAAGGGTAAAAACTCTACTCCACAAGCCCATTGCTCCTGTTCCGAACATCTAAGTTCGACAGCTCCCACTAGCCAGGGTAAGAGGAGGGAAAGGCTGACGCGCAAGGAGCGGCGTCAGGAACGCAGAAGGGGAGGCAAAGCCCCCCGAAACAAGCAGGTTACTGCCACCAGGGTGAACTTCTCCGAAGGGAAACGGTCGCAGGCTGAGGCCGGCTCTAGCCGACCAAGGTCCAATTCGTCGCCTAGACCCGAAGGAGATCCAGCCAAGGTGGTAACCACGACGCCGCAACCCGATGGTAACGTTCAGGCTGTGGCCAAGCGAGCTCTCAACGAGACTTCATCACCTCGCGGAGAGCATAAGCGGCTGCGGCTTGATCAGTCCCATCGAGTTGCCAGCAGAAGCTACGCCCAAGCTGCCAGTGCGTCCCTGAACGTCGCAATTACCTGCGACCGAAGTGGCGTCATCAGCCAGGGCGTTGCGGACCAGATCCTCGCTGCTATCCAGAAAAGGATAATCAGTGAGGCCTGCTCCCCTATACAGGGCACACCAGGGCCAACTTTCAACGCTAAGCCGTTGTACGCCGGTGGGGTCCTCAAGCTATGGTGCGGTAACGACCATACTTTAGCCTGGCTAAAGAAAACAGTCTCCAGCCTGGCTCTACCGGCTAGCACCTCATTGGTCGTTAAGAGCCAGTCGGAGATACAGAAGCGGGTACGCTGCGGCATTGCCATTCCCGACGACCAGGGAGTCTACGAGGACTCGACCTTTATTGGGCGAGCCCTGTGTTATCAGAACCCCTGGATCAACGTGAAACGGTGGGTGCTGCTGCACGCCGAAAAACAGAGGGCATGCTGGTTTGTGGTGCTGGGTATCCCCGAGGACCAAATTCCGACCCTGATGAGCTCCGAGCGCCGACTCTCAATAGGCTTGGGATCGGTTTACGTGAAGTTCCAGGGTCGGAACGGCAGGTTTGTCGACGTCCCTCAGGGGTGGGACCCGACCACGAGACAGCTGCTCGAAACAGGGGAGACCAGCCCCCCAACAAACAACCCGGACGCAACCGCGACTGAACCTGCCGTAGCGGGAGATTCAGCCGCCCCCGCCGCCGACGTGGGTGCTGTTCCTTCATCGGGGGAGGAGCCGGACGACTTACTGTTGTCCCCGGCTTCGGACCCGGTAGGGGACGGCTTCGACGAAGGCGACCTGTTTGCCGGGCTGCGACTCGAGGGTGACGAAGAGGGTCTCGCCTGCGATGGCGTCCCCTTTGTCGGCTTGTAAGGTCTTGCAAGCAAACCTCCACCACAGTCAGACCGCGACGGCTCAACTCCGCAAGTGGCTGGAGGTTCAGCACACTGCCATTGCCCTGATCCAAGAGCCGTGGATCAGGGGTGGCCATATACGAGGACTCTCCAATCTCGGAGGTAAGCTCCTTGTTAATTCAGACCATGTGCATCCTAGATCGTGCATCTATGTCACAGGTAACCTGAAAGCACAGCCTCTAAACGACTTCTGTTGCAGAGACATCTCTGCTGCTAGGCTGATTATACAACGGGGCGACAAAGCGCTGCCGACTGTCTTTGTCTCGGCGTACATGCCGGAGGCGGAGGAACCGCCCCCTATCAACCTTGTACGCCTCGTCAACCATTGTGAAAGCAGCGGCGATGAAGTTGTCATCGGGACAGACGCAAATGCACACCACCCTCTGTGGGGGATGGACTCACAAAATGCAAGGGGTAAGGCGATTGTTGACTTCTTGTTCACCACTAACCTATCCCTACTAAACACAGGCTCGGAACCGACCTTCGTAACTAGACGTAGTCGAACAATTATAGACCTCACTCTGGCTACAGAGGGCGCAGCGGAACTTATCACGGGCTGGCAGGTCTCTGATGAGGCCTCCTGCTCAGACCACAGGTGGATCCGCTTCGACATCCAGGTCTGTATAACACCTAAACAACCCCGGCGTAATCCACGCAATACTGATGTGGGGGCATACAGACGCAGTCTTAATGCAAGACTTGCGCCACTAGGCGATTCGATGAGTCTGGGAGACACGGCACAGATCGATGCACAAGTAACGCAGCTCACCGAATCGTTGGTAAGCAGCTACCAGACCGCCTGCCCGGAAACGATTCCGCGCGATACACCGGGGAAACAACCGTGGTGGGGCGCGGAACTTCAGCGCAAGCGCGGTAAGGTAAGGAAAGCTCTTAACAGAGCCATGAATACATGTAGGGATGAGGACTGGGACACTTATTACGCAGCCAAATCCAGCTACAAAAAATGCATCAGATCCAGAAGTAATACTGGATGGCGCAAATTCTGTGGTAACATTGAATCGTGCCAACAAGCAAACAGGGTAAGGAAAATACTGGCGCAACAGAACTCGCCTGGTCCCGCCGCAATTCGTAAACCCGACAACAAGCTCACCACGTCACCTGAAGAAACGAGACGCGTCCTAGTAGAGACTCACTTCCCTGGAAGCGTATTCGCGCAAGTGACTGAAGGGCTTGAAGTTATTCAAACACCATCGGAGGATGATTGGCTTTATGCAAAAAAGATGATTACGCTGGAAAAACTCCAGTGGGCAATCAGAAGCTTCCAACCCTTCAAGGCGCCAGGTCCCGATGGTGTGTTTCCTGCCCTACTGCAGTGGGGAGGTAGCGCCGTCACAACAAGACTGGTGCCCTTGATGAGAACGTGCCTGGCCTTTAGATATGTTCCTAAGGGATGGAGGGAAGTGAAAGTTATATTCATTCCGAAGCCAGGTAAGAGTGACTACACAAACGCTAAATCCTATCGACCCATAAGCCTGACCTCTTTCCTTTTAAAGACCATGGAAAGACTGTGTGAAAGGGAACTACGAGATGGCGTTTTAAAAACATTACCACTACATAGTAACCAGCATGCATATAGCTCAGGTAAGTCGACAGAATCTGCTCTTCATCTGGTGGTTAGCCAGATAGAGGAAGCGATACATCAGAAAGGTTCCTGCCTGGGCACTTTCATAGACATCGAAGGAGCTTTCGACAAAACAAACTTCTCCAGCATAAGTGCCGCTCTCTCCAAGCACGGCGTAGAACAGGTACTTAACGACTGGATCACTAATATGTTAAGCAAACGATTGGTTCGTCTTGAGGAGGAGCAGCAGATGGCTTTGATAGCTAGAGGCTGCCCACAGGGAGGAGTGCTCTCCCCTCTTCTGTGGAACCTGGTGATAAATGACCTCATTACCAAACTAAACGCACATCGTTACTATACAATAGGTTATGCAGACGACCTCGCAATTCTCGTACCCGGGAAGGTGACTGGAACGATCTGCAACCTTACTCAACAAGCACTACGCATCGTGGAGAGATGGTGCGGTGAATATGACCTGTCTGTGAACCCCACTAAAACTGAACTAGTCATGTTTACACAAAAGCGAGCACTAGGCCAATACCGCCTTCCGAAGCTCTTCAATACAGAACTCCAGTTGTCTAACGAGGTCAAGTATCTGGGGGTCATCCTAGACAGTAAGTTGAACTGGAGCAATCATCTAGACTACAAACTAAACAAGGCGTGCATCACCTTCTGGCAATGCAGGAAAATGATAGGTAAGAAGTGGGGCCTATCTCCCAAAATAATACTGTGGTTGTACAGCGCAGTAATTCGGCCCATGATTACATACGGGGCCGTGGTGTGGTGGACCCGCACAAAGCTAGTTACGGCTGTCAACAAACTACAACACATGCAAAGGCTAGCCTGCATGGCGACGACGGGGTGCATGAGCACTACACCGACTGCAGCGCTGGAAGCCATACTGGGGCTACCCCCGCTCCACCTGTTCATTCAACAGGAAGCGACGATGGCAGCAGCCCGCCTTCAAACATTGAATCTCTGGGGTAAGAGAGTGACGCAGCACACCGCTCTACTCGAGGAGCTCAATAAAGAACTACCCATAACCAAAGCAATAAATGATCGGGTACCCAAGCAATTTATCTTCGATAAAAAAATACAAAATCCAATTGCATGAGGATCACCGCTGCGAGGGGCTGAGCCCCGCTGAGTTGCGGATCTTCACCGATGGATCAAAAACAGGTACTGGCACGGGTGCGGGAATCTTCTCGGAGGATCTCAACATTCACATAGCCACACCATTGGGGGTCCATAACACAGTGTTTCAGGCCGAGTGCATGGGTATTTCCCTAGCGGCCTCTGCTATACTAAGCCGGGAAGTTAAGGACCACTCAATACGCATACTCTCGGACAGCATGGCTGTCCTGCAAGCTCTGAACAGCCACACAGTTAACTCTGGGCTGATCCTCGAGTGTCACCAACGGCTCAACCAGGTTGGTAGATACAACAAAGTAACCATTCAGTGGATCAAGGGACACAGCGAATCCCGAGGCAACGATGCAGCGGACGAACTCGCCAGAAGGGGTTCGAGTATGGCAGCGATGGGTCCCGAACCCATTGTGCCACTCCCTTTCGGTTACCTACGCACTTTGGTAAGGAAACGCACCAGAGACAAGCATCACAATCTATGGGCTAACCATGGTGAGTGTAGACAAGCCAAAGAGGCACTTCCCTCTATTGATGGCCGTTTCACAAAACAAGCCCTTGGATTGTCCAAACAGCAGTTACGTACAGTGACAGCTGTCACGACTGGACACGGGTCTTTTAATAAACACCTCTATGTCATAGGAGTCACTGACAGCCCGCTCTGCAGAGCCTGCATGGAGGAGGATGAGACAGCAGCACATCTGCTTCTAAGCTGCCCCGTAGTCGCAGATTACAGGGCTAAGTACTTCGGAAACCCAGGTACCCTCTGTGAGATCATTAGTAACACGAAGGCGTTGCTGGCCTTCCTTGGGGAGCTGGGGTGGATCGAATGACACATTTGTCCCACCTGCACGCAAAATACGCGCTTAGTCGTGGAGTTGCGGAAACCGGCCCGATTACAAATACAAATACAAATAAGTGATAAAACTGTACTATACTGTATCCAGTTATACATATATGTGAATAATTTACTTAGCATAAACTGGAAAAATAAATCTGTTTCGAATTGCGATCGAATAGGAAGTTTTTATTAATATGCACTATGTAGGAGGTATAATTAAAGTAATTCTTTATAGTGATGAATGATTACATTTTCAGAATCAAAATGAAGTTAAATTCTTCTAGGGCACAGTCCATAGTGAGATGACCTTTGTTACTTTGTTTAAAATGTTACAACATCCTTAAAAACCTTACAACTTACTAAGGGTGGGTCGTACAGTGATCTATTGTGACTTTTGCTAGATATTCTTTTTTATCACCCCAATAAATAGTACAAAGTTTAACAAAATATTTTACAAGTACCTTGTTCTAGAAAAAAACGTATTTACTTACATACACGATTAAATAGAGCATCTTTATCGTAAGGTCAAGTAATGTTTACAAATTGCTTTGTTAAAAATCTAATATTTCGGGCGCCATTTATCTTAATGTGTTGTAACGAAATTACAATATTTACTTGTGTGATTGATAACCCCAAATTAGCGGGGGCCGGTACCTTAGATAAACGCAATATTTACGAGTATATCAATAATTAAACTAAATTGATTATTCCGTCTATAAAGTGTGCAGTAAGGCTTGCCACGTGTTTACATGATGCAGGTCAGTTATACGACGTAGTTCACCATCTGATACTTAGACCCTAATCATCTGTTATCTGCAGAAAGTACTACACTCAGACACTGTCCTTATCTATTTAATATTGCCCGTCTACGATTATAGTGGATGTCTTGTTTCGGGCTTTCAAGAAAATTAGTGCGAGAAGGTTTAATTATAAACTAGTGTGAAGCCTATGCTATCGGCAGCGGGTCGTGGTTCACGCGTTCAACAAAGAAGACGGGGCCCCATAGGGTCAGTGCCTGCTATGGTTGCGGGGGTTGTTAGAAAGAGTCACCGCGGCCCTGGAACGCAAAGGGCACTAGGATGAACACGGGTGGGTTTTAGTCAGTAAGAGTCTGACACTACCCTCCGCTCCGCCCAGAGCGGGAGAAGACATTTGATGATTCCCATCCAGAAAAGAAATCTATTCTACAAACAGAGCTGAGTGACTACTGTCTTACAAGGAAGGAATCACAACAGATAAAAAAAGAAAAGAAGAAGAAAAGAAAACTCGTTTATTCCGCCATGGAAGCTATGTTTACATTACACTTGTCACTAATTGCAGAATCCAGTTAGATGGGTAATTATGCCACTAGACAATTACTTTACGTTTTACAGTACAATAACATACTGCAATCCATACCATACTAATAATAAAATTATTATAAAGCAAAAGTATATTGATTGTACATATGTCTGTTCTTTGGCTAAAACGTAGCACATTGGTAGCCTTCGTGCTTATATGGTCTTAGCATAGTTTTCATCCCGGTAAGCTGAATCTATATATTATATAGGTGTGTATGTGACCGGAAAATTGCAGATTGGAATACATATTTGTTATGTATGTGTGTGATGTGTATGTATTTTTTCATTGTTGGAAAGCTACACTATCAGCGGGTGACACAGGCTATATTTGATCCCCGTGTTTCCACGGGAACTGGAACTACGCGGGCGAAACCGCGGGCTGCTTCGAGTTAGATTATTATTTTGATATATTATATTATGAAAAAAAAAATTGTTTAATATTGAATTAGCGACCCGCCCGGCTCCGCACGGGTGCAATGCTACTATATTATACGTGTATTATACATATATAAACCTTCATCTTGAATCATTCAATCTATTAAAAAAACCACATCAAAATCCGTTGCGTAGTTTTAAAGATCTAAGCATACATAGGGACAGACAAACAGCAGGAAGCGACTTTGTTTTATACTGTGTAGTGAATTAGTGATAAATCCCATCAATATTCAATAGTAGGTATCCCTGCAAAAAAATAGTTCACAATTTCACGCTATATTTTACAATCTTACGGCGTTTGCAAATTTCCAATAACATATGTAAACATAAACATAATAACAGTAACTGCTCTTTCCCAAGGTTTACAGGTATAAAACTTAACAACGGACTTAGCTTTCGCAAAGCAAACGCACTACAAATATTTGCCTAGTTTGACATGCTGTGATGCTGGATGCATGTTTGTGCATAAACAACACAGTAATTAACATAATACCCGAGTCCCGACCGTTAGTTGAATATCATATTGTAAGAACTAGTAAAACCTGTACAATATTGACGTATGATGCTATCCATTATCCATCTATATGTATCTATATCAGGAGGAAAGATTTTTTTGTTTGTTGGTGTTTACCGAATAAGCTCCGAGGCTTTTGGACTGATTTTAACCATTTTTTCACAAATGGAAAGCTATATTATCAGCGAGTAACATGGGTTATATTTTATTCCCATATTCCCACGGGAACGGGAACTAAACGGGTGTAACCACGGGGCGCTGCTAGTACCTCATATTATATGTTTGATCCTTCTTCACGTCTCAACGGCTGGTCGGATTTGGATGAAACTTGGCACACGGGTAGACAATATTACTATACATATGTATAGAAATAGGAGTTACATATGGTCTGTGGGGACAAAACGTATCCATGTCCTATTAGATAGGACAAAGGCAGTGGCGTGCAGTGGTTCGAGTTAGGGTAGGCCAGAGAAAATGTCCAAATAAATTTAAAAAAATAACTACATTATTCAGAGTAAAAAAAAATAACACCACATTTCAACCCTGAATAATGTGTGTGCGTTTTTTTTTTGACATTTTCTCTGGCCTACCCTAACCCGAACCACTGCACGCCACTGGACAAAGGATACTCTTTGCTCCCGGAGTATGTTCCCTTGGAGTAATATTCGTTAAGCACGCAAGCGAAGTCGCTGCCAGAAGATAAGTAGAAGGTATATGTGTGAAGCTGTCATTAAAATTAATGAAACATTCTGGGTAATACCTCACCGCAAGCCGATGAATACGTATACCTTTTGTGGTTACCATGTAAGCAGATAATTTGTATTATTAAGTAACTCAAACCGGGAATTTGTTTTGTGACTCGACCGACTAACTAACTGTCAGTCATTTGGATAATTTTAGAGCATTTATAATAAGCGAGAGCGTGTATGGACGCTTGTGAATTGACCATTATTGTCAAGATTTTAATTTATTGATTAGAGTAACTACAAGTTAGTGTTATTGTTCCTCATCGTCTCAACTCGGCGATGACTAGCGCTAAGTGAAATGTACGAGTAGGTACATACATAGGTTTTTATTGAATAAATTACATCATAGAGTAGGACAAATTAATAAAAGGAATTGTGAATTAACCAATATTGCCGAAGTGGCTGAACGGATTTCGTTGACTTGGCATATGGGCATAGACAATATCCAGGATTAGGGAATCGTTAGCATATTCCCTTGAGATACTTTCACGCGGATGAAGCTACTAGTTTTCGAATCGAATCATTGGTCATTGCACTGTAGATTCAAATATACTTAAATGAAAAAAAAAAATGTTATCGTAAAGGTCGATTTAAAATTGGAACTATTTTGATTTAGCTTGGGCTCTCAATCTGGTGTAAAAATAACGCCAAAGGGTAACGTGTTAGTTCCGACGGACAGTTTCAGCGAGAGAGACGGGTGCATCCTGTGATAAGACGTGCGAATGACCGTGGACGTTCGCGAAACACCCGAATGTAGTGTTTAAAACTGAGTTTTTTTTTTTGCAATGTGGTATCTTTTAAACATTTCTGGCCTGTGCTCATCCTAATTTTTGTATACTGTTTATCCATTCACGTCTTTTCCTTAGTAATAATACATTGAAACAATTTACACGCTTTTTCTATTCTATTCTATTTACAAAATCATTGCGTTCGAAAATAGCTACATTTGTCAGTTATACTAACAATTTGTCCCATTGGATACTATGAAGATGATTTAATCATTTTAGCCTACCCAAAACTTTTTATGATGACTGTACCTACGGCGGCATCTCTTTTATTGTCACATAGAATATTTTTCAGAACTTACTTTCGGCCAGTTAAGGCTACTGATAGCCAAAGCAGAGGGTCAAAGCTCTTTCTAAAAATCTATAATATTAAAAGTGTCACGTGTCTTGACTGACCAAGATAAAAATTATTCCTATCCGAATACGTCCTTAACGGTGCGAAAAAAAAAACAAACTACCGATCTCATTAATAACATGAAGTGGTATAATAAATGAGTGTTGCCCAAAGATAGGGCACCTCTGGCGCACTTGTTAAGCTAACCAGCGACAGTGGTGAGCGGGCCAGTCGATACGATACCCGTTCAGGGAACAGGTAACAGCGTAAAAAGTAAAAAAATAAAGTCCGGCTGTCGGTCCGCGGCCGCCCCCGTCCGGCCATGGAGTAAGGCGGACTGCTCATGGTGCCACTGACAAGTTGCTATCTATTATAAAACGCATCGAATTATATTAAGACAAAAGCGATGCGTGTTATGTAGGGGCAATGGTGATGAAAATCTATTTATTTTGTATGTTTTTTGTGTACACAAAAAACATTTTTTATGAAAAAATTATGTAGGTACAGGCAGAAGAGCACAGAGGCAACCTTGATTTGGGAAATTAATCCATGTCTCACTGAAGCAGATTTGCTGTGTTAATTTTCACTGAACACAGAAGTATTATATCGTGATGATAATCATCAAGTCGACGGTACTGATTGAATAAATAAACATGCGGTGATATTATAACGCACGTATGTACTTAGTTTTCATAAAGATGAATATTCATGTGTTATTTTGATGTTACAAGCATTCGTAGTCAGAACTTACAAAAAATAATTAAGGAAATAAATCGCATACGGTCGTCGAGTAAATGGCAGGACTATTATAAACGTGTTATCCAATTAATTTAACAATTAGAACGTTGTCAGGATTGTCGGATCACAAAGCCGGTTTTGATCTCACAAATTACTCTCTGTTAGCTAGTTTATAGGCAGCCTTAGCCCGGCTCATGGTGCACCGTGCAGATGCAGTGTACTCCTAACATATGATCCCATAATTAGGGCTCTATTAATAACATCCCGTCATGTTTACATTTAACAGATAGTAATGTTTACTTTTTTATGCTTTCTTTAATCTCCTGTTTTTTCAACGCGCCTTTTAAAAATTTTCGATAGTTTAATCTTTAGTTATCACATGATTAATCTCATTTAAAATCACTCATTAGAAATACCTACAGTAATAAGAAATCAACATTAGTACTTATGTGGGTAATTAATAAAGACGATCGCCACTCGAATTCCGAATCGATTAAACAATTAACTTTTAAGTGGGATCAACGATCTTTTGTTTACCGACCTCTGTCATCCTGGATGGATTTCGCGATACGATACGAGTTATAGGAACGGCCTTATCTTACCTGTAATAATCGTCGTATTCCTATTAAAATATAATTGCAGCACGCACGTACATAATTTTAAAAGTCACTTCACAACTCGCGAACTCGGTCGTCTCGTTTGACAACAAATACGAATCGCTGGCCTGATGTCCCGCCCTGCCGACGGCCCGACACAGACTGCCTACATACTGGCAGTGGCTCTTTACTCAATACACAGCTTTGTTTTGCGCTTCAAAAAGTTCCACCATAAAGGATTTTGGACTTAACTTTTGATAAAATAGAGGTGACGCAGCCAACCCCATATGGTTCGCCTGACATCTCGACGATATAATTTACGATCAACATTTTGCATGTTGCCATTGATAGCAAATCATCCGGAGACGTGGGATGCTTTACAATCGGCTTACATACAATGTTATGGCCGGTCAAATTTAGCATCTGCTGATTAGATTAACTGCTGCTCAAAGTTAATGGCGGCGTGTTATCAATAAATCGTGCGGACGCTGACTGGATTAGCACATGCAAAAGGAATGATGGGACTATATTATTTATGTATGAAGGGTCCAGAAGCAAAAAGTTTCATCGCAAGGATGAATATTCATCATAATTCTTGACTGACGCGTATTTGTAAGCTTCTTTTGGAGTCAAAAGGTTTCGCGTTCACAAACCGCAGGTTGTTTTTGTAAGTATTGTTGGCACCTGATGAATGAATGGCGTATTACCGTGGTTTATATTTTACCTGCCATTGAGGCATTGTTTAGTCTGAACGCAACGTAATTTACTACTAGCTATCGCTACAGCGCATTATGTTAAACATGGTTCCCGACTATAAAACGATATTCGGATATCGGGTCCATTGGATTTAGAGAATAAAAGCTTTGTGTTCTAAATGATTTATCGGCATGAACTTAATTGAGTTGATTTTAGGAATAATAGTGTATGAAATATGATTCAATTGTAAGTTCTGTTAATTAAAGAATTATGCATCTATAGAGAAAATTATGCATCAATAGGGAAGGATAACATAATAATGTCCTCAAAACGCATTTCGACGTGTTACGGTAAACCTGAAACTGTAAATAGCAGTTACCCACGAAAACTGCTAAAATCATCAGCAGTTTTCGTGGGTACTGTTATATTTATAATCTACGAAGAAACTATTCATGAAATATTCTAGTGTTAGCTGCGTCTCGAACCTACACCAGCCAGCCCGGAGCGTGTGTTCGAGCCTATATAAACTAACGTGTAGCGTGGCCAGGGGTCATGACTAGACCCAGCCTGTCCCTTGCTGGCCCTCTCAATGACCCAGTTAAGCCGAGGCCCGTACCCCACAGGGGATGCCATTAGCGAAGCGGTCATTTAGTTTTTAGTAGTTTTTTAGCCCTGCCCCCAGTCAGGGCTAAAAAACTACTAAAAACTAAATGTTTTTACACCTTACAATTCATTTGAGGCCACTACAGGATCGCCCGGTTAAGCAGTAGGTATCGCCTTAGCGTGCTGAACTGCGAGTGAACCATAAAAAAATGGCCAGGGGCTCATTCCCGTATCCGGCGCGCACTCTTCCTACTTATTCCCTTTGATTCTGTCCAGTTGGTTAAATTGATTACTTATGTGTTTTAAATTATGTATTTAATTTTAATTTCTAAAACTAGTATATTCTACCCACTTTTGTTTTCATAAGTTTACCTACTTCTCTAACTACTAATGTAGGTATGTATTAGATTGTTACCACGGATCTTCAAAATGTCATCCAGCACTGCAATGACTAGTGTTTTGAACTGCAGTAAGTAAACATCGATGCGCCCTGAGGTCGTGAAGAATCTGACATCTTGACAGGAAATGGAACTCCATTAGTATTAGTCTGGTTCAAAGGTATCTTCTTCCAGTTATTGAGAACTGTAAAGTAAATCAGTTTGTTATAGATAAGGAAAAATATTTAATTATTTTTACATTCTATATTTACCTAAAATTTATTGTGATGAATTAACAGTTTTCCACATCATGTTCAGCTCTAAACATCATGAGATGTTTAGAGCTGAACATGATTTTGTGTCATGTGTGTGTGATGTGTATTGAGCATATAAATTTAACAAGTGACTTCATAGTCACTTGTTAAAATATGCTCCATTTCAAGTTCAAGTTTCAAGCAAAAATAAACGTAGTTTTATTGTTACAAATCAAACCTCGCCATTATCTATCATAAAAAGAGTAAGTAGAATTGAAAGAACCGTACATCTTGGTGCTTCGAGCCGGATAGTGTCTTCCAGAAGGATAAAAAAAAACAACACCATAGGGTCTACTAGTTCGGTGATCAACTTCTGCGTTGTTCAATAAAAATATATTAAAAATGGGAAATTAAATTTGCCCTTGTAAAATACGTTGGTGTAGTAGCAACGGCCAGACTTCGAATTTCCAGAAAGATGATATAAATATTTCACCGGAAATTTAATTACATAGGTAATCATAATTAGGTTTATTAATTAGAGTTCTGTAAAACTGGTAATAGTTTTAGGTGCAAGGAACTTACCCGCGTTGAATTCTTCCATAATAATTAGTGATGTACCAAATCTGATATCAATAAAGCAAAAAACCTAGAAACATTTTTACATTAAGTAAGGTGTTAAAATAATGTTCGTTATGTATAGTAGGTTAAATGAAAAAGGTTATTAAGCAATTGTTAATTTAAAAAATATTTTATTGAGTGCAATTATCTTCATTCTGTCCCGTCCCTAGTGGGCCATGTTGAACTTGGTAAGGCCAATCAGAGCGCAGTACCCCGCTTCGTCTCACCTCGGCTAGTTGACAGAATTGGTTTGGTGTATTAGATCGAGCATTAGTCGTCTATATGTTATGTGCATAGAGTATAGTAAAGAATACTATAATTATGGTCGTTGCGATTGTCTCTAGTAATTAATATGTATAAACCCAGTCGCAAACTTTTTATTCACTTCATCTAATAAGCACAAAGTATGGAAATAAATTTACTTAGATGTTTTAATTTAATTTCTCCATTCCATACTACTATCTAAAGTACTCTATAATTGTAATGTTGTAGTTGAGTGAGTTTATGAAAAATCGGCCAAGTATGGACTCGCGCTGTATATGAAGGGTTCCATATCATCGTACAAGATTTCAATATTATGTGATATATAACCGACTTCAAATAAAGGAGTAGGTTCTCAATTTGACTGTATTTTATTTGTGTGCTTATTATTGTATGTTTTTGCTAAAACGACAATAGAAATATACACTCTGTGAAAATTTCAACTGTCTCACTATAACAGACAAGACGAACGGACGGACAGTGGAGGTTAGTAATAGGGTCTCGTTGACTTTTGTGTACGGAACCCTGAAAAAGTGTGTATTGAGAATAACACTGAATGTCTCGACATACACTGGGATCCAAAGTTTGAAAAGTGAAACCTAAATAATTATTCGAGTTTATTTTGATTTATAAAGATGAGATAAGATAGAAATAAAAAGCAACAAATTAATTTCTTAATATTTATTTTCTATGCAACATAAAAAAATATTCATCATAGTTACAATAAATTACAGATACTTAATGCGAACTAAAATGTAATTTACGATAATTCGTGAACAGAATCTTACGGGTCAGATCAGAAATTTTTCACAAGTCTTTACCTACACTTTTGTCATGCTTTTAAACATTGTTTATAGTAAATGCAAACTACTATCTAACCAACAAAATAGTCCAATGTAGATAAAAAAGCTTGCTTAGCAAATATAATTAAACTGTTATTGATGCTTTAATTTTCCCATTCTGTTTAATAACCACGGTGACGTCTAGCGTCTTTTAATATAAAATTCACTGCTGAATTAAAACTGCTGTCAAACAATGGTGAAAACTAAGCATCGTCAACATTAAAGATAACACTGAATGTACCTCACAACAATTAGAATCTACCAGTTCTTATTTAGCGAATACTTCGGCTATTAATTAATATTTAGCAGCCAAGCATATTGAAAGCATGATTATTATACTACTGGTCCTTTGATCATAACGATCCGTGCCAAAAGGCTGGGAGTCAGTGTCATGAAAAAGGCTCCAAGGTGTCAAAAAAACTGCTTGAATACTATGAACACAGTTGTCGCTCTTGTTTTAACTATTTCCTCTAAGCGAACAATGCTTTCAATATAATCGGCTTCTATTAACATTAGGTCTATTACATTTCCATAAATTATAATTATACCAAAATGTTTCAGAAGTTCGTTACACTTGCGACCGAATAGTTACACAACAATATTATTACATTCAAATTCTAACATCAACTATTTCTGAGTACGGCGATGTACGATAATTTTTGGGGACCTACATTGATACAATTCACGGTTAATATTGTGACACTAAATAAATGCAGACATTGTGCTGTCAGGTCGAATCTGGATCAATGAAAATCACATTTTCATTCATAAATTTTACGTAAGGCAAGTAATCTTTACTAGGTACGTGTAAAATAAAATGAACACAGTGTAATTTAGTAGGGAAGGCAGTGAGAATATCCACCGTAAACCGGTGACTAACAATTTAATATCAAAATTGTCATTTTGAACCGTAACAAGTTTTTTTTTTCATCAAGACAAAGTATTTTCAAATCGTTAACGGGTATAAAAAGCGACAAAAACAGACGCGAATAGAACAAGGCTCCTACTATAATCAATTAATATTAATAGATATATATTAAATTCTTACTAGACAATAGACATGATAAAGACTCCTTAACAAATAACTTAAAGGGGTTACAATAACAGTGCCATCAAATATAAATATGCAATGTATAAGGTACCATTAGTTACAGTATAAGCTCTAAATGAGAACGATCAAAATGTTGGCATTCGAACATGTTAACTTGGTGAAACTATACATAATAACGAGGGGAAATAAATATGTGACAGGTTAATTATTTAAATAATTAATAAATTACGAGTTGCTTGTCTCAGCTGCCGGTCCAAAGTTTTATAAACACAGTTCAGATTACATCTGACCGACGCGTCATTGGGGAGACTAAATAAAACGATTTGAAAAATCAACATGGTTAGACCGTCTGGAATGTACTCAATATTAAGACCCGACACCTTTCAGGCGGAGAAAAGAATATACACAAATAAATAAATTATAATAAAATAAATCGACGGTTGTTAGTGCACATTCTGTGCTCAACAGAATGTCCGCCAGTGTACGAATAAAACCGGATACAATAGGTACAGATAAGGCAAAGAATAAATATACATGTACAGATGCAGTAAGCGAACGCGTTAGCTACCTAACATTAGTTAACACGAATCCCTAGCCTTAATCTAGACACGATACAATGAGAGATTGATCTTGCGCCTCGAGACGATTGCTAACGATATGAATACGCTACACTGGTATCGGGAAGCAATGATCTCGAGCACGCAATTGTCCAAAATCAGAAACATTAACTTGGGCATTAACTTCAATGTGATCGGTGCAAAAACTTCAATAATAGTCAAATATGAAAAATTCAAATAGGAAAAAAGCCTATAAAGAGGACTTATTACTACGTAAGAGAGACATTTTACTGACGGGTCGCCCCGTGCTTTAAATTCATTCAAGATTTGCGAGATGTACCATAGTGGGTGGTCACAGATTACTATAATATCAGAGTGATAAACGTTCTATACAATAACTTTACCGATTACAATCGATACTAGTGTACCGATGACCGATGGATAAAATTCGAAGTGTTGAGGGATAAATTGAGATTTGTAACTCCTAATATCGAGATTCATTCTGAATATCGTTACGCCTACTATGTTACAGTCTGACACGTCAGCACACAACACGCACACATTTCAAGCGGCTTTTATACAAGTTGATAATATTGATGATCTACATCTATATACGATATTACTATGGTAAAATGTAAAGTGGATGATTTCAACTACGACATTCAATTGGACTCCATTCTAAAGTCGCCTCTCAATCTTAGCTTTGTTGCAACTTTTAAAACTTGTTCCTAGCAATATTCTTTTGCGAATACTTTCTCGTTCAAAGACCAAAATGCGTTTGGTTGCGTGAACTGACTCCAAAGGTGGGATAACGTGACGCAAGGAGGATGGGCAGGGGACAGGGGGCAGGGGACAGGGAACCATCGACGTCTCCGCTACACACACGATCACAACACCGAACCACGCCTCTCTTTAACTCTGCAAAGCACCACAATATGCCCCGGTGGTCAAACTGCGCAATTATACAAAAATATTTTATTTAATTTTTCTTAATAAAATATAGATTTTTTTAGATACTCATTTGCCGTTTCCATTACTTCTTTTGCTATACAATTTCGCAGATATACTCAATACATAAGAGAATATAAGTCTTAGAAAGTACAACATAAAGAAGAGTTCTTAATGGTTTAACTAAATATTAAATAGATTTCCTAAGCACATCTGCAATATTGGACAACAATGCAATGGAAGACAACATCTATTTAATTGAACAAGCTTGGTCAACGCTTAAACGTATCTACATTTTAGAATGACGAAGATATATTTGAATTTTAATAACAGTCATAGGGATTCGTAAAATTAAAATCTTTATGGTCCATAGCTATGTTTGAAAGAGTTATTAATAAGATATGCATTTGATATAAAAATAAGCGATACTTGAATTTTGACTTGCGAACTGACCATTGGCTGCCATGCCGCACCGCGTACACCCCAGACCGGTACAGCCCCGCGTGTGGAACCAACCTTATCCCTTAATTATCATCTTAATCCTTATGTCCATCTACGAAGCCTGATAAGTCCGCAACGCGCGCACGTGACCACCGGAGTCCAGAGCTAATTACCTTATTTTTGTGACAAAAATAGCTTTTCTTATCTCAAGTCTTGACCAGCTACCGCATGGTTAACTACACGTAATTGATATCGAGCCGTAACATCGCCTACTTACTAACACAAGCCGAGTTTCTTAACGTTCAGGTTTTGGAGAGCCACGGTGCATTTCTGATGTGTGTTTCAGTTGAGAGTGACCTTTTATATAGGCCGGAATGATGGTCTAGAGGTCAAGAGTATAAGACCGTGGTATAGAAATGCTTTACTCAAATATCTCAGGGAAGTTTCGAAGTTTCCAGATCATGGAAGTGAATCATACAAGATCTAATCAGGATTAAGTTATTATGTGTCTATGTGGTTTTACTTGTTAGTACGTAGTCCAAAAGTATTGAGCAGATAGAAGAGCTCCCAAAACCCAAACGTAAGTGCCAGTTTGACTATTTCTCATTACTTAAAATCAGTCTCATAAATAACGAAATGTTCAACAGACTTCGAGACGATCGCTACGATCTCAGGGGAGATAGACAATAAAATCTTATTTAGCTGTGCAAGGACCTTTAGGCGCGTGGCCAAACCGACGCCATCTTGTTTTTCCATAGACAATCTCATTACTGACAGCGCCCTCCTGTCAATGTCATTGAAGCGCCAAAAGATCCTTGTAGTACTGTAGCCTTGTCTATTGACACTAACAGTCGGCCGAAACAGAAAGGTAGGCTTCGTTATCAGCTTAACACTAATGCTTACACGCTAATAAATTTCAACTAAATACAGTCACTGTCAAATTATACTGCCGATAGATCACTGAATAATTTAAAGCTTGGGAAAATGGTTGGACATCATGTGAGGTTTTTACTAAAGGAAATCTTTACTGACAATAGTTTTACGTCGTGTTAAAGGCACAGATGTTCACTTGTTTCCACATAATTGACCCTTTTTCCTTCAGTAAAGCAACTCGCGTCAGTCCATCCATTTTTCAACAATCTAAAACATGTAAGAAGAATGGCAGTGCATTTTTAGATCATAGATATTACCTTCGCGTCTCTACACAATACAAATTAGCCGTAAAGCTTGTGAAATCGAGATGGTCGCGGCTATCGATATAAACTTTCGACATTTCAACAAAAGTCACATAATGACATCGTGAAACCTAGTAAAGTATGTTAATACTTTTTACAACACAATATTGCGAAATTAGTATCCTAAATAAACTTGACGCGTGCAAGACACTGAGAAATCGTGACTCTAAAGTCTAACCATAAAATGTTTCTTTGCTCTTTCAAATTCATCAAGAATAAGTGTGAAAGAAATAGCAACAAAAACATATTTATAGTTACACCCACAACACAAAAACGCAGAGAATAAGGTGCTCAGTTTTGTCTAGATGTACCTGCCAATAAGATATAATTTCTGGGCACCTTTATCTCGAGCTGTAGAATATAAAGTCAGGAAAATTAATTGTTCATCATTGCCATGTTGCAGAGGGTACATAGACTACCATCTAGTGGCACAAATTAGAAACTTTAGACACCGATACATACTGTGTTGCCAGTACGCTTCTTAAAGCTAACTGTCAAAGAATGACAGTTGTGATTTGAACATATGTGCAATTAGAGTGTTACAATTAATGTCCCTGGCCCATACCGGATAGTTACACGAAAGCTGTACCGCGATGTTCCCCAGTGGCAGTAGCGGGAGTGGAGCCCTACACGTAGGTGGGCGGCGCGGAGGGCGCGGAGGGCGCGGGGGGCGCGGGCGGCGCGGGGGGCGGCGGCAGCACGCGCGCGCCCGGCACGTACTGCCCGATGAACGAGCCGTCCTCCGTGAAGCGACCTGCCCCACACACGGTTCTGTTATACCCTCTCACTACGCGCCCGCTAGCCGCACGCTGCGGGTGCGTGACACAGCGTCACAGCACTACTGCGCGCGCAGCTACCGAGCGGAACAGCTCCATTTAGGGAAGGTTCATATCTGACGGAACATGCGTCGCGTATTATCGGTCGCGTAACGCCAGAACAGACAAATGTATAGAAAAACACTTGACCGTTCACACTCAACCGATGATACGTTAGTGCGTTGAGTGTTTTTCTATACATTTGTCTGTTCTGGCGTTACGCGACTGATAATACGCGACGCATGTTCCGTCAGATATGAACCTTCCCTTAAAGGTACGAAGTACATTTTTGGAATTTCAAACACCCATCTCTGGGTCTCATTAGTTATTATTAGTTTAACAAATAGAATGGAACTGACTGTTCTGTGTGTAGTAACGGTAAAAACTAAAAACACGACTGGACATAGGTTTCTCCTAAAAGTATGGCAAAAAAGCAAAATAAATAATAAACCCGAAGAACTATCAAAAGTACTGTTGATAGACCATGATACAAAGATATCCCGATAAGCCAGTAACTGCCATATCAATCACTATATTTGCTTACTATAGACATTTTGACATAATGTCCAAAATCCTAGCTCCATTAATCGAATCCGTTGACTGACTCGTCAAGGGTTCGGTCGCAAATTAGTACAATGCCTTGTTACTTATGAAAAACACACAGATAATTTCTGAAAACATAAGCACATGAAAAATCTTTAGCAAAATAAAATACATTACCAAAAAAATAAGCAAAAAAAAAATCATACCTTACAAAACGAAACAAAACGTCGCTCGTGCAGGCAAAGAAAAGAGGGAAAGGGACGGAACAAGGAAATAATATAAACATTAAAACGAATGCAAAACCTATAACAAAGCACGCTATAAACATTTAAGTAGGAAATATTCACTCCAAAATAATATCATTTGTTTCTTTACAACCTAACATTACTTACATACAAATTATTCTGTACTTCTAACATAAACTAAGCTGCATAAAATACTCAGTGATAATTAGCCTTTATTTTAAACTATTTCTGAAATAGTGCAATAAAGACTGGACGCCCTTGTTTTGAATTTAAAAACTACTATTTTCATGCACAAGAAAAAAAAATAAGACAACTCGTACATGAAAATGGTGCCTAAACTACCAGATCAATAAAAAAAAAACGATTCACAACATAATTGACAGATCAAAACGTAATAAAGAACAAATTATTGGCGGGCGAAGTCACCGTCAATTGTCGACCAATCAGAATGAAGAACAAGGGAGCTTTCTGCTGCGATTGGCTGCCAGTGCCGGACTGTTTTATGTTGCATTATTGTGATGCAGTGGCACTACGTTACTTCTCAAGCTTTTAAAACGTAGCCATATTTGGAGCGCACTTATTTTGCAAAGGCTCGAGCTTCATGTTTACTGAGATAGATGATATTATTTTTACAAAATAAGAAGCAGATGGCGAATTATTATCTAATTGCATTGTTGACCCTGAATATTACAAATCAGAGTTTGTATTTAGAATACAAATGAATGTGTTGGACTTATGAGCTACAATATATCATCATCTCAGTATTCAGAAGGTCGCAGTACAGGGTGCAGGGAGGAGGGGTGGGAGCTAGACGAGGGTGGCGAAGGCCTGCGAGGAGGAGTCGGTCTGGCCCGAGGGCGCGGGGCGGCGCTTGCGGCCGTACTGGCCGATGAACGAGCCGTCCTCGTTCATGCCCGCTGCAACATGCGCTGTGTGCTTACTCTGTGGCGCTCACCACACACATGCTCAACTCAATGCCCAGCAACCATACCCTGACCATAAAAAGTGATGCAACATTCTGGTTTCCTTTGAATAGTAAAACAACCGCAGCTTTTTTGGTTGGCTTATTTGGTACAATACAAGAATTTATGTGAGAAAAGTCTTGTTCCTCCAGTCCAGTAAATATTTGTTGTTTATAAGTCGTACAAAACTTTTTATGATCAGTGTAAAAAACATGGATTTCGTGCAATCAAAGTAAAACGTTAAAATGCGTGCAGGTAATGGCCGAAAATAGGGCACTATTTACGAATAAAACAATTAAATTAAAACAATTTTAGAAAAAAAAAACTATTTTTCCAATGATACAAGCTCTTGTCAAAAATGTAGCAAAAATCAAAAGTTAGGCATAGGAGGTACTTGCACACTGACCGACCAACGCCATTAGAATAATTATTTACGATCTTGGTTAGAACCGTACCTACGCATCAATTAAATAAAGTCAAGTTTTGCTGGACCAAAATTTAACATAGGCACAATTCATATTCTCAGATAATATACATGTCATAACGGACTTACTCAATTATCGACTTTATAGTAGCGTATTCAATATCTATTAGTGACCAAATAAGGCATTTTTTGTATTATAAAGTGGGTGTTTTGTTACTATGAAATTTGAACGTTGTCATAATAGAGTAGTTGACTAAAAATTGAATTAGTCCGTCATTTCCAAAAAATAAATAAAAAACGAAGACGATACAGTGCGTTGAATACCCGTGTGACGTCACTACTCGCTACAATTTATACGACGACGTAAAGTCACAAGCCCCCAACTGAATATTTTTTTTTACTCAGGAAACATTTAACTTCATTGAGTTTTTGTTGCAAAACTTGATAAAATTTGAGATTGTATAATATGCAGACATAGACCGATCAGCGTTGGTCAGAGGTCGTGTGCAAGCGCAGCAGGATATGTGCCAGAACGCCACGCACCGGTCTCGCCCTCGCCGTACTCCGCCATGGAGTCCGTGTCGCTCTCCACGCCCGGCTTCGTGCCGCTGCTCATGGAGTGGCGCGACTTGTTGTCCAGGCTGCAACACCAGCCGGCCGGCGGAGGTTAGTTAGGGGGCGTGCAAGTAATACGTAACGCTATTTGGGGGGGAGGGGCTGTCTCGTAAAATGATACGATGCGTTACAGGGGCGGGAGAGGGTCTTCTTACAACACGTTACGTAACATTGATTTTTATTTTAAATAAAAAATTAAGGAATCGAATCTCCCAAATTGTCAACCCTTTTCATTTACGTTTTACGGGGAATCCCTCGATTGTATTATTCTGGTCGTCATTTTTAATTTGTTTTCTTTTAGGTCGATTAAAACTATACCAAAGATAATAACTATAACATAACTTTTTGCGACTTTAGGGTAAAAATGGTCACTTGAGTGTTACATTAAATTTAGAGGGGGCGGGGGGGGGGGGGGGGGTACAGAAAAACATTACGGTGCGTTACAAGGGGAGGAGGGGGGGGGGTCAAAAATCTACAAAAATAGCGTAACGTAATAGTTGAACGCTCCCTTATGGAGCGCTGGCTGCTATGAGTAAGGCAGTACTGACGGGTGCGTGTACTCGTGGAAGCCGCCCTCGGCGTAGTCGCGGCGGCCGTGCGCCAGCTCGCGGTCGTGCACGTCGTACTTGCCGCCGCGGTTGCGGCGCACCACGCACACCAGCACCAGCACCAGCAGCAGGAAGGCCAGCGCCAGCATCACGCCGATGAACCAGCCCGCCGTCGCCGTCTTGTCGCCGTCCGGCTTCACTATTGGCCCGTCTGTAAGGGGTCGGGTACATACTGAGATAAAGTTTCATTTGTGCCGCATAGAAGAAAGAAAGAGACATTCCATTATAAAAACAATATTATGATAACATTATTATGTGGATCTTATATGGCATATCAAGTGCTACCGGCCTATATCGCTTCTCTCATATATATGAGCTGATTAAAAGACACTAAACCGCCTAAAAATAGCTATCAACCCAACACTAAGACCTGAATATATGCCCCTTTTGCTGGATTATTCCAAATGTCTAGCCTACACCTACAGGACCCAAACAATATAATCTGGGAATCCATCGAAACGATAAGAAGAACAAGTACTTCATATTGGAAAAGTGGGTGTATGTGCACATCTGCCTCACCCTTGAGATAGTCCACCCTTGTACCTTTGTGCATGAAGTTTAAATACGTAAATAATACAGGCGTGATCTTATGTAATGATAATAACTACCCTCGCTAAATAAAGTGGTAAACCACCTCTGCTGTAATGAAATGTGCAATATGGAGGATTATGTATTTTACTGAGATTCAATCCCCAGTCGAAGATCCTACAGTAGGCGGTAGTAACCATCAGACACGAGTTCTTTTCCTAAATCTATCTAAATACTACTTCCTTAACATAAGTACTTATATTTTTATACAGGAACGCTATTAGGATCACAAACTTCAAAATAAAATTGAAATACATTTAACATGTAGTAACTAGCAAACTAGACAAAATTTATGAGTTTTAAAAAGCATTTGTGTTAAAGATTGTATTCCACTTCATGAATATGAAGCTGGTGAATGGTGATGTCATTCCAGAAATCAACAAAATCCGCAATCATTTTGTTTTTAGGCATACCATAGACAATGTGAATGTTACTAAATTATATTATCTTCATTATTGCAAGAGGTAAAAAAGCATAAAACACTATACTACTCGTTGAAACGATGATTTTTTGTTTTTGTAACCTTTGACCTTTTGATTAAGTTAGTGATAGCCTTCAGCTATAAAAACTGTAAGCTGTAGGTCATCGGCTTATCGTGATTGAGACAGAAAAAAGGTCTGTGTATAAGAAGCAGTGTTTTATCTGAGGATTTGTTTATTTAGATTTACCTCTTGAAATAAAGAAACTCAAAAAGATATGAAATATGTATTTATTTAAAACGACGTAACATAACAAATGCAATATCAAGATATCAATTTATGTCTGCTCCCTGCCCCTTCGGCACGACAGAACGCTTTGGTTCATCGCCGAAGGTATCTAGAAAAAAACAATAAGACAGCATAGAAGAAGAAAAGAACAGTTTCAAATCTAGGAGCAACCCTCATGGTGGCAGCAGCAACACTTACCAATGGTGGTGTCCACGTCCTTGACCTCGCTGGCGCTGAAGTACTCGCCGTCGTGCGCCGTGAGCTTGACCTCGTAGACCTGGCCCGGCTCCAGCCCCGTGAGGATGACGTAGTCGTCGTCCGTCACCTCGTTGGTCTTCGCCCAGTCGGGGTGGCCCTTCAGCTTGTACCACGCCACGAAGTGCGTGCCCGCGTGGCCCTCCAGCGACGGAATCCAACGAACCAGAATGTGAGCAGTTCCCTCCTTGGCCGGCAGAGTACTCGTCTCAAATACTGGGATGTCAGGCTTCGCCGTCACGACCGTCTTAGTGGACTGCTCGACGTAGTACTTGTCACCCTCACCAGCCTTTGTCTTCGCTCTAATCTCAATGCGGTATTTCGTGTTGGGTTCGAGCCCAGCCAACTTTGCGCGGTCGAATTTAGGGTCGATTTCCTTCTTCCTTTCCTGCAGGGGTCCGAGGGATGTTCCTGTGACCTTCTGGTAGTAGATTTTGTATCCAGTAAGGACTCCGTTTTCGTCTACGGGCTTGTCCCATTTCAGGAGCATGGCTGAGGAGCCGATGGGGTAGACTTCGAAGGATTTGACGGTACCAGGTTTGCCTTCAGGAGTGTGGAAGCTGAGAGTGTCACTAGGAGGTCCGTTGAAGCGGCCGTTGTAAACCAAAATCCTGGCATTGTTCTTCTTGTAAGGCTTGAATTTACTGACTAAAGCACTGGAAGCGTCAGCTTTGACGAGGATTTCTTTGAGCCTGTCCTCTTCTCCATCTACCCAGGTTTGGATCTTGTACCCTTTGAAGTGACCTCGCACGGATTCAGGTGGGACTGGGTTCCAGTTGAGGAGGGCTGTGGTGCCGGTGGTGACCTGTACGAGCGTGAAGTTCTGCGGAGCCTGCAGGGGAATGTCTTCTCCGGACCAGCCGATGACTTCGACAGGCGTCACGTTCGATGTACCCTTGTAATTCACTGCGGTTACCTGTTAGCATAGTAATGTGCAATTACGAAATTAATGAGCATTCAAGTATTGTTCTTATTGGAGATCATTGGACTTTAAAAAAATATGATCAGCACATTAATTAAGAATGATAATTAGCGGCGCAAGCCTAGTGGAACCATAGATATAATCTCGCAGTCGTCAGGGCTGGCGAGCTGGTGGGCTTACCTTGACCTTGTAGGGCACGAAGGTGGGCGTGTTGGGCACGAGGTGCTGCGTCTGCTGCCAGTCGCGCACCTGCTCCTCGCTCCAGGGCTGCCCCGTGATGTTGCGTCGCCACGTCACTAGGTAGTAGAAGCCAGGCCCGTTGTGCTCGATTTGGGGCATTTTCTGTAAGAGAACCAAACGAATCTCGTTGACACTTTTTCTTCCTCGTGAATCATGAAAGCGTTCATCTTCATTAATGTTTAACTACACGAAAAAGTCATCGTTCACATACAATACGGTAAACAATTTCACTAAAGTTCACAGAGCCTATGTTCAGACTCGCCAAGATCCGTCGGACGTATTGTACCTCGTTTTTATTAAAAACGTAATCAAACCAAAAACTAATTCGTCCCTGGTTGTGTATATTTTTCTCTGCTTACAACCAACAATTTTTCCGTTAGTCTATTGACAATTATTTACATTTTTATAAGCCATTTGATAGTTTCTGACCGCCGATATAAAAATGACAGGCGGACCATAACCTAAAACCACGTCAGTAATTTTCTGGTGGTTGAAGTAGCATGAATTATTAAATAGTATCGTTATGGTGTCTATGTAGAAATTATACAGATTTTCACTTGTTGACTTTCGCGGTATTAGGACTAAAGCGACGCGCGAGTAGGATATTTAATTTCCCGGTAATTGGTTACTGTAAGATGACATCCAACCACGGGCAGTCAGCGACAAAAGCTTCAGGAAGAGCGCGGCGGCTACTGACCGACCAGGAGATGAGCATGTTGGTGGGCTCCGTGCCCTCGGCGCGCACGTTGTCCGGGTTCTTGTGCGGCACGTCGGGCTGCGTCGTGCACACCGCCGAGTGCGCCGACGGCGACGACGCGCCGATCTTGTTCCACGCCGCCACCCTGCAACACACGACATATCGTTCAATTATTTATTTAAAACATCAATCGCAAAAGTACGACGGCGGACTTAATGTCTTAGGCATTATCTTCCAGCCAAGTAAAGGTGGTGAAGAGATAAGTCTCTTCGTTCATGTCAATTTATTTGGTTTGTTTTTTTTGTTTAATGTCGGTAGTTAGTGAGGTATTATTTGTGTTCTGCCAAAAAATTCTGACACTTTTTTTAAATGTTTTTACTGTTACCTTAGTATTAATAATTTCAAGTGTTATGTATGATTCATGTGATTGTGCTTTTGTGTGTCCTCTGTTCTTGCACTAAATAAATGTTTTATCTATCATCTTTGGGCGATTAGTTTATTAAACGCAAGTTCAAACACAGGTCTTTGTAATGGCCAGCTCAAAAGGAACTGGTTTGTACACGCGTGTCTGCCGCATGCCTAAGACCTGTAAAACACTAAAATGGTGCCCTGACCGACAACAGACTTCAATGTCTGCCTTGATGTGGCACAGAACCGGAAACAATGTAAGGAATGGACACATGCCTTTATACAACAGTGGGACAGTTCAGGATAGATATAATAATAATTATAAACGCATATACAAAGACAAGTATTTTCTTTGTATAAAACTAACTGGCTATCATAATATCGAAGCTGGCAACGTTCAGAGGCGTTGAACAGATTTTTAGTAAGGGTATCTTTTTTTTCACCAGTATGTTATAGTATGGTGTGTGGTGTGTACCTGAAGGTGTAGTTGGCCCAGGGACTCAGCTGCACGGTCCAGGACGTGTCGATGGCGGGCACGTTGTCGCTGGCCAGGTCCCAGGTGTCGGGCGTGAAGGTGGTGTTGTACTGGATGGAGTAGCGCAGCACGGGGGCGCGGTTGTCTCCCATGGAGTGCCAGCGCAGCGTGGCCGTCTTCTCGTGGCACTCGATGCCGTCCAGCGCGGGCGGGTTTGTTATAGTATGGTGTGTGGTGTGTACCTGAAGGTGTAGTTGGCCCAGGGACTGAGCTGCACGGTCCAGGACGTGTCGATGGCGGGCACGTTGTCGCTGGCCAGGTCCCAGGTGTCGGGCGTGAAGGTGGTGTTGTACTGGATGGAGTAGCGCAGCACGGGGGCGCGGTTGTCTCCCATGGAGTGCCAGCGCAGCGTGGCCGTCTTCTCGTGGCACTCGATGCCGTCCAGCGCGGGCGGGTTTGTTATAGTATGGTGTGTGGTGTGTACCTGAAGGTGTAGTTGGCCCAGGGACTGAGCTGCACGGTCCAGGACGTGTCGATGGCGGGCACGTTGTCGCTGGCCAGGTCCCAGGTGTCGGGCGTGAAGGTGGTGTTGTACTGGATGGAGTAGCGCAGCACGGGGGCGCGGTTGTCTCCCATGGAGTGCCAGCGCAGCGTGGCCGTCTTCTCGTGGCACTCGATGCCGTCCAGCGCGGGCGGGTTTGTTATAGTATGGTGTGTGGTGTGTACCTGAAGGTGTAGTTGGCCCAGGGACTGAGCTGCACGGTCCAGGACGTGTCGATGGCGGGCACGTTGTCGCTGGCCAGGTCCCAGGTGTCGGGCGTGAAGGTGGTGTTGTACTGGATGGAGTAGCGCAGCACGGGGGCGCGGTTGTCTCCCATGGAGTGCCAGCGCAGCGTGGCCGTCTTCTCGTGGCACTCGATGCCGTCCAGCGCGGGCGGGTTTGTTATAGTATGGTGTGTGGTGTGTACCTGAAGGTGTAGTTGGCCCAGGGACTGAGCTGCACGGTCCAGGACGTGTCGATGGCGGGCACGTTGTCGCTGGCCAGGTCCCAGGTGTCGGGCGTGAAGGTGGTGTTGTACTGGATGGAGTAGCGCAGCACGGGGGCGCGGTTGTCTCCCATGGAGTGCCAGCGCAGCGTGGCCGTCTTCTCGTGGCACTCGATGCCGTCCAGCGCGGGCGGGTTTGTTATAGTATGGTGTGTGGTGTGTACCTGAAGGTGTAGTTGGCCCAGGGACTGAGCTGCACGGTCCAGGACGTGTCGATGGCGGGCACGTTGTCGCTGGCCAGGTCCCAGGTGTCGGGCGTGAAGGTGGTGTTGTACTGGATGGAGTAGCGCAGCACGGGGGCGCGGTTGTCTCCCATGGAGTGCCAGCGCAGCGTGGCCGTCTTCTCGTGGCACTCGATGCCGTCCAGCGCGGGCGGGTTTGTTATAGTATGGTGTGTGGTGTGTACCTGAAGGTGTAGTTGGCCCAGGGACTGAGCTGCACGGTCCAGGACGTGTCGATGGCGGGCACGTTGTCGCTGGCCAGGTCCCAGGTGTCGGGCGTGAAGGTGGTGTTGTACTGGATGGAGTAGCGCAGCACGGGGGCGCGGTTGTCTCCCATGGAGTGCCAGCGCAGCGTGGCCGTCTTCTCGTGGCACTCGATGCCGTCCAGCGCGGGCGGGTTTGTTATAGTATGGTGTGTGGTGTGTACCTGAAGGTGTAGTTGGCCCAGGGACTGAGCTGCACGGTCCAGGACGTGTCGATGGCGGGCACGTTGTCGCTGGCCAGGTCCCAGGTGTCGGGCGTGAAGGTGGTGTTGTACTGGATGGAGTAGCGCAGCACGGGGGCGCGGTTGTCTCCCATGGAGTGCCAGCGCAGCGTGGCCGTCTTCTCGTGGCACTCGATGCCGTCCAGCGCGGGCGGGTTTGTTATAGTATGGTGTGTGGTGTGTACCTGAAGGTGTAGTTGGCCCAGGGACTGAGCTGCACGGTCCAGGACGTGTCGATGGCGGGCACGTTGTCGCTGGCCAGGTCCCAGGTGTCGGGCGTGAAGGTGGTGTTGTACTGGATGGAGTAGCGCAGCACGGGGGCGCGGTTGTCTCCCATGGAGTGCCAGCGCAGCGTGGCCGTCTTCTCGTGGCACTCGATGCCGTCCAGCGCGGGCGGGTTCGGTTTGTCTGGAAATTATTGGACGAGGGATAACACATGTTTGGTGGTATGAGAGAAACGTGGAATGAACTTGCTAAATAGACCTAAATTGTGATCAAATCTGGTGGTTGTAGCAGAAATAAGTAAATGCTACTAGTTCAAACAATTGCTCATTGTAGTCTATATTAAACGCCGGACGTATTTAGGTTGAGGATACTTTTAGTCCATCTTGAACAACCAATCCGAACAATAATATAAATACGAAAATGCTTTTGTTGCTTTGCTATCGAGATTACCGGGAAATGCTGGACAAAATTATAGGCTACTTAAACGCAACCATAATCGCGGGCAAAAATTAGTAATCATTATGAGTTTACCGTTAATTGAATTATAATAAATGTGTTCAAATAAGGTTACCAGTAAAATAAACGTTTAATTTCTGTCAATCGATAAAAGATGAACGAGACGATTTAAGATGATTTTAAATTGTATATTAAGAGCTCAAAGTATTTCGTGAGCTGTGGCCCTTAAGCTTGCTGTGGCCGTACTACAAAGTGCCAATGCTATCATAATTCAGTTCAATGAGGGAAAGGGATAGTGCTATTCGTCTTGTGTAACTTCATCTCTCTCTGACACAGGAATCATGATGGACTTAAGACGTCAATGGCATTCGCTTTTCTGAACAAAGACATAAATAAACTACAAACTTACACTACACACATTACACCAATCATAACAGTTAGTTTAAGGAGTTAGTTCTGGCAATTCTCCAAATAGTTCAGTTGATTCCAGCACAGTGCAGTTCACGTTACGACACATCATAAACTTATGTATGACCGTCGGTTTAAATGTCATCATCCTGACTGCCTATTTGTTGCGACTTTAGAAGATTGAGTTATGTTTCTAGCTCAAAATCTTGTAGTTTAAAAGTCAACGGTAGCCTGTATTTAGGGTTGCAGAATTTGTTCGAAAGAGTCACCGCGGCCCTCGAACGCAAAGGGCACTAGAAGGATCACGGGTGGGTTTTAGTCAGTAAGATTCCGCTTCGCCCAGAGCGGGAGAAGTCATTTCATGATTTCCCATCTCAAAACACCCTCCCCCTCAGTCTATTATATTAATTTTTTACTCTGGAGAGTAACTTTTCAGTCGTCAATCTGACAAATACACGTCTATTTTCCTCACATTTTGACAGATTGCGATAGTACAAACGTTTCAAAATTACTGGAATTGGCACCAACTCTACCTTTTCTGGTAAGAAGTATAGCTGGCATCCAATGAAAACTATTAATCGCAAGTATGGTCAAAACTATTATTGCTGTTAATAAAAGGTCTTCGATTCAAAAACTTTTAGGATAGCTTGGCTGGGCCAAGCCTATGGTGAAAGAAGCATACATCACGATATTACCTCAGTATTACCAGTTTAGACAAGATCTTGAGTCTTTCTGCTGGCCGTTGTTGAACCAGAGTATTTGAAACTAGTTTTTTTATTTAAAGTTGACCCCCACTAGGATTTACTCCTGTATCGTGGGTGCGTTCACAAACATGAAAACTCACATGCACAAGACAACCAGACCCGGAACAATAATCTGTAGGCCATATAAACATTTGCTTCGTACGGGGATCGAACCCGCGACACGCAGCGCAGCAGCCGAACGCTCAACCACTGCGCCAACCGTGTCGTCATGTTCGTCAGTTTCGATAAGGGTTGCCATCATCGAAATTGCCGACGCCGGACAAAATCTTTAAAACCCCGGACATTTGAGTGAAATTGATTTTTTTCCCCGAACAGACCCGAAAAAAAAAGCCTTATAAATATATAAAAAAGGATAAACTTTTATTTTTTTAATAATCTATTACGGCGTGTTTGCAATATAAACTGAATGCCAGCTATTTTGCTGATTTACGAGTAGATCGTATCCCGCATACGATTACGAATGAATGATTACATAACTAAGTATTGTTTTAATTTGTTGCTTATCTTCCAAATTTTCAATCAATGGAGGATTCCTAGATAGAAAAAATGTCCAGGTAATAACAGGACACCTTTGAAAACCCCGCCCGGACGCTCCCCGGACGCCCTCGAAACTAGGACAAATCCGGGGAAATCCGGACGGATGGCAACCCTAGTTTCGATTGAGCCTACCTTGCACGGTGAGCGTGGCCTGCGCCCGGGCCTCGTCGATGGCCGTCTTCGCGATGCAGGTGTACTCCCCCGAGTCCAGCTCCGTGGTGTCGGAGATGAGCAGCGAGTAGTCGTTGGTCATGCGGAAGCGCGGCTGGTTGTCGAAGTCGATCTGCTGGCCGTCGTTGAGCCAGATGATCTGCAGCTTCAGCGAGTCGTCGGCGTTGGCGTTGCAGCGGAACGTGGCCGACGAGCCCGCCGCCACCTCGTAGTGCTCCGGCTTGTCCGTGATCACGGTGCGCTCTGCGGGGAACGTTCAGATATAACTTACCATCATTAAAACACTTGTAAATTGTTATGGTGCTTGGCGTTTTTTAGTCGGTTCTAAAAGCTTGATACACTCTTTTGTACTCAAAAATTCTGTTGTAACAATTTAGACTCATTCCTAACGAATAATTATATCTAGAAAATTAGTAGTAGCCCAGTAGTGGGAGCACATAGACTAAATAGTAAAAATTCATACCTATGTGCAATTCACACGTGCTAGAAGTGAAACCTTTAAAAATGTTGGCTTCAAGATAATGAGACGAAGCGACAGTAAAAAGAGACACACATGAATTTATGTGTCTGTCTCTTTTTACTGTCGCTTTTTCGTTTCATAAACTTTCAAATCACAAAGATGCTAAAGAAGTTTTCACTTCAAAAACCTCTTTATTGTGTGACCGACTAAAATAACACCAAAAAATTAAATACAGTCCCAGGCTGTTACAAAGGCACATCAGGTTTTTGAAACAGTTCGGTTTCATAGATCCTCGTCACTGTCACTCATATATGTACGAACTAAATGCCCGCATGCTATCACTTTTTTTTTAAATATTATGTGATGTGAGTTCAAAATATTGTTTAATTATTTTTGATAAACAGTAGGAGGAGCTCGTGGCTAAAGAATAACAGCCGCACAGGTCGATCTTCAAGGTTAAACAACGCTTGCCAAGGTTGGTCTGTGGATGGGTGACCATCTTAACATACCGAGTTTCTTCCGTGCCTCGGAAAGCACGTTAAGCCGTTGGTCCCGGCTGTCATTTGTAGATCTTTAGCAGGCGTTACGGATTGTCAGAGGCCAGAAAATCTGATACCAGTCTTGCCAAGAATTACCGTGTTCCCCAGTTATTGGGTTGTGGAGGTCTGGTAGGCAGCCGCTCCACGTTAAATACTGGTATTCAGCTAAATCCGGTATGACTGGAAGCCGACCCCAATATAGTTGGGAAAAGGCTAGGCAGATGATTTATGATAAATAGTGTTACAGTTAAATTAGACCCATTTTAAATTTTCCATACAAACATAAATTTCCAGTTATCTTTTTCTAAATAAGATTTCGAAAATATTTTTAACTAACTTTTTAGACCTATGTATCCTGCTTACGTGTGTAAAGTTTCATTAAAATCGGTTTAGTCATTTCGGAAAATAAGGACTTGAAAATTTGTATGAAATTCCGTACGGCGTATACGCTCTTAATATAAAGCATACTTACTCTTAACATCGAGGGAGCCGAAAGCGGACTTCTCTCCGAACTTGTTCTTGGCGTAACACTGGTACGTCCCCACGTCAGTGTACGACACGTCGCGGATCACCAGGTCGCCCTCCGGGGTTATATTGTATCTACGGGAAACAAAAAAAAAAGTTAATCAGATAGCACTTATATGTCCACCTCATTCCTTTTTAACCCCCGACGCAAAAAGAGGAGTGTTATAAGTTTGACGTGTCTGTCTGTCTGTGGCTCCGTAGCTCGCGAACGGATGAAGCGATTTCAATTTAGTTTTTTTTTTGTATGAAAGGTGAGTTACGGGCGAGTGTTCTTAGACATGTTTGATGAAAATTGGTCGAGCCGTTTAAAAGGTGTGGCGGGTGAAAGCGGCGAAGAATAACTGAATGTCTGCAAATATACTCGAGTGGGGTATCAAATGAAAGCACACTGAATGAGAATACTGATGATGACTTAATATAGAGTATTCTTATAAGTATGTACAGTCGGTGATAGCAATTAACTGACCCCCCTAAAAATTACTCGATTTTACACCCTATGCTCATAACATTAAACGTTATTCAATATGGTATGAGTTTATCAGACTAACACTACTCGATGAACAGAAACAATAAATAATTTTGATACGCAAACTTGAGCTTTAAGAGGTTGGTATTAGGTCATTTATTTATAACTTTTTACCTTTTTTAATAAGTGGGTAGTTAGACGTCAATATGCGTATTCAACAAAAACTGCTATAAATATGACATAAGGACTATGGGGTAGAAGAATAAATTGAACAAGATATTCTATGCACAAATAGCAGTGAATACGCGCGAACATTTCTTACCTTGCCTTACTAAATTGGCTATTTTCCTTTTTATTAATTGTTATCAGTTTTGATAGTTTAATCGTCATGTTCTCAGTTGAGTGATTATTTAAAATACAAAATAATCTATTTGCATGAGGAGAATGTTGGTATTAAAGCGATTGCTAGGAAACTTAATATAGCGGTAAGTGTATTCTTTTTATGCTTCATTTATAATTATACTTTTTCCTTAATTCGTTAGTCTGCTTAAAAGCCGGTGAATGTAGAATAATAGACAATTAACTGTGTTTCATTATGAGTCTAATTTGAGATCATTTATAGGTCTAATTTGATTTATATAATCTAATTTGATAAACGTATTTTTTCAAACTTAATCGATAAATTATGTTTACCTATTCGTTACTAAAATTATGCTTATTGTGTTGTTTCA
Organism: Hecatera dysodea; assembly: GCA_905332915.2. NCBI lineage: Eukaryota > Metazoa > Arthropoda > Insecta > Lepidoptera > Noctuidae > Hecatera > Hecatera dysodea. Next base: position 23,138,905 of record HG995287.1, on the reverse strand, counting down.
GAGAAATACAGTCAGATTGTCGCTAAGACGTTTTGAAGAGGCAGGGAATATTCAAAAAGATCGTCCTGGACCAAAACCTACTATGTTACATACTCCAGTGTCAGAACGTCATCAAGCAATTGTTAGAAGGCATACTGAACACCCATTTTTGCCTACTCATTCAACTGCAAGTGGAAGTGATCGTTGTTGGAATATGGTGCGTGGTATGCGGGACCGCTTGCAACAAGCAATAGAAAAAATGGTGCTCCACTTCGCTATTAAAAGCATGAATAACTTGAGTAACCAGTGTTGGTCACAAACAATACTAACGTATGTCAGTGTGTGTGTGTTAAATTAACTATTGTTATAATTTGTAACGAAGTATTTCGAATACCTAGTTTTTTGTCAAAACCTTATTTTATAACTAAAATAACTATTCATAAAACAAATTGATATATAGTAGACCAGGTAGAACTTCAACGTATAATGCCGTTTTATTTAGTTCAATGATATTTAATGTAGTGATGTTATTGTTATAAAATAGAAATACATACCTATATTTCTAAATATTATAACATGCTGATTCACTACATTAAACTCAGTGCAGTTAACAACGTTATTAGTAAGCAGGTAAATATTATCATCTTCGTGTCGTCATCAATATCATTTATGTTATTCTTATAATATTTTTTTTTTATAAAATAAAATCGTTTTTACCGCCATTTTGGTTTTTTATTTCTGTTCGTTTTTTTTTTTGTTGTTGCTAAAGTTATAATTTATTATTTATAACTTAAAATAAATATACAAAACAGAAACAAACGCGTCAATTACACTGGTTACGAACTCGCAACCACGATTTGTCAGCTCACTACAGTCACCACTAGACCACTCGAAACATATTCAACGTGACCGAAATTACGTATTATATTACAAGTTAAAATAATATTCAAGAACATACCTACCTTAACACTGCGTATTAAAGATCAAATTCGATTAACTATTTTATTGATCGTAGACGTTGAACCAGTTCCAACGTTGTTCTAGTTCGATCGTTCGTAACAAGCAAAAGGTTCAAATTCGTTTAATTTTTAGGGGGTCAGATAATTGCTATCACCGACTGTACCTATCAAAAGCATAAAATAAAAAAATTGGCACAATAATTATGTATTTTTTTCCCTTTCTTGTGTTGTAATTTTTACTACTCGACCGTAGGTGTCAGGACGAAGGTAGCGTTTTTAAAATGTTGTCCCAACAAGCGCAATTGTCTTTCCTTCAGAGGAAAATACAACCTTACTTCAAAAGGCAAAATTGATGACCATTATAAGAAGGCGAGTGTAGAAAACATTCTCATGTTTGATCTTCTAGACTAACAGGATCTGATAAACTTAAGATCTCATGAATAAGTTAGCAATTGGCATTAGAAAAAAAAAGAAGAAAATCCTAGTCTCCCTTTGTACTTCCATTTTTCCATTCCAATAGACAGCAAAAGAAATGATCAATGTTTTCTTATCACAATGAAAAATCCCACGATATGTACTATTTATAAAATATTATCGGAAGAGCCATATTTAGCCGACAGACAGACGAACAATAAATAAATAACACGCTCTATTAAAAGCTAGTAACTCAATACGTCAAAGAGACGTTATGTTACACATGTCGACCTTTCACAAAATTTCCCTCACCTATAAATATACCTCCCTTTTATGTCTGAACATAATGTATTCATTCACAGATTTACCTCTGCCCTTAAGCGCGAGGTGGGAAAACAGACGAAAAATAAAACCTAGTTATATTGCAGAGTATCAAAATCAGTTGTATTCGTGAGGTCCCTTTTTTTCTGAAAAGGAAATCATCAAACGACTTCTTCCCCTCTGGGCGGAGCGGAAGAGAGTGTCTAACTCTTACTGACTAAAATCCACCCGTGTTCCTTCTAGTGCCCTTTGCGTTCCAGGGCCGCGGTGACTCTTTTGAACAGGCCCTTAATATCGACAAAACGCAATGCTTATAGCGGAACACGCATATTCGAAGCTTCCTCAGAATCAGCAAGAGAATAAGAGTATTTTACACCTTTCACAAACTCTACACCTTAGTCAAAATATGTGGCTTAGCCGTTTCGTTACTACAATAACTATAACAGAAAAGTGATGAACAGTGGATACATTTTTCACCTAACGCCCATTTGAATGTAGCTTGTGAAGTTCGAAGCTTGGCTCTGATAACTTTTTGACAGTGCGAGTCATATGGTTTCGTCTTGACAAAATTTTACATGAAAATGTTTTTGGTGAGGTATAAAGGAAGACGGATGCCGATTGAAATTCTGTTAATCAGCCAAATATGCTTGAATGCCGGAACATAACACGTGAGTTCCATTAAGAAAACTTATAGAAAACTAATCAGACTGTTCGTAATAAATGATAAATGATAAATGATATTTATTTTGTAAGTAGGTTGTAAATAACACTTTTACACGTCAATATTTTTGGTCGTTATAAACTAGATGAGGCCGGTGTTTCCTAGCTGACTACCCTGAGAAGAAACACCGAAACAAACTCAGAGGTCAAGGTCTCTTTTAAAGTCCATACAATTGTACTGGTCAAATCATATGAGAACCATGTAGGTTGGTGTCTGAAGTGGTCTTTTGAGGAAAGTACCACACAGATTTGAGTTGACCTGTCCAGACAGTGCAAGCATTTGTCAGTTACCGAGTAGCTCAAACTTAGAACTTTAAGGAGCTCGTCGATTTGACGATCAATACTAAAGTAAGGACATTTGGGTAGGCCACATAAAGAACTCAAACCGCCAGACTAACAAGAAATGAACCCCTAACATAGCGATCTACATGGTCCTCACATTCACAATACGTTATATGAGGACCATGTCAGTGTCTGAAGTGGTCTTTTGAGGAAAGAACCACGCAGATTTGAGTGGACCTGTCCATTCATTGCAAGCCTTGGTCAGTAGTCGAGTAGCTCAACTTAGAACCAATAAGGAGCTCAACGACTCGACGAACAATGCCAATGAAAGGACATTTGGGTAGGCCACAAAAAAACTCAAACAGCCAGACAACGCTAAAAAAAAAAAAAAAAAAAAAAGGAAAAAAAAATAGTTGAAGAGGAAAAAGCAATAATAACCCATATAGTCCTCATATTCACAATAGTAAATAAATTAAAAAATATAATACTTTACAAAGTAAGCATTCATGTCAAAATAAGAAATTGTAATAAAATAAAAAGAATACTTTAAAAAGTAAACATTCATGTCAAAAGTAAACTAAACGAAAATTAAAACATGTCAAAGTGTAAAAATATAAAAGAAAAACACAGAAACAAAACAACAACATAAAACATTGGGCCATGTACACAACTGAAGCAGCTCAATCCCAAGCCTTCTTGTCCTCCAGATAGTCTTTAACTGTGTAAAAAGCTTTCTGGCATAGCTTACGTTTTATAAATACTTTGAATTTATTTATGCTTAGTTCTTGAATGCGGCCAGGAAGTTTATTATAAAAATGTATACATTGGCATCGAAAGGAACCACCTATTTTCTTGAGCCAGGTTTTAGGAACAACAAAATTGTTTTTGTTCCTAGTATTTATGCTATGGATATCACTGTATTTTTTAAACAGATTAATATTTTTATGTGCGTACAAGAGATTCTCATAGATGTACTGAGAGGGCACAGTCATTATATTAATCTCTTTAAATTTTTCTCTGAGTGAGTGTCTGGGATTTAATTTATAAATCGCACGAATAGCCCTTTTTTGTAAAACAAATATTGTCTGCATATCGGCGGCATTTCCCCACAACAGAATTCCGTAATCGATCGATCAGTAGTTGTATAAGCAATTTATTTACTTGCTCACATAAAAATACGCTCTAAGCGAAACTTGATCGATGTACACATTGAGCGATGATGTTCAAGCAGTCCAATGAACTGTGAAACCCCTTTTCATGTCTCGCCGAGGGTGGTTTAATCCGATAATATTTTCTTGAGCAAACATGTCTTAGGGATGTTCTGATATCCGATGCTTGTAAGCTGTTATCTCGAGTGTTTGTGCAGTGTGAGAATTTTTGCAACGAGTGGCATTTTTGTCACGGAAAAAGCAATGCTGGATATAAAAGTATGTCGTGTAGTCGATAAGTTTTCATAAAAGATTTGTACATAATAGAAAAAATATTTTTCAGAGTCCTTGTCGCTGTCTACCTTTTGACTGTTTCTCTGCATTCTTGTTCAAAACCAAATAACAGCAAATTCCGCTGTATATACGCTTTTCGCTTACAGAAAGAGGAATCGCTAGTCTATACTAATATTATAAAGAGGAAAGATTTGTATTTTTGTATGTAACGAATAAACTCAAAAAATACTGGACCGATTTCAAAAATTCTTTCACCATTAGAAAGCTAGATTCACCCAGTAACAAAGGCTATATTTTATCCCCGTATTCCCATGGGAACGGGAACTACGTAGGTGAAAAGTTTTATAACATCGGTGACCAATCGATTGACGTCATTGAAACAACCCTTTTTTACCCCTAATAAATCAAACTTCGACACACTACGACTATAATTTTACAAACGGCCAATAATTCCGTCAAAAGTTACCAATCGATACCGATTAGTAAGTTACGGGCCGTACTAAATCCCATTACTAATCTGTGTGATAGTGGATTAATCTCTGACAGCTGTGCGTCAAAAGGGTGTTTGAACTAACTCATGTTCAGTGTAATGTTGTCTAATATGTTGACCCTGGCGAACTTTACGGATGATGAAGATACTATTTTATTTTCTATTGATAGGCACGCGTTTGACCACTATCTCACCTGATGGTAAGTGATGATGTGGTCGAAGATGCAGCACGCTTGCCTAGAAGTAACCTATTCACTCTTGACTTAAAGACTCGCAGGTTGTAGTTACCAGGAAACAAAGACTCTAGCAGGGAATTTCACTCCTTAGCTGTTCGCACAATGAATGTGTTCCCAAAACGATTTGTGCGTGTGGGTGTGATGTACACCATGTAAAGGCCATACGTTTTGTAGGATTACAAGATGTACGGCAATGCATCACCATTACATCATCATCGGACGATGATAGAACGGGCTTGGCGGAACTAAAACATGCAATTCCGTGATAGATCACGTGATAGGTCAAAATATGATAATCGTTCCCGTATTCATAATTTGTAACAGAATTAGGCAAAAGTAACCTCTGATGAGATTCTGAGCAACAGAAACCAGTAACGCGGTTAGTCAAGGAGAAGACAAGTTAGACTACTACCTAAAATATTGGTCAAATATAGCAAAGGACAGAGACAAGTGGGAAGAAGGAAGGCAGGACTTTGCCCTATAGTGGGACTCAACAGGCTCATAACATAACAAGGGAGCAATAACGTCACTATTTAGACAAACATTTCTACACGATAGGTATAACGGACAGTCATCTATACAGATCATGCATGGAGGAGGAGGAAACGGTATCACAGGTGCACAGGCGTCGCCGAAATACGGAGGCAAACAATAGGGACACCGAATTCGCTTACAGATATCCTGAACACACTGAGTGGACTGAACTGCTTCTGAAGGGAGATTGGCTGGTTGGAGTAACGGCAGCCATGGCTCACGCATAATCGTCAAACATTCTGACTAAGTGAGAAAACCAAACACCCGAATAGAAAAGAATAGCATGACTATTGGAAAGAATAGCATAGAATAGCATGTCTATTGAAAGGACAGACTGAAAGAAAAACCAGCCAAGTGCGAGTCGGAATTGAGCACCAAGTAACAAAGGAAAAGGGCATGAATAATGATATTGTACTCACTGTCCAGTCATTGCAATACCAACGGTCGTTGATTGCGTATTCAGGCATGGAGTACCTCCAGTAAGTCTAACATTATGCAAACAAGTAAAAATATGCTTCTTGAGTACTTACTTCCCACCAGTGACGTCAACGTCGTCCTTCATCCATTTGACGATGGGCTTCGGCGCTCCGAACACTCTGCACTTGAGCACAGCCTCGGAACCGTCCACCCGCGTGAGGTTCTCCGGTCCTTCCTTGATTTCTGGAGGGATTGCTGACAACAACAACATGGATGGATTAGGAACAAATTAGCATTTATAATGCTGATCCCTTTGCAGTGTTCCACTTTAAGCTAAGTTAGTTAAAATATTTTAACATTTTACGAATACCGTAAAAAGGAATATTTAAGCTTCATTTAAATTCATTTAGGGCGTAGATGAGGGCTTTAAGTACTTAAAGGATCAATTACAAAGCGTCGAAGGCTGAAATTTCCAGCAAATCATCGCCCGGCAATTTTGAGATCCCTCTTTTGATTAATTGGTCACGTCCCGCCTCTCGTTTTTGTGCTATTAGTCAACATTGTGCTATCAGGATCTCCCTAAATGCGTAAACGAATAATAATGGTCGTTTGAACCGTACTGCACCATAATTCTCATCTATTTTTGTTAAAAAGAGTGTATAAAAGTGTTTTCCCGAAACGTGGACTAACAAACATGTACATAAATCACAATATGCGAGATGCTAAGTGCATAATAATATCCGTGGGCAATATTTCTCGCGGCTGGCGGGTGGGCGTGTGAATGTGTGTCGCGACTCGAGGATGTGTCCAATAGACGCCAGTGGCTACTAGACACGATCTCGTTATTACACATGAATTCGTAAATTGTGAGCAGACTGTATTATTTGGGGCTCTTCTCTTGATGAATAGATAAGTGTGTTGTACGCTTGGCCTGTCTTGGGGAAACATAGAACGTGTGTATTGACCGTTGATGTCATCGAAATGAAAATACTAATAAAATGGTATATTATGGACAGTTGAATTTACTAGATAATCAAACTAACTAGACAATAATGCAATTTCAATCCAATAAAACAAATAGTCAAAACAATTTTCCAAAAACAACCCGAGCATAACCAATTAAAATAATGGGTTTACAAATATATACAGACAACCTTTTTGCTATCCAATAAACGTATTACGACAAATTCAGTGAAAAGCCAAATTTCGCCGAACATTGCCGAATTCTGTGTGATGTTGACACGGAACACAGAATCGATATTCCAGTATTTGCCAATGCTAAATTCGTTGAACACGCTGAAGCAATCAGGATGGTTAGTAAAAATCGTATTTTGGAGTATCTCATACCCCAAAGCCCCCAAGCACCTTACAACAGAGGGAGAGCGGAGACGATAAAATATAATATCCAAGTATAAATAAGCCCTATATTGTGAAAGGGCAATCAGGCTGAATACCCAAATTATCGTAATAAAGATTGTATTACTGAAATAAGTTTGTTATTTTGATCCGGCACGAACGTTTCAACGAGTCGTAACGATGATGATATGTTTTGATTACCGCATTAGCAGCTATGGGGCGATGGTGTGGACAGAAGCGTTGTTTAATGTCTAAAATTATCTTTGAAGCCCTGTCTATGTGTGCAACTTTCCGTCGAATGTTAATGTTGTACCTTTGTTGCAACAAATTGTACTTAGGGGGAATGGGGACTTCAAAGAAACGAATAAAATTTTCAATTCAGGCCACGAATTTATGAAACATTTAGTTTTGAAGAACACACGGCACATGCATATTCAAACGCGCCTATAATAAACAGATCATATAAAATTTCTGTAAATGTGACGTTCAATGTTGACACAAAATATTACTCTGACCTCAACGTCCTTACCGGTAAAAATGTTTGAGCAAATATTGGCGTCACACCTTTTTTAGTAGTAAGCATGTTGGACAAGTATTGTGAACAGTGTTGGCTTGCCGAATGGACGCACTCTAACAAATACCGGTGGTGACATAACATAGTATTCCCCGTACTTTGCAACTGTCCATCTTAATCTCGAAGGACTGTACTTCCTACTTTGTCCTCTTTATTCGTTTCATTCATTCTATTAAAGAGAAGACGTAAGGTGCTCGGTAACTTCGTCTACAAGATGATACTTTAATGTGAGCCTAAAAGCCTCTGATTAATTGAGTTTGAAATTGGACACGACATCGTAAGCTGGCAGTGAAGGCAAATGTTTTTATGATCCCTAAAAGTTCTCAGATCAATTTAAATTTTGAAACGAAGTTACATATTTTATTTGTTCGCGAAAAAACTTCAAAGTGAATATTTTTATTCTTTGCAGAGTAGTATCGAAACATTCTGAGATCGGTTGCATAGTCGCGATTTTTTTTCGTAAATATCCAAATACAAGTCGGCAATATCATCAAAAAATTATCGAAACGCATAACTTTATCGTGGAGTTATTTAATAGACCTATAGAATACAATATGAGGAGGGAATAAGGGCGGACAATATAACGTAATAGGAATTTCCGATGCCACAATCCTCGTATTCATTATTGTGGATTTTGGGGATGACTCAGACACAATAGGTAGGTTATCGAACTCGGTTGGAGGAAAAAAATCGGATACTAATCCATCCACACCCTCTGGCGCACCCGTCTCTGTAGTTGGGGGTTAAACTCAAACGTTCACAGGTAAACTGGGGTGCTACTGTAATTTACAACACCGTATTGCGCGTGAATGGGCAAGAGATAACGAACGCGATACGGACGCAAAAGATTGCACTTTTTACCGTTTCTTTACATTTTTTCGAATATAGAATACGTTATTGTTGTGTTTTGTGGATTGTGACTGGCAGCTGCTAGTAGAGGGCCATATTTTTTTTTTTACTAACAAATATGAAACACGGATATTTTTGTGCAACATTTAAAATCAAATGTGATCCCGACGCAGTTCCCTAACGTAACCAATCTCACTATATTAAAGCTACATACATTACCTGCTGAATTTATTATCGACTAACGATTTAATCGCATTCCAGCGTAAATGAAGCTTAACCAATCGTTAAATTGGAGAATAAATCCGTCAAATAAGATTTAACCAAACAGTTTATCAAGTAAAACCGAGGCAGACATTTTTCAACCCCAAAGGGCATGAGTTACGTCATGAACTCACGCTATTTAGCAATTAATGGGGTGCAGTTGCATAGTACAGTCGTAAAGTATGAAGGTGTAGCACACTTCAACAGCGAGCATTTCAATAGTAAGCTCGACGAACATGAGCCCTACCAAAACCAAGAATTGAAACATGCTATGCGTCGCTTTAGACTTTGTAGATTTTTTTTTGTGTAGAATTCGGTTGTATTTTTTTGTAAAAAGTTTTTTTATTTTAACTTTTTAGTGGTACACCCCCCCTCCCCCCACCTAAACGTACCAATCACATTGGTGTAAACAATAAATAAACGTGAGATTTCGCAAACCCGAAAGATTTGCTATCATTTATTGAAGAGTTCCATTTACCTCTCTCTCACTGTTCTTCGTCAGATCTTCACCAAACTAGAAAGGGACCACGTTCAAATACTAAGATGCTCTTCCAAACCATCGTACGCAATTTTATTTTTTTTTGTTTTACGTCGACAAGAGCGAATGAGAACGTCGTCAAGGTAAACTTAGCCACGCATTATTAGGGATAACTCAAATACTTGTCGTCACATCCCAATCAAATGGGACCACAAGACAAGCACCAGCTTTCGAATATAATAAGAATCATCAAAATCGGCACACCCCGTACAAGTTATGAGGTAACACACACAAAAAAAATACAGTCGAATTGAGAACCTCCTCCTTTTTTTGGAAGTCGGTTGAAAAAGAGAAAAGAAAAAAGAGCTGTAATGCTGCAACTAACTGAAAGCGAATTGAGCCAACACTAAAACAAAAACAATCAATTCTTGTCAAAACATCGCCTAACATTGTATCTATTTATAGAAGACCACATCTTCAACAAATTCTGTGTCTCTTCGAGGATGATACATATTTATTACAAATCCGTCACATATTTTGGTTCGCTCCGATTACACCGTGAGGGCGAACGTGACTTTGCGTTGTTTCAAACAGTTCCCTTATTAATTTGTACCTCTTGATATTAAATCGCATTGCAGATAAGCCAAGTAGCGACTGGGATGCTTCGGACACGTTTCGTATCGAGTGAGATAAGTTGAGAGTTCGGAATCTATGCCTTGGAGATGGGAATGACAAGCTAAATTGTTTTCCATTTGTGGTCATTTAAATGCTGAGGCAGTTTACTAGGTAAAATACCCTTCAGGAACAACAACGTAAAGCTACAAGAAGCAGAGTCGCAAGTACACGATTTGGTCAAGGGCTTGGGAATATTTCGGCGAAATGAGCATTGTATAATACATTCCTTTTGTCTCATAAAACATTACAAATTGCATCTTTAAAGACGAACCTGCGACACCGGTCCTACCGTTTAAGAGTTGTGCTCACGCCATTCAGCAAAAACGGGACATGAATAACTTCTGAAAATCGATCTCACGCAGGTTAAATCATTACTCGATCCTTACTGAATATATTACGATCACTTAGTAATATGATTTAAAGTTGATCATACCGTGTGGTCCTCCGCTAAGAGGACCACACGGCGGAAGGCCACATCGTGTTTGTTTTACATGAAAAATTTTGGGGATTAAGGACTTACATCAAGTAGTTAGGCACCAAAGTTAAACTGTCAAAGCTTTTAAAATCGCTGTGCTAACATTTAGCGTTTCCTGCAAGTCATACATGCACGGTAAACTCTCCCCCTGCCAGGGCTGCGGAATTTTTTCCAAAGAGTCACCGCGGCCCTGGAACGTGGCGGGCATTAGGAAGAACATGGATGAGTTTTAGTCAGTAAGACTCTGGCACTCCCTTCTACTCCGCCCAGAGCGGACGAAGTCATTTGATGATTTCCCATTTCAAAATACCCTCCCCCTCAATCAATCATATTAAATTTTGACTCTCGAGAGTTTACTGATTTATCAGTGCAATATTAAAGTTACGCTGAACGGGCAAGGTGACACCTTACTATCAACAGCTATTTTTATAAACAAGGCCACATTGGGTCAAAAATAATCTATTCAGACAAAAATTCTAAACAAAACGAAGTCATTCCATAAAGCACACTAATTGCCAATGCGAACGGCGTAAAACAACAATTATGTTAAAACAATTAAAACTGCAGCCATTTGCTCTGGTGTGTTCTCTAGCTCTGTATAGTCCTCTACAATGTCAATACTTGCCGCGGCTGGGTCGAGGCATCCCGGGATCTAGGTCATGGCTGGTGCCTGCGTAATCCCGGGATCGTGCACCGCGTCACTTCTCTATTTTGTATGCAGAGATGGTGTATTCGTATTATAGTAATTTGTGTGGTGAGAGCATTCGAATGGATGTTTGAAATACGTGTTGATCATAATCAGGCTTGCTTGTACGAGCAACAATGTGCTAATGAATGAAATACAGGCGGTGTTTACACTGCAGATAAAATAGACGCCATCTTTTGCTTTTCAGTTCAACGTTATTTCAGAACAAGAACATTTTTGGTGTACAAAAAAGTATATTCTACCTATCTCTACCTAACATTCAGGAATCAAATCGTAGCCGTATTTACGGTACGCAAAAAGTTATCTTGACTTGAAGCCTCCAAGGTTGAATAAGGATCTTATCGATTAGCGTGCTCTATCTTGCCGTCGCGTGCCATAGGATGATAGTTTTAGACGAGGGTACAAGACTAGATCCTACAAGAAATAACCACAAATGGTTTCTTCAGATTCGGTTTCAAATTTTATTTGAAGTTTTTTTTTTCATACAAGAATTAGTAATTTATGTAACAGAACAAACATTATTATTTGACGCGAATCATAAACAGCTCTCGAGCAGTATGAGTTAAGCCTCGCAGCGTAACAAAATAATTCACCAATAAGGTTTAATATGTAAATCTAATTAATTAAGCCCGTTTATAATTAATCGCGGGCGAGTCACGCAACCCACCGTCCGAGTACAGGCTTTCAGTGTTATAGAAATATTTCATTTTGAAGTTTGTATTTTAACGCGCTGCGATCGTAAAGTTCCCTGTATTGTGTTTAATTCCTGAGCATCTACTATGCTCAAGAATCTCTGTACATAAAAAGGTAGTTTTTTGAAGGATGTAATGTCTGGAAGTAAAAATTCGATTCTGAAAATTCTGTACAGTTCACCGAGTGTGACCTCTGAGTTTGTTTCGGTGTTTCTTCTCAGGATAGACGGCTAGGAAACACCAGCTTCATCATCATCAATATTGGATGTGTAAAAGTGTTATGTTTAACCTACTTACAAAATAAATATCATTTATCATTTAACGTCTTCATTTATGTATATATAGGCTACGGGAATAGCTGGTACCTAATTATTAAAAACCATCAACAGTCAAACTTCACGCACAGATCAGCAAGACCAAAATACGAAAAGAGCTCTTAGGCACTTACACATACAGACTAATAAAGCGATCAAGATTCATCTGAACGCCCAGGGTCACATTAGCACTCAAGTCGAAAATCTGACTCTTATAACGTGGCATTCTTAGGTTTCTTTATCGGGTGTCATCATACTTGGGACTCGATGAATGAGTTCGCGACCGTGATATCACGCTATGAGCCGAGATAATAATTAAGAAATTGTACCACGGCTCATTCTATTGGTGTCTGTGAGAGTCTAGTAATTAAAATGGCCTCAATGCAATTAGTGTTAGGATAGTGCGCGGCAAAATCGTCACAAAAAAAGTATGCGACATTTGAACTGAATTCATTAATCTTTAATTTCCTTAAAACGACACGAGCCTTTACGTAAAAGCTGCGGTTTTAAACACAAACCCGTTGGTAGTTCAATGGTCTATCATTCTTCGCCAGACATCAAACGCTTCCAATGCAAAACCAATCCTGAGTTTGGCTTTGAGGGAAAGACCCAAAGTCCCAAACTATTGAGTTAGGAACCCCAAAATAGGGACAGTAACAGGACCCTAAATAACTATTGCAAATGGGAATCGATTCAGTTCTCCCCTACACAAACCGCTTGTATAGCGAATCGATAACGATTCCGCGGTATAGTTACAGCTAGATAGATATAAAAGCAACAAGGATGGTTCCGCCCTTGGAAGCTGAACAAATAAATAATACAAACAACGATTGTATAACAATCCGAGAAAGAAAACTTCCACGTAGTTCGCTAACAAACTATAGTTCAGCGAAACTTTTAGAACATCGTTCATTATATTTATATTTCCTTAATTCTACAGAAGCAGTCGACTGCGAACTGCCATAGACTGAGTGGTTGGATCGGTAAATATATATTTCAATGGGGATACGATCCCGCTACATTATTCACAGCAGACCGACTGTGACGTTTCGAGAACAACTTTTTATTCGCATAATAAAGATTTATTCCCACTATTTATGAGTTCATCTAGAAATGACTGGGGCGAAAGCCAAGTGGCACAATCACTCAAGCATAAATCTCAACTATATTTTTTGATACATAAGTCTCAATTTGGGTTGTATTTACAAGTTTATATGCTTACATTGAAGTCATAATTAATTATGAGTGACAGTTTATGGTTGATGGAGCTTTGTCGTTTACATGTTGGATAAAAGAACTTGTTAGAAAGGAAACGGAAGGCAATAAAATCCTGGCCTTTATTGAACTTGTTTCTTCATTGTTTGAACTGATGTTGGGTTCAAAACTGCAGAGTCATGTATTAAAGTTGGCAACAGAAATGTTACACGCGTGAAACTTTCAAGTTCTACAGTTACTGAATGAATTAGAGTGGCTAGCGGTTAAAAGGCCGTTGGCACAATAAGTTAAAAACAGCAAATTATATTTAATTCTACAAATTGTTACTGACAAAATGACACTTCAAGAATTGAATGATTTTCATAACGATTGGTAATCAAAGTAGCTCACTCAACTGAGCATTTTGTGACTTAGTAACTAAAATGGCTTCACAACAGAGCATTAAAACAATGCTTAAAGTAAAGTGAAGTATAAAATCTAGGGCGTCGCGGCGCCTTCGTCGACAAGGCGCCGGCTCAGGAAGAAAGCACACACATACCTACATACATTTGAAATTATTTAATGTTTCTTCTAAGACTTTAGTAAAGTGGAACACTGCAAGTGGGACGCTACAAGTGAAATAACTAGTAATGTGAGAGAGTTACACTTAAGAGGATTAGCTTTCGATGTGTGACGTCATTCTATCTATTAACAAGTTTGCCTTGTAGATGTTTCAATGCTGGCAAATATAGACGCGAGTCCAATATGAGAATAGGTATGTACTTCTTTTACTAAAGCTGATGAGTGAGCACTGCCGTGAACGCAAAACAGAATCGAAATGGAACCCTGTTAGGCTGGCTTCCGTTGTAGGCGAAACGAAATTTAAAGACAAACCAGACGCAATTGAGTAGTTTACTAGATTTAAAAATCATAATTCTCATAAGTCCGTCCGTTGGATTTTCAAAAATATTGGACACGTATTTGTCCTTACAATTCTTAAAAACAATAGAAAAATCAAACGCATCAAAGTTAAAGAGTGGGGGCTGGTGACGTCATGTCGCTAGTAAAAATTGTAGCTCGTAGTGACGTCACGCGAGTTTTCAACGAACTCTTCTCGTCTTACGATTTTGTTTACGGGAAAAATCGGACTAGTAGTACTGGAGATAAATGGGAACATTGGTTTGCACAAACAAACACCCTCTCACCCCAAACGCATACAATGTCTCCGTTCCGTCGAGGGTAAAAAAGAAAAAAAAAATATCGAATATTTTTTGGAAATCTATCTGAAATAATTTCGCTTCGCTGCAGTGTGCTAACGCGTCACGAAATATTAAAGTTGAACCCCGACGACTAACGTAACTCTCTCATAAGCAAATTCATCTGAAACCCGTCTTTGAAACAAGTAAAGGAATACTCACATTGAACATTGATGTAGACATCCTTGTACACGTATCCGATAGAACTGGTCGCGTTACAACCGTAGTTTCCAGTGTCCTTCTTCACCAAGTTCGTGATGACTATAGTGTTGGCGGTCACTTGTCTCCTAGGGTTGGGCTCGGCCTGTTCGATGGGCTTGCCGTTGTGGATCCACGTGATCTTAGGCACGGGGGTACCGCCGGCTTCGCACTTGATCTCAGCTGTCTCGCCTTCCGCGAGGTTTTGGATCTCTGGCTCCACCGTGAAGAATGGGGCAGCTGATGGACAAGAAAATAAATATTAATACTGTATTTGCAATGACTGCTACCGGTACTGTCTCGTGAGCCGCCGCGTTTTCCATTATATCACATTACATTAACAAATAAGCCTGCACGTTTGGGAGGCGCAAAATTAACATAAATTACAATGACATAATGTTGCATTGATGCTTCTTGATCCTCTCTCTGTTCACTTCATGTTTCTTACTGAGCCTAACGTGATTTTGATACTACGCAAACGGAATACCGGTAATTAATAACAGCTTTATCACACAGTATATGTAACCATCTTTCATCTTTTACAAATTAACTTGATAGGATCTTCCAAATGGAATCTTGGGCCGGTGCCATATATTGTTCATTTCTCATAAAAGCAGGTCAAGCTTAGGTTGAATGTATAGACTTCTCCCATATTACGTATTATTGTATATTGTAGGTTAATAGAATGGAGAATAGATGATGTCACAGAGCAAGTGTATGACCTTTTAGGTTTATTTACTGACATTTAATTCCATTAGCATCAGTTTCAACTAAATAAATGTATTGGTAATTAAGTCTATCTGCTTATTACGTAAGTTTGAAATACGGATTTATTGCCGTCTTCGAAAGGTCTGCGGTAAACGATGCTGTGCTATGTTGGATGGGTTTTCAATTACGTACAACATTCTTGAGTTCTCGAAGACTATTATTTGTAAAGCTTTGACGTCTTACAAAGTCAGCACAATAGTTTATCCTTCGTTGCATATCCGAACACAAGAGGCAAACAAGCACAACTAACTGCAAAGAACTTCGTATTCTGTCACAGGCTTTTCCTCCGTTTTCTATTGTGTATCGTATTTTAAATTACAGTACTCGAACGACGGCAGCACAACAATGCCCGCGGCGATTACCGCAGACTGCATGCCACACAAGTGCGCGCAATCTAGACGAATTGTTGACGAAACAAAATGGAGAAGAACTACAATCTGCAGTCGTAAGCAAGCCTCGGGCTTTCATATGCTTGCCTTACACAAGTTTTCCAGACTTTTCAAGAACGGAACTGCAGCATTTTTGCTTTGAACAAAAACATGGGTAGTGGTTTTTAGAAACAGTTCCATAAGAAAAGTATGTACCTATTCTGGTCACCTACAGCGTTTTTACACGGATGATATAATAAATAAATTGTGGTGAGTCAATACTTCTCCTTGATTATTAGATATTAGATATGATGACATACGAGTATCCTTATACGTTTCTACAGGGTAGCAATATTATGATTGGAAATCCGGAAATTCTGACAGGACTGACCGGCTAACGGAGGCAGGGTCCAGAAATTGAATCAGGAAATTATGTCCGATTGGACGACTACGTGAGATTTAGGATATAACCTTTTTATTCAATAAACTTTTTTAACAACAAGCGGAAAACTGTCGGTAGCCTTAATGTATTCTGTCGCTCAAAAATTAACAGGAAAATGATTGATGTTTCATATTTCTTCTAAAACTTTAGATTTTGTTCTTGATTCTGCTCATAACACGATATAAGTATTTGTACTTTTAGTTTTAAGACAAAATTATTTTATATATAAAATTCTCGTGTCACGGTGTTTGTGGTTGAACTCCTCCGAAACGGCTCGACCGATTTTCGTGAATCTTAGAGTGCATATCGGCTAGGGTATCGAATCGGACAGCATCTATTTTTCATCCCCCTAAATGTTAATGGTGGTCCACCACTATTTTTTTTTTTAATTTATGTTTCAAAGCGACGTTTGCTGGGTCCGCTAGTAGGTATCTAAATATATATAACTCAAAAGTGACTGACTGACTGACTTAGTGATCTATCAAAGCACAGCCCAAACCACTAAACGGATCGGGCTGAAATTTGGCATGCAGGTAGATGTTATGGCGTAGGCATCCGCTAAGAAAGGATTTTGATTAATTCTACCCCCAAGGGGATAAAATAGGGGATGAAAGTTTTTATGAAACTTTGTCAATTTAAACCGATCGGGCTGAGAGTTTCAAAATCGGGGGTAAAGTAACTATTCCACGCGGACGAAGTCGCGGGCAGAAGCTAGTCATATAATATAAAACAGAGCATATTTTCCATATTCATAATTCTCTTTATTCTTTTGCCAGACACTTGCAAAGATCTATCGACGAACTTGTCTGCCAGTGCCTAGGAGGCTACCATCATTAATTGCTCTTCTTCTCTAAATCATATCAAAATCTATGAAGACAGATGCTTAAAAGAATAACAAACGTTTCTATAATAAGGCCGGCCTCCAATCCAAACCTCACGACGACGCCGCAATAAAAAGGGCCGGACGTTTATCCGAGAACCGGGTTACCGAGTTATTTGCGTGCATGACAATGACAAGTTATTACGTCATCGACATGCGTGGTGACGTATGGTTAGAATTGAACGAACAGGCGCCTAATTTTAATGAAAAGCCTTGCGAAAAAAAAAGAAACGTTTTGGACTTATAATAAACAATAATATCAAGGATATAAAATAAGGATAAAAAACGCGTGTTTTTTCGCTCGCTTTTCAATTCTTTTGTTCAATCTCACCGTATGATTGTAAAATGCGTAAGATGATAAAATATTTTGAGAGATTGTAAACTCTCGATAAATTGTCAGCTGACCATTTGGCGTTTGGAACGACTTCGAGAGATTTCAAACTATCAAATTTTGGTGCGTAAAAAAGTGTTCCAAATGTTCAGTTGACAATTTATCGACAGTTAACAATCTCTCAAAATATTTTATAATCTTACGAAGTTTGTAATTTTCCGGCCACATACATAGTAGATAAGCCCATACGGTGATGCGTTTATTTGTATCGTTATTAATGGACTTAGCTGGCTGCGAATGTTGCAATTCTCAGCAGTCAGGAAATTAAAAAAAAAAATTAATTTGTTAGCAACACTAATATACTTCACCTACATATAATACACTAGCAGCGCCTCGCGGTTTCACCCGCGTAGTTCCCGTTCCCGTGGCAATATGGGGATAAAATATAGCCTATGTCACCCGGGGATAGTATAGCTTCCCAACAGTGAAAGAGTTTTTCAAGTAGTTTCGGAGCCTATTCAAAGCAAACAAACAAACAAAAAAACAATCAAATCTTTCCTCTTTATAATATTAGTATAGAAAATCACATAATACAAAATAATAAAACGTGAGACAGTCGAATAAACGTGTCTCGAATTCGCAAACAAATTAGATTGAGTAAATAAACGAAAAGGTATACACAAAGTGACTCAGCCAAAAGGCCGGAAAACCCTGAGGGTGGAAAGAGATTGACTGCGGACGGCTGAGTGGACTCGAGAATTTATCACTTTATCGCATTGCCACGAACGTGTCGTAAGGAAGGACGGAGGGATTACCAGGGCGATGCGAGGGCACACCTGTTACCAAATAACTTAATATGGATATCAGTTATTCATGATAACGGTTTTAGCTGTAAGCTTATGGGGGAGCTTTATTGAAGTCGGCCGAACTATTATTGGAATGGATATGAACCTGTCGTACATGAAGCTGGAGATTAAGGGGCTTCTTAAGAGCGTGTACGCCGTACGGCATTTCATATAAATTTTCAAGTCCTTATTTTCCGAAATGACTAAACCGATTTTAATGAAACTTTACACACAGAAGCAGGATATCATAGGTCTAAAAAGTTAGTTGAAAACATTTTCGATAAATAGTGTTTCATCGGGAAAAGTGGAAGGAGTGGAGGGAGGCCTTTGCCCAGCAGTGGGACATTTCAGGCTAGCTATAATATAATATAATAGTGTTTCAGTAAAATTAGACCCACTTTAAATTTTCCATACAAACATAAATTTCCAGTTATCTTTTTTTAGATAAAGATTTCGAAAATATTTTTAACTTTCTTTTTAGACCTATGTATCCTGCTTAAATGTGTGAACTTTCATTAAAATCGGTTCAGTCATTTCGCAAAATAGTGACTTGAAAATTTGTATAAAATTGGATACGGCGTACACGCTCTAAAGGCTATATTATTGAGGATTAAAGGATACATCGTGTCGAAACCAATAATCATACTGACGACTGAAATCGCCAAGATATAATGAAAAAGCGTGGTGACTATTTGACTAATCATCGTGCCTGTTATTTTTAGAACACGCATGTGTCCTGTATTCGAGCAATCATAGGATGTAAATATTATCGCGATTCCGACTCAGGAAACTAACAAGGTTCTCCATCGACAAAAGGAAGCCTTCGATTCCCGCCTTCCTTGACATATCAAACGGAAGGAAACTTAAGGTCACAATGACATGATTGCCCAGAGCCCACATTGGCAGCCATGTTTGAGCAGTCGTTATACATTAATGGCTCCCTCAAGAGACGTTATGTGTGGTATTAAAATAATTTCGGCTAATATCATGTGTGTGCCATATGCTTTCTCACATTGTGACTTTAAAGATGATGTCACTGGCCAAATACGCGAAATTATGTCAAGTACGCTTTTGACAAAGGTTTTAAAAACACTTGAGCGTTTTTGTCTGTCTCTGGTAACAATGTCAAAAGACGTTTCCAGCAAAATTGTAAGCTTTATAAAAAACAATAGACAAGCTTTTCCTCTCAAATTATCAAAAAGAAATGTAACAAACGTGTATGTGAATGTCACAAGAGATGGAAACTAGACATTTGAATATTCCAATAGAATATTAGAAAGGAAAATGTCAACCTATATCACGACCCTTTTTTGTCATAAAAAGAATTTCATAAATTGTGTCGTGAATTTCGTGTCATATTCGCGTGCAAAGGCACCGTCACCATTTTTTTCATTCATTTATTATTTACAACAGAAATTACTAAATGAATGTATCATCTGTGAAATGTAAAAGGTCTAAAAGCTTTGTCAAAGTCAAAACTTTTATTTCAATTAGGCCATTAAACGGCACTTTTGAACGTCATCATTAAAAGTTAACAAAATTAAGTGGCTCTAGCGTCCATTCGCAAAGGTAGATTCTTATGGAGAAGAACGGACAAGAAACTCCATAGTTACTCTTTTGAAAGCTACCATTACAACAAGAGTCTCTCGTAAATGGTAGCTTGTGATCAATCGATTCCATCATCTAACTTTTTGTTCAAATGTTCAGATCTCTTCAAAATGCATATCAATGCCATTTTGAACTAAGAGTATGCATAGCACCTACCCATCCCTAAAACATCCTATTAAATTATTTAGCTTACGTTTGACGATAGTAAAATTTGCATAATTCGCCGCAAAGCCTCCAAACAGGGCCATAATGACATCTATTTTAGTCGAACCATAAACAATTACATATTAATTACGAACGCAGCCAAACTTCATAAAGGTAAGCGGAAATGACGCTGGCACGATTATTAGCATCATTATGGCACCGGGCCCTTGCAAAGTTACATTTACAAATTAGCATGGAGGAAATAGCCTGGTCTGTTTGTAGGGGCGGCTTTATTTGGAACGTCTTCTTTATTGTCTGTTGGACGACAACGGAATAATTAGGAGCCGGCCTCTGTGACACCATTTTTAAATACGCCTTGTGAAAGATAAGGGGTGCTGGTTTTCTCACTTCCGGGGTGAATTGAGAGCTTTTGTGTTGAGTTTAGAGTAAATGTTGCTTTTCATATTTCTGTGACCGCGGAAATCATTAATTTAAAACCTTTAGAGCGATTACGCACTGCAGTCGATCTGAATCCGTGAAAATGCGGATGTAAAAAACTCGGACTAAATTCGGGTATTGCTAATCCGAGCCGCACTAATCCGATCTTTGATAAAAATCTCATACTAACACGGCTACTTCGGTACGTCAATATTCTGAGGGATTCGTTTAGGTATAGACATTAAAATAGAAGATTTAGGGCATTTCCTTCATGGCGAAAATAGTGACCATGTGGCCATAAATCGTGTAACTTTTATAGCTGCACGAAAGGTTTTAGTATTATTGGTTTAAAAATAACAATAACAGTAAGATTTCTTATTCAATCAATAATAATAGGTTATGTGCCCAGGTACGCATCGTAATAAATTGAGTAAAGAGCAGAACTTCAAAAGGGAAAAAACGCACGCGTTCGAAAGTGAATAAATTTGAAAAATGGAAGTCACAAATTCTATGAGAATTGAGAAGTTTGCCGGTAAGAATTTAAGACATTGGAAATTTCAATATCAAACATTCTATAATTTTCATTTTCATATCCTACTAATATTAGTTTTACACTCTTTTTATCTAGTTGGTTTATTTTTGTGCTCAAATTATTTACGTGTACTGCCGTTCCCAATAATTTCGGACACTATCAAAATATCCTTTTTGTGATTCTATATTATTGTATCGGATCGAGGAAAATCTAGTAAAGTATTTCTTATGAAACAGCCGGACTCAGCTCAGGCGAACTTTAATAAAAACCAAGCCACTTATATACATATAACAGACCCACCCAGGCTCTTTTAGAAGGCTTTATATTATGTAATATTGAAGTCTACCTTTATGACGAAATATAACGAATTAATGGTGCACAGGTCAACTAAAACAGTACCTAATAGATACTAAAATAGCTCGACGGCTATGCATAAATGCATCTAACTTTTAATTCTGATGACCTTTTGCGGCTCTGGTCCTAGCGACTGTAGCATAAACTGAAGAATACTAATAGTAGGTTAAACGATTTCAAACTAATAAATGTCAATGAAATAACTTGAGATTTACTTTTGTTAAAACGTCCGTTTAGCTAGTCAAACTCTGTCAGTGCTGTCTAGTAACAGTAGTCGCATTCTGTTTCGACAATACACTCGTTATATTTTAAAATATTCTTACCGGCTCGTCAACCGTTAAAACTTGCTCTAACTAAGAAAAATCTAAAAAGGAAAGCCGCACGTCTGAGAAGGCAGGAGAGTCGCTGGTCTCCTCGCCTTAATCGTCCAAACCATTCAACGCATCAGATAACAATCTTGGAAATGATTGCGGAATTGAACTCACCTTCAATATTGAGCAGTATGGAGTAAGATTGAGCAGTTCCAGCGCCGTTGCTGACTTCACAGGTATACGTGCCCTGGTCTTCGTACGTGGGGTACCTGATCACCAGCGTCTTCCCGTAGTTGTCCTGGGTGATGCCTTGAGACGAGAGGATGCTGCGCCCGTTCTTCTTCCAAACAATCTGAGGTAACGGCCTGTAGGGAATTGTGATGGTTGAAAATGGGGCCAAATAGATCGGCGTGAATTACAACGTGTTTGATGGAAAGACTAGAAAAATGAATACGATGTTCTAAGGCTCCTTCATTTATAAAGAGATTTGTTTGAAAGGTATATTTCCAAATTGGTTCGATTTTCGTCAAAATTCGGTTCTGCTGATGCGGATACCTATATATATACATATATCTATATGAGCATTGAGGGTACCTTTTTTTTTTGGATGGGTAATCTTCAAATGACTTCTCCCGCTCTGGGCGGAGCGGAAGGGAGTGTCAGACTCTTACTGACTAAAACCCACCCGTGATCCTTCTTGTGCTCTTTGCGTTCCAGGGACGCGGTGACTCTTTCGAACAAATTCCGCAACCCTAGCAGACACTGACCCTATGGGGCCCCGTCTTAGCATTGAGGGTTGCAAATATTAAATGCCCATCTCATCATTATATGTTAGTAAAAATAAAAAGATGACGCTAACGACGGTAAGGTCATTTTACTCGTGAAAAACCTTTAACTAAAAACCTACTGCAATTTCCTTACTTTTAAATATAGCCACAATCCTTTTGTAAAGACCGTAGCTAGACTGAATAGCATACGGTGAATTAGCGGCATGTATGAAACCCGATAGCGGAGAGAAAAGCCCACTCGCGGCCACTCATGCACGCGTCGCCGGCCTAGCGGGGGCGCAATAGGTCAGTACCTGCACTGGATACCGTAGGGCTACCAGGCCCTTGTGAAAATATTACTTGGATAAAATACGTGAAGGACGTCTCACACAAAAAATGAGTTTTAAGATTTAATAATGGTAGTTCTCTTTTTAAACTCTATTGATTTATGTGCAGTTCGCGCCCATGACAGGAAGATGATGATGTGCAGTTCGCGCCACTTGATTTCGCCGCTCTGGAGTCATGATTCCCGATGCACACTAAAAAATTTAACTATTCCGCCAGAAATATTTACAAAAAATATTGGAAACTTACTTTTATTTTTTCACGTAAACAAATAACGAAGACGACACAGTGCGTTGAAATCTCTTGTGACGTCAATACGTCCTAAAATTTTTTACTACGACGTGACGTCATAAGCCCCCACTCTTGATCTTAAATGCTTTTCATCTTCGCATTTTTTATAGATTTGGTAAATCAAAAAATATGCGTTCAATATTTTTCGATAATCTAACTGACGGATTAAATACTTATTTTTTTACTCAGGAAACATCCCTATTGCGTATGGATTTCAGCATAAAATTAACTGATGCTCAGTCTATACAAGCTTCAAAGGAACAATCTAACATAACACAAATCGCACATAAAGCCGAAAATGGTAAAAAAAAACAACTTGGCCGGTTATTGTTGCCTAGCAACCCTAATAACACTGTCGCAAGCGCAGAATCGACGCGTCTAACCTAAAATCTCGGGTTACACATCTAGAACGCTACACTCCCACTGGTTTGGGCATGAATGAAATCATTCTAGGTACCATCGCACGAACAGCTGGCCATACGATGCTTCTTGACCATATTCGACATAGTAAGACCTTTAATAAATTCGGTCATGCCTATACCAAATTGGTTCCCTCTATGTACTAGTTAAAAGTCTAGTCACCGATCACCCCTTTAGTGTTTCCGTCAATTACGCGTACCTATGTAGAATATAGAAACTCTTTCGCAGAACTCAGGGCAACGTACTGTATGTATATTATGTCGCGCTCGATAATCCTATAGTGTCACCACGGCTATATGTTCTGTTTCCAAGGTAAATACCGCACTATAAGCTCCTGAGTAAACCATACAATGAAGATTGCTAGCTCCAAAACTATATAACAGCTATGATAATATTGAGACCTGGAAAATGTTTTTTGCGTTCGACTCCCACAAATACGATAAATTCTACATTGTTCTAGTCTTTCCTTCAAACAAAACAATTCAAGTTACTCACGTTCCACCATAAATACAGTACAGCTCCACTCTCTTCCCCTTCAGCGCTTTCTCGACCTTCCTGGTAGTGTACTGACGCACCGGCGGATGCCTGTTCAAGATAGGCGCGATACCCGTCTGCGTCACTTCCAAATATATCTTGTTGCCAAACTTGTACTCATTCCTGAAGATCGAATTGGCTGTGCAAATGTATGCGAAGTCTACACTCGCGTCGTAACGAGTTACGTTCGAAAACCAGAGGTTTCCTTCAGGATCTAGAGTCATTCGTGAGTTGTTGATGGTTTTGAGCTGTCCCTGGTCGCCTTGCAACATCCAGTAGACTTTGGGCTTGGGGTGACCGTCAGGCGGCTCACAAGTGAGTTTGAAAGGTTTCCCTTCCTCCGCCCTGACGACTTGTTGGCTGTCTGTTTCCTTGAAGGAGTTGAGTTCTGCTCGTCGTACGAAGACGCTGTTGGATGCGGCAGTACCCCACTCGTTGTAGGCGAAGCACTGGTACTGCCCGAGGTCCTCGTCGCGCGGCTGACTGACCACGAGTGTACCGCGTCCAGACTGTTGGGAGATACGGTTATCGTAACTCGTGTACTCGAACGGTTTGCCGTTTTTGATCCATCTGTACCTGTTTGGACAAAAAGAGGTTTGGTTAAACAGTGGAATCTTGGGGTGTCGTTATGGGTATCAATTGACTTCCCTGTAGGTACTGTCGATCTCGCACTATCGCATAAGTATCACGAATGGTCCTGCTGATAGCAAATCAATTTTCGACTTATATAGCTGGTGTTTAGCACCAAAATTACATAATAATATGCAATCTGTATATACCCTAGGCATTGCAACTCTCCTATATGGATGTGGTATTTTATTAACACAGCGTAAAATAATATAAAAATAAAATAATGCTAAATAAATAAAAAGTATAATTTGCCTCGTTATTGTGAATCGATATTGGTTATAAACCAATATCGATTATGAATGTCATAATTTCAGGGATAAGGGTAAGGGCTCTTTATAAGGAAATATATTGACCAAAGCGTTGAATGGTTCAATACACGAACTAATTATAAGTTAAATAGGGTAATATACACAATAATAACTAATTTAATAAATGCATCGTGCACATAATTATGCGGTTTTCATGTCCTAAGGGAAATGATAAAAATCTTGCTATGAGTAAGAGTATTTAATATCTGTTTTGTAAATTGGCATCAAATAATATGAAAGCGTGCGTTGTAACTTTACTGAAAAAATCTTCCTGAACGCCAACTCAACTTAAAAGCCCACGTTTCCAAGTTGTAAGACTTTGATGCAACAAATTATGAACTAAAGTGCTCGAGGGCTCTCGTCTGGCCGCAGGTTCAAGCTTCACGCTTAAACCTAAAACCTATTTACAGCCTTAAGCGTTTGAAACCACAGACGTGACGCAAAGAGAGGGGTGCCTCAAGTAATATGCTTATAAACAATTCAAAAAAAGTTTTCATGATATGAATGTAATGCATACAAAGCCACAAACAAGTCGTTAATTTAATAACAAGCAGTAAGTAATTACATTACGTATTATTTAACAATAAATCGCGGTTTTCCTGCCATAACATGAAACAATTTATTATTACTTAATAAGGTACACAATTTCATGCGAAATAACGATATTGTTCTTTATGCTTTAAATACATGACTTCACTTGGCTTAGTCACATTAGGTAGGTACCTATTCACTTTCTTAATTTTCAACCGACTTCCAAAAAAGGAGGAGGTTCTCAATTCGACTGTATTTTTTTTTTGTGTGTGTTACCTCATAACTTTGTACTTGGTGTACCGATTTTGATGATTCTTTTTATATTCGAAAGCGGGTGCTTGTCGTGTGGTGCCATTTAAATTTGGCAGTATTTGAGTTATCCCTAATAATGCGTGCCTTAGTTTACATTGACGACGTTCTGATTCCCTCTTGTCGATGTAAAATGAAAAAATAAAGTTGTGTACGATGGTTTGAAAGAGCATCTTAGTATTTCAACGTGGCCCCTTTCTAGTTTGGTTAAGATCTGATGAAGAACAGATATGATAGGAAACGGAACTCTTCAATAAATTATAGCTAATCTTTCCGGATTGCTGAAAACACAAACGTACTAATCACATTGGTGTAAACAATTACACCAATGTGATTAGTACGTTTAGGTGGGGCGGAGGGGTGTACCACCAAAAAGTGAAAAATAAAAAAACTTTTTACAAAACAAACAAAAAGTACAAAATAACATTAATTTCGGAAGTCGGTGTGCAAAAAACGAAAAAGCAACCACAGACCAAGTTCCGAAATTAAAGTTATTTTTTACTTTTTGGTTTTTTGTGATAGTTCTTTTACGTTTTCCTCTAATATCATCCATCACCTTCAAAACACTAATTTTTCAAAAAGAAAGAGTGTAGGTACTATACAAAAGATTATCCAGAAATAGTCAGTTCAATGACCTTTCCCGTTTGCAAGTCATAAAAAGGAACTAGGTACAGTAGTTAACCCACTTCTAGTACAAACACATTAGCTTAGTAGGGACTGTAGGGACATATAACACATCAGGCGGGCGAAAACTCAGGTAACGTGGGATGGCTTTATTAGGTAACCCGTAGTGGGAAATGACTAGACTTTAATGTGGATTTATGGACGGCTGGATATAGAATCCAGATAGAGCAGTAGAGGGCCGGTGTTGGCAACTATGGAACTCCTGTCGAAAAGACTGCGCAAGACGAAGAACATTTCGAGGCAATAAAGAGTCCTTCGCAAGACGAAGAACATTTCGAGGCAATAAAGAGTCCTTCGCAAGACAAAGAACATTTCGAGGCAATAAAGAGTCCTTCGCAAGACGAAGAACATTTCGAGGCAATAAAGAGAGATCTACATAATACACATTCATTGAAAATGCTGAGCAATGGTCTCCACAAAGTGGGAGACCGGTATGAGAAGAGGAGGCGAGACGAACTAGACAATTACTGCAAGGGCTGATTCGAGGTGGTCAGGGTTAGGAATTCGCTCATTAATACTTCTTACTGTTCTGCAAAAAAAAGTACACTAAGTACTGTTTTTTATAACCGCTGGTATTCGCCATAATTAAACCTATAAGTATAAAGTATCGTTTCTATTGATTTCATAAAAAAACGAGCTTATTATTTATTTTATTAATATTTATTTCTCAAAATGTGGAAAGACATAAATATGAAAAAATATAGTAAATTATTCTAGAAGCTCTAAAAAATGTTTTAGAACATAAAAAGAAAAACTCATTCCTTAACTAAAATACTGTTCATTATATTCCTCCGACCTGATACCTTCCTTCCTTTCTTTCCCATACATAAAGTTGGGAACCCTAGATTGGAATGCCTGGAAAGACTTGGGGGGTAGGCCCTGCAGTGGGGCAGTACAGGCTGAATAATATAATTTCCCCTGCACGTCTCCTCTAGATTTGGCATTGTGTACTCGCAAACCAAATA
This sequence comes from Hecatera dysodea, assembly GCA_905332915.2. Lineage (NCBI taxonomy): Eukaryota > Metazoa > Arthropoda > Insecta > Lepidoptera > Noctuidae > Hecatera > Hecatera dysodea. The sequence goes on along the minus strand of HG995287.1, from coordinate 23,111,278 downwards.
ACGAGTTTCCGCACCAAACACGACATCAACACTAATATTATAAAGAGGAAAGATTTGATTATTTTTTGTTTGTTTGCATTGAATAGGCTCCGAAACTACTTGACCGATTTGAAAAATTCTTTCACTGTTGGGAAGCTACACTATCTCCGGTGAACATAGGCTATATTATATCCCCATATTCCTACGGGAACGGGAACTACGCAGGTGAAACTGCGGGCGGCGATGCTAGTAGTCGATAAAAGTTCTACGGCAATGAGATCAACTTTACAAAATGAGAAAACAGGTTCCTAACCGTCGCTTTATTATTGTTATTTTTAGCGAATAAGCGTTATTCATACATGACATAATATTTCCGAGTGTGGAGTCGCCTCGAGATGACTGCATTCGTACCAAGGCTGACTCACGGCATACATTATTCATATCCCCGCATTTATTTACTACTAATTTATCTATATACTTCGATGAATGGGCCCTGTTTAATGTGGTATTTGTTGGTAACTTAATTTTAATAGCTTTCAGTTATAGTGGTCATGTCGGTTGACAAGAATAAAGTTAGGTACATACATACAAGCTTTTTTTTGTCATTTGTTCATTATTACTAATGTTTCCTAACATGCTATTCTTGTTGTTTTTTTTTTTTTACTGCAATATAGTAATTTAATTAGTTCATGTCTCATTGTAGTTACTATCATGACTTCAGACATTTAGTCCGTATTTTAAAGACATTGTAATTTTGTTAAAATATATATTTAGATGTGTACCTTTAGGTTGTATTAAAGCTAAATATTGCTACAACTCTTCACGTAAATCTCAATTCTACAGCATCCGATGACAAATACTACTATGTAGCGTAGTTATTTACAAAATTTACTAAAAAAAGCTGTTTCACTCAAACAGCTATTGAGGTCAAAAATCACTTCAAGACACAAAGTGTAAGTCAAGTTAATTGATATGAACACTATAATCATCATGGGACCGTTATCTGCCGCAGGTCATTGATTTCATCCGGCACCAATCATAGTAAATATCATCATAATTTTATATAAATTAAGTTTCGACCTTTATAGTACGGTACTAATAGTAACAGCCTACTATAAAATGGTACTACAGTAAAACGTGCATAGAATCGCTAGGTCATCGGCATCTAGTGTGTGATCGAAACGACAAAAACTACACCACAATTGGTTCACTAGTTTCGTAGATTGCTACTGACAGATAACATTCCATTAAAAATGGAAGTATTTTATAATAGCTTTCCCCGCGGCTTCGCTCTCGTAAACAGAGAGCATAGCTTTTTTTTTCGGGATAAAAAGTAGCCTGTGGCACTCGGCAATAGTGTAGCTTCCTATCAGTGAATGATTTCTCGTTTACTGATAAGAACATCCCAAAGTTTATTTCATCAAACAAAAACAAAACTTTTTCATAATACATATCTATGCTAATATTATAAAAGTTTTGTTATACATGATATTGAACTTAAAAAAGATGTGGTAACCCTTCATAGCTTAGTAAAAACTGACTAGCTTAGTTACTTCTTAGTCGTAGGGCGAAAGTAATGTGTTGAAGACAAGGAAGTGATTTAAGCCCTGCTGAGCATTTAAAAGGATTTGGCGTCTACTGTCTCAATTTACATAAGCCGTGCGAAGAATAATTAACGAGTTTTTACTTTCATTCACACATAAAACCTATCACTACTCAATATCAATAAGCAACACGGTTTGAAAATTTTCCAACAACAGCAGGACATTTTTTTTTCTCTGGATGGGAAATCATCAAATGACTTCTCCCGCTCTGGGCGGAGTGGAAGGGAGTGTCAGACTTTTACTGACTAAAACCCACCCGTGATCCTTCCAGTGCCCTTTACGTTCCAGGGTCGCAGTAACTCTTTCGAACAAATTCCGCATCCCTAGCAGGCACTGACCCTATGGGGCCCCGGGTCTTCGTTACCGACAGCTCTTTGAGGCGCGCGTGGAATACGACGCGCCGTCGACCCCGGGCCTAGTTGCTATCGGACGGCGAGCCACCCATAGCTCGCCGTCTGCAGGCCCGCGCCTGTGGGGGCCGAGAATCGCCCTGCGCTTCCCGACGCCCCGCGCCCGGGGCGTCTCCTTCTGTTGCACAACTGCAGGACCTTAGCTTTCGGGTTTGGTGTTATTGAATAAAACGTAGAAGAATTTTTAAGAAACAACAAGACAAGAGCGAGTACTCTCGCACCCAGAGTTCCGATCGAATCTTGATTTTTTCCGAGTATACATTTCCTACGGTTCATAAAGTATAAAGCTAAACAAAGCAAGATTGAAGGACAAACATAACTTTGTTTTTGAACAAAATCTTCTCCAATACATCATAAAGATAAAACTACAGATACAAAGACTTTTTCCTGTATTTACACTGTAAAATCTTCTTGCCAAATTTCACAGTTCTAGGTGAACGCAGGGCTTGAAATACCGTTAAACATATGGTATCGTTACAGGCAGATATCGTTATCTAATAAATAACGTTACTATATTTACCGGTATTTTTGGCACATTTTATCGTTAAAAATACGTAACGGTAAAATCTTCGCTATCGTAATTTTTATCGTTATGAGTTAGTTTTGTTACCGTCGCTCTCGTTCAATCAGGGCTTGAAATACTGGTAACGTTACTATCATAACGTTACATCTGGCACATTTTATCGTTATGAGTTAGTTTTGTTACCGTCGCTCTCGTCCAATCGCAAAAAAATGTTAGACATCATCGATAAAACTAAAATACGGACAATGCAGAAAATAATTTAGCAAGAAGATAAATGTGAGAACAAGGAAGAAGCTGGAATGGTTACAGAAAGTAAATGTGAGACCAAAAAATACCTAAAACGGTTACAGAATGCATACACCTCCGAGAAGACCTGTTCAGAGTGTTATATTTAATAACTGTGTTGGTGATGATGGGAGAAATGAGAATTTTTCTCTACAAGGAGAATTACAGTTTTAGTCCAGTAGCCAGAAGTCTATGCCCTTCGATAATTCAAAAGTTTTTAATTTTCGCTGAGTGGATAAGTTTCGTAAATTCATTGCTATTTACAAAAATGCTAACAGTTTAGAGTGATGCAATAGGTATTAAGTAGGTATTTCTTATTATTTCGTGTTGTACAAATATTAGAAAATTTAAATTAAAACAGTATACGGGTTCTTTGTAAGTACGATCTAAAGGATACATTAGTGAAAATGCTAACAGATAGGTACTATGGAACAATAGAAATCTAAAAATGTCCCGTAACTCATTCAAAAAAAATTTTAAGTTTTTCAAATCAATTCTTATATACTTAAAGAGATTAGTTATACCTTACAACAAAAGTTCTAACAACTAAGTATATGGCTGCACGAGTAATTGTATTTTTATTTATGATTAGCGACATATTGAATTTAAGTTTATAAAGTTTGCACTTGTATATTCGTAATAATAAACTCTGCTACCACACAAAAGTTTCAACAAATGCATAATATGGCTTTTGTTTAAATTGCGAATAACTATTTTCGATAACGAGCCGCGTAAGTACGGCGCGTGCGATCGCTGCTGAGTAGCAACACTCCCCCGCCCGCTCCGATCGGGGATGTCTCTATCGCCGCATACCTACTGACCGTTTTTAGTTGCCATAGTACCTACATGTTCGGTACGTAACGCTTCAGAGCAGTAGATACTAATAACAGAGTGATGGCCACCATACTAGCAAGTGTAATTGTAAATTAGTCACTAATGCACCCAAAGGAGCTGTGCTTTTTTTCATTTACAAATAAGATTAGACATTTAAACAAAACTTTTTGCTCTAACAACATTCGAATCCAACCCCGCGTTTCAAATGGTCAAGACGCTTTGAGCGTGTGTTGGTCTGTTAACAACATTTTTGTGAGCGAGTGATATTTCACGCGCTTTTTTGTTTTATTGGATTTACCCGACGATCTATAAGAAGAATCATGTACAGTATTCAACTGGTTGTTTTTTAATTCGATAGATTTTCGTTTAAGTGTACTGTTGAGTAAGATTAGGACACTCTAGCTCAAGTTTTTTTTTGTTTTTATTGGAATTAGTCTACTCGGGTAATTATGAATTATAAACCATTCGGTTTTGCCCGAATATTTATTTTACAAAGAAATAAGTCGGCGGAAGTACCGTGTTCCCCAGTTAATGGGTTGTGGAGGTCTGGTAGGCAGCCGCTTCACGTAAAATACTGGTATTCAGCTGAATCCGGCTTGACTGGGAGCCGAACCCAATGTAGTTGGGAAAAGGCTAGGCAGATGAAAGAAATAAGTCGGCGATTCTCAATTTTTGCTCCTAATTGAAATTGTAATATAAAAACTTTTCAATGTGCACTAACGTGTTTTAAACTGTCAACTGTCATTTTATTTAACTGTTTTTTTTAATCAACAAAAACAAGGAGTACCTTTTACCTAACTATTGCGTAGTAAATCGATTGGCGATGCAATTAAAACCATGGAAAAATGTTAAAGGATAACTGATGAATGATTTTTATTTTGTAAGTAGGTTGTAAAAACACTTTTACACGTCAATCTGTTTTGGCCGTTATAAAAACTAAATGAGTCCGGTGTTTCCTAGCTGACTACCCTGAGAAGAAACACCGAAACAAATTCAGAGGTCAAGGTCTCTTTTGAAGTCCATGTAAGCCGGTATCCGCCGAGTTATGCTAAGAGACAGTAATACAAAATGCGTGCGCGTGAGCGAGATGGAAGTAAGCATATAATGTTTTTTTTTGGAACGAAGTTGTAACGACACTTTTTGTGTCACGATTTGGATGGAAGGGATAAGCAGCTGTTAGTGAGGTCACGATTTGGAAGTGTGTGTTAAGCAATTGTTGGCAAGGTTGCGAAAAGGATGGGTGGAGTTAAGCAACTAATAGTGAGGTCGCGGTTTTGGATGGGTGGGGTTAAGCAGCTGTGAGTGAGGTCACGATTTGGATGGGGGGTTAAGCAACTGTTAGTGAGGTCACGACTTGGATGGGTGTGTTAAGCAACTATTGGTGAGGTCGCAATTTGGATGGGTGGGGTTAAGTAGCTGTTATTGAGGTTGTGATTTGGATCGGAGAGGTTAAGCAGCTGTGAATGATATTACGACTTGGATGGGTGTGTTAAGCAACTATTGGTCAGGTCGCGATTTGGATGGGTAGGGTTAAGTAGTTGTTATTGAGGTTATGATTTGGATCGGAGGGGTTAAGCAGCTGTGAATGAGGTTACGATTTGGATGGGTGGGGTTAAACAGCTGTTAGTGAGGTCACGATTTGAATGGGTGTGTTAAGCAACTGTTGGCAAGGTTGCGAAAAGGATGGGTGGAGTTAAGCAGCTGTTAGCGAGGTCACGATTTGGATGGGTGTTTTAAGCAACTGTTGACAAAGTTGCGAAAAGGATGGGTTGAGTTAAGCAGCTGTTAGTGAGGTCACGATTTGGATGGGTGTGTTAAACAGTTATGATTGATATATATATATATGTGTGTGTATGTACATGTATAATTCTTTATTTCATACTAAAGCATCGACTACTTTTAGGTACAAACTATAACATCAAGAAAAAAGACAAATGCACAAAGATGTAGTGAATATCGTGAGAGAAAGAAATTATAAAATACAATCGTACAAAACATAACTGCAGAGAGATCAGATGAATGTAGTGAGACTGAAATTACCTCAAACTTTAAATCAACATTTAGTTGCGTAAGTATGATTTTTCAAGACAAGACAAGAACTTCGTTCCGTCCGGGTGTCCCTTTACACCACTCAAGTTTTTTTTTTTGCTTCGGCTTACCTCTCTCAACATATCACCCTTCGCCACTGGTGTATTGAGCTTAGGAGCGACCTGAACAAAGTGTGACGGACGTATGCCGCCCGGATGATATCAATCACCACGACTACATTCTGGCGAAGCATCTGGTCAGTGCCCGTCCGTCATACCGAAGGTGACTGGATGCGTGGTGTCGAGCGCGTGTGTGAAGCTATACCACAAATGGAAAAAATCATCATAACACCAACAGATATCAGTCAGTCAGCCACAGCAGTCCATCCGTTACCGAACTGGAAATCTCCAGGACCGGACGGACTGCACAACTTTTGGCTTAAGTGGTATAGCAGCTTTTCCAGTCATCTTTAGAGTCTGGTTCATTTCTAACAACTGGCATTACCCACCTGCTTCATAAGACAGGTAGTCCCGCGGAACCCAAGAATTATAGACCGATAACTTGTTTGTCGACAGTCTATAAACTTCTTACATCCATCCTGAGAGTGAAAATAAATGGACACATTGAGAGCAACTCGATTATGTCTTCCTCTCAGAATGGATGTCGGAAGGGGTCCCGCGGCACTATCCTTAGTGCCGCGGGACCCCTTCCGAGCTACTCCTCATAGACATGGCCATAAGCCAACAGGTTCGTCCCTCCCGCTAGGATCTGTCGAAGGCCTATGACTCAGTGCCACATACATGGCTCATGAAGGTGCTGGAGTTGTATAAAGTCAATGCAGCTCTACACGCCTTCCTAATGTCGTGTGTGGGGCAGTGGAGGACGGTCCTTCACTATCCAGGATGTCGACAGATCCAAGCGAACAGTGAACCGATAAGGATCGAGCACGACATATCTCAGGGCGACAGTCTCAGTCCACTGTGGTTCTGTCTGGCTCTCAACCCTCTTAGTACATTGCTAGAGGGTTCGGGCCAAGGCTACCGGTTTAGATGAGGTGGTCAGGTCATATCGCACCTCCTTTACATGGATGATTTGAAACTCTTTGCACCCAACAACTTGCAACTGATGAAGTTACTGAAGGTAACAGAAACTTTCAGTAGCGCCATCAGGGCCTCAAGTCTGCTATTTTTATAAATTTATCATTCTAACACGATCCCATTGTCATTTTGCTAAAAGTTCGTAATCTGCTAAATTCATAAGTGTCGATCATTGGTCGGTCCATGGTGTTGTAATACTATTTGATAACCGAGCTATTAAAAGAAATGACTGCACAACGACGTTCTAATGGTAGGTCACTGATCGCCTGTGGACGGTGAGCGTGGGTGACTCGTCGTCCGATATCAGGCTGAGTCGACGACGCGTCGTGTTCCACGCGCGTCTCAAGGAGCCGTCAGCACCAGGGACGGGGCCCCATATGCCTGCTAGGGTTGCGGAATTTGTTCGAAAGAGTTACCGCGGCCCTGGAACGCAAAGGGCACAAGAGGAACACGTGTGGGTTTTAGTCAGTAAGAGCCTGACACTCCCTACCGCTCCACCCAGGGCGGGAGGGGTCATTTGATGATTTCCCATCCAAAAAAAAAATGGTAGGTCACTGATCAAAGGGTTTGTCAAAATTTTAGCAGACTACCGCATACATCTGTCATTAATTTGTAATTATGTACGAGATTACCATTCTATGCTATTTCTTACCACTGGAAAGTCATAGTGACGCTTTTATATTATTAGATTACCAAACTTGTCAAAATCAACCTCATTGACCATTCTGACACTATTGTAATAGCAGACTTGAGGCCCAGGATGGAATTTGGTGTGGAAAAATGTGCAGTAATGCATGTGAAGCGAGGTGAGATTATGGAATCCGAGGGAACCCAACTCTCGGATTCCATACACCTTAGATCCCTTTGCTCAACCGCCACTTACAAGTATTTGGGTATGTCGGAAGCGTTGGGCATCAATGCTGCTGACGTGAAACAATCGTTGAAGGAGCGCTTCTTTGGCCGCCTGAACAAGTACTAAATAGTCTTTTATCAGACGGAAACAAGGTGCGCACCTTCAACGGTTGGGTCATGCCGGTATTGATGTACTCTTTCGGCATACTTAAATGGACTCGGACGGAACTAGATGCCCTGGACAGGAGGGTCCGTTCACTGCTGACCGCAAATCGGATGCATCACCCACGATCTTCGGTGATGAGGCTGTATCTTCCGCGGAAGTGTGGAGGTCGTGGCCTTATGCAGGGTTTATCCCTGCACGCGAGATATGCAGTCTCAGGGAATTCTTCTAAGAAGCCGAAGTGGGTATGCAGCGAGATGTGGTCGTGGTGGACAAGGGCCTCACCCCGCTCTCCTTGGCAAGCGAGAACTGGCGCAAACCTGTAGTACTTACAACAGATGATCGCAGGGAGGTATGGCAGAGCAAGGAGCTTCACGGACGCTTTTATCGGGTCCTACATGGGCTAGATGTAGACTTTCTAGCGTCCGTGGCCTGGCTGCGTTTTGGTGACCTCTTTGGGGAAACCGAAGGTTTTATCTGTGCGATTACAGACGAAGTTATGATGAGGAACAACTACCGGAAATACATTGTGAAGGACGGTACGGTTGACATATGTCGGGCTTGTCACCGGCCCGGGGAATCCATACGCCACATTATTTCCGGTTGTTCTAGTCTGGCTAACGGAGACTATTTGCACAGGCACAACCTTGTAGCCAGGATTATCCATCAGCAACTTGCCCTTAAATACAATCTTGTGGAATCGGAACTACCGTAATATAGGTATGTGCCCGAACAAGTTCTCGAAAATGGCAATTGCACATTGTATTGGGATTGGTATATCATCACTGACAGGACTATTGTTGCCAATAAGCCTGACATAGTGGTGATAGACCGACTAGAGCGTCGCGCAATGATTGTTGATATAGCAGTCCCGCATGACGAGAACCTCGTGAAGGCTGAGAAAGATAAACAATCGAAATATCTTGACTTGGCTCGCGAGGTTGTCGACATATGGGATGTGAACACAGCAGTCATTGTGCCGATAATCGTGACGGCTAATGGCATAATTGCCAAGAGCCTCGATCAACATCTCAAGAGGCTCTCGTTGGGCAGCTGGATCAAGGGCTTGATCCAGAAATCAGTAGTCCTGGACACGGCGCATATCGTTAGCGAGGTTCCTCTCTCGGGAGCCCTGACCACTGGTAGCTTGGACCCTGATCTTGTAATTTTAAATTCATAGATTGGGGGGGGGGGGTCATTCGATGCGAAATTGTGTGCACATTATTTGTGCCATATACGCAATCATTCATTTCATAATAACTGAGTCAAAACAGAAAAATGTTCTGTACTTTTATTTGAATAACCCACAACGAACGGTTGGAATTATCTAAACACGAAATAAATAAAGGATAGTACCACAACAAAAAAACAACAGGCTGTTCACCTGCACTAGCACTATGCTTAACCCAAATGCAAACTACAAGCACACGTAAAATATAGATAGGTAAGTGGCGTCATCATCATCTTCCTGCCCTTATCCCGTGTTCCTTGGGGTTTGCGCAACACATTTTTTTCTTCCATTCTGTCCTGTCACCCTTTACGCTATCACTAACCCCCATTTCTTTCATATCACTCTTCACAAAATCCATCCACCTTTTCTTTGGCCTCCCTCTCCCTCTCCATCTATCCATATTTAAACTAATAACTCTTTTAGTAACATGCATTTCGTCCCTTCTCTTCACATGACCATACCAAGACAAACGATGTCCTTTCAACTTTTCAGCCACTGGCGCCACTTTCGAACTTCCTCTAATATACTAATTTCTCACTTTATCTATTCTCGTCACACCACACATCCACCTCAACATTCTCAACTCTGCTACATGCAATCTTTTTTCATCCGTTTTTTTCAAAGCCCGACATTCTGATCCATACAATATGACAGGTCTTATCACGGACTTATAGATTTCACCCTTCAGCTTGATCCGTGCGTCACAAGTTGTTCCAGTAACCTGTCGCCATTTCATCCATTCTGAGTTGATCCGATGTGTTACATTTCGGTATACTTCGCCATTCCTTTGGATAAGCGACCCGCGATACCGAAAGTCGGAGCAGATCGGTATGGGCGTTCCGGTGAGAGTTAAGGGCACAGGACTGAAAAGACCGCCGAAATTGCAAATCAAATATTCAGTTTTGGTGATGCTTAATTTTAGGCCAACACTCTCTACACTCCACTCCACCACACCTGCAATCTGCTCTGAACCTCTAGGCCACTCTCGGCAACCAATACAATGTCGTCGGCAAACAGCATACACCAGAGAGCCTTTTCCTGGATGTCCGACGTCAGGGCACATGTTTTTCTTATAATCTCTCTTTTATTTTCATTCTTAAATAAACAATAATCACATCAAAATATTACTAACAAGATAATAACGATAATAAACATTATTGAAAATTAATTTGCACAAAGTATTTTTTGTTAAACGTCACAACAATATTGTGCCAATGCCATCTTATACTTAGTTGAAATGCATAGACAAGTAACGTGTACTTATTGTACACACGGGGTAGATACTGATTGAGCGAGACGCACGCAAATCTACTCTAAGGGCCAAAACACATGTATGTGGTACCAGTGCAGTGGTGCGAGGTCGCGGGACTGAGTTATTTCTATTATGCACATAGCGATCTAAAAGGCTGACTTAAAAATTATTATTTGCTTACTATAATTTGGTTAATTCGGTTTTTTAACCACTGCGTAGCGGCGTTCGACCCTGGACGTGCCTGGACGTCGTCATGTGTGTAAATGTATTGTGGCCCTAAGATGTAGTTTAGGTAGGTATACTTAGTAGGTAGCCGACCGACGACGGCGACAGTCGCACCAATTGAAGTGGTCGACTGTGAAATAACATTATTACAATTAGTTTGAAATGAAGATAGAAATATAAAAATAGGTATCTTATTCTTCAAACGAAATCTTGCGTTAGGTATATTTTTATAGTTCAGTCGACCGCATGGTAACAACATTTTGTCCTTGAACAGATTTAGCGCGGGGCGTTTTATAAGAATAAGAGACCAAGATTGAAGGTACTTATTTTTATAATCGCCATGCAGTCGATCATATAGAAAATCGGCATTGAGCTACTAAGAGATAAAAATTAAGTATTTTAAACTAACATTTAATTTTTTTCTATACTCTGGCATTAAAGAAGTTGAGGTATTGTCATCATTTATTTCAAAATATCTATAGACGACATTTCTTTTCTTACGCCCCATATTGAACTTTTCGGAATCGTGACTCAAAACATAAGAACTAAATCAGCTGTAGTAGCTAATCTAAATTGAAGTAACAATTCACGAGCGTGATCTGTAAGCGCGTGCGACTGCCGTGAGAGTTGAAAAGACGACAAACGAAATGGCAACAGCGCCGGCAAGCGCGTCAGAGGGGCGCGCGCCGCCGCCGTGCCGCGCCGGCGCGGCCTTGGAGAAAACGGCAACGTCGCATAAAATAACCAAAATATACCGTTACTAGTTACCACTATTTTTACAATAACAGCAAAAATACCGTTATAATTTTTAACGTTATTATAATGTTATGCTACTAAGTAACGCTACCAAATCTTACCGATATGCAAGTATCTCTATGAAAATACCGTTACGTAACGTTATTTTTAATGTGAATTGGTATCGTTTTCAAGCCCTGGGTGAACGGCACCCTATAAATTTGTGATTCCTTGAGTGTCGCAATATACGTTTTGTGCGGCGTAAACGACCATATCTTTTTTGTATGTTAATCTAGAAGTTACGAGTATACGGTTTTCAACTCGACCACGCGTTCCCAAGATAAAGGGTCTTGCCAGACAGACGGACAGATGGAAATCAAAGTCTCTAAGGGTTCTATTTTTCCCTTTTGAATTACGGAACCCTAAACCTAAAAAGTTGAATATTGGTAACAGCTAGCATTGTAAGTTCTGAGAAAAAAATGTAAAAACTAACGCAATGTTGATGCTGAGAGGTCTATTGGAACTGTAAACAATGATAACGAAAGAATTTGAACAATAATAACGCCAGAATTGTGCAACACAGTTTCAGCCCATCAAATCACATCTATAAACGGCAGACTCAAGTTTCATATAATAAAGAACATTACAAAGGCCAAAGGCTAAATAGTTTAGCTATGAAGTGATGTCCATAAAACGTTATGATAAATCTAACTATTAATAAAAACGTGAGTCAATTTGTTTGTCACTCTGCTGTGCAGCGGATGAGGTCGAAACACACAGGAAGCCGGCGTCACGGTAAGGATATGCACTAGATAATATCTCGAATGGTACTGCAGTTCCCCTGGGAAATCTAGACTAGTACTTGTCGTTGGAAATCCCCTGCTCGGGAGCAATAAGCCACTATAATGTACAGCGGTTTAGGGATCTTTACGAATGTTCTCTAAACATAATGTTAAATGATCGCATATGTGGGATAGTGTGATGCCTGACAGGGGAGAATGGAATAAAAAAATGTGTTGGCCAACCCCATTTAACGTGGGACGAGGGTAGGAAGATGATCATGATCTTAGTACCACAGAAGCTCTTGTTAAGGACGATGTACTCTGTAATCCTCCGGGATCCAGCGAGAATGTTTCACAGGCTTTAGCAAACGGGTGTCATTTTCTCCCGGGCTTGAAACGGCAGCCAATTTGTTCTACGCATAAAGCCGTGAAGCCCTAACTGTCGAGTAGTGTCGTTGATGACCGACAAGACTATGCCGTTCTATATTTTTATCATACAGAAAAATATAACGAATGTTTTTCAGAACTTACTCTAGTAATTTCAACATGTGCAAAGGCGTTCATCATCCGCAAATAATTGTATATTAAATTATTATGCACCACAATTTTCGTTGGAGCGTAAACTCTTTGCGGTATTCTAGGTTTAAATCCTTTTCTTAATTCGTCAGCTCATGAACCAAGTAGGAACAAAGACCAACTGATTACAGTAAAAATTATAGGTCCATAAATACCTTTTTCACAATGGATTTTACCTCTATTTACCGATTAAATAAGCAGCTAAACTGCGACACGGTACTGTTAACAGCATGATGAATTTTTTGTTGGCGTGCTCACTCCCATTGAGGAATTAATAAAAATGTTTAGTGTCGGCCATCTTTCATTCATACACAACACTGTAAATTATAATCATATTCGTTATGTATTCGTGTCGGTCTGAAACACTTCTAGCCGCGTATTATTTGGAAATAAAGTAGACACGTTTAACATAGATATCTGCCACTCATGTCTATTATCTTTTCTTTACCTAGTGTCATCATAAATCTATTACTTACACAATACAAAAGTGGAAATTAGATGTATCTTTCATTCAACGTTCATTCAACTTAAATCGTACTCTATAGCCATAATTGTTCTAAGAAAACTTGCGGTAGCATTTCTGGGAATTTACAAAACAGTTACAAAATAATGAACTCAATTCCTCATGTTGTGAAACTGTACAATAACAATTATATGAATAAGTGAATCATCGCAATACAACTTTATTTATTTGAAGAAGAATCCTTTAGAAACAATGAGGCGAAATGTTAGTGTTCTAGCTGCACCTCTTTGGGGGATTCAAGTGTTATTCTTTAGGAAAGGGGCTATTGCGGCAGATCAGAAACTTGTCACAAGTTCGAAGCGAACAATCGCCACTAGGACCGGTTACTACAATAAACAGATGAATGGTAAAGGGCGATTAATTTAGTTGTTCCACAGCTATAATAACAGCCTACGAGATGCTGGTGCGTGATGTTTACCAATATTTCACTTCATGAGGAAAAATTCACAAATCGATCTTTATCGTTTGTTTGATGCACGTGTTCAGGATTCTTAAATCACTACAGAACTCCGCAAGAAGAAAGGTCCATTCGATTACAAACCGACAGGGGAAGCTGAACACTTTTACGTCAAGCAGTTTGCCGAATTGCCCGATTAGTCAGGTTCAGTTAGAAATGATATCCTGTTATTCAATCAAATCTCTATGGTACGCTTTTGGACGCTCTGCTGATCCAAATGGATTGCATTCTGTATGTAGAGGCTCTTAACCCTTTTATGGTACAGAGAACATTGTGACCACCGTATTCTAAGGCTAAATACGAGTATAAAATAACATTCCAGATTTCCACCGTTTTGTTTTACCAATCTGTACACTTCAATTTGACAACTTCCTACCTTTTTCGATAGCCAAATTGGCAATTTTTTCTTCCACCCTTTTCAGAGCATTTCTATTACAGAAAATTTGATACCTGCTAAAGCGCCTATTCAAGAGTATGTAAGGATCGTAGCAAGAGCTGTGATGCATAATATCAATCACATCAAGACAACGTCGTCGTCGTTACGTCTTCTATTTTAATAACCGCTCTCCGATCGTTACTTAACGCATATTCAAATGATCTAAGACTTAGAACATCTGACACTGGCCACGGATTCTAAGTAAAACTATTACTAGTAAAACAAGGTGACGTACTTAGGAGCCGGTTCGCCTTCAGCCTCGCATTCTATGATGAACGGCTTGTCCACTTCGCCGGGCTGCGCTACTTGGAACAGAATCTCCTCTTGTGTCGGCTGCTTGACGATCTTCGGCGGTGACGTCACTGAGGACAAATATGACAAGTTTATGACGTGTTTGTGATGAGGCAACTGAGTAATAATAATTACATTTTTCGATTGCGGTGATGATTTTTCCTACTAATATGTAATTTGAACACAATCAATGGCCAAAAGGGTTTGAATTTGGAACACGAGCAGAACTGGATAAGGACATAATTGTGATCAAATTTTTGTATCAGTAGAATGGTTCTGGGGAATCTTTTTAGACTATGAAATGGGTAAAGGCATTGCAAAATACTAGTTTGTTATGAGACTTTTCAAGGGTGTTAGGACATTTATACTATTATGTTCTACCTACTTTATATTACTACTAAGTTTTAACATAAACTATGTGACAAATAATCTTAATGCTAAAGCATAACAAATGCGCAATCTCTAATTTTAGAATATCTTTTCTTTCTGACCTTAACCCTGATCTTTTTATCTCAAAATTATCATTATGTTTTGACAACAATAAGTGCCTAGTAAATATAACAGACTCTAGATTCAAACTAAAACCACAAGGCAATGAAATCTTAAAATTGAATACAATCAATGCTATAGAAATGATTCAATAAAATATTGTTTTGAGTAAATAAAATAAGGTAATTTAAAAGTATGCAAATAATAGATATTTTGTGAGACAGTTCACCTTTGAAAACAGTAAATACTTTTTCCAGCTGTTCTTAAATGTCAAGACAATTACATAACATTGAGTTAGGTCAGTATTTCATTGCCACTTTACTCCTACTGCTCAGTCCTTATGAGCTCATATTTTGCCATTTATACTAATATTATAAAGAGGAAAGATTTGTATTTTTTTATTTAATAAACTTCAAAACGAATGGACCAATTTCAAAAATTCTTTCGCCATTAAAAAGCTACATTCACCCTGAGTAACATAGGCTATATTTTATCCCTATATTCACACGGGAACGGGAACTACGCGGGTAAAACCGCGGGGCGCTGCTAGTATAATATAAAACTTGAAAAATTCTACTCTTAATATTATTTTTCCAATACTAAATTTCAAATGAAAATATTGACTGGTAGCGAATGCTTTATTGCTTGAAGTCCATTTGTGTATCTCAGTAACACACATGATGTACATGAGGCTTTAATAAATATTACCTCAATTGTTCATAATAGTCAAATTGAACTTAATCATTTAGGTAAATGATTGTGTTGCAAGTATGCCCAAAGAAATGATGAAAAGATTGTTTGAGGTTTGGCTAGAAAGGCAGTGAGTATTGAGATAGCAAGCTAAAGAGATTAATGAAAGAAGAATATATTCAGTGCCAATACCAAACAATGAGGATCAGGGCAGGAGGATGACTGATTGATAATGAAGTAGCAATGATATCTTCTAAACAAAAAATTGAGAGGCTAACAAGAACGTATTGGTAAATTGGTGATTGTTACTGCATGCCAATTGTATTATGATCTAGTTGGCACCAGTATATGTACTCCGATCAGAGCCCTGCCAATCTTTGATAGTGACCCTAAGCTGGGCTGCCAATAGTAATGAGAGACAATATATCAACAATACATACAAAATGAAAAATTATGCTAATGGCCGAGTCAAGCTTTACATACAATAACATGTCTTCTTTGTGTTGTATGCTTTTAAAACGTCTAGACATAAGTACATGAAAAATTTGCACTGCCAAGGTGATTCAAAGTGATTTGCCGAGTTTAGAATTTACAAGGTAAATCTTAACAAAACAGTTCATTATTAATCTGGTAGACTTATGAATTCTTAAGTTGTTTTAAATATGTAATACTTTTTTATTTGACTTGCTTTTCCTGATTAAGGAAGTTATAGCTTGGAATAGCAACAATGATTTGTACCTGGCTCACATTGATGATTACTTACAAAACATGATTTGGATACATTTTCACAATCATATGGATAAAAATAGCGAGTTTTATCTAATTTTCCCCGTCTTTACAAAAATCATGTAAAGTAAGTACCTTAATATTTAAATTGGGGTGAATATGGAGGGCTCCTCAGACCAAGGGACAGAATATATATTTTTTAATTAAGAAGTTTTGTATATATAGAAGATAAATTAATTGAAGCCTTTTCCAACTTTGATCAAATCATTTGATTATTATTTTCTTTCTATCCCCCCCACACACTGAATTATGAAAAAATAATGGCTAAATCTGCTACATAGTGTATTAACCGACAACTTACACAGGCCATGACAATAAATTTCAAATCAATATCATGCTACTCATACAACATAACAATGGCTGATAAAATCTATTTTAGTACCCATGATATCTACTCCAAGGTGGGTAGCCCAGAGTTACATTCAATATATGACATCAAAATCTTGATCACGGTTTGAGCAAGGACAAAACAATGTTGCCAATTACAAATCTGGCATGTAGACTACTAAATTAAGCTATGATATGATGCCTATGAGTAATATCTCCTATTTAAGTCATCAAAGAATTTAAGTAACATTTGTTGCATTTTTTTTTGCGTGATTTCTTGAGGACATAGGGATGACAATGTAATGTGGCATGGTAAACAATTAGCCCTAAAAATGGTTTGAGTGAATTGTGCAGTTTTTTTTTTGGAAATCAGATTACTATACCAATAATTGGAACATTCTAAATGTTGTTTGTTACAAACACACCAAAACTGAATTTTGTAAATTAAATTAATAGGTAGTCACTTTATATTACAATGTTGCAGGTAAGCAGGAAGACAATAATTATGGCAGTTAGAAGAGAGAGTTGTACATATAAACAAGTCTCAAAACTTAATTATATCTCTGGGGATGGTGCAACTGAGAAAAAGTTGAATGAACTATGCCTAGCAATGCGATGAACAAGTATATTCTAAGAAGAAGGGTCATAAACTTTAATAAAAATGCAAATAATACTCACATAACGCCGCCGCACATGATGTTAACGCGATGAAACACAATATTCTTGTTGTACCCATCTTTACAGGTCTCCTACTTCGTAGTACTCGTGTATCTAACAAGAAATCAAATAAAACACTTTAAAACTTATTTAAAAACATTTCTCCGGCACACATGTTCACCGCACTCGATGACCTAATCCGAATAAAGCTTGGACCACAATGACAACACCCACTAAAAATAGCAACATCAAAATACACTAAATTGACGACCTCTTATGACACAAAAACTTGTAAGGCCAACTTAAAAAGTACCGCAATTCCCTTAGCCCTTATAGTTACACGGTTTCACAACAGACTAACGCTAGAAAACCCGCACAAACTCACTATTTGTTGCCGTACACGGCAAATCAATAATTTCATTCCGATAATGCTAACTCTATTATATCTTAACATAAATTTCATTTATACATTTGGACTAATGCAAGTTATTACCTAAATGCTCGTTTTTATAACAATATCATCGCGAAAACCAACTGAAATAATAAAATTACGGATTTAAAGGCGGGGCCTCTGAGATTCGCTGTCGTTCGTTCGTTCAGCAATTGACGGTTCAATGACTGGCTTGCCATAGACAAATATTTCTTTATTTTATGTCCCTGACCGTTTTACTAGCTATCTCTTTTGCACTTGGGAGCAAGATATACTTCTTTTTCTTTTTCAGGCGTACATAGACAAAAGAAGTTTTAATGAACGTTTAGAAATAAAGTAGTGTTCAAATATTGGTCAGGTCCACGAGGAAAAACACATTTTTTGACCAGTTTTTTTATTATTCAAAATAATGGTAGTTATTCAAAAACCGTTTATGAATTGAAAAGTGAATATTGAATCGACTGGTATGCGACCATTTTCGTGGAAAAGGGAAAATAATAAATGAATTTTATTACCTAACAGAATTTAGAATACTATATTGTATAGAATAGTTGAATTTTATCTCTCTCTTCTCTCGTTTGTTCTTTTCTTAAAACATCTATCTTTTCTGAACAACTCTTCCACTATAATTAGTTCTACTTTCAACTGGTAGGCAGTGGCGGAGCTTGCCTTAGTATAAAAGCCCTGTATAAAATGTGGTGGGGGGGCAAAAGAATGGTACTTTTTATAAAAGAAACAAAAGAAATATGCAATTGAAAAAAAAGGAACAAAATAAAAATTATAAAAAATTAAAGAGTAGCTTTCGTTTTTTTTTATAACTAATCTGAATTATATTCTAATTCGGTGTGTTGTGATTTTTAAATATAATGGTTGTTCCTAGCAGTAATGTTCAAAAACGTAATTTAACTATAAAATGTGGTATATAATATTTTAGGAATTTTTGCTTATACATTTTTGGGGCCCCGGTAGCCTGGGGGCCCCGTATCATTAATGCCCCTGCTGGTAGGGTAACTGGTGATCGGTAGGTATGTAGTGTACATACCACACAGCTGACGACCACACTACCACCACCATTTATAATATCAGTACCTATATAAAAATAAATGGTTGCGATACCTCGTGTGGGTGATCTCTCGATTCCGACCGTACGTAGCGAGAACGCGTGGGATGCCATCGCCTCATTCCGTGAGGAACTGAACTTAGGGCTAAGTCGTCGCCTGACATAAGTCAGGCCAAAAAACGTGTTGCGCAGCTGTTCCTTGACTTTATAAGGACAGGTGCAGTCTTTGAATAAGCTACACTGGGTGATAGTATTCACCAGCAATGGCGCATGGGGGGCCAACACGAGGGCTAAATCGGGAGTCGAGAGTAGTGTAGGCACTTTGGGGTTGGGGTCGGTAGGATAATGGAGTGTTTCCATAATGATTTACCAACAAAAAATAATAGACTAAATTCCTAGCACAGGGTCGGTTTTAGTACCTTAACCGTTGTAGCTACATAGAAAATAACGTTATTTGGAGATTGTCATTAACTTTTTGAGTAATTGCTAACTGCATCCATAGATTTGGAAATAAGCCACCTATACAAAACGTTTTTGGCGCCAATCAATTATTTTTTAAAGGAATTAAACGTAGTATCTACACTTCTAGACTAAACAAATTGTGATAGGTCCTGTAGGTACAATTTGAACGCACCGTAGCAGATTTAATATGCCCGAGATACAGCACTGCTAACATCCTATTTTTTTTCCAAAAAGAGACCATTATAATTTTAGCCATCGAATGAAGAACAACCCTTTACCAGAAAAGCGGTCTGACTAGCCTTCCAAAAGAAAACTAATCTTCGTAAGTGCGTAAAGGATAGGCGTATTGCATCATAAAAAAATTAACAAAAGTCTAGCTACTCTAAAAATACAGGTTATTGAGCAACGAAAACAAAAATGGCTCATTAACAGAGCATATTGAAGCTATAGCTCGCTGGCACCGATGCCAGATGCAAGTGGAAGCGATGACGAACCCACCAAATACTTTATGTGAAGATGTAGGTAGGTGCCATGTCTATTACTTAATTAAGTTTCCAATAACGAAAACGTAGTTTAATGCAAATACATTCACAATTCAATTAGTTTTTAGTGTAAAATAAACACAACAAGAGTACAATAAATAGCCGAATAGGTAATAATTTCCACTAGTAGTGATAAAATTGATTGAGTCAGGCGTTACTTTGCGGAAATCCATTTTAAATTTGAAAATGAAAACAATATATCTAGTTTTAATTTCCGCGAATATTAGTGGGTTGCAGGTATGCACCTCCCTCCCGCCCGCTATATTATGCACATGCAAGATTACTAGGCAAATGCAAGGATTTTA
This sequence comes from Hecatera dysodea, assembly GCA_905332915.2. Classification (NCBI taxonomy): domain Eukaryota; kingdom Metazoa; phylum Arthropoda; class Insecta; order Lepidoptera; family Noctuidae; genus Hecatera; species Hecatera dysodea. The sequence goes on along the minus strand of HG995287.1, from coordinate 23,091,247 downwards.
AGCACATGCAGGAAGGCAATGCAAAACCCAACACCATTACCGACACGTGTTTCGCCTCTCCACGAGGCATCCTCAGGGGACGTGTTGACTCGCTGACCGTTGAGTTGCGACTGAACGACTGAAAACTAGATATATTGTTTTCATTTTCAAATTTACTAGTAGTGATGTCATAGAGCGCAACCACTACACTATTTTATTCCATCAAATTTGAATATGGAGCGTTTATTTTTTCATACTGTTCTTTTTAAAGAGGATATGAATGTCAACTATGATTTGTTTTTAATAAAATCTGACGTTCTTTGTAATCTTGAGCATGTTTCAGAAATTATAAAAATTATAGTCTTGTTTATTTAACTTTTATTCCTATACAGACATAAAATATATAAACGTCGATCCTATGAAAGTCTATCAGGACCTTCAGAACTAAGAACACCTTATTCGCTCTTCGCGCAGGCTCTAAAACTGAAACTGAAAACGGAACTTGAAAATGGGTATTTTTTTATCTATGTAGTTATAATAAAAAAATCGCCTTGATTTGTTGAAAATTCTTTGGTAGAAATAGCTTATAAGTAGGTATCTGACTTTTTCACCCAATCTGTCATTCGAACCTACAATCGATAAGCAACCACTACGACACTAGGTATTTATTTCCCTTCGCATCTTTGATTATATAATGTCTAGATAGAGCATCAAATGCGCGGAAACGTGTCAAAAAATATCAGCCAACTGTTGGCCTATAAGGTCTTACCCGCCGATTAGTTCCGATCGTGCCGCTTTGGTGTCACCACGTATTACGCGCGCTGAGTAATAAACAAAAATCAGCGATAAAATTACGGTATGTGTTATTAAACTGCGACGGAATTATAAATTAAGGGTAAAAAGTACCAAACACATCACCTATCATCGCTAAGTAACCAGAAAACTACATATTTATTTATTGTTTTTATGATTACCAAATTACGCCATATTTTGTCAGTGTTGCCAGTTTCTTTTTTTATTCTCCCAACTTAACATTTTTTTTTTGTGGGTATATTCGTTGGTTTATGGTAATGTTTATATAATTTAGTTGATGTAGTTTATTATTTGATTTATAAAAAGTTGGAGTTTTTTTAATTCATCTATACTTTTACTTTTTTATAATAATATAATTTTCGCGAATAACTTTTTTGTTTATGAGCCAATTTTAATGATTATTTTTGCATTGGGTTCAATAAACAGATTTAAAAAATGCCAAGAGTAATTTTAATATGATCTTAATTTATTAAGTCTTTTTTATATGTTTTTGAAGCCAATGCCAAGTAAAAATTGTTATTAGCTCGGTAAATAATTTACTTGGTACACTCCAATTCACACACTATTAAAACTGAATAATACTACATAAATACAACTAAAACTTATCTTATTTTTTTTAAATATGTGATCTATGGGAGAATTCTAGTAGCTGGTATCATTATTCACGCACACAGAGACATAGACGCATAGTGTAAAACACCGTCCGCATGCACACATGTTTGAAATTGTTGCCTCGTTTTCTTTGGTTTGACAGTAGGGCGACGCTCCATCTAGACATTATATAATCAAAGCTTCGCATTTACTGTACCTACCTCTATTAACACTAACTTTTGCCCGCGACTTCATTCGCGCATATTCAGTTTTATCCCGTTCCCGTATAGCCTGCCTTCCTTATTAATGTGGCTATTATTGGGCTATTATATGCACAATTCACGCATTAAGAAAAAACAAACAAACTCTTCATCTTTATCACATTAGTATGGATTAAATCTTTGTCTTCTAATACAGGCATGTAGGAATATGTTTGAAAGTTAACATTGTACGATTAAGTACCTGTCTACTTTCTGCCATTTACAGGTGACCAACCCAACCACAGTCTACGACCGAGGCATAGTTACAGCATGCAAGCATCTAAACATACAGAACATGCTAAAAACTTTTGCAAATCAGAAATGAGTGTTGTCCCTAAACAACAGACACACAACTGTCGTAAACGCGATATCGACGTACACAGCTCTTTTGAAGGCCACGGAGAGTACTACAAGAAATATGAACACGATGAACTGCCCGTTAAAGATTCAAATCTTAAAAATATTTCAAATATACGAGACAAAAGATCTTTAACTAATTCCGAACTCGATAAATTGGAGTCTAAAATATTTAAAAACATGTCGCAAGAACTTCAAACGGATGACGATAACTCGAAAAGTAGTTTGGAATCAAATATAAAATTTTTCAGAACGACTGTTCTAGAGATATTTGATAACTTCTATGCGAGCATGCGCGACTTTGAACTTTATAAGAGAAGGTTTAACGAAATTCTTGAAAAAAATAAAGAGGATGCTGTTGCTGACATGGAAGACTTTATAAAAGATATGATACAGCATATCATGTCTTCCGAGACGTTACTTTCTAGCGAAGGCAAGAAAACCAGTGACTTAGCTGCTTTGTCAGTCAAAGACAAAGAACTTATGTCGATTGAAGGTAGGAAATCCAATGATCAGGCGTCGGGGTTATTAGGAGACAAAGACATCTCAAATGACACTGATGGTGGGAAATCCACTGATTTAGCATCATTATCATTCAGAGACAAACAAACAAATGTCAGCACTTTTGACGACGAATCTAGTTATGATACGAACAATTCGGCACTCGAAAATACACATTCGGTAACAGAAGCTTACAAAAACGATAATTACCTTACTGACTCGACTTTAGACGAATGTCCCCCCAAAGTCAAAACCCCTCCAAACAAAGATGAAATCTTCAACATTTTTCTTCTTAGTGGAAATCCATGTGTACAAATTAAAATAAACGATCGTAACCTGCTGTCCGAAATTAATATTAAGGAGCCGGTTAAAGACCCAGATAGTGGTAAACACGTCGCGTCTGCAGAGAACATGCAGAGGCTGGCTGCCAAGAAGATGGAATTAGAAAACTACGTGAATGTCGAGCAAGATCACGACTCCAACATGCCCGATAGAGAGATACCTGTAAAAGTTTCCTACGCGAAGAAGAATATTTATCTCAACGAAGACTTTTCGCAAGAGCGTGATACTGAAAAATCATTTATAGCTAAGCTTTGTAACTTTTTGTGCAAAAAATTCCGTAAAAATTCTTGATTTTTTTAAAATATATAAATGAATTCTTAATTTTTCAACGACTTCTTTATTGTGAACTGGACAAGGAATACCTTTTATTTACATTGATTAGATATACAATACCACCTCATACAGGTTGTTTCAGAAGTAAGATAGGACATCACTACAATGAAATGAATTCCCAACAAGAAGTTTCTACTCGAGTAATTGGGGACGGATCTCTTCATAAATATGATGTTCTTCATAGGGTAGTTCTGTTTCTTCAATTGGACAACCAACTTCTTCGTAACGATGATTCTCAATTTCTTCAATTTCTGCGTCGCACTCATGCCGGAAGATCATGTTAGCGTATAAACGGTTTAATTTAGTTTTAAATTATTGATTTTCCCGTATCCAATGACTAGATTATTGTAGTACCTACTACTCAATGACCTAATATAGTTTAACAATGGCGAGGAAAATCTAGCTTCGAATGAATATAAATCCTTACACGACTCGACGACTCAAAATCCTGACATCATTTCTCTCTCCTGCTACATTAGATTCGGAAAATCAAATACCTACCTAATTATCAAGTCAGGCCGAGTGTTTCTGGAACCTTCCTGCTCCATCATCATGCAATCGAATGAGCCTGCTCCTGATGATGTCTGCTGCACGTTGCTGAAGAATTGGTTGAATAGGAGTGAATGACCTACTCATAATCCTAAACTGTGAGGAATAGTGATCAATCTCAGGCCTAATTTGAAAAAACAAAACTGCTTCATTGGATTTTTGAAAAAAATTATAAGGTAAGTAACTAAAGATTTAGCCATCCACGTCCACTTGAAAAATTCACCTTGTGAAATGCACCAGATCACAAGTCCATCCCCAAAACTAATTAGAAAAGATTTGATTATCTTCAAAATTGTTTTCATGACACATATCTAAGAAACACAGTTAAAACTGTCTTCGATAGCTAAAAATCTTTTTATTTTTTAATGATCGTGTTGTTGAGATTTGGGGCTATCTTTACCTCCATCTGCAGCAGTCCACTTCGAACCCTGTCGTACCCATCATGTAGAATTCCTTGAATAATATAAATAAGCTAGTAATATTCAACAAATACTTTAATGTGGACTAGACAAAGAATAGAACAAGGAACAAAATCACGATTCACCACATTCTTCAAAATTGATTATATACCACCTCATCATAGCTATATGTTTACTAAGTTGCAGCGCGAATTCTTTCTTCATGTGCAAAAACTCCCTAATGACGGGCAGATCTAGCATCACGAAGGCTTGGCCGTCTATCTCTTCTTGCTTCATCTTCTCTGCAATGAGCTTGCAATCGTCAGTGCTCCTTAAATACGCGTAAACGTCATCGACTGACCAGTCCAGCGGGTTCGGAGATAGCTTCAGTTTCCCCTTCATCCAGGTCATGGCCATGTCTTTCTCGAACATCTTGTTATCGGACGGCAGAGGATCGTAAGTATTGAATTTCAACTTTTTCAGTTCTGGTTCCTCTGAGTCGGATACGTCGGAAATATTTTTGGCATCTCTGGAGTTGGAACTGCTCTCGTTAGTTTCGTTCTCCGTGTCGCTGTCTTGAGAGTTTTGTTTCTTGACGCAGGTGTTGTTGTATATTGTCTGGACGTCTTTTTTATTCCAGTGGGCTTCCTTCATCTGGAGCGCAAAGTTGGGCAGCTTGGCGCCGCGTGTCTTCATCTCCATCTTGGGGTAGTGGTTTTTGGCGCGCTTCCCACGGCGCAAGGGGCGGGGCGAGGGGTCGCGCGAGGCGGGCGAGGCGCGCGAGGCGGGCGAGGCGGGCCTCGTGCCGGGCGAGGCGGGCCTCGTGCCGGGCTCGGACGGCGGCGTGGAGCCGGCGCTGTGCGAGCTCTCCACAGACTCCACGTCCTTGTTGCTCTCGCTCTCCTGCGACGGCTGCAGTTCTTTCTCCTTCTTCTCTGGGGCAGCCTTTTTCTTTTTCCTTCGACCGTTGAGACTCCCTTTTGGCCTTCCTCGGCGTTCGGTGTTATGATCTGTAATTTTAAAATTGGTAATTTTAGTTCTTAGTCCGGACGAATTACGACCAACGTAAGGATAGCAATCATTCTTAACATTGACTTTTTGGTTGCACAAGGGATTTTGAAGTGACTTTTATTCAACATATTTATTTGTTGCAGTTGCAACGCAACAAGGATTCGTGTAAGACAGAGCTTTATTCAGGATATTTTTCAAGTAGTTTTTTGGTTGTTCCATATCAGTATAGAACACATTTCCATTGATTTTGTTCAAATATTTTTTTGTGATCCGGCTTAAATCAAGAAAATATCGACTCTGTCTATTCTTGCGTTAGAGCAGGGGTAAGAACCGCGGGCGCGAGAAGGGTGGCGCCCAACAAAGATCATCGCACGCACAGCTGTCGTGACGTCGTGTCTTACCGCTTTCCCAGGGATGCCCCGTTTAGTAACCGCGAGTTTTATGAGACGCGAGTGTATTGGTAAGTTGTGAACTTAAGTGGTAAAATTACGAGCAGCTCGCAGAGTATACTCGAATGCGAGCCCATGGGATCTGTAACCGGTGCCTGATGAAAGTACCCAATTCTAGCCGTTACTCAAAGGATGCTTGATCACGGCCACAATGCAGAAGTACCTATGCATAATGCATTAAGTAGGTAATGTTAATTTTAATTTTATTAATCTTTTAAAAGTGCCATATTAAATTGATCATAATGCTTTTATTTCTGCATTTTGATGGTCCTAAGCCCATGAAAGCATGAAGGGAAAATTGGAATTTTGACTTACTTCAGATCACGATCTAAACATATAAAAGTCGTTCGAATATGATAAAATCAGTAGTAGGATACTTTAGCGAGTTTCGCTTCGCCGCGCGCCGACTTGCGTCGTATAACTATAAAATCAGTTTCAAAGAAAATATCTTATCTTTATATTTGCCATAGTTTGTGTACTGAACAAAAAAGAGCTATTTATCTCACAAAAATAGATTTGTCGACGTGCTGGCAGTCGTTGACGATCTCTTCGGGCCCGAACAGACACGGGCACGCCTGCAGCCTGCCACGCTACAGGTATCGTGTTAGACAGAGCTACATATACTCACGGAAGGTAGACTTGTCCACGTGCTGGCAGTCGTTGGGGCAGGCGACGATCTCTTCGGGCCCGAACAGACACGGGCACGCCTGCAGCTTGCCACGCTACAGGTATCGTGTTAGACAGAGCTACATATACTCACGGAAGGTAGACTTGTCGACGTGCTGGCAGTCGTTGGGGCAGGCGACGATCTCTTCGGGCCCGAACAGACACGGGCACGCCTGCAGCTTGACGCACACGTCGCGGCAGAACGACGCCACCTGCGACACTGAGCGCGCTATCGGCACGTATGCGTGGTATGTGCTAGACTTTAGTCTGGAAACCAGAATAGGTTTTAAGTCAATTTGTGGACAACATTGCAAAGAAAGAACTACTCAAAAATTCTAAGTTAGATGGCAATCAACCTACCCGTAAACCTTCCAGAAACTAGAAAGAGATCAGTATTTTGCAAAGTTAGAGAATTACTTAAGGGATTTTAGATTGAGTTGGTTGTAGTGAGTCAGGGTTTAGGAAAATCTCCAGGCTTTGAGGTTTTTTTTTCTGAGCATGTAACTATAGAGAAGTGAAAATCCGAACCGATTTACATTCTAACTACAGACATGTAGATACGCGGATCTTTCACAATAATTATGATGTAAGTGACATCATTTCCAGTATTTTTTACTTATTTACAATAACTCCTAACATAACGGCTAGCTCAATTTTAGCTACAATTATAAAATAATCATGCATTTGTTCATTTGTAAGACACGTTACAGTTACATGAAATCGTTATACAAAATCACCATCGTAAAACTCACTTTGCCCTCAACATCTCCAGTCGCATGCCTTCTTCCGGGGGTCCCTCAGTCTCCCAATCCTTGAGCAGCTTAGCAGGCTTGTATGACGCCGAAATTATCTTATTGAGCACCTCCTTTAACACCAGCGACAGCGGCCCAGGACCCACGTGCTTTGGCAGCTGAGACAATTTGTTCCTACTTATCGATGGCCCCGCGTAACATTTGTAGTTAAAGAATATTCTATCGCACCATTCATCTGAACACTTTACGTCTTCTTTGACAACCTTCTCTTCAACCTTCGGCGGTTCCCTCTCAACCGTCGTATCGGGAATGTGTAAAGCATAGTCATTGCTGTCGCACCAACCAACAGGGAACAACAAGTCACTGTCTTGAGCATACCAGTATTTCTCTCCAATAGGTAAAAGCTCTACGCACAACATGTGTTCCACAATACAGTCTACATTCGCTACATGGATTTCTTCATGATTTTGCGGATTAACGGCTTCTAATTTCATATTGACTTCGACGCCTTTCAGCGGTACCTTGTTCCCGAAGCAGTAATCGGGAGCTGGGACTGATGACGTCATTGTGAGGTACTCGTCCCAATCGAAAGGCCCTTCTTTCCAGATTTTGGGAGTTTTAAAGGTGAAGCCGTTTTTCTGCGCCCATCCTATGGGATATATGTAGGGGTGCATGGAGTCACAGAGCCACGCCATCTTGGAGTCTTCGTAATCGTCGCTGTGGTCGTCAATGACTACAAGGAAGTGAAGGTTGTTGAACACTTTGGTGACCGTGGCCGGCCGGACGGTGCGCATGTCTTGAGGACTTAACGCTTCAACCTTCATGCCGCTTACGAAGTTGTGAGATTCCAGGGTTTGGTTTGGCTGTGGAAGAAACAGTTGCAACTATGAATGGAAATCGTCTGCAAGATTGTAGTTTGCAACAATATTTTTATAGAGTAAGAGGATTTCACAGTCATAGCTGTAATGTAATTAACACTTACGCTGTTATTTAATTTACATTATAAAAACTGTTACAATAGTTGATGGCATAAAACATTTTAGTGACAAACAAATACCGTGTCACCATTTACCCTTTACATGACAAACAGGAAAATAACAAACTATATTTTTAAACAACACTGGCGAGATTCAAACCAAAATATTAATGATTTTTCTCGCGACACAAATTTATTTACCAAGAAGATTAATTCAATTCAGTCTTTAGTCGAAGTTTTTTAACCTCATCCGCCATCTTTTCAGCCGAAAGACGTCCACTGCTAGATATTGGCGTCTCTCTTGCATCGCGTACAAGACTTCGAAAATAGGGTAAAGGGTTTTTATAATCATTAGCTGATATCGATACACATCACATCTGGGCCCCTAGTCTGCTATTACAATAGTGTCCTAATGGTCTATCATTGATCTCATAATGGTCGATTTTGACAAGTTTCGTAATCTACTAAATATAAAAGCGTCATTATGACTTTCCAATGGTCAACCACTGACACTCCATTGAACGTATGCGGTAATCTGTTAAAATTTTGAGAGCTCCTTTGATCAGTGACCTACCATTAGAACGTCGTTTTGCAGTCATTTCTTTTAATAGCTCGGTTATCAAAAAGTATTACGAGAACATTGACCGACCAATGATCGACCATTATGAATTTAGCAGATTACGAACTTTTAACAAAATGACAATGGGATCGTGTTGGAATGACAAATTTATAAAAATAGCAGACTTGGGGCCCTGCAGTTACAATATAATTTGACCTTGTATACTTCCAACAACACGAGCTGACAAAAAACCTAACTTTTTTTAATAATAAAACTTACTTGGAACAGGTCTGCGGGCGTAGGCTCCGAGATGGCTTCCTCAGCGCTCTGTCGCAGCTGTGTACTCAGCTTGTTCTTACACGAGAACTTGTTCACTTTGCCGGGGTACTTGAACTGCCACGGAGAACCCTGTTCAAATCAGTCAAAATTAAATTCCCATACCAAAGCATATAGAACGGGTAGGCCGTTGAAGCAACGCAACTGGAGAAAATACAGTTTGAAAGACCCGTCTGATACCAAATACGAGTATGCTTTATGTTTCATCATTTTATTTTATTTAATTATTGTATATATTTATATATATTATGTATTTATTGTATGTATAATTAGTACACCTAAGGCTACCTACAGCGCTGTATTTCCTTTTCTCTTTAAAATCCATCCAAAGGTTGTCTTGAAAAGATCGCTTTTAGCGATAAGGCCGCCCATTGTGTCACCCTATGTAATGTTTTCTTCATCTATATTTTCTGTAACTTATATGGTGTACATAATAAAGAGTATTCTATTCTATTCTATTCTATTCTACGAGTGCAATGTCCCTGTTCAATGACCCATATTGATACGCGAGTGCTGAAAGTGCGCACATACCTGCGCCTTTGAGGACCTTATGAACGTAATTGATGCTGCTAGGAAAGTGGCCGCCCACTTGGCCCAAATTTTATAAAATTAACTAATTATATATAGAAACGAGAAGCAGAATACCGTCGTCTTCTACTGCAGCCTCTGGAGAGGTCGCTCTGGAGCAGTATCTTATTGTAAGAGTTCCACAACTTTTATCGGTGTACATTTCGTTATTAGCTACATTAGGACAAAATCTATATACCTTATATATAAAATTTTCGTGTCACGGTGTTTGTGGTAGAACTCCTCCGAAACGGCTCGACCGATTTTCGTGAATCTTAGCGTGCATATCAGCTAGGTTGGCGAATTGGACAACATCTATTTTTCGTCCCCTAAATGTTAAGGGTAGTCCACCCGTTATATATATTTTTTTATTTTATTTGGCAAAGCGACGTTTGCCAGGTCAGCTAGTTTAAGTATACTAGCTGACGTCGTGGCAAAACATGATGGTTTTAAGAGGTCATAATACGGCCCCTGGGGCCGTATTATGACCTCTTAAAACCATCATGTTTTCGGTGTGAAAAAGAGACGGAGCTATACAGGACGAATAGCACTATCCTTTTCTCACACAGAAAACATGATGGTTTTAAGATGTCATAATACGGCACCTGTGTGGCCCGGCAAACCAGTGAGTGGTATTTCGCTTTTATGTATACATATACATAAAAGCGAAATACCAATGGTTAATCACGAAATCTCAGAAACTATAACAACTACAGACATAGAATTTAGCAGGTAGGTTCCTTATAGGGTGTAGACATCCACTAAGAACGGATTTTACGAAACTCCACTCCGAAGGGGGTAAAACGGGGGTGCAAATTGTTTGTACTAAATCTGCGCAGACGAAGTCGTGGGCGAAGTGCTAGTAAACAATATAAGTCAGTAAATATTTCTTGATAGTCCTGTGATTGAACCAAAAGCACGTTAGTAACACATTAACGGATACTTATAGCCGAGTCCTTAGACTCTGCTATTATATGTATATTATCGAGGACAATCAAACCGATCAGTTCAAGTGACGAGAATAACGGTTTCTCATGTTTGCTGACCTACATACAAATGTACCTACACTTGTTTCGTTTTAACACGGCAATATCTCTTCTTTCGTAGGAACCCCGAAAAGTAATTAATGAAATAGCTTCTAACAGTGGCTTCGACCACTCACTAAAGAACGTGAAAACAAAGGTGAAAACGTAACAAACAGACGGATAGACATAGTTACTTTCATGATTATAATATTAGTTCAAATCTTAAATAAAAAATTCTCGTATCACGGTGTTTGTGGTAGAACTCCTCCGAAACGGCTCGACCAATTTTCGTGAATCTTAGCGTGCATATCAGCTAGGGTGGCGAATTGGACAACATCTATTTTTCACCCCCTAAATGTTAAGGGTGGTCCACCCCTAATTGTTTTATTTTATTTTATGTGGCAAAACGACGTTTGCCGGGTCAGCTAGTAATCTTGTAGTTTCGTCTTGATATTACTGTAGTGTCGTGTCTGTTTACATGACGATCCATGGATGTCATATCAATGTAGTTTTTGTTTCAACCACGTATCATTCATTAGTCAAAATATAAGTATAGTCACGGTCCATTTCCATTAAGGTCGTCAATAAATGTAGGTGGTTCAATGACCGCTATTGTCATGTTGCAACGCAACAGCTATAGTACGGAATATTGATAAATAAAGTAACAATGGAGCTTTGATTAAAGCTAAAATTACTTCGAATCTAGGCTAGACCGAGCGAACCGGCGCGCGGGGAGGGCGTTAAAAGAGTCGATAGCGCTTTTAATTTTATATGAAGCACATTTTATATGAGTCACGTTTAGAATTTACATATTTTTTATAGAGATAGATGGGACCCTTTTTTTCTGGATAGGAAATCATCAAATGACTTCTCCCGCTCCAGGCGGAGCGGAAGGGAGTGTCAGGCTCTTACTAACTAAAACCCACCCGTGTTCTTCCTAGTGCCCTTTGCGTCCCAGGACTGTGGTGGTTCTTTCGAACAAATTCCGCAACATAGATGGAACCCTAAGAGACAGTTGTACACTACCTACTTTAAAGCGATTACGCGGAACCTTGTAAGTAATAAATAAGTGACCTTTGATGGAGCTAAATTTATGTATATCTGTGTTTCTTGCGTTGCGGGTGAATACGGTCTTAACCGAAGGGTAAGCTTCGAATCAGAATATCATAGGGCAAAATGTAAAAGGTCATTTATTTATAGTTTCAAAAAGACCCTCACAGACTATGGAATTATAGAGACATGAAAACCTTCTTTGAAAACTTGCAAAAGCGCGCTGAGAGTTAGGAATTTTGTGCAAAACATCACAAGCCTATTCCCAACTGAGTTGGGGTAGGTTTCCAGTGAAAACAAATGTAGTTGAATACCAATACTCTACATAGAGTGACACACACTACCCAGACACTGGGCAACCAACCATAACTTTTCACTCGCATCCGAGTTGTCGCTACATAAGGACTAGTTGTGTGCATACGAACATATGTATTATTATTCCATATGCTGACTTCTGGGCACCGAAAGCATTGGCCTAAAAGCCAATTCTCGTACTTAAAAAGCGTTCAAATTCAAGTCAGAATATCATCTCAGCGACATCATCATCAACATCTTACTAAGAGGCTAGTACCCCTTGTTAAGATCGGTTGCCACTGACAAAAAAATACATAATATGAAAGCCACGTTGACGAGTTTTTCAAGAGACCATCAACCACGGCGTTCCTTACAAACCAACACATTACAAAATCCCTATTTGACGACAAATACAAGTGTTTAAATTCATGAGTCAATCAATAAAGCAAGCTTCCATCATTGTACCAAAATACTTGGAAATCAGACCAGACGCAGACAAGGCGGGGCGAACATTGAAGACAATTTTATTGATCGCTTTCTAAATAAAACCTGTGAAGTTGGGTTGTTTTATGTGGGAACGAATGTAATACACGGACTTTTAATTGAATTCACTTAAGAGCGTATACGCCAAACGACATTTCATACACATTTTCAAGTCGTTATTTTCCGAAATGACTAAACCGATTTTAATGAAACTTCACACATATAAGCAGGATACATAGGTCTAAAAAGTTAGTTGAAAAAATTTTCGATATGCCTTCCTCGATAAAAAGACTATTCAAATCGGACTTACTGAGATTTCCAGAATTTCCTGAGATTAGCGCGATCAAGCAAACAAACAAACAAACTCTTCAGCTTTATATATTAGTATAGATAATTAATCTAAACAAACTATTCCACTAAAGAGACCGAATATAAATAATTTCCTCTTCAATATGGGTCATCAGCATAGCGCTAAGCATTACGATTATGACGCATACTTACCATTTTAAATGTGAAAGTTTGTACCTTCGTTTAATTGTAACTGAATCACGTTTTAATGGCTGCATGGATTGGCAATGAAAGAAAAGAAAATGTATTTGGCTCGTACTTAGCTAAGCACTATCAGTGTTTGATGGTCATCGTCTACGTGATTTTGGCAATATTGTGGTGTACAATGGGAATTCATATGACTTCTTCCGCTCCAAGCTGAGCGGAAGGGACTGTCAGACTCTTACTGACTAATACCTATCTGAGTTCCTCCTAATTTTCTTTGCGGCTCGCCATCCGATAGCAACCAGGCCCAAGTCGACGGCGCGTCGTGGTCCACGCGCGCCTCTAAGAGCCGTCAGCATCGAAGACGAGGCCCCATAGGGTCAGTACCTGCTAGGGTTGCGGAATTTGTTCGAAAGAGTCACCGCGGCCCTGGAACGCAAAGGACACAAGAAGGATCACGGGTGGGTTTTAGTCAGTAAGAGTATAACACTCCCTTCCGCTCCGCCCAGAACGGGAGAAGTCATTTGATGATTTCCCATCCAGAAAAAAAAGGGCCGCAGTTACTCTTTCGAAAAAAATCCGCAACTTTGGCAGGCTGACTGGCCCTGTCGTACCCCGACTACTATGCTAACACCTCTTTAAAGCGCGCATGGAACACAACAAAAAAGGCTCCATTGTTCCGTATCACCATCTTAGTGATCGTGTGCAAACTGGAGCCCCCGTGGCTGGCCTTTTTGGGATAAGTTCACTTTGACACACCTTTGAGTCTTCGCCTCATTGCCCACTCGCTGACAGCCCCGCCTGCGAACTTCTCTGAGCTGCTGGACGTCCTCGCCGGTCAGGTGTCGATTTCGAAGAGAAGAGGTGACAATTATCGGTCATCTCTCACCAAAGTGCATTCTAGTCTCCGGACTAAGTTTTTAGTCTCCCTGAACTTCTTATATAACTTCGAGACACAAGTCTTGGTCAGAATAAGCTGTCAAGCGATAGGGAACGTGCTGAAACTATAGGTACACACGCGCTAGGCACAGAAGCGTCAATGTCAAGTATATATTACTTATAAGTTTCAAATTTGCAACGCTAGAAGTAGTCTACTTCGTGCACGTTCCCCTAAACGGAGGGTGCAGGAAATATAGGTGGGAGCACAAGTGAAATATTTACAACGTAAAAGTTTCACATTTGCATCACTAGATGGCATAGTCTACACCGTGCACGTTCCCTATAGTACGCTGAGACAACCCTTGCTGGGTTAGAACGACGACTTGAGCGGTTTCTATAGGTGTGGTTTACATTTTTTAGCTTCAGTGTCCCCAGTATTGTGAAATATTAGACTGATGACCAATTTTCATAAACGTCTAATTTTTATAGGGTTTTAGGACTACCAAACAACGTGGTGTTTTGTTTAAAAAAATACTGTTCCTTGTACGTTCCATGACATAAGGTGAATCATCTTTGGATTTGATACTGAAAGAGTTTGAAAGCTAACAAAATTACCTTCCCTTAACTTTATCACAGAATTTGCAAAAAAAAAATTTGAGCAACGCACCCTGAATTTTTTCCAGGTTATTGCTCCCTATTGCAGTTTAAAAATATTGAAGAAGAAGAAGGCACTTAAAAGGTTACATTCTGCTTACTGCTATGGAATGGAATTCCCTGCCAGAGTGCGTGTTTCCTAATAGCTAAAACCTGAGAGTTTTTAAGCTAACACTGAAAAGGTTAATTCAGGGCAAGCGTGCTCCATCGTCGACGACATTATCGCTTACCCTTACTTTAACGTTTCATCATTTTATGCGACCTATACAAAATACCATACTTTGGTTTTATTCGTCAAATCTTTCGAGCTCCATAAACTTTTAAGTTGAGCTGCACGATGAATGAATGTTTGTACTGTCTGGACTGGTTTACTTAAATCAGATACCGTTCTAACCTATTTGCAAAATACACTTCATTTATTTATCTACTAAAGGAAAAAACGCATAATAACAAAAAAAAAGTATAAAGTCAATGTTAGCTAGGCTTAACTCACCTTATTGGTAACGAAGCCGAAGCTACTCAGTCGAGGGTTGGAGAAGAAGATCCAGAACTGGGTCAGGTCTTCATCGGCACCGTCGTATCGGACTAGAAGTCGACCGCCGACGTTCTCACACACCTGAGGAAAAACTTTTCGGTGAAAACCTTGCTTAGGGCTGGTTGCTGGCTGGAAGGAGTTTCTGGACTTGGGCCTTAGTCCGGTAGCGAGACATAATCTTATTAAATAACGTGTTATACCCCACTGCTGGGCAGTGGCGTGCAGTGGTTCGAGTTAGGGTAGGCCAGAGAAAATGTCCAAATAAATTTTAAAAAATAACCACATTATTCAGGGTTGAATTTTAATGAAACGAGTTTTTTTTTGTTTTTTTTTGAAATTGCCTATTAAAAAAAAAAAACAAAAAAAAATAACACCACATTTCAACCCTGAATAATGTGGTGTATTTTTTTTTGGACATTTTCTCTGGCCTACCCTAACTCGAACCACTGCACGCCACTGCTGCTGGGTCAATCACCCCCCCTTTTCACAAACATCTCCTCCCTCTGTCATTGCGGACCAGTCCCGGAAGTTCGTCCCTCCATCTTCGTCTTGGATATGCGATATCGCATAGCATTTAATGGGACGGAAACAGCGGTTCCCTTATCCCGCGGTTGGTAGCCATCCTCATGGACAGTTTGAAGCTAATAAACGAACTCCGCACTGAAGAACCTTCGTCGGTGGTAATATTACTGATATATATATGATATAGACTGGAAGATCATGACCCCAACACAGTTGGGAAAAGGACAAGCGATGATCTACATCGGATACAGTAAAACAGGAATCTAGAGACTTCTTTGGAAACACTAACTAACCTTAACCTGAAAGAGATATTTTTTTAAATGAAAGATTCTTAAAGGCATAGATATTTCTTGCTTCAAGTAATCCGAATGCTAGCAACAGGCTTAAAAGCTCGGTTTTACGGAAGTCTCTTTTATAGGTCTCCGAATTGAAAGCCCTAACAATATAGCTACCTCTACAGATCGTTACAAGTTATTACCCCATAAGCATTGACGTAGAAAGCGGTTACATTAACGTGCTTGTCTGTAGATACGTCATACAATGTTTTGTATTGGATAACTAGCGGGCAGTCACGTAATTAGACATTATCATAACATAAGTAGGTACCTATTTGTAGGTACAATGTTATGATACCGCGCAGTTACGAGAGCCTTTCAATATGTATGCATGATCAGACTTTTAATGTTCCCACTGCTGGGACACAGAGCTCCTCTCTAGGAGAGGGAATGGGCCGTAATCCACCACGCGGGCCCAGTGCGGGTTGGTAATTTCAATATAACTGGCCTATACCAGTGTAATTTTAGAATAAGTCCAGAAAGTTATTTTTTTTTTGTAAACGGGAATAATGTTTTGCGAAGTCAAGTTAATGCAGTGTAAAGTAACCGATCATATTAAGTTAACTGTCATGAAAAATTCGATACGCTTCTCCGCTGCGACCGAAATAAAAATATTTATTTGAATATACACGACGGACTTTTAGCCTAACAATAGAGGTTCTCGTCTAATAATTCCGCTTTTAGCACCACCCACACACCGTTACTGATAGGGCAATCTATTCATAGCATCTGCGAAGGCGGCCTTTTCAGAACTGCCTCGGGGTAGGAAAATCATATCGCAATAATTCAGAATTCTCGAGAATCAGGATTCATACAATTCTCAGTATCTATAAATTCTATAATTATAATTATATAAAAAACAAGTCTTGGCTAATAAAAATACCTATTTTCGTTCTCGTGTGACTAGAAAAATGAGACATGCTACTCATACAGTTAATATTAACATGAAAAGCCTGAAAAATAAAATTTAAATTGTTACAAAAACCCAACAGACCTCCTTCATACCCAATACCTACTTAAAGTCATGTGTATAAAAATCCCCGACTTTATAACTACGTCAGGGATTTTCAAAATCGTTTTATGGTAAATTAAATGATAATTCTACACTAACTTGCGTTTTAAACTCAGAACTGGTTTTGATTAATACAAGCCTAGATTTTTTTTTAATTCAAACTGTGCATGCGAAAATAAATGGTCTAAAATTGATTGAGTCAGGCGTTACTTTGCGGAAATCCATTTTAAATTTGAAAATGAAAATAATATATCTAGTTTTAATTTCCGCGAATATTAGTGGGTTGCAGGCATAGAAATATATCTATGGTTGCAGGTATGCATCTCCCTCCCGCCCGCTATATTATGCACATGCAAGATTACAAGGCAAATGCAAGGATTTTATGCACATGCAGGAAGGCAAAGCAAAACCCAACACCATTACCGACACGTGTTTCGCCTCTCCACGAGGCATCCTCAGGGGACGTGTTGACTCGCTGACCGTTGAGTTGCGACTCAACGGTCAGCGAGTCCGAATCCTTGCATTAGCCGAATCCTTGCATTAGCCTTGTAATCTTGCATGTGCATAATATAGCGGGCGGGAGGGAGGTGCATACCTGCAACCCACTAATATTCGCGGAAATTAAAACTAGATATATTATTTTCACATTCAAATTTTAAATGGTCTAAAATAAATATCAACTCATAGCGCTTATTTACTAAAACAGTACCTATTGTTAACACATCATAGTGAGGCTTAGATGAAGTAAGCCTTGCATAAATTGAACTATCAATTTCAGGGTGGTGGCCCGCCCCGTGTGACAGACACCCGACCGTTGACAACTGTCGTGGGTCACCAAAACTTTTCGAAAGTAGAATGCAAAAACATTTGGAGTTCGTTACGCTCGCTCTGGTATTCTGTACTCTCTGGCTTCTTGAGCTTTTTTGTAAATCAACAAAAGACTTATTTTTTAATATTTACGATCAACAGAAAGTAAAAACTTTTTTATATGTGGTGCAAACTTTATTATTATGTGGTGCAAACTTTTTTATATGTGGTCTAGTAGTTCTTGGAGTTCTCTGACACTCGGCCGTTCGCTAACTTATTTGTCACGATCTTGTATCACCCTAAACGGGCGACGCAATTAAACCTGTCCAAGGTGTAAAAATTTTCGAGATCGCTTCGCTCGCTCATACATTCTGCATTCACTTAATACTTGAGCTTTTCTGTATGACTCAACAAAATTACTTATAGGTATTTTTAGGTATGAATGATCAAAAGAAAATAAAACCTCTGAGGAGAGGTGCATGAATTTTCAAACTCGTCGCTCGCTCTTGTATACTGCCCTGAGCTCTTGTATTCTGCTCTGATAATGAGCTTTATTGCATCAGTCAAGACAGTTAAATCTATTCAAATACTAGCATATTATGCCCGCGACTTCGTCCGCATGAAATAGTTACTAACCCCCCCGATTCTTTGTGATATTGATTCGTTGGTGGGAAAATTGGTGGGGGGCGCCCAACGCGACGTGACGGCACAGTGATGGCATGCGCGTGAGCTGCGCGCGGTACTGGATAGTACTTGGACATTGCAACATTACTTTACTTTTCTAAAATAAAAGTAGCCTAAGTTACTCCTTATTACATTAGCTACCTGCTAATAAAAGTCCCGTCAAAATAGGTCCAGCTATTTCAGAGTATAGCCGGAACAAACAGACTAACAAAAATTGTAAAAAAAAATATTTTGATGTATGTACCGTCTATATTGATATATTATATGCATGTAGTAAAAAGCGGTTATTTCAACACTACAAACAGACGCTCCAATTTTATTTATATGTATAGAACTATAGAGTACTTATAGATGATTGTTCAAAATAATATAAAATCTACCCGACACGGGATGCAAACATTTTCGATCTCGCTTCGTTCACTCTTGCGTTCTTTCTTACTTCTTGAGCTTACTTTGCGTCAGTCAACAAAGTTAACTCCCTATATCTCCTCCCCCTCCCGAAAAATGGATTGCGATTGCCGTTACCAGAACTAAGCCATCATTAATGGGGGGGGATAGTTCTACTAGCTTTATCCCGCAGCTTTGTTCCCGTCGCCTATCCTACTGAAAAAATACATCGTTCTGTAATAAAATATTCCATGTCACTCGGCAACAGATTATTTTTCTGTCCGTGAACTAACTTTCGTAATTGCGTCAGCATTTCTAGAGAATACCCTTTATAAACATACTAGCAGCGCCCCGCGGTAACACCCGCGTAGTTCCCGTTCTCGTGGGAATACGGGGATAAAATATAGCCTATGTTAGTCAGGGTGAATTTAGCTTTGTAGGTGAAAGATTTTTTGAAAGCAGTCAAAGCATAAAAACACCCCATTGGTAAAATTTAAAATAATAATGTAAAAAACAATCTCTAAAAAAATAAAATAAAAATAAAACAATCTCAATCAGTAAAAATAAAATATAGCATAGAAAACAGAAAATGAATCTTACCGTAGCAATCCAATATCTGTAAGGATCAATAATATTCTGCACCTCTACTTTCATTCCAACTTTGATCCTATCTATTGGGGACAATCCCTTATTATTTAAAGCCTCTATGGACACTGAATGCCCGTCTAATAAGGCCTGTTTCATAATTTCTATGATTGTATCTCCATATTTCTCATTAATCTCATCTGGAGGTTCTATAAGCTCGTCGTATTTCCCACACCAGCCTAGTGGGTGGACCTTTGTAGTGGATATGTCGCACCAGAAGTCATTGTCGGCACCAATGAACTTGATCCGCAAGAGGTGTCCGCAGACCATGGTGATCTCTGCTATCCAGTAGATGTCTGGGTTGTTCTTGTGACACACTTCCAGTAGCATGCCCTGTTTGATGCCATTGTACAGACTGGTTTCCACCTGTGACAACAGAAATATGTTTGTATTATCCTTATAAAGTCCTTGAAACCGATCAACTCTGATTATTCAACCAAATTAAAGAGCCACAGGCCAGCATTGGTCTGATTGCAGCTTTAAGTTCAAAATAATCCTGTTTTTTGGAGGTACTTTCATTAACTAAACAAAAAGAACAAATTAGAAGGAGAATTTTTTAATTAAAAGTCTACAATTACCCTGTTTGTTTTTTAACAGGCTATTTAGATAATTCGCCTGATAAGTCCCACTGGTGGGCAAGATCTGCCTTCCACACCCAAAAAGAAATATTAATAATAAATAGAATTAGTAATATTTCACAGAACAAATAATAAAATAGTGATTGACACTACTTTATTTGTTCTATGAAATATTTAATATATGATTATACTATGATTAAAAAATCAATTTAGTTCAGTATCTTTGGAAGTTATTGGTGGGACACTAAAATAAAAGCAGTGTATCAGATTACAAAACAACTGCCAACAAACAACATAGGGTGGGACATTTTTTATTGATAAGTATATTAAACTGTTTTTTTTTTTTTTAAGAAACTAAAAATTATGTTTTCTGGTTCAGATTGATTATAGAAAACCTTGGCCATTCAGTTGTGTAGATAAGATTAAAGAGTACATACCTACATCATAGAATATTTTTTTACAAATCCAATGATTGATTTCATTTTTAATTAAAAAAAAATTACTTACTTATTATTTGTTAAGAGATTTTTTTTTCTTCAATGAATTTATCATGTTTTGAAACTGCAATTATTTCCCTTTAAATAATTAGTTTCTAAAATCTCACACCTAACTGCCATAAATATGTAAATATAGTGTCCATGAACAGAGCTTACATGGCTTATACTCACACATTGCTAACTGTAAATTATAACTTTTTCCTTGAATTTCAAATGGTTCTAAAAATAAATTCAGATCATATATTAATACTTTCTTGTTTATTTGCTTTAGATACATCAAAGGATTGTTTCGTATAATTTACAAATAGTGTTAAATTCATAAAGAAACCCCAGTGATTTAAGATCTGATGTTCATAACCATATGGTTTCATATTTTTATAATGTTTTGCAACATCATACCTATTTTATTATTACTCAGGATTAAATCTCTTACCCTCAAAATGTATTATTATCTGAATATAACAACATACTTGTAAAAATATTCATGGTATAAAAATAGAAATAAAATAAGATGGTACACATATTTTATTTATATTTTTCCTGCAAAAATTGTTGTTTTCAATGTCAATCACACTTTTCATGAAAACAAACAACGGTGTGGAGACTGCAGAATTATTTCTAAGCCACAGTAAAACAACTAAGTAAATAAAAGAACAATCATATAAAATATTATACAACATGCAAAAAATATTTGAAACTTACATGAGAAAATAATTCTTCAGGAACAGCGACAGTTTTATTCACTTCCAAATAATTATTCCAGTCGAAATCTGCCATAATTGTTGTTTATTATTAAGTTAGAAGTCATCAAATAAAAATAATTATCACAAAACAAGTTAATCGAACGGTCGAACTTGTTACGAATTTCAGAAATTCATTCTCTTTCTATCTACTACATTTCAAGTATGGTGCATCTATCTCATCTATTCGATACATTGTTGGTTGTTGTCTCTTTCTTAGGGCTTTTCATTTACAGAAAGTATTATTGGATTGAAGTAACTGTGTGAATGAAGAAAATAAATCAACGCGATTTATAGGCCAATATTAAGTGTGTTTTAAAATTTAAGCAATATGCAGCAAAATGGCAAATTTAAATTTAATTGAATTTTTATTTTACAAAACTTCAACACTATAAATAATTGCATAAGTTTTATAAAACCCTAACTATTTTATTCATCATAAAACGAAACGTAAAATTGAATATTTCAAAACTGACACTATATCACAGCACAGACTACATTCAGTAGTTGTAGAGTTGCGACTCATGATTGATTAAAAAAAATAACGATGAACGAAACACCGCTACTAAAAGATTTAATAGCAATAACGGTTTACGTCCTGTAAAAGTTATTTCTAAAATTAAAGGAAAAAGTACACATTTATGCAACAGCACATGATCATCGCCTTTGTGCATTCGTGTTCAACACGGAGGAACCAGACAAACGCGCGCGTGAACTTGTAATTTATTCAAATTAGTACATATTACGCTTGTTTTATTTGTAAGCTGGATGTTTCTTAATAAAAAAAAACACCTTTTTTTTGCCCATAATAGTTAAGTGTACAACAACCTGCCAAACGACATTAAAGAATGTAATAAATTAAGCATTTATAAAAATAAAATTAAAATCAAATATTGTAAGTACCTACTGTACCTATGACAGTTAATTGATATTGATGGAGGAGGACATTCCGGACCTGATCTAGAGATCGCAGAAGCCGTTTTTAGACAACTTCAAGTGAAACTGAAAACGAAGCTTGCTCGAAAATAGTAATATACAAGATCGGAGATCAAAGAATTTTCAAAACATTATAGATGCTGTATTTCAAAAGGTATTCAATGGCATTTTAAACAAAAGAACCAATAACAAGTGAAAGTATACAAAGAGAGCTTGAAGATTTGTAAAGGATACGTGATATATTCCGCGAAAACGAAAAAGTAGTTCAGTTCTGTAATGCGTATTCTCACTTTTTTGTGTCCTACAAATTACGTAAAATTGCTTTTATAATGGTAGCTCCATTCACCTTCAGTTATGCTGAATTTAACAGAATAAACCAAGTTTTTTTCGGAAATCTTTGTAAGAACATAATAAAAGCCATAGTGTTCGATTATAACGTGTTGCCACCAGTAGCGGCTATAATGTTTTTTTTTTAAGTTAATGAATAAAAGCTGTCACCACTCTAATCATTGACGGTTCCAGAACATTTTGTTATCTATCTCTTTTAATCTGATGAGCACTGTTCCATGTGTAAAAGAGCAAGAACATAAACGTGGCAGTAGTTAGAACTGTTTTGAAGTTTCTTTCATTGACAGTTTTGTTTAGTGTGAAGGCGAATTATTCTGTCATCCATCTGTCATTTACCGTGACTTCAACAACGGCAGTGTTACGAAGAAACGTCACAAAATTTGTTAGCTTTTGATCCAATATATCTGACAACAATAGAATTTCCAGATGGTGTTGAAATTCTAGTACACAGGTGTACCAAGTTTTGAGAGGAGTGTCAGTGCATTTTGTGGATTTCTGGAACATTAATTATGTAAATACTTTCTCTTTAGTCGCCTGACTGCCCGCGTTGCGACATCGAAAATGAGTCAATATACAAACATAGTGTCATATTCTTTAGTTTCGAACAGCTCGAACGGTACCGATGATGACGGTTGTATGTTGGTGAACACTACGCAAAATGTGATAATAACAGGCGCGTACAATGGTATTCCGCAAACATTAATACTCAACTTGGTGTCGTGGACATTCCTCATCGCTTTATTCACTGTGCTGCGGCGTACGGCATGGAACTACGGCCGGATGGCGCTCGTACAGCGCACAAAGAGTCGGTGGACCAACTTGTTCTACCGCGGCGGTGACGGTGACGCCTTGGTGAACAGGAGACGCAGCGCCGATGACGTCCACAACATAGACGAAGGGTTCTTTACATGGCTGCCAGCTGTATTCCGCCTGACCCGCGAGCAGGTACTGGCCAAGTGCGGCCCCGACGCTGTCCACTACCTTTCCTTCCAAAGACATGCAATAACATTGATGTTCATTGTGACACTAGTATCTATTGGTGTGATACTGCCTATAAACTTCTCAGGCACTAATTTAAATGTGGATTCCAGTACTTTTAGTAGAACCACTTTATCAAACATTACTGGAAGATCTAGCTGGCTGTGGGTGCATACTCTAATAAGCATTTCCTTCTTACCGATATCTGTGTTGATAATGAGGAGGTGCACTGGACGTAAACCAGTGCCAACGTCAATGACTGGCACTATTATGATAACTAACATATCAAAAGCTGACAGAAATGAAAATACTATAAGAGCTTATTTTGCCAACAACTTCCCTCACATTCAGATAGTAGATCTCCGACTTGCCTACAACATCAACTTGCTAAATGAAGTTCAAGAGAAGAAGGACATGGTGACTGAAGCTCTTATTTACACTGATACTTACTTCAAGAAGTCTGGTAAGCGTATTACTGTGAAGCCAACATGGTGTGGACCCGAACTTGATGCTCTGGAGTACTACAGCAATGAAGAGAAGAGGCTGAAGGATGAAGCGAAGAGATGCCGAGCTATGGTACTGAATGATCCTCTAGGCATTGCATTCTTGACTTTACCATCTTACCAGCTTGCTGAACATGTCATTAGTAACTTTAGTCTGCATTATGGTTGGGTTTTGTCTCATGCAACAAACCCCTCCGACATTATTTGGGAGAATCTGAGTGTACAACCTGGTGTATGGTACCTCAAGGCTATTGTTGTTAATGTTTTCTTATTTATTGTACTGTTCTTCCTAACAACCCCCGCAATTATTGTCAATCTTTTTAATACAATGATAGCTAAACCAGATTCTCTAGGTAAAATTACCACTGTAATCTTTGAATTCCTCCCTACACTGCTTCTCTGGACCATGGCCGCAGTCATGCCTGCCATTGTAGCGTTCTCTGACAAATTCCTGTCTCATTGGACCAAGTCACAGCAGAACTACTCCATTATGACTAAAACTGTATCCTTCTTGTTGTTAATGACTTTAATCCTGCCTTCTTTGGGTCTTGCTAGTGCTCAAGCATTTCTCACATGGACTATAGATCACGACAATAGCATGCGTTGGGATTGTGTATTTTTGCCTGACAAAGGCGCATTCTTCGTCAACTATGTCATCACCTCCGGCCTAATCGGTACGGCGCTAGAACTGATCCGGTTCCCGGAACTGTTCCTGTACGTGTGGTACCTGCTGCAGTCTAAATCCAAAGCGGAGAAGAGCTACGTAAAGCGAGCCATTCTTTACGAGTTTCCATTCGGAGTTCATTATGCCTGGAGCATAGCAATTTTCTCAATAACGATGGTTTATAGCCTCGCTTGTCCGTTAATCTCCCCGTTCGGCTTGATGTACATGATGCTCAAACACGTGGGCGATAAACACAATCTGTTTTTCGCTTATGGTCCGTGCGACATGAGCGGCGTCGGCGGTGGGAGGATCCACGCGACTGCCGTCAGACTTATTAGAGTTTCGGTCCTCCTCCTGCTCATTAACATGGCCGCTTGGGCTGGTCTAAGAGCAGGGTTCGAAGCTAGAACTATTATCCTGATCATGGCGTCGATCGTTGCTTTCGGCACGTTTTTGTTGTTGAGTCCGTTCCCAAGCTGCACGCCGCCGGCTCCGCTGCAGGAAGAATCCAGCGTTAGGTTCCCGGAGTACGTGGCCCCCGCGCTGACGAAGCCTATTGATTCCCCTCCTAGTTCGACGCCTACGACCCCGGATTACGGCGCTTCGTCACCTGTAACTACGCACTCTTACAGCCCCGGTCCAATAAATATATAATTTGAAAATTAGCGAGTTTCCCCTTATCAAGTAATGCCTTAACTTGCGGTCCGCTCATATCAGTGATAAACGAAATACTTGTTTGGGTATTTTCATTTACGATGGAGGTGAGGATTAGAATTTTTATATCGATGTAAATAACCAATGCAATATTTTTATATATCGAAGTACCTAGTTATAGAGGTAGTCGCCTGAAATCTTATGTTCAGATTCTAATTTTAGTTTTCATGATTTTGTATATTGTTAACTAAAGTTAGTCCATTAACCGATATGCGATTATGATAAGTATTTTACCTTTTACTGCTTTACACGAATCATTTTTACATAACTAGTTTTATGTGAATAAAGATTTTGAGTGTTGATCACGCTTCTACAGGCACTATATTATTGTTAGGTTTAGACAAGAGTTATTAATGTAATTTCTGGATCTTAACTATTTTGGTCCCAAACCTAGATAATATTTGATACGTCAAGTAAGAGGCACACGTAACGATTACTAATAATCGTAATTTTCTTCCGCTAAGCCTAGGACTACACCAAGAACATAAGATTTCAGAACTCTCTTAATTTTGTGATTGTTTTATGGCTGTCATTTTTATATGCTCTAATTCTTAGTAACTTATTAGACGTTAATTATGCTTTATTTTTGTACATAATGTAACGAGATCTTTCGTGTTATATTTAGGTAAATAACGTCATCATATGTCAAATAAACACTGAAGTAACTCCTATTTGTGATTTTCCTTTAAACCACACTGCCAGAAAATACCTGGAATAATTACAGCCGTAATATAGGTATTACGGCTGTAATTATTCCAGGTATTTTCTACTCACTACTCATCGACGAGAGTTTTAGATGATTGGGTAGGCCCAATCATCTAAAACTCTCGTCGATGAGTCAGTAGCGAGTTACTTATCGAAATTGTTGTAATAGGGTAGTTGACTAAAAAAATCTAATTAGTCCGTCAGATAGATTTCCAAAAAATATTGGACACGTATTTTTTCTTTTTTCACGTAAACAAAAAATGAAGACGATACAGAGCGTTGAAAACTCGTGTGACGTCACTACTCGCTACAATTTTTACCGAGCCGTAACGTCACAAGCCCCCACTCCTGATCTTTGATGCATTGTATCTTCGTCAGTTTTTATAGATTTGATAAAGGAAAAAATACGTGTCCAATATTTTTCTATAAGTAATCTAACTGACGGACTAAACATAATCATATATTTTTTACTCAGGAAACATCCCTATTGCATATATCCCTCCCAAAACATTTTTATGATCACAAAATGGTTCGTAGTCTGCAAAATTGAGTAGAAAACTGTTCCACCAATTCAGTAGTAATAAAACTATAGTGTACAATTTTCCAAACAGACGCGAGAATTAGAGCTTATCTAATAGGTGTTTTTGCTGACGTCATTCTTATTATTATAGTTATACACATAACAAATGCCAATATTTGTAACGTCTTTGTCTGTCAATAGTTTCACTGTTTCGTGTAAACGTTTGTGAATATCATTTAAAAGTCCTTCGGACGCTGTCAACCGAAGTTCACGACCGCAGAATCGTGCCAAGAAAACTTCCAATTCAATTCCTCATTTGGAAAAATCATTTTAACGCTGTGGAAGTTATACCTACCTCGACTTGTTCATTAATTCTGTGAGTTGCTCGTGCGCGTTCTAATAAACCCGCATAAAAAAGCAGTAGTGAAGAAGTACGAGTTTGTTACACTGATTTTGAAATAGCAACCGGTTCGAGTCTACCGAGAGTCCGAGACTAGCGGCAGCGGCAGTTTGTAATGCGATACAACGTCGACTCGAAACATTCGCTGTGTCAAGGTTTCTTGCTCTTAGGCAGATCTTGTTCTTAGGCGTTTATTGAATGACTTATCTAATAGATTATATCGTCCCAATCGCACGTGTTTAATAAATATTATGTATATGTTTTCTTGTTTCCTTTTATCATTGCAAAACGGTAAGGAACCGTAGTTTTCCCTTGCCGGTAGGTAGGTACCTAGTTATAGTTTACATTGGATGAACTATAATTGGCAGTTAAAGAACAAACTAACTCAGTTGGGAGTGCCACCGTTCTCTGTTTCAAACGCGTCGTGTTCTTTATTGACCTTCAACATCTTTCTGTAGATACAAAACCCCAAAATAAAATTCATCTATTCAGAGACTGATTTGAATTAGTCTGCTTATCGATTTTCTAACATACCTACTGTCTGATACAGCTAATGATTGTAAATGTGCGTGACAGACACGTTTGAATCAAAACAGGGCTACTTGTACCAAGTACACGTGAACACACATTACATACTAATTGGCTGTATTGAAGCCTTGCTACTGTCTTATACGATCCGTTGATAACGACCCTCGGCCATTAGTCATGTGTGAATGATCCAAATTACTAAAGACTTTAGAGTGGAACATTTAGGATAGTGCGTAATAAAACCATTTAGTTCATACATAAGTCTTATTGTTTTTGCGTTACTTATCGCTCGGTTTGTTGACCGTGTGAAGTGTGAATTATCCTTGATTTCCTTGCTTATTTTCTTCAGACCTTATCAATATGTCGGCTTATCGTAAGCACTAATTGTAATGTGCTGTTTAGCTATGAATCTGTGAATTGTTTTCACATTGCTGCGAGAATTATACGAGTCTATTCATAGATGAGACGCGTTGTTTGATGTCAAGAGTTTATTTTACAAAGGCAAGCGATATTACCGTATGGCAATATGGCTTCCTTTGTGACGTCATTAGTAGTAAACAAAAGTAGAGATTATTAGAATAATCGATGCGAACTAATCGGTTTGGCGCTGGTTAATAAACCAGCCAAGTCGAAAACACAATAAAGTTTTGATAAGATTAAAATAAAGCAGTGAGACTTTCCACACCTAGAAAAGCTCTTTTGATTGAAAATTGTTGACTCAGTGACTAATGGCTTGGGATAGCCAGACGTGGCAGTATTGATCTGTGAGGTCGTGACCTCTTGACCCTTTGCGCACATAGGTAACAGGTGGCCCAGTTTAAACATACTGATAACTAAGCTAATATTTTTCTGAACTGACCCATACCGACGTTCTGTATCGTTTTCAATCCAACTAAGTGCTAAAATATGCAATCTGACAGAACAGAATGATCAATTCTATTACATCATCAGTCCTTAGGAGATTGTTTTTTTTTTTCTTATCAATAAATGGTTTCATTCACTCAAGTACGTTATGTTCATGTACCAAGATTGTACCCAGATTAGATTTTATAAACAAAAAAAAAAAATTGATTCAGTCAGGCGTTACTTTGCGGAAATCCATTTTTGAAAATGAAAATAATATATCTAGTTTTAATTTCCGCGAATATTTATGGGTTGCAGGTATGCACCTCCCTCCCACCCAACCACCACCCATAAATATTCGCGGAAATTAAAACTAGATGTATTATTTTCATTTTCAAATTTATAAACAAAGTCAATTTTAAAGATTGATCAAAAATTCAAAACGTTAAAGCCATTATTAATGTCTATTAAACATGCCAGAAAGAAACTCCCATGAAACTCGGTTGCCTATTGCACAATTGGAATGACATTTAAAATACGAGTTTTGACTTGTGGGTTTAGTTTTAAATTAACTCAACTTGTTCTTATTCGTTCATATATGATTACATGTTTTTTTTTAAATTATTATTATTTACATTCTTTCATATTGACACGGTAGAAATAGGTACGAAAGTATTTCTGTCATAAATCTGTCTTTTGAATTGGTCCAGTCCTTTTCAGTATCTAAGTCGCAGCCATAGATTTCTATGGTCGCAGCCAACGGTCTTAATCAAAGGCATAATTGGCTGTATAGCCTTTTCATTGAATGCCGCTAATTAATCAGTGGCCTAAATGACACCCAGCCAATGCATCTAATGCTTATGCCGTTCATAGATTAGGAGAACCGTGTGATTCGTCTCACGAATTAAATATTTGACATAGGTAGTAGGTAGGTATGTGATATATTTGATTTTGGGGATTCTGCATTCAAACAACAATCGATTTCAACAACCAACCTCGGCGACGGAGCCCCGATTGCTGTCAGGGTTTACAGGAACCTAACATGAACGGCATGACGGGAGCTCAGTTTGCTCCATAGATTATGGTTTGCTCGCTTCGCTCACTCACTCTAGCTCTCGTCATACCATTCGAACACAACCTGTGCGTGTCGTGGTGCCCTATGTTCCGGTTGGTACTTGGCTGGCAAACTGTTATCTATACTTCTATACTAATATTATAAAGAGGAAAGATTTATATTTTTGTATGTAACGGTTAAACTCAAAAATACTGCACCGATTTAAAAAACAAATTCACCACTAGAAAGATACATTCACCCTGAGTAACATAGGCTATATTTATCCCGGTATACCCACGGGAACGGGAACTATACGGGTGAAACCGCGGGGCGCTGTTAGTTAAACAATATAGAACCACGTCACTTACCTAGCTTTTCAATTAAATGACGGGATATCACCTTTTGAGATATAACGTTCTCCAAACAAAGCAGGCTGATAGAGCTAGCCAACACAGACGGGTTATTAATTAAACTTGAGATTAGTGAATAGCTCAATAAAATTAAGCCGCTCCTCAGCCGTCCACCAAATAAATTTTTATCACTGCACTAGAATAAGACGAAGGTAGATTGTATCTACGCATTAAAAATATTTTAGTTACTTATTCATGTCTTTTTTTTTTCGTTGAAAAACCTTTATTTACATGTATGCAACAAATAAATTCTCAACTAACTAAACTACACGGTGGAGGTTTGCCCTGCTTGAGCGGAGCACCGCCGTATCCTGGTCGAGGCGATCGCCCTTGGTTCAATCTATGGTCCGGAGCGAGAGGGCATGGCCACCTCCTTCTGCGAAATAGTAATGCTAGCGAAGGAGGAGGCGGGCCGCGTGAGGGACAGGCAAACCTCGCCCTCACGCCCTTGGGTCTCGCGAAGTGTCAACTAAGCGTCTTGACAGATCTTTATATAAGTTATGAGCACTCGCACCCCACGACACGACCCAATCGTTCCAACCCCAAAGGTTCTGCCGCTCGAGGTTCTCCGCAGCCGCAGCGGCAGCGCCAGCACAACACAAAGAGCTCGGAAGAAGCGATGACGCAAGAGTATCGACACAAGTAGACCTCCCACCCTCTCTTCCTTCCTTGGAAATAACGACACGGCGGCGTCAGGTCTCTCATATTCATATCTGACTAATTATTTGTCAAGTTCATGGAATTGATAGCAATTTCGCTAATTATCGTTATGAGGGTCACGTTTCCTCACCTACCTAAAACGAATTACCTTATGCAATTATGCAATAAAAAAGTCAAATATAATTTACAAGATAAGTTGATATAAAATGATAACAGTTGAGTAAACTTAGCTCTGTCCCGAGACCGACACGTCATCATTTATCGTGTTTTTGTCTCGAAAATAGCCTGAAAGTAGGTACTGAGTGACGTTTCAGATCGCGTCTACCAACGAGTTACCTACTAATCAGCAGGCACCGACCTTCAGTATATGAATCAACGACCAGCAAAATGTCGAGTTTCCTTTTTTATAAACACTGTTTTTAGCCAAAGAATGATTGATTTGGATTGTCCTAAAATACCAGTTGTTTAATTTTTAATATTTTTAAGGTTCCGTATCCCGAAAGGTAACAAACGGGACCCTATTACTAAGCCTCCGCGGTCCTTTCGCCCGTCTGTCTGTCAGCGGGCTGTATCTCATGAACTGTAATAGGTATATAGTTGAAATTTTCTCAGAGTGTGCATCTGTTGCCACTAGAACATAAAATAAGTGCCTAATAAAAATAAATTAAAGGGGCCTTTAATTTATTTTTATTAGGCACTTATTTCCATTTTTTCACTATATTATCACACTCTGAAAAAATTTCAACTATATTATATACTATACTAGAAACGCCTTTTTGGCTTTTTTGCTCGATCTTAGTAGGCGCAACAGGTGAAACTTGAAATGCTCACAGAGTTTGTATTGCACGTTTCCTAAAAAAAATAAAATGAAATTGAAAAGTATATACTTATACAAGAGACATGTTTTTTGGAGTACTTTTGCACGATTTTATCGACATATTAATTGTAACTATAGGCGATGGTACGGAACCCTTCATGCACGAGGCCGACGCGCACTTGACCGGTTTTCTTTTTTCTAATCGCCTTAATTAATTAAACAAACGAATGTCGGTAGATATACTAATGTATTAAGCAAAGTGAATGATAAGAGTTGACAAAAATGCCTTTCTTGTTGGACGAAAGCAGTGGGTTTTTACGTAAAAGCTAAATTATACTGTAAAGGACTATGTTGCATTAAAATTATCACGCTAGTTCTTATTTCCATTATCGCTTATAGTGCTGTTGTTTCGATAATGCGCGGAACATAAACTGCGACTGATGTTATCACAAACGCCATCGGTCGGTCGGTGTGGAAGTATTCACAATGTGAGGTCATTTGGCCATTCATCGACACTAACTGATGATACAGATATCTGATCGACACCTTGAGTAGCTATTTATTTCATGTGATTGGTCAGACGCAGACATACAGTGGTGATCATATAATTAAGAACGACTATTTTAAAACAAGCTTTATTTCAAACTTACGAGAATTACACTTTTTGTATCCCTCTCGGTATATGATTCATTCAATAATATATAAACGTTTTACATTAAACCTTAACATATTGTTGCAAACCATAGAGAAATATTGTCGTTGTTTGCAAACCTTCTGGCTGGCCACATAATTAAGAACGCTGGATAATTTATTTTTTATTCATTGTTGCAAACTTACTGGCTGGCGACATAATTAAGAACGCTGGATAATTTATTCAAATTAAAATAGAGAACACTCTGTAACTAAGCCATTAATTCGCGAATTTTTGGCGCCCGCGCCATTTAATTGAAATTCAAAATACATTTAATGATCCCACATTCATTCGGTGTCGTGTCAAGCGTCGATTGACGTTATTTGTCTTTATCGATTTTGTATCATGCTTTTTTACTTCGTACCCTTCGATCATTAATAATAACTTCGTACCCAAAAATAAATGCTAACAAACTATCAGAATGAGTCAACTTTTTGATTACCGGTCTACTCGACACGCTTATTTTTTATATAAAAAAATCGGTTGTTATTTTCTAAAATAATCACTTGAGGGTGGACAAGCTTTCTACCACAAAAGCAGAAAGCCTCCAGACAGCTAGACTTTTATCTGAGTCAGTTCATTGGCTCCTAAAGATTGGTGTCCGTGTCTACGTAAACACAACTTATTAGTAGGTATACGGTGTTTTCATAAAACAAAGAAACAATTTGAAAATCACTCAAATTGCTTCTTTGTTGAATGAAATAATACAACTCATTTTTCAATAGTTTGTTGGTGGAATTCTCAATGATTAAATTCGAAAGTAATTTCAGCGTTGGAAACTGAATTTACCGAATGCAAGAGAAAAACGAAACTCCGGTTTGCTACGCGAGAGTATCTACGATACTTAAAACTTAACTGCGTGTTTACATGATAATGCAGTTCACAAAAGAAGAGATATACACACTATCTTACAATGTATTCTTTATTGTTTATTTATAATACTGGCTACTTTTTTTCCGGTAATCTCCGCAGCTGAAGCGCTAGCGTCATAGTAGGTAGGTAAGAATTATGACATGCATCTTTGCTGAGGTCATCTTTTTACTGGGTTGGGCTTCTGCCAATGTTCGCGTACATATTTTAACATTAATAGTTTAAAACAAACTTCTATAATTGTCTACAATGAAAGTATCAATGGATGTTAAAGTACGGTAAATAACCTCGACTACAACTGCGTATAACGCAACAAATGCATGCTATGGATCAAGTTGCATAAATTAAAATTGTTTCTGTTTACCTCAGGTAGGTATGTCGGTAGTGTACATATAGGCACCGTAGGCACAGCACACATAGCATGCCCAAGTAGGTAGTTATTCAGTTTGATAAGCTGCTAGGTATATATACCTACTTATGTATGATGTATGTATGTGTCCGAGTTTGATGTTTATTTACTTATTAATCATTACCTTACCTACATTGTTGCTTGTTTAACATATAGTAGGTAAGTATATGACCAATAAATAAATCATTAATTGATTTCTTAATAAATTAGTGAACTAGGTTGAATTTTATTGAAGTATGATTGTTTTAGATAGGACTTGTTTCTGTGTAGGTATACTCATGCCCATAAAATTAATCATCCTTGTTATTGGAAGTTTATGAGATGATTCATCAGTCAAAATTAATCCCTTAAAAAAGGATGCCAGACTTCCAGAGGCATCTAGAGGTGTGAAATACTTACCTACTTTCATTTTTGACTAGTTTATCTTTTCTAAATACAAAGGAAATATAGCTACATATTGTAACCTTTATCTAGTTTTCTAAACGAGTCAATAAGTTCCATGCGTTTGCGAAACATACCTCTATCGCTCCTCACTTCATTTCTTTCATCATTCCCCCTTTTTTTTTTTTGGATGGGAAATCATCAAATGACGTCCCGCCCTGGGTGGAGCGGTAGGGAGTGTCAGACTTTTACTGACTAAAACCCACCCGTGCTCCTCCATGTGCCCTTTGCGTTCCAGGGCCGCGGTAACTCTTTCGAACAAATTCCGCAACTTCATCATTCCCCCTTCGATTGCCAAAATGTCTTTCTGCGTAGGTAAGGGTGCGACCTTGACACTGGCATTTTCAATGAGTTTTCCGAGGTGTCGTGCGCATAGATTGTCTTCTTTTATTAGGTTTTTGTTTACTTTCTGTCTTTGTGGCGGACGAAAATATATTAATCAACCTATATATCTATTTTATCTTAATCCACAATGAAGCCGAAATTAATAATAGTTTTTTTTTATTATATGCATATTTTGTCACCGCATCGCAAGTGTGAGAAAAATATACTTACTTATGAATGTCCAAAATACGTGTTACTTATTTTTTAATCAAATTAATATTTTATTGATCACGGTGATTATTTTCAAGTAGGTATTAAAATTTTTTAAGCCAGTAATCTGTACACAATTTACCTACTCTCATAACTTAGTTTTAAAAGTTATTATTATAGAGTTTTATTTACTTAGGTAAGTACATTTTAAAATTTAAACAATTGCATTGTAAAGTACCTACTGTATTTTATGCTTATAATTATAACACTTTTATTGTTTCGTAATGTTTGTTTTATTTTTGATAAAAAGAATTTTGACAAGTTTACAAACGCGCGTAATTTAGGTAGCTTTGATTGGCCAAATGAGTTTTCTACAACGCATATCTTGACTTGCGTTTAATTTGTAACAGGTCGATAACTTTTTCTAAAACCTAGGGTAGTTTAGATCCCAGGATTCCCAGGATCCCGGAATTCATAAATGCGACTTGTGAGCTTGAAGTCCTGTCCCGGGTTTGATTCCCGGAGCGGGCAAATGTGTAGTTTTGTTAAAGTCCGGTGTGTGCCACCCACTTTAGCCAATAACATAACAATTCTTTTTTGGCAACCATTTTAAAAAGTTACCTATCAGAAAGATGAGTGAGTTGATAGTTATCAAACACTTGAACATCATCGTCATTAATTGTTGCGATTGACTGATTGTGACCAATGAGTTAAATAGATTTAATTGTAAGTGGCGATACTACATTCGCACGTGACTATGTTTATAAACGCATGCGATGCAGTGGCGAACTAGGACTATGTTGGTGGCTCTCCAAAGCTAAACTGGGGCCTCTTTTGTGGCCACGGCGAAGTAGGTACAGCGAAATCTTCTTGACGATAGAAAACGTTGAAAATCTTTATCCAATGTTTATATTTTGCGCTAACTTTTTTCAGTGTTTTAGTTACCCCTTTTAACTGATTTTGTTCCTGGATAAAAAAAGTTTAGTGTACCTTTCTATTAGTGAGAGTTTTAGTAATCGGTATTTATTGTCAGAAATAGTACCTATTTCTGGCAAAATTGATCCTTATAACAAACGTTGTCTTCATAATAAAGCTTAGGTACATACATAAGTGGGCCTCGAAACTCCAAAGTGCGTGAAAATAATTTGGCCTTGTTCGGAGTTTCATTAAAATGAAAAAAAATAAAAGAAATGATGTCCCCTCCCCGGTCGTCGGTAGACTGCCTTTGTGCTACCTGCCTACCTCCCTTAGTCCACCTAAGTGATGCGTCACCTAGATAATTATGTGTGTTATGTAAATATGCATGTACCAGACGATTCCAGTTGAGAATTACATAAAAATGAATGTGGTAGGCATTCCTTTCGTATACAAATTGAAACAATTCAGTGTGCGGCCTTGCGTTACTTTCTCGCGTGATATTCATATTTTTATCTAAATAGTACCTACCTAGGTTTGAGTTTGAAGTAGATAGGACTTTTGGTTTACTTGTCTTGAAGATATGTAGCTTACCTCCCTCCGCTATAGGCTTCCAATAACTACTTATTTAAATATGTATACCTAAAGTTTTTCCTCTCGCAATTAATCATACCTTAGTAGAGTTTAATCATTTAATTCTACACTTATATAGAATTATAAGGCCGTTGTCTGCAAGTTCTGCAACGTGTCTTACTGCCACTTCCTACAGCAAAGAGATAATTAATGAATGATGGGGCCAGTACAATTGCGTAGGCAAAGATTAGGCACCTGTAAGCCCACAGAAATGACTAAATTCCTTTGTATTTGTTTTGAGATGCATTTCCGGATTGTATGGTAAGCTGTAAAGTTTCGTAGCGAATCGGCCTTGGGCTTTAATTTTCTCTACCATGAAGTTAGAAATCATTTATTAGTAACGCCATCTAGCGGTGTGTCGGTGCAACTCTTCGAGTACAACTATCTTGACGTGTTGTTCTGACGAAACCAATGATAATTATCAAAGCCGAATGCCCTTATTTACGGATTGTTGTTTAAAAATCTATTAACAGCTGATGTTATTTACGCGGCTTCTGTTAATAAGAATTAATGTATTAAAAGAAGATTAGGGTCACAAAATAACAAATTAAGATTCTGATAACTGTGATAAGTAAACAAGAAGAAACGATTGTAGAGCATTTTAAAAATTACTCTAACCTATCCAGCGGGTAGCTTTTAAGATTTCATAGGGAGTTAATTAAACTAATAACTATGCGCAGCATAGCGTATATATATAGGTACATTTTTGATTAAATTCATCAAAATATAAGTAATTAGGATTCTGTTTCTTATTACCTACTTTAGCAACATAGGGCAGCAGTCTAAGTTGACTCACTTGATCACAAAGTTAGGAAGGATTGATTCACTAGTCCAAGTGATCCACCAACATCGTGGTCAGGCAGGCAATTATACCGGTGCCATAGATCTCTCTGTGACGGTACTAAATGGCGTGGCCCAGAGCGAGCGTAGTACCGAGTGGGTGCCTTACACTCAGTGAAAGCAAAAAAAAGGAAACCGTTATTTCAAGGAATCTAAGCGCGAATCGTGACCCAAAAATCCAAACAAACTCACACATCGAAACCTCGTCGCTGATTCGCCGAACCACACCAACAACATTATTGCTAATACGATGCACGGTTAAAAATTGACCTTATTTCCTAAGTATTTGGGTTTAAATTACCATGTAACGAATAGGCCGAATAACTAAACACGCGAGCGGCGCAATCGGTAAGCCCCGCCTACCGCGGCGCAATTTGCTTTGGGTCATTTTTTTGAGTTAGGAATGCTTCCATATTTTATTTGCGTTCACTGCTTACACTATTACTTTACTTACATACCAAACTTTACGAAAGTAAAGTAGCAGGCAGTGCCAAAAAGTGCAAAATATATTTCCACTATAGCTCTTGATGATCTTCAAGATCCTGAAAATCATCTGATTTGATATTTATGCACTTTATATCCTACACAAAGAGTGCATTATTCAAAATAAATATAAAAAGTCCAGTTGTACTTATAAAAAACTTTTTATTGTTCATATAAATTATTATTAACAAGGTGTTGATGTATATAACTAATGGAGTGAGATAGATAACTGCTAATGTTAAATGCATAATTACTAAATTAAATTAACTATTTCTTCTAACTGGGCAACAAATAAATTGACAAAATATGAAATCTGATTCAAATGATAGCAATAATTATGAAATATATAATGATAGCAATAATTAAATATTGATGATCTTTATTTAATTTCAAAAACTCACATCCATTCAAATATGAAAAAGTGAAACATACTTCTCAAACTACCACAGATAAAAAAAAAATGACAGATGCAACATAAAAAAAAATCAGTCATGTCACATTCTACTCGAACTACCCACAAAACATTAGCAGTGACCTAATAACCTAACTACAAACTAATGGGCCTTCTTGGGTTTCACTAGCTTCTCATATTTACTCTTGGAGGAGTACCAGAGGCCGAAGGGGATGGCGAGGGACGGCAGGGTCATGACTGCGAAAGCAGCCCAGTCCAGGATGTGCGACGAGAACTTGCGGTCATAGTCCTTGAAGGCGACGATAGCGCCTTCGCCGGGGGAGCTGCTGATTGACTGCTGGAACTGAAATGAGAGGGTTTTGTTGTTAGTTTATTCACACTTAACTACATACAAGCTTTCTTATCAATTGTATATTAAGTAATCTGGTACTATTTAAATGTCTTGCTTTAAACACCATAATTATCTTAACTGATCAATTGAAGCAAAAGAGTACAGAAGTTGAAACACCTATCATTATTTTTCCCACGACGGAACGGAGACTGTATTTAACTAAACCATTTAGAAGCACTTCAACAAGTCAGTCACACATAAGTTAATGAGCCTACTTTAAGTATATGTTGCAGATAACTAGCTTAATCAACTGTTTAATTGGTTGCCTATCCATTTCACTGAATGACGCCATTCAATCAGCAGTATAAGTAACATCCTTGCATTGAATAGAACTGCCAGGCAAATGACTATTTCATTTTCATCACTGTTTAATGACTTGACAAGCCACCGGGATGTCGTTAAGTTCAAATGGTATGGAGTGAGCAAACGAACTTAGCTCCTGTCATGCCATTCATTTCATTAGGTTCATTTAAACCCTGCAGAGAGAAATATTAAACAGCGGGGCTCCATCACCGAGGTAAGAATGATGAATTCTATTGTTGTTTGAATTTAGAATTCCTAAAATTAAATATTGAATACATTTTCATCACACTGTTAACCCATTCTATGAATGGCCTAAGCATCTGCTAGCCTTTTAAATTAATCTTGTACTAGATGTATTGGCTAGATGTCAATTAAGCTATTGATTAAACAATTCAACAGATTCGATAAAAAAGCTAAGCAGCCAATGAAATGGCTGATTGAGTACAGCAACATATACATTGCAGTAGCATTGTATTAACTGAAAAGACTGATTTAAATTATTTTCTTTACTACTGCAATAGTAAAGACACCTTTTACCATATGACAATACCTTGTTGCAGTTTCATAAAGTAGATCATTTAGAAAAGTGAAAGTAAATACAGCATCTCACCTCAGTGGCGTCTTCACTGGCCTTGTAAGATACTTCAGCAGATGAGAAGTTGAAGTAGCCGTATTTGCTGGACCGGACTGTCACGACGTGAGACACGTTCGTTTGCGGGGGTATCCTGTCGATGTGTGCCGTCAACTGACCACCCACTACTTGGAACACTTCCGGGTGGAAACCATTGTCTACCAACTTCACATCCACAGCGGGCGCAGTACCGACGTTGAAAAGCGTGTATTTCACCAGTATATCCATATTTTCCACCAAGTATTTATTCAGGACTTGCTTCGAGACGAGCAACTTCGCAATCGCTGGCTCATCTTCTGCGGTCACCGCAGTAGCGATGATGAGGATTAGGGATAGCAGCTTGGCACTCATTTTGTCTGGAAAATGCAAATAGAGCCTGTAATTTTTGCACTAATATAGGTTACAGATTGAAGATATTTCAATTCAATAATTTTGAATGAAAACGGCCCGATATTTGATTATATTGTTCAGGAGGAGATGGAAACTGTAATACTTCTCATTTATAAAGTAAAATTACTACTTACCTTATTTTACGCTTATTATTAAACAACTAAAGGCAAATTTTGTTGGCGCTGCAAAGACGATCGGTGACAGTCGCTTGTACGTGGCTGACGTTTCACTCCACGCAGTCAAAATACTTGCCAGGAATAAAATTGCAATTAGAGTTATTGTTGCATTCATAGTCTCGAATAACTGAGAAATATTTTATAAGAAAATTTAATTTGGTAGCATTGCATTTTAATTTTAAAATAATTAATTCACAGTTATCTTCCTGTTTAAATCAGTACCTGAAATAAAATAAAAAGCAAAAAGAATGGAAAGGAAATATAAAACATGAATGCATGCGTTTTGTAAAACAACTTTCAAATAATACGTGTTTGTTTTCTCTCTCAGGTTGAAGATTTTATTGAAAATGGATTTCTGCGGAAATTCGAAATAGATTATTAATATTGCATATTTATACATTAGTGTAGTGGTATTATACAAACTAGTAGTAATTTAAACTATGACAGAGAAAGAAGATGCTACCAATCAACCCGAAAAAGAACCATTAGATGACGAAGCCCTAGAAAAGTGAGATTTCCATGATTCCCTCTTATTTAGGCATTGAAAATCACATGAATGATGTTTCAAAATACACTGTTGTATTAAGACATACTAAATTGTGTTAAAAATGTGCTAAGCTATACCCAGTGTATTTGTATTTACATACAATTTTCCATCCAGACTTTCAATAAACTGTTTGGTTTTAAATGATTTTTTTAAGATATGCACATAGAGCATATGCTGGGTGATTGTTTTCATAATTTACAAGCTATCAAGACACCAGAAAGCTCAATCAATTCAACGGCTGAGCTATTTATTGATACTAAAGTGTTAATTTTTATTTAAATGCAAATTTTATGAAATCCTATCTTATTTTAGACTAGCGGTTGAAGAATTATTACGCGAAGCTGTTCAAGGAGCTGCAAGGGCTGAAATAGTAGGGCCCTCTGGTTGGATAAAAGCTCCTCAAAACAAAACTAATAAGCGTTTTTTAGTGAACACGTTACGGAATGCTGTAACTTCCAATAAGTATCACTCCAGGCAAAGGCGACATTCGCAAAAATCTCCCAACCGTGAAAAACAACCAGAACCTTCAATTAAAAAAGACAGATCCAAAAGAAAACATTAAGATGGAGGAATATAATGTAGATAATGTACTGAAAACTATCTTTGATGCTAATGAAACAAACTGGAAACCTTCTGAGAAGATTCCTCTAATATCCAAAGAAATAGAACAATTAAAAAATGACTTTAATTCATTTTTGAGCTCTACTGAATATGACATGTCAGCCATAATGGAAGAGAGTGCAGCATTATGCAGTGAAACACAGCACCTGGCTGAGGATATGGAGCTCTGTAAGCTGGAAATAGAGCAGGAGACAATGGCCGATGTACTGAAATCTTTAGCCAATCGTGATCAATTACGAAAAGAGCTACAATCTATAAATTTTGCTATCAATATAGTAAAAGATGTCTTGCATTGTGGAGAGTATGTTAATGAGTTTGATGATGGCAGGGAAGCCATGAGCTATGCTAGGTCTGTGGAAGCTGTCTATGATCTTATGCAGCATGCAGACACTGCAGCTGAGGGATTTCAAAGCTTAGAGTTGTACAACAACATAAAACAAACAGCCACAGCTATTTCAGATAGATTGCATGTTGATATGTACAGGGAATGGAACCTGATGATAAATTGGAGTATAAAAGCAAGTACTCGTAGAGCAATAATCACTATAAATTTAAAATTTGATGAGCCACTCGTTGTGGTTGATGTCCTCAGTGCTCTGGACAGGAGCGGAAAGTTGGCTGATAAAGTTTCAGAGTTTTCTCTGTTCCTACTAAAAGATTGTCTTATGCCTATAATACAAGGTGACGTGACTGTTTATTCAGAAACTGATCAAATGCTGACAATTACTAAAACGCACAGGCCGAATTTTAAGCCAAAATATGGAACTGTTTTATCAAACTTAAGACATGTCATTGATTTCTTGAGCAGCTCACTCAATGTTGACTTTATGAGAGGCACAACTATAATGCGAATGATTGGCGAAGAGATTTGTGACACATTCAGAGAAATATTAATAAAAGATTGTCTGATTGATACCATACCAAACAACCTGAATGATTTACAGACCTATGGAAAAATAACATCAGAAATTAATGATTTCCAGAGGTTCCTACTGCAACACAAGTTTGCCACTGATAAATTTTCAATATTGGATTACCTAAACAATCTTGATGTTTTATTTGCAAATAAGTCCAGCCAGCATTTTTTGGAGACTGCGAGGGCTATCATGCTGAAAGATTTGAGTGTAACAATGTCTATTGGAGTGGAGCATATGCCAAACAATCCGCTTACATTGAAACCTGAACAAGAAGGTGCTGAGGCAATAGGTATTCTTGATAAGACTATCCCAAAGAGTATGTACTTCTTCCCGAGGTGCATGATATCGAAGACGGCTCAGGAGCTGCTGGACTTGGTATATGGGATAATGGAGCAGGCGGTACAGTGTGGGGATGTGGTGTGCAAGAAGATGTACAATACCGCTCGGATGGTGTTTGAGCTGTATGATGCTGTGGTGCCATATCACCATGAGAACTATCTGCAAACCATTCCACAATATGTTGGTAAGTTTAAAAAGAATACATTATTTAAATAATAATTTAAAGATAGTTAATGAAGGGGCCAGTAACCACCCCTCATGGCCTCTTGCTATGCAGCATCAGCATACCAGAAGATATTAAGTTCCCATTTGTACTTTTGTTTTACATGAAGTCTGAATTTTTAAAATGCTTCTGCTAGTATAGTAGTAACTATTTAGTAATCTGTGGTATAGCATACAAAAATAGCTAGGTTTGAGGAATTGTTCGAAAGAGTTACCGCGGTTCTAGAATGCAAAAGGCATTATGGAGGAACAAGCCCACCCATGTACCTCCAAAATGCCTTTTGTCTTTTAGTCAGTAAAAGTTGGGAACAGGGTGTTTCCAACTTCCGGCCACCGTAGGCGCGGGCCTGCGGATGGGGAGCTATGGGTGGCTCGCCGTCCGATAGCAACCAGGCCCGAGTCGACGGCGCGTTGTGTTCCACGCGCGCCTCAAAGAGCCGTCATCAACGAAGACGGGGCCCTATAGGGTCAGTGCCTGCTAGGGTTGCGGAATTTGTTCGAAAGAGTCACCGCGGCCCTGGAACGCAAAGGGCACAAGAAGGAACACGGGTGGGTTTTAGTCAGTAAGAGTCTGACACTCCCTTCCGCTCCGCCCAGAGCGGGAGAAGTCATTTGACGATTTCCCATACAAAAAATTAGCATAGCAAAAATTACGACTAACTGTCTTTTCTCAGTCAATATTTCCCTCATAACTTTCCGTTCCACTTTCAGCTTTGTTCCACAACAACTGCATGTATCTGGCGCACAACCTGCAGATCTTCGGGGACAAGTGGCTGGTGCTCATGGACGGCCGGCAGCAGGACTATCCGATCAATTTCGTCGACCTAGTGCAGAAGCTCCGCGATCTGGGCTATAAGCACCTCACTATACACATGCAGCAGCAGAGGAAGCAGATATTGGATAATATTCGGTCTTCAGGTTAGTTA
Source organism: Hecatera dysodea (assembly GCA_905332915.2). Classification (NCBI taxonomy): domain Eukaryota; kingdom Metazoa; phylum Arthropoda; class Insecta; order Lepidoptera; family Noctuidae; genus Hecatera; species Hecatera dysodea. The sequence continues at coordinate 23,048,418 of HG995287.1, read as the reverse complement.
AATAACTTGCCCTAATCTTAATTAATATTATAAATGGTAAAGGGTAAAGTCCCGCGTCTCGGCAAATGTAGTGTAGGACGTCCTCAGGCACGGTGGAGTGACGATTTGCGCAGGACGGCTGGCAGAAACTGGATGCGAGAAGCCGAACCCGAAAATAGATCTAAGTGGCGTGCAATTGGAGAGGCCTATGTTCAGCAGTGGACTGCAACAGGCTGTTGATGATGATGAAAATCCCTCGTAAAATACAAACAAATCTCAGTTTCGCATTTATCCATTATCCGGTTCAGCCATTTATCTATTATCCAGTTCAGCCACTTAGGCGTGAAAGGTCACGCCTAAATGGCTGAACCGATTTTCATGAGTTTTAGTGTAGAGATCGATGGGACCGTGTCGGTAAAGGCGATATTTTTCAAGCGCCAAAAATTCACGAGGAAAAATATAGAGGAAAAATGATAATTATTAAAATGTTAATTCTTAAACATTTTGAATAACTTTAGGTATTCTTTTAAAGCGCTTAATATACTATCCAATTTTTAGGAAGCCAATTTAGGAAACGGGATATTGTAATTGAAGTTAGAGGCCGATTTAGTTCGAATTCCTAAATTGTATCCGATTTATGTTTCCTAAAAATTGGATAGTGTAATAAGCGCTTAACTCATGGTTTCACTTGGCCCATATTTATTACATAATTATCGTTCCGCACCGACGCGCGCGCCGGCCGTACCGTACGTTTGTTATATTAATGCTAAGTATAAAAATGGAAATAATAGTGATAAGAAGTCGCCCCTACTTTCTTTTAATATTTAAGACGAACAGCGCCCCGCAATTTTAACCGCGTTGTATCCGTACCCGTGGGAATACGGGGATAAAATATAGCCTATGCCACTCTCAAATGGTGTCTTTTTATTGGTAAAAGAATTTTCAAAATCGGTTCAGTACATCCAGAGACTACCCCCTATAACTTCACAAACTCACAGACATTACCCCTTAACAATATTAAGTATAGACAAAAATTGCTAGCAATAGGGAGTAAAATTGATTGAGTCAGGCGTTACTTTGCGGAAATCCATTTTAGATTTGAAAAAGAAAATAATATATTTAGTTTTAATTAAAACTAAATATATTATTTTCATTTTCAAAAGCAATAGGGAGGTCTTGGGATTTGAAAATCGTGTCCTGCTTACTGCTAAATTCTTGATGACTTGTTAAAAACTAATCGGTGTACGACTATAAAATGCACACTGACCGGAAATCGTGGACACACAAACAAATATTGTTCGACCCATTGTGTTAATATTAATAACTAACAAGATAAATGTAAAAAAAAAACAAGTTTATAACTTTTTATACCATTTATTCATTATGTACAATTATTGGAACTAAACATAAACAGAAAAAAGGAAAATGAATAAATACATTAGTACTTATTTAAGTGATGTCTCGAAACTCGGAACAAATATTCGGATAAAAAAAATAGTCGCAAGGAAGTCTCCACTTTTTGTCTCTGTTCTTTGAACTTTAGGTATATTAGCTCTCTACCTATTCCGATCACTAATAAAAAATGTAAGTCACAGATTTTGCTCGCCAGGCAAAATCCTCACCCCATCCATAAAAAAAGGAAAGCTGTTGATATCTTATGATGGGTTAACCGTAATTTCGGTCAAAAATAAGAATATTGTTTATCCAAACACAATGTTCTTGCCCACAATGACAACTAGTATTTTTTTTTAAACGAACATGCAATAAGGCTAAGAATTACTTTAGAATGTTGCACTACCTTCTTCAGTATATAAGACCTCAAACTTCAGATGTTCTTTGTACAGGAAAGGTTTTTAAAATGCATGAAAATAATCCAATCCCGTATATATTATGTTTCAGATCTTAACTGCATCGTCGTGAAAGACGTGTTGAGCGACAACGCGGAGGCAGCCATACGACAGTGCTTGCGGCAGCTGCATTTGTTGAAGAATGTCTGGATTGGAGTCTTCCCTAAGAATGTCTTTACAAGGTAATTTCTTATAGACTTTTAGAACGTGTTGATTGGTATAATAATGTAAATATATTTAAAGCGAAAGGTCACTCACTCACTCATCACGAAATATCGAATACCGCTAGACGTATAAAGATGAAAGAATCATGGCCAGTTTAGACCTGATTTTTTTTTAAAGAAGCTTTTCAAAAAGTACTTATTCTGAGCTTAATTTCAAAACTTGACACCCTTTCGACCTGTGAGTATTTTTTTTATCTTTCCTTTTGCTTATGTTTTTTTCTTTCCCACAGACTCATGGCAACCCTAGTCAATATGTTCTTGGACGAGCTGATACACCGCGTGTGCACCGTGGAGGACATCTCCATGGAGATGGCAACACAGCTCACCGAGATGTATACCATTGTCGTGCAGAAGGCTCCACAACTCTTCCAGGTAATTGTTTACTTTTACTTTATTTTATTCCTTTTCTATTTTTTTTTTTGTTAATATCAATGTACTAAATCTAAATTAATTACCTATTAAGAACTTTTTTCGTGGAACATCATTCCATACTGTATCTGGAGAAGGGCGTTGTTAGCTGCGCTACAGTTTATACTTTTGCAGCTATTCATCCTATTCATCGTTCACTTTTGTACTCAGTCTTGTGTTATTGTTCCGAAATAAACTATTATTATTAATAAATTGGGTCTTTTTAGCAAGGACTGCACCTTCGTGGCATATTATAGCGTTTATTGTCAAAATTAAAATGATAACCGTAAAAATGGCGGCACTCCACTTGTGGTATTTGTGCAAATATTTCCGAGATTTCGCTAATACAAAATGAATCTTATTTCTATAGATTTAAGGAATGTTTTAGGTAGGCAAGACAAGGTTGCTGCTGCAAGTTATTAGACCAAGCTGATTGTTGTAAAAGTTGTTCATCACGTACCCATGCTAATAGGGTAGTTAACTAAAAAAATTTAATTAGTCCGTCGGATAGATTTCCAAAAAATATTGGACACGTATTTTTTCTTTTTTCACGTAAACAAAAAATGAAGCCGATACAAAGCGCTGAAAACTCGTGTGACGTCACTACTCGCTACAATTTTTACCGAGCCGTAACGTCACAAGCCCCCACTCCTGATCTTTGATGCTTTGTATCTTCGTCAGTTTTTATAGATTTGATAAAGGAAAAAATACGTGTCCAATATTTTTCTATAATCTAACTGAAGGACTAAACATAATCATATATTTTTTACTCAGGAAACATCCCTATTATTAGACTAAGCGGATTGTTGTAAAAGTTGTTCATCACGTACCCATGTTAATAGGGTAGTTAACTAAAAAATCTAATTAGTCCGTCGGATAGATTTCCAAAAAATATTGGACACGTATTTTTCTTTTTTCACGTAAACAAAAAATGAAGACGATAAAGTGCGTTGAAAACTCGTGTGACGTCACTACTCGCTACAATTTTTACCGAGCCGTAACGTCACAAGCCCCCACTCCTGATCTTTGATGCTTTGTATCTTCGTCAGTTTTTATAGATTTGATAAAGGAAAAAATACGTGTCCAATATTTTTCTATAATCTAACTGAAGGACTAAACATAATCATATATTTTTTACTCAGGAAACATCCCTATTATTAGACTAAGCGGATTGTTGTAAAAGTTGTTCATCACGTACCCATGTTAATAGGGTAGTTAACTAAAAAATCTAATTAGTCCGTCGGATAGATTTCCAAAAAATATTGGACACGTATTTTTCTTTTTTCACGTAAACAAAAAATGAAGACGATAAAGTGCGTTGAAAACTCGTGTGACGTCACTACTCGCTACAATTTTTAGCGAGCCGTGACGTCACAAACCCCCACTCCTGATTTTTGATGCTTTGTATGTCCGTCAGTTTTTATAGATTTGATAAAGGATAAAATACGTGTCCAATATTTTTCTATAATCTAACTGACGGACTAAACATAATCATATATTTTTTACTCAGGAAACATCCCTATTGCACGTATAAAATCTGTTACTATGGAAAGTATTTTTTCCTAAAACCTTATTTTGTCATCCTCCAGGCCCCGGAAGACATAGAACAACACGTGCAATCCTGGATCAAGCTCCAAGAGCTGATCTTCATCCTCGGCGGCTCCCTCAAGGACATAGAAAACCATTGGAAAGACGGCACCGGTCCCCTAGCCATTCACTTTAGGAACGAAGAACTCCGCAGCCTGATCAAAGCCCTCTTCCAAAACACGCAGATGCGAGCCAATCTTTTATCCAAAATAAAGTAAATAAAATAAAATAGACATAATTCTCCGTTCTCAGTGTCTGACGTCAGTATCTCTTATCATATTACGGTGTTCAATGTTTTTAAATGTGTCATTTAAATTTAAGTTTTGAACATTTGTGTAAGAATTGATGTTACTCACAAATATTTGAATAAGTTAAGTACATTGTAAAACATAAATTATCCAAATAAATGTTACAGGAGCATAGCAAAACGTTATCTGTATTGAGTTGTTTGGATGGTTAACAAATATTTTTTTATCTTTGTTTCGTTTGGTTTTTATTTTTTCCTTTTGATATCTTTCATTCCTTTGACTTTAATGACATGTAGTATATTAGTAGTATATTATTGGTGGAGTTCTCCCTCCCACCTCTTTGCTTGTTTCTCCTAAGTGAGTTGGGCAAGGCCACAGACGTATTTATACATATGTCTGTGGGCAAGGCTGATACTGTGTCTTTGTGTGTTACAAGGATTGGAAATTGCCGAGCTTGATACTAACCCCATATTGGCTTTTTCTGTGTTCGGAATATTATACGGTACACATAGGCAGAAAAGACAGGTCGACAGACCAAATTAGTACATATTAGTGACTGTTTCGGTGCTGTTTTGTGTATAGACTTAAAGCAGAAGTTTATTCTGTCCCTAGCAGTAAGTCGATATTTTGTGAAACATACATACATATAAGTCACTTTTTTTTGCAATTGCACCTGATATACCTGTAAATTGACCATCGTCGGCCCAAACTAGCAAGTAGGCGTGCGTTGAAAGAATAAACAATAATGTATCCAAAACATTTAGTACTGAGAAAATAAGTACTTACATAACATAGGAGCTCCGGGATGTGGAACTATGGCTGCTTCAATTCTTCAAAAGAATGCTTATTTTTTGTTCAAATGAAGATTGTTGCGTAAAGAGGAACGACACTACAACAGAAGAAAAAAAAAGAAACGTCAAAACAAATTCAATGTCGATTGTTATTTTCTGTAGCATAACCTCTAAAATTATATTTTTTTCGAATATTTAAGTAAATAATGTATTGAATGATATCAAATATGAATGCAGTAAAAGTGCTGTTAAGGAACAGGAGTCATACTGTATTTGCTAACCGCTACTATGCAACGACAAAGAAGAAAATTCCGGATCCAGATGAGGAAGAATCTCTACCAAGTAATTGCCCTTTTTTAAAAAATATTGTACCTATATAATGATGAGAATGTGTAAGGTTCTGCTAAGACTGAAATTAATTAGTACCTAACGTTTTTTAATTATCTTAAATTAACAATAAAGTAGGGATAAAGGTGGCACTGTGCTTTCGGTCTAAGAAATGGCTTCTTAACTAGTGTTATCTAGCACGGGAGATTCCAGACTATGTGCCCGTAAAATACACTGAAAGTTTAACTCAAAATTGGGTCAGTGTGTCATCTTAGGGGCGGATTTCAAAATTGCAGATATAAATGGAGACCGCTTAAAACTTCACTAATCTGTTTTTCTAGTCTTTCAGTACCCCACGAGCAAGAGTTCCGACCGCAACATGTACTTATGGGGTCTTGCAGAGACCGGAGCACTAGGCATTCACATGCCTCGCGGCAAAAAGGGCAGGAAACAGTACAGGAATAACTTCTCACTCTGCTGGTACCCCATGAGGTCTAGTTTTGCAGAAAGATTTGATGTAAGTGTTTGCATAAATCATATATAAATATAAATCCTAAATCTTTAAGTTTGAAACCTAAATGTATTTATATTTTCTTTACAGCTTTATTCCAGGACATAATTATATTTGTTGCTGCTGACCCATACAATTTCATTCGTGTCACATTTTTCATAACTGCTCCGCTCCTGTTGGTCTTAGCGTGATGATGTTTACCCTATAGCCTTCCTTGATAAACGGGCTATCTAATAATGAAAGATTTTTTCAAATCGGACCAAAAGTTCCTGAGATTAGTGCATTCAAGCAAACAAACAAACAAACTCTTTAGCTTTATTTATTAGTATAGATTCTTGTTTATTTTTCCAGGTTGAACATGTGGCTGCAGGGTATGGCTTCACAGTAGCTTCTATAAAAACAGATGAGCAACATAAAGTTTTTGGCACAGGCATCAACACTGACTCTCAGATCGGCTATCATGCTCCACGCATCGGTCACCCACTGGAGTTGTTACTCAGCCCTGCTCCGATCTTCCTGCCTTACAAATCTTTAGAAACTAAGGTAATTACAATGTGAATGGCTGGTCTATATTGGTTAAGAATATCTATAATCTACTCTACTCTAATTCATATTTTTTATGACAATTGCAGTTTGCATTTTGCCAATATTTACTACACAGTTTATTCAAAAGTTAGCACACATTAAGGCCCCTTTTACACTTTGATTATTGATTAGGCGAGTTTGTACATTTTCTGCAAGATTTCCCCCCGGGTACGTCCATGCACACAACATATATTTGTGTAGGATGTATGTAAGTATGTAGTGTTTAGTATTAAGAACATTCTTTCTTATATTTTACAGATCATCGGCATAGACGCTGGTCGCGCCCACACAGCAATACTAACAGACAATGAAGGTGTGTTCACACTAGGAAATAATGCATACGGACAGTGTGGACGTAAGATAAACCCTAATGAAGAGTACAAAGGAAGCATGGTGTCATACAATATCAAGCGGTTGGGGAAAGAGAAGATTGTTAGCGTGTGCTGTGGGCAGGATCATACGTAAGTATGTTGTGTCCATAATGCTATTAAGAATCAAAATTAAAAGTCATTTATTGAAACTAGGCTGAGAGACAGTACTTTTTGAACGTCAAATTTTACATAAAGACAGTCCCCCAAAACGCCCACGCGTCACCTGTCACATATTGTTTGCCATGTCCCTAGTTAAGTTCTGCGGTTGCGACGTTAGTCCAGAGAACTGCCAATAAACTAGAAATGTGAAATGAGTCTGAAAAAATGTCAAAATGGCAAACTCGCGTGACTACTTGAGAGATTAGTCAGAGGTCACCTAGGAAGAGTGAAAGGCTATGGGAGACCTTAGAAGAGGTAAAAAAAACAGAGTACCTACCTCTATATGTAAGACAGACCCTTATTTTTTCATGTCAATCACAATATTTTGTTTTGGTCCTGACAATAGGGATGTTTTCTGAGTTAAAATGTATAATTATAAAAATTGACGAAGATAAAAGATCATGAGCTTGTGACGTTTCGTCATGGTAAATTTTTTAGCGAGTAGTGACGTCACACGAGTATTCAACGCACTGTACCGTCTTCGTTTTTTATTTACATGAAAATATACGTCCAATATTTTTTGGAAATCTATCTGACGGACTTAGATTTTTTAAGTCAACTACCCTATTCTTTTGAACAAAAGTATGATAATTATGTTTCAGTCTGTTCGTAACTGAGGGTGGCAAGGTATTCGCATGTGGCTGGGGCGCGGACGGTCAGACCGGGCTCGGTAAATACGAGAATCAAGCAATACCCGCCGCTGTGAAGGGAGATATTACTACAGAGAAAATTGTGAAAGTCGCGTCTACTGGCGATTGTGTGCTGGCGTTAAATGGTTCGTACCTACCTAAGTTTTCAAGCACACAGAACGAAGATGCCTCGATAGCCACTGCTAGTGGGGCCATTGTTAATAATTTCCATACAAATCAATCGTTTGACTGTTTACACAAAAAGAAGAATATGGATAATCTGTGGTAGAAATAAGAGCGGCACCTTCAATTAGACTCTTAGCGATAATCTAAAAATGAACGGAGTATATTAGGAGCGTGTACGCCGTATGCCATTTCATACAAATTTTTAAGTCACGATTTTGAGAAATGACTGAACTGATTTTAATGAAACTTCACGCATATAAGCAGATACATAGGTCTAAAAAGTTAGTTAAAACATTTTCGAAATGTCTTTAAAAAAAGATGACTGGAAGTTTATGTTTGTATGGAAAATGGGTCTAATTTAACTGTAACACTATCGAAAATGTTTTCAACTAACTTTTTAGACCTATGTATCCTGCTTGTGTCTAAAATTTCATTAAAATCGGTTTACTCATTTCGGAAAATAAGGACTTGAAAATTTGTATGAAATGCCGTCCGGCGTATACGCTCTTGACTCTCTCTCTACGACGTAATGCACATTTCAATCGAGATAAAAAAGCGCTAAACTGTGGGCGTCCAAACAAAAAAGTTTGTAAAGCATTTTTTATCAAAAGGAATTGTTTGATTTCATAAATTAAAAGTTGCAATCACAAGGTAGTGATGACTAAATTACCAAGAATATTTTATTTCCCACAGAAGAAGGCGAACTTTTCGGCTGGGGCAACTCCGAGTACGGTCAGATCCCGATGCTGTCTGCTACGGAACAAGTCAACATGTCGTACTCTCTGCGCGAGTTCACTCGCGGTTTGGGCAAGATCACCGACGTCGCTGCCGGTGGATCGTTCTGTTTGATTGTAAATGGTAAGCCAACACTAAGAGCTGGTTCACATTAGGTCGGACCGACAGTTTTCTGTCGACCGACTGTCGGTTGTTGCTGTTCACACTAGACGCTGCCGACCCGACCTAATGTGAACACCACTGACGGTACGGTCGTTTTACTGCCCGGATCGTCACAAAAGTTGACTTTGTATACGATGGACGACGAAAAGTTTCGTATTTATTTCGACATCCATATTTAAACGTGTTTTCTCTGCATACACGTGGACGAAACTGCTCGCGCGAGTGCCGAAAGCGGGGAATGAGCGGGTGGAAGGGTGGCGGGCGGCCGGCTCCGCCACTTCGCGCCGACAAATGTGAACGGCGCTATACTTGCCAGTACGCCAATATTACGCCGATCCGATAGAAATCGTGGCTGGACGTCCGGTAAAAGTGTCGGCTCCGATAGTTTGGTCGGGTCGCCCATAAGTGAACGGCGCTATTGAAATACATACGCCAATATGGATCCAACACGTGTCGGCCCAGTAAAACTGTCGGTCTGACCTAATGTGAACCAGCTCTAACTGTAGTCTTATCTAGTGTCACATATTTAGCTATCCACGCACAAAATGTATCAATAGCCAGGCGTCCATTCTGAGCCTGAGCACTGATAGTGAACCTAGCAGTGCCTAGTGAGGTTAATATTACGGTTAGTGTGAAAATAAATATTGAATAAAACCAGCGCTACGCGGTTTCACCCGCATAGTTCCCATTCCCGTGGGAATATCGGGATAAAATATATATGTATGTAATTATGCCTATGTCAGCCGGGGATAGTTCTAGTAGCTTCCCAACAGTTAAAGAATATTTCAAATCGGTTCAGTAGTTTCGGAGCCTATTCAATACAAACAAAAAATCAAATCTTTCCTCTTTATAATATTAGTATAGATAAATATGGAAGGCAATTAATTGCGCAACACTCGTTCACAGTCGGCACCTGACAATGTATGTTGATAGCGCGGCCTGAGGGCCAGCGTAATGGCTTAACAGATTGTTTATTTTACCTTATCTCGTTTTTCACAGAGGCAGGCGACGCGTTCGTATGGGGCTACGGTTTGCTGGGACTCGGGCCAAATGTGGAATATTCAAAAAGACCAAAACAAATACCCAGTCCTTTGTTCGGACGCAACGAGTTTAATACCGAGGCTCGTGTAGAAAAAGTAGCCTGTGGAATAGGGCATTTAGCGGCTATAACCAATGATGGACATTTGTACATGTGGGGAAGAAACAGACAAGGCTGCCTTGGCTTAGGTTCTAATAAAGACCAACACTTCCCATTAAAAGTAGCCATTGGTGGACATGTATTAAAGGTGATATGCAGTGTCGACCATTCTGTGGCTGTCTGCAAACCGTTCACATAGTTTATTAATATTTTTAAGACAGTTAGTTAATAAATATATTACTATTACTTATCCTATGTTGTTTTATTTGAAGTGATTACAGTAGTACATATACATTTCTATAAAAAGATATACAAACTAGGATTGAAATTACAACTAGCTAGATATAATTTATAGCTAACATGTATAAACTAAAATTATTTCCTTTCATCACACTTATGCACAGATTCGTAACAAAAATATGCTTATATGTGGTGGAGAGGTGTTTTATTTTAGCCTATAATATAATTAATAAATTATGATACAATCTATACTGAATGAGTGATATAAATCTTCAATAATGATATCTATTTTATCATTGACTCTTAACTGATATACTGACTTTTTACTGAGGTGACAATTTGAGTATGAATGCATGACATAGACTGTTTGTCTTAGAATAAAAAGGTATTTTAAATACTAGTACAAACATTCCCTATAGAGAATGTGCAGAAACAGTGGCAGCACAGATTCTTTAATGTCAAGTATATTTTTACAAGTTTCAAATTTGCAAAGCTAGATGGCACAGTCTACTTCATGCACATTCCCCTAAACGGAGGGTGCAAGAAGTATAGGTGGCAGCTCAAGTCAAATATTTACAACGTAAAAGATTCATATTTGCAACACTAGATGGCAGTCTACACCATGCACATTCCACTTTGTTGTCCAATAAACAGTTAATACAGGAGCACCTTACATACTACAATGAAATATGATACACAGCAAATCATTTTCACTAGGCTATAATAAACCTTCATTCTCTTTTAATGTCCATTTTGCTTTTATTATTGAAAGGGAGAGTCCCCAAAAAAATTGGGGGGCTCTCCCGATCAATACCACATTGACTATTGTTTACATTCATCGTGAAATGGCTCCAAGGTACGGAAGTCTCGCCATGCAGGAGGCAGTAGCGATGTGTGGTGGAGGTAGTTACCACACCTCTTGCATGTGTCGCTAAAGAGATTCACGTAGCTGTGTAACCATGTCATGAATGAACGCACAGCCAGTTCCGGTAATGTCGGAGAATAGAAGTGTAACATAGCAGCATGAGCATTCTCTGTTACTTTTCTAAACACATGATGACGGGACTCCGACCAAAGGTCCATTGATTCACCATAGCCTTTAACCATCACCCATTCCATGAGGAGTCCTTTGAAGGCGACTACAGCTTTTAATACATGTCCCAAGTTGATCTGCACAACAGCATTGCTTGCAAACGGTCTTGATATGGTTATCTTCATATCACTGTATGACCTGGCGATATTGTTGATAACGTTGTCGACTTGGAGAGGCGCTACGTTGTGGTTACTCTGCAGCTTCCCGCGTCTTTTAGTGCTCCCCGAGTTTATGTATGAACGTTTCAGCGAGTTTTGGCTGAGAAGGGTGTGCGCGAAGGAGCTGTACTCGTGAATCTTATCAGTCCATTTGTAGCTGTTCACTAGTTGAGTATATAACGCTTGCCGGTCCTGTGTAGTTTCCTGGCTAAGGAAACTCGTTGTGCCTAAGTTAAATGGCGCCGTGGGTATCGGAAGGCCATTAACAGTTTGTTCCAAATCTCTCAAGTTAATGTTTACATTGTTTAGCAGTTCTTGAAGCTCTAGAAGAAACTTATCTTTGCCGTCTTCACCGTGGTCGGCGCGGAGTCCATTGGATAGTGTTTCGAAAACATGACTGACGCTGCTTCGCAGAACTCGAAGTGAGCCTAAAGCAGAGTTCAATTGGTCTACGTTTATCGTAGTGTTATTCATTTTGATGAACGTTCAAGTATTTCCACAATACAGAAAAAATTAGGTGAAACTAACACACAACACAAATGCAAAATTTGTTTTGTTTATGACACTGTCGATAGTGTCGATGTCAATTTGACATTGACAATATCGCATCGTATCGGTGCTCGGACCATTGACCTATAAAAGTATGGACGAGAAATACCTACGAAAAAAGGGTGCATACCTACAAAACATAAAATGGCTGCCATTGCTAGGGTTGAGTCAATCAAGGTGTTACTACAACGAGTATCGATACTAGTTACGAGTTCCACTAATTTATCACGTTTGGATCATACCTCATATTATGAACATTAAAATCCGTTGTAATAGTAACAGAAAAAGATGAGTAGGTTATCTTACCTTCTGCTATCTATACAAATAAATGAAATTGAAGTGTTTGTCGCGGCTAATCTCTGAAATAGCTGTACAAATATTGACGGGATTTTTACAGGCAGATATGTTACAAGGAGTAACTAAGGCTACTTTTATTTTAGAGAAATAATTAGGGTACCGCGCAAAAAAAAAAGCATTAAAATTATTTTTGCTTTTGGTAGCCAGTATGGCTATAGGCTATTTAACATCACCCCACGACCCTTAGCCTCTAACCATTTTTTCTGTAAGCCTTCATTTTTAGGAAACCTATAAAAATTAAAGTATTTTTAAATCATTTTGGTTAGAGATGCTAAAATGTAACTAAAACAAACATAAAACATTATAAGCTAGGTGCACGGTTCCAATTAGCTGTTTCCTATGGAGAAGTGCCGGCAAGAAACTCCATGATTACTCTTTTAGAGATAATTAGCTTTTTCAATGTTTTCTTCAGATTTACGTAAAATATTTTGATTTTGGTGTGAAGTGTGAATCACAGGCCGGACCTAGCTAGGTCACTCGAACCGAATAAGACGCAGGATTATTTATGTTAACATCACAGAATATACCGATATCGTTCCAGCAGAGGAACAAGTCGGCAACGGTACAACACTATTTCATTATGTAAACAAACGAATGAATAAACAAATATAATAAAAAGGCCTGTTATGTGGAAATGAATCCAAATATCAATACTTTAGCCATAAATTCATGATTGCGTTACAATAGTATCACCGAATGTGTATTATTGTGTGTAATAATGCATGAAAACCGGCTACTAACCTGTGCAAACACAGTTGAGGTTGATTTTGACTGTTTCTTGCACCACACTTCACAACACAACATACAGGCATGTTGGATTTATGTTTTCCAACATTTACATTCAGTTTTAAAAGTAAAATTACTCGTAGTTTTCTCGCAAATCACAATAATAAAAAAAGTAAACAACCATTTGACAGCGTAACTACCATGAATTTGGAATATAATATGGCTGCAACGGCACTTACCTACAACTGTCTCTACATCACGACAAAATGTTGCCATAATTAGCAACAACTTAAATATAGTTGTCTCTTTTATCAAATAGGGTTATCTCACAAGAAAGAATGAGACATAACGATATTTCAAGTTCTGAATCATATTTCACTCATATTTGTATAAGCAAATGTATGTATAGAATAACGCAGCGTCTCCTTATTATTCCTACCTCAATGGCTCGGACCAAGTTGGTCCGAGTATCGGTGTAAGGAATTACCATGTTCGAGAAATATTAACCTTGTCAAAAATATATAGATACCTCTAGTGTTTATGTTGTGGGGCAACGTAAACAAGAAGAATTTGTTTTATTTTATTTATTATTTGTTTGCTTACTTCAAAGCATAAAAAATAAGGTTCATGTAGACTTATAGGGTAGCGACATCTCTAGCCGGGTTGTGTTACAATGTAGGTTACTTGCTGTCAAATTCTTAGTTTATGTCTTTTAAACTAGAGGGAACCAGGAGCTAGTAAGTATAAGCTTTAAAAGTTCCACTGTTTTTTTGTTATAAACAGAACTCCTGAATGTGTTCGCAATTAGGTCCTGAGCATTCTTTGGTGTATTTTTAAAAATATTTATTTATTTTCAGTGTAAAACGGAACCCTATTGTCGTCACTCGCGTGACTGTTGGTCCGTCGTGTGTCACACAGGTTTTATAGTCAAACGGTTGGAACTGGTCTTCAAATCAAATTGTCAAAAAATATATTGAGGGGTCATACAGATAAGGGATAACATTTATTTATATAGAGCATTACCTATGCCATTCCGATGATTGAATACAACTTTACTTAACTCGTTCGTAAACTCAAAATGTGGGTAGGTAGGTACTTATATGAAAATCATCTTGCGATCTCCGAAAACAGTAGGTACAGTTATATTGTATGTAGGATTGCAGGCAAACAAATAATTTAGATAGACCAACCTAAATTAAGTTTCTACCAAGTTGACACAAGTCAATCAACCAAGTAAAAAAAAGTCAGCTGGATATTTTCTTTCGTAAACTAATGTCTCTATCTGTAAATTTTGAAAGCCCACTTACCGATACTTTCTTCCATAATTGTGCGACTCAAATTCATATTTTGTATGCAAATGTGAGCATTTTCACGGCAGCCATCTTCCCGAATTAACGCTAAGCTTTTTTGGTATTCAAAATGGCTGTATTTAATGAAAAGATTATACCTACTGTTGTGGTAAGGTTAACAGTTTGGTTTTTCCTTTTTTATTCGTGTGTGGTGTGTGGATAGAGTCTTTACTTTTGTATCAAATCACACTTGGGTCGATACTTGCGTTTGTGATTACGAGTAAAAGCTTAGAAACAGAATAGGTAGGTAAGTATATACCTTTATTGTTTTAAAATATTTGCGAATACCAAAAGAGATAAGTATTTTAGCTGTTATCGTATAAAACATAATGAATATTTACTTATTAAATGGTAGGTATGCACTTCTTTGACATCCTGATTATACCTTTTTTTTTTCCTTGCCAGCCGCCGCTACAGAAGGAGACGCCCCGGGCGTCACCGTAGGCGCGCGCCTCAAGGAGCCGTCAGCAACGTAAACGGGGCCCCATAGGGTCAGTGCCTGTTAGGGTTGTGGAATTTGTTCGAAAGAGTCAACACGACCCTGGAACGCAAAGGGCACAAGCAGGAACACGGGTGGGTTTTAATCAGTAGGTAAGAGTCTGACACTCCCTTCCGCTCCGCCAAGAGCGGGAGAAGTCATTTGATGATTTCCCGTCCAAAAAAAAAAGGTTGTATTTCAACAAACGCATTTAAAATTCTAGGATAACTGGCTAACGACAAATACGTATTGTAAAGTTACGAGCATTGTCAGCTGGTTTTATTAACGCTTCCTGTCGGCCAAAAGTTTAGATTCGCTTTTGATTTGATTCATAACTTTTTTGATCCCGAATTATATCAAGCATATTGTGATGGCATGTAGGTACCTATTCTTATAGCAGTTAACGATGGCTGGCAGGACTGTTTCATAAATTTTAAGATTATGTATTTGGGACCTAACTAAAATACAAAAGGTCATTCCTCGTACTTACATTTAAATTCAATTCGTTATCGTCGTGACATTAATTGACAATTAATGTCATAGTGTAGGTAAATTAGAGGTGTTCAAGACAAGCACGCACACGCTTCTTAAAATACGATAAATGTCCTCAGAAAGCTAAGTTTGCTTATCTTGTCTAACGAACGAAGTCCTTTACTGAAGATGACTTTCAAAATAGCTATACCTCTCATGGTGCCCAATCTAGGTGAGGTTATGTCTGCAGTTTGGCCAGCAATCTTGGCAATAGACTTGGCCGTTTATTTACCTTATTCATGGAGTTAATTTCCTTCCAGTTAACTTTAATACATCCAGCTCAAAATATTCTGTATATTTTTGGGATTTCATTAACAGCATGTGTGGTTCTAGGTACCTATGTTTATGACGTGAATAGATTGCAATTTTGCCAATCATTTATACATGCGAATTTACAACTATTCGCTTGTGATTTCACACATTATATACCTACATATGTCACCAGAAAATGTTACTTATAAAATATTTGAGAGATTGTAAACCAGCGCTGGGTGTCTGACGCCCAGCAAATGCTGAGATGGTAACCCTTTCGGTATGGGCACGCTCAGCACAATTTTATTTTTTATCATTGTTATGTTTTTATTGTTTTTTTTTTTTACTTTGTATTTTGTACTTAGTTGTTGTGTTGTCTGTGTCGAATAAATGTTTTCTATTCAATTCTAAACTTTTACTTTTTATAGTCGTATACATTCGAAGTCAATTTGATAGTCATATACCTACTCTCGAAGTCAATCCGAGAAATGGTTGAATAGCAAGTATCGAAACGTTAAACCTAATTAAACTCTATTTCGTTTTTGTGGGGTTTAAAGGAACCCTACATGAATGGCTTGACGGAACTAAGTAGATACCTACTCTCGCTCACTACTACACAAGCTCTCGTCCATAGAGAATCTTTGCTCTCGTCATACCTTTCAAACCTAACCTATCAGCATAGAGTACTTTCCTATCCGTGTCGGGGAGACCTAAGCTCCTTAAGTTCTGCTACTTAGCTAGGAAAGAAAATTCTATAAATTTTAGAACGTACGGTTCAAGCAGTAGGTATTGATCGCAAATAATGGTCGTGTCGTTTAAGTCGGTTCATAATTTCTCGAAACGGCTTCTAGAGATTATACGGTATCAAATTTTGATGCATAAAAATGAATTCCAAATGTAAAGTGATAATTTATCGAGAGTTTTGTTGCCCTGAAATAGAGAGACGAGGCCGTGGCAGACCACGAAGGAGATGGCGGGACGACTTGGATGTCTTCCTTGGGAATTGGCAGGATGTGGCACAGGATCGGGAAAAGTGGAAGGAGTGGAGGGAGGCCTTTGCCCAGCAGTGGGAAATTTCAGGCTAGCTATAATAATATAATAATAATTATAATGTCTGAAGATATTTTTAGGGCAGTGGTGGCCGAGTGGTAACGGCCCCGACTTACGAATTGTAGGTTGCAGGTTCAAACCCCAGGCCAGGCGCATTTCTTTGTGTTATTAAATACATCATCACTGCTCTCAAAACGGTGAAGAAAAACATCGTGAGGAAACCGGCATGTCCTAGAACTAAATCCGAAGATATGTTACATCCACCACCCCGCACTGGGCCCGCGTGGTGGATTACGGCCCATTCCCTCTCCTAGAGAGGAGGCCTGTGTCCCAGCAGTGGGAACATTGAAAGGCTGATTATGCTCAAGATATTTTATAATCTTATTAAGTCTGCAATTATCCGGTGACATATATAAAGGTTCTAAAACTTCGCTTAGTATTTATACAGGCTCAGTAATCTAAAAACTTTTATCTCAAGAATAAGTATCACAGTTTAAAAAAAATTAAATGAAAAAAGAAGCCGTTGAACCGTAACATTCATTCTCCAGATTAGAGATAGGTAGATATCTGTCGATAGTCCATAATTTAAATTAGATTTGAAGAAAACATTCTAGCTCTTGTTTTTGTTTGTATTGGTTTGGTACTAGCTTTTCATTTTGACTATTTGAATGTTTACACACGTTTTGAGATAGCACTGCAGCCATTCTACCTAGTATTACTTTCCAATATGAAATAGAACTGTATCTACACATACATATGTAGTTATAGGTAGGTACTCGATATCGACCATGTCCGATGCAAATAAAAGCATCGAATGAAAGTGAAAAATATTATATTTTCCGCTCTAGTTTCCACGATCGTTCATATGAAGGTATTCTTTATTTTTCCGATAGATATCAGTTTACTTTATACCTACCATATTGAAGTGGGAATAAATGAATAAACAACTATATTTTGTGTCGACATGACTTTTTAATTTACCGAATACTAGCATAGCCCCACGGTTTCACCTGCGTAGTTCCCGTTCCCGTGGGAATATGGGGATATAATATAGCCTATGTTCACCGAAGATAGTGTAGCTTCCCAACAGCGAAAGAATTTTTCAAATCGGTAAAGTAGTTTCGGAGCCTATTCAATGCAAACAAACAAACAAAAAAAAACATCAAATATTTCCTCTTTATAATATTAGTGTAGACTAACGGTCCATCCTGGCTTCGCGCGGGGGACAGTATTGGATATAGATACTGAAGGATGATGTAGCATTCTAATGGTGTAAGAATTTTTTAAATCGATTCAGAAACTTTTGAATTCATTCGTTACATATGCATGTTTTTAAATTACAAAGAGGAAAGCTTTGTACGTACAAATCTTTCCTGTTTATAAAACTGTATTAGTCTGGATGATATCAACTATGACTACTATGTCGAAAAACAGTGGATAGTTTTAAACATAAAATAATAAATTCAAAATTCAAAAGTCATTTATTCAAACTAGGCTGATAGACAGCACTTTTTGAACGTCAAGTTTTACATAAAGATAGTCCCCCAAAACGCCCGTCACCACTTCCTAGTGTTTTAGCTGGCTAATAATTTTAACAAGCTAATAATTTTAACTAGACCCCCAAAAACAGATCCATAGTTGAATAAACGTAACCAGAGGCTAGATGTACTTATTTTTATTCAGTTCAACTCTTCATCCCTAATATAATGAAGGTTGCATATTTATAGGAAATATTACCAGGGTGGCATGTTACTACCGTGTGACAGACAGGCGGATAGGCTTTGACATGGGGTTACAATGGGTCTACGAGTACGTCATACCCTTGCCCAATTGGAATGCCCAAAACATACAAAAAATTAATGTCATGGTAACGTTTTTTCACGTGTGTCCGATTTCGATTTTGTGTTTGTTTTGACTGGTAAAATAATTAACCTTAAAATAAGAAAAGACGCCTGCCATGTCAAAAAGTGATACATAAAGAAAAAATAGATACTAAACTTTTCATTGCAGTCGGGGGACGGTTCCTTTAAATAGTTCGTTGCAGGTCCCCCGTCTGCAATGAAAAGATTATTTCTATCTTGTTTTTAAATTTTTAGTTTACATTTTGCAATGGCAGGCGTGTTTTTTATTTTTTTTTAATGATGTGTTTTTTATTTCATACTTTATTTGCAAGCTTAAGACGATGACAGTATCTGTAGTTTAATTTTCATGAAAACAAAATATTTATTTATTTTTAAAATGTTCACTAGTCTATGGTCACCAAACTTACCACGTACTCGGATTGGCTTCAGACGCAGGATGTTGGTACAGCCTGGCATAAAGTTGTGGGCGGGGTGTACCACTAAAAACTTAAAAATATAAAAAACAACCGACTTCTAGCGAAAAAAAGTATAAAATAACTTTAATTTCGAAACTCGGTGTTTTTGGTTGTTTCTTCGTTTTTTGAACACCGACTTCCGAAATTAAAGTTATTTTATACTTTTTTGGTTAGGAGTCGGTTGATTTTTTATACATATTTTTAAGTTTTTAGTGGTACACCCCCGCCCTACCTAAACGTACCAATCAAATTGGTGTAAACAATAAACAAACATGCGATTTCAGAAATCCCGAAAGATTTGTTATCGTTTATTGAAGAGTTCCGTTTCCTGTCATCTCTGTTCTTTATCAGACACCCTTGAAATACTAAGATGCTCTTCCAAACCATCGTATACAATTTTATTTTTTCATTTTACATCGACAAGAGGGAAAGAGATCATAAGCAATGTAGTCGAAGCCACGCGTTATTAGGGATAACTCAAATAATAGTCATTCGATCAAATTAAGTAAGACCACACGACAAGCACCAGCTTTCGAATACAAAAAGAATGATCAAAATCGGGATACCCAGTACAAAGTTATGAGGTAACACACACACACACACACACACACAAAAAAACAGTGAAATTGAGAACCTCCTTTTTTTGGAATTCGGTTAAGAAATTCAGAAAGTCTAAATCAATTGCGATATTATGTTACCATCCACCAAGGCTTTAATTAAATTGCTATATTTTTTCGAAATCTTTACCTTTCCTTCTGGGGCAATCGGGTAAAACGCAGACTTCCAAAATATGTACATCGAAAGTTAAGAGCGTGTACGCTGTATGGTATTTCATACAAATTTTTAAGTCATTTTTTTGCGAAATGACTGAATCGGTTTTTAAACTTAGTTAAAAACATTTTCGAAATGTCTTATTTAAAAAGTGTGTGAAGTTTCATTAAAATCGGTTCAAACATTTCGGAAAATAACGACTTGAAAATTTGTATGAAATGCCGTTTGGCGTATACGCTCTAAAACCGGATCAATTCACGCGTAGCAGTGCGCTACAACTACGTAGCTAGCGTAGCGCTGTTTGCTACGTCGTAGCACTTTCGGTTACGTCGTAGCATCAGCGAAACGTGTACATGACTTAGCTTTTAGTTTATTTTGTTCAAAAATTAAAATTCACAGATAATAATAGTATTATAGGTCAGAATTTATTAAAATGACTTTATTATTAGTATGAGTAGACTATAGTAAGAATACTATATTTGCAACGCGAGATTTCCACAAACCCAAGTTGAAACATCTAGTGTTATTGCATTTTACATATTAAAGACGCAATTTCTCACTTTAGAAGATGCCACGGCTTCAGCGCGCATCATGAGAATCCATCTGGAACGTTTACCTGCGTTTTATATGAAGCACAGACGAGCCCCGCCGACGTGTATGGAAATGTGGAGGATTTGTGCAGCAGTGTGCCCCGGCGGGCATAATGTGTTCCAGGCTTTATTCGCGCGATAATAGTTTTTAAGCATGTGTCCTTTCTTTAATGATTTTGTTTGAAAATGGAATCCGCCTATTTTTTTTTCTTTTGTGTTCAGCCAGGGATTTGTAATACTTCCGAACTTTTCCAAGTTTCGTTTTTAAATAGAAATAAAATACTGTAAGTTAACAACTAATAGCATTTTATTTTTGGTTTTTAATTAGTAATAGTGATGTGGTTTTTTGTTGTTCCATATGTTTGTAATTGTTCGAATAAGGTTCTTAGTTACGATTCGGTAAAAAAGCTGGCCAAGTCGTGATAACTAGATTTAGCACTACATATTCATGTAATTTGGATGTAACGTTTTTTTTTTGCGTTGAGAATATGTTATTAAGCCAATATAAGAAACTGTAATTATTAAAACTCAAGCAAAGTTTGTACTACGTTGACAACTTGAGAGGGAATAACAATATTCCGATTGAACGAATAAGTACTTCGTAGAAATCTTTACCAGTATAGAATGACGGATCGTAAATTAATCAGATTACTTAATATAAAAGGAATTTACAAAGTTTATATACTTTTCACATGTTTCCATAAGCTATAGGTACTTACCTCTAAACGCGCGATATGGCTCAATTGAGATATATTTTTATGTGGCATCAATGCGAGCCTGATCGCTATAAAGTCTCGATGGGCACAAATCGCACAAACCCGGGCAGCTTAAATTTTATCATAGAGGGCAGGCGGGGATCATTCACCCCGTTCTTATTTTAAATTTACTTTGTATATGATTATTATTGTTTCTTTTTAAGAACTGTGGCCATTTTTTTTCTTTTGTCCAGTACTGAAATAATATTTTCTTTTAGAAAAATACATTGAACAGCTATGCTCCATCTTCAACAGCAAAGACACTATCTCGATGTGGCCAGTCAAGATAGAAACTAGACTATTTTTCCTTGACCTAATATTTTCTTCGTGCAAAACATTTATCAAGGTTCATTGACTCGGTCGAGGTGTGATCGAGGAACAAACAACTAGATCGTGAAGGTTTATTACTAGAAGTCTGAGAATATGTATGCATAGATATTTTATTATACCGGTGTTCAAAAAAATAATAAAATATTTTCACGAATGCGCTGTATAACAAATTAAGCAATGACTTAGTGTTTTCAGTAAAGCAAACAAAAAAGCACGTAGGGAACCTAATTTCTCTAAAAGCCACTCACCAAATTTTTTGATTTTTATCTTAACTTTTTTTGTCACATAAAGCGTTCATAGTGAGCACAGATATCTTACAAAGAGCCTGAAAAGTTCGCTTTCAAAATATTAATCTCGGTAAAGGCGTGGCTGAGTGTCGATTTTTATCAATTTTCATCGGCGATCTTAGTCGTATTTATGGGCGAGGCAGGGTTGAAAAACGAGCATTCTCCGAGAAGAATATTAAGTAGCCATGTCGAACGTAACGTGCTCTACAAATATAGATTTTGGGACTTTCAAAGGGTTCTATTTAAATAGATAATATCTGGATTGCTTGGATTGTGAACTATTAGATTGTAATATAACGAGTTTTAATCTTTGTGGATTATCTAAAATGGCTGATTTGACGTTTGATTGATAGAATATTTCACGGGTCTCGGTATCCGAATTAATGTTTGATTCTTCGATCGACCGCCAAAATGTTAATAAAAACAATCGATTTTCTTATCATATAAACGTTACAAGTCTGCAGACCAAACTTAAAGCATCGAATTTTCTTTATTACTTTTACGGTGTTTTTCATTCGCAATCTCGAATTTGTTAGGGTACTTAGAAGGGATAAGCTGCAAAAAATAGTTTTATTATTAAAACAGTTTTTTATTAAGAATTTGCAATAACGTGACGCGATTTCTCAAGTTGACCTACGGAATAAAGGAGACATCGGTACAAAGTAACCCCAAACGGTTGAAGGTAACTTTTGAAGATATTAAGTACATGTTTAGAAAGAGCTATGTTCTCGGTATTTAATCTTCAAACATATTTCACAACAAAAAATTTATTGCTTGTGTGTATTTTTTTATCAATAGAAGTCGTTTATGTTAGGCCGCCCGCGTTGTATTAGTATTGCCCCCTAATATACATTTTAGTCTGTGTGTTATTATTATTTGTTTTAGTCTGATAAAATGATTTTTATTTTGTAAGTAGGTTGTTAAAAACACTTTTACATGTCAATCTTTTTTGGCCGTTATAAACTAGACGAGGCCGGTGTTTCCTAGCTGACTACCCTGTGAAGAAATATCGAAACAAACTCAGAGGTCAAGATCTCTTTTGAAGTCCATACAATTGTACTGGTCAAATCGTATGAGAGCCATGTACGTTAGTGTCTGATATATATTACTGTAAGGTTTTGTTAAAAACTGTGTTTATAATAGAAGTACGATACGTTTATTTATTTAACAATTTATGTACAAATATACGTATTTAATAGACGAGAACCGATTTAGAGAACAGTGGTGGCCGAGTGGTAACGGCCCCTACTTACGAATTTTAGGTCGCGAGTTCAAACCCAGCCAGGCGCATTACTTTGTGTAATTATTTACATCACCACTGCTCTCAAAACGGTGAAGGAAAACATCGTGAGGAAACCGGCATGTCCTAGAATCAAAAATTCGAAGACATGTGACATTCACCAACCCGCACTGGGCCCGCGTGCTGGATATATAAATCTCTTCCAGCACACCTGTGAAATGAGAGTGAAAGTGGAAAAAATGAGATGTGGACATCATGTGTAACAGTCATGAGTAGGTAAAATTAAAAGAATATGATTTTAATATAACACACAATAAATAAATATTATCTATACTAATACTAGCTGACCAGCCAAAGGTCGTTTTGCCACATAAAAAAAATTAGGTGTGGACCACCCTTAACATTCAGGGGTATGAAAAATAGATGTCCTATTCGCCACCCTAGCCGATATGCACGCTAAGATTCACCAAAATCGGTCGAGCCGTTTCGGAGGAGTTTAATCACAAACACCGTGACACGAGAATTGTATATATAAGATAACTAACATATTACTAAATAATATTATACGTTATAGGATTTGTTAGATTATTGACAGCATATATAGGTACCAAAGTTGGTGTACCTAAATGTAACATTATTTTAAAAGGCTGCTGTGCCCGTTATCATGTAATCCATAATAACCAGCTTCACAAAGGTCTAATCACCCGATACAATTAACCTTCAAAGTTTTTTTTTAAACATTGCCCCACACTAGGAATTTCTCCTGTGTCGTGGGCGCGTTTACAAACATACAATGTCACATACACAAACAGCCAGATCCGGAATAAAGATCTGTAGGCCATACAAATATTTGTTCCGTGCGGGAATCGAACCCACGACACGTAGCGCAGCAGCCAATCGCTCAACCACTGCGTCAACCTTGTCGTCATTCAGAAAAGAACGCAAAAAGAAACGTCTCATACGTTTGGGAAGCGGAAAACGTTTGGCATATAGATGCTACTGGCTTTTCCTATTTGTCGCTATACACACACATTTTACAGCTAGCCAGATTGTCTCAATAGCTCAATAGTTACAATTTCCCATTGCGTCTTGATGGATATCCAGCCTCCCCCTAATCATAATCAGCAGGGAAAATAAACAGAGTCGTGACAAAGAACTGCTATAGCCGCGATTTTATGCTTAGTTTACCTTTTGGATTTTCCTCATTTGTTATTCCGTTGTTTTCATGATTAGGCAACAGTTTAGTAAATTAAGGCATTTTTGGAGATTTAAGGATGTTGTAGTTCTGGACCTCAACAACCTTCTTTTTAGTTATCATACAAAAGAAAAAGAATGCATCTGGAAAATGTCTATGACTATTTCTGTTTTTTTTTTCTGCCGTTTGCTGCTTGTACACCTGAATGTACACGTCGCCCGTCGGCCATGTAGCTACAGACATACCTACTCTCTCAAGCTTAACCTTATTTCCTTACGTTACCATACATCAAAGTTGAATGAGATTTAACGAATTGTTAATGAATAGTCTATCTTGCGGAGCGCTCCTCTTAATATTTTATTGGCTCGTAGGGATGTGCTCTAAACGCTCCAAGGGCGCATAAAGATTGCCGAGTCGCCGGAGCGCCGCCCGCCCGGGCTGCAGCGACCTTGGGCCCTTGCCCTACTTAACGCCCTTCATTTTTATCGCCCCTATGATTTGCAGGGTGCGCCCTACGTCCCTGTAAAGTTTACATGACGCTTACTATTGAGTGATTATTTTATTCTCGAGATGATAATAGAGGCTTTTTCATGGGGTAGGGCTCAGGTCGGCGGGGTGCCACGCGCACCTGTCCTGGCGGCTGCGCAGCGGGGCGCAGGGGGCGCAGGGCGTGCGGGGGCGCGGGTGTGCGGGGTGCGGAGCGGGGCC
Organism: Hecatera dysodea; assembly: GCA_905332915.2. Lineage (NCBI taxonomy): Eukaryota > Metazoa > Arthropoda > Insecta > Lepidoptera > Noctuidae > Hecatera > Hecatera dysodea. The sequence goes on along the minus strand of HG995287.1, from coordinate 23,023,555 downwards.
CCGGGGGCGGGCGCGCCCAGTCCCGCGCCGGGCGCCGCTCGGGCCGGCCGCACGTTGTTTCAGGCCGCATGAGCGCGCCGGCGTGCTAGCGCAGCGTGCGCGGGTGTGGTATGCCCGCGCGTCGCCGCTATGGCCCCTATGTTGGTGGCCTTGGCGCTGCTGGCTTTGCTGCCCGGTGAGTGTCCGCTTCACGAGCGACGCAACAGGCGTCCGCCGCGCCCCCGCGTTTGTTTACCCCTGTGGGGATCGATTGGCGTGATGGTGAGAGCTGAGGTGTTGTGTGTGATAGATACCATGAGCGGAGCCGGGATCACGGCTGACGGAGGTAATGCGGCTCGGATGCCGCCCGGAAAATCAGGTTCAAAATTCGGTCAGGTAAAATAGGTCTCCACAAGGAAATTTCGAATTGGGAAGACGTTCGGAATTCATTCGCAGACGGTTGGTTTGTTTTATGTTTATAAGTTGTTCGGGCACGTGGTGTGCTAAGTTTCCACTCCGGGGCTCGGGTCGGTATACGAGGTAATAAAACGCAAAAATTCAGGTTTTACGAGTGAATCTGTACGTAGTTACAGTGATGGTAATGATTTGGTTACCGCGCTCGCAGCCGAGGTGCCAACTTTATGGTTCTCGTCTGTGAATTTGAGGTCTTTCCTTTTTAAGACTCTCTTTTTCGCCAGGAATTCGGTTGAGGAAATGGTTTTTATTGCAGTAGTACCAGTGTTTTATGTTCTGGGATTGATATGTTTGACGAGAAACGTATTTTCTTTTATGCATTGAGATATTTGTAAGTAATGGACTTTCGCAGAGAATGTAGGCAGTTTGAGGTCTTATGCAGCAGGTCTAAAATCATCCTTTAAAACTACACACATGAAAACCCAAAGTAAAAAATCACATCTCGCGTCTAAAGTTAATTAAGTCTTAAAAAGCAGGAGCCGCCCCAGAGGCAGGTATCGCGATGAATAAATTTATGAGCACTTGGAAGTCTCCCGGGGCTACCGGCCCTGTTGACTTGCCAACAGGTTACAATCTCGCGTCTCTTTCATCCCAGTTAACATCTTAGTACATTACTGTGTAGGAGCGTTACGCAGCAACCTAAATTAGGGGCTGACGAAGCTAAGTTTTCTCTCTCTCTCTTTCTCAACTATGTAAGTCAGTAGATTCGTCGAAACAAAATCAGCTAAAAGATCCCAGCCAGACCATGGTACAGTAAAAGTTACACGTTGTCTCAAAGGACAAAAGAGACAGTTTTTGGATGTAAAGAAGAAGTACAAGGTTATACCTTCTTAGAAGTTACAGCCCATGATCAAGAGAAATTAAGGTCCATATCAGATAAAGAGTCTATGGGTGAACTAGTTACGGGATTAAAGTTGACACGTTTGCGTGGAATAGATAAAAGGGTCACTTTTAGTTGGCTGGTTCGAGAAGGTTCTCAGAGTTATATCTACCTTTTAACTTGCCAATAAACCCGTTGTTATATTTTTGTAGCGCCGTTTGGGCATATAAGGGACTGATAAGAAAGCCAAGATAAAATAGTATTTCAAAAGAGCTAATAAACCATCAGACTGTCTTGTTCAGGAAAATTCTGAAAAGATCAGTCCCAACTTTAGGATTCAAATAAATATTATCTTAAAAAAAATATTATAAATATTAACTTCACAGGCGTTTGATTCAAAAGATAGAAGTTTTAAGAGGGAATTCAATTCAATACTGAAGGAAATGCGTAGAATGATATCGAGTAAGGAAAGGCGAGCTATAGTTGCTGTAAATGGTCACTATTAAAGTAGGTTATAGATAGGTGGACAAAAAACATCAATCCATGAAGATACTACTCGTACTTTTCATATGTATAAAATGCATATTTCAATCTATTTCAAGCAATACATAAAAGGCAGAAAAGTTCCAATACGCGATAAGTTATTCTTGTTTACCCCACAGCCTAGATTCCCACAATATACTCGTAATGAAGATCAAATTCTATGAAAGCGAAAGAATGGCGCTCGTTCATTTTTCTCGATAAAATATGCACACAACGTAGACCCGTGAAACACCCACCCGACGGACTGCGCGAAAGGGTACATTACGCTATCTCTTTCAAAGATAACCATATATTATAACACTGGCAACATTTTCTACCTGCATTACCTTTTTAGTCTAATCTTCTTTCATTTTAATTCGAAAACAGAACACCGTTTAAACTTCTTGTTCTCGCTTGATTACGCGAAAAGGTTGATGAAAGATTTAAAATTCAAAAGAATTTGATGAAAGCTCGGAGATAAATCTGAAGCAATAATTAGTGATTCTTTGTTTTGTCAAGGAAGGGAAGCTTGGGACGGGGGCCTGCTTATTACAGACGAGGAAAAAGATGGGACATGGGAAATAAAGCTTATAGTAGGTACCATAGATACAAACATAATGGTGTGTTTAGGAAGCAGGCTAAACGGCATGAAATTGGGATGTTTGGCTCGGATGATTCGTTCACCCTCGAGACCATCAGGTTGGCAGGATAATGTGATTTGTGTAAAGGTTAACGTTACAGCATTTCTGAGGCTTATAATTGGCTAGGCGCCTTACAGAACAGTCATGCGAAGAAATTAATGCCTGACTTTATTGACAAAGATCTCATGTTTTGAGGTTTCTACATAATTCTCTGCTATGTAAATTAGCTAGATATAAAAATATAACTAAACTCTATATACTAATATAATCAAGAGTGCTCGGTTCTATAGTCTTTGAACTGTTCAATGGGTAAGATTTGATGCCGTCAAAGTATTGTTCTACGGCCCTTGAATTGGTAGTCAATGCCCTTGTCGCTGGTCTATTGATTTAGCGTGTGACTCTCCCTTTCAACAGATTTCAATGAGAATTTAGTTCTATTATTGAACTGAAATCAATACTATCGCAACACTATGACAGACTCATGACACACAAGTAAATGTCTTTATCTTTACTCATCTAATTTGACTGGCCACAGACAAAGTAAAACTCGATTAATGGTCACAGATAAAGCAAACGAACCATAGACCAAAATGACATGTTTTCTGTGTTTTCTGCTTACTGGACAAAGGACACAAAGAGAATTGGTTTGCTCGGATCAGGTATAGTAGAGAAATCTAGTTTGTGTGTGGGGCATCTTTTAATTAAACAAATAGAAAACTCATTTCAGTAAACGATTGCCGCTTATAGCCGGCAACAGACTGCCTAATTGCTTATGGTCGGCTTTAAGTAGTTCTAAAACTTTTTCTCGATGGAATCTGTTTCTGGCTCTATGGACGAAATTAAGGTCTCAAGTTTTAATTTGTTTTGTCTTATCTTTGAATCGACATGGCTATTTTCGCAATTTAAGGGAGATTTTATCATTAAAGTAGGTTATTTAAATTCGGGGCAGAGAATTTTATGATTTTTTCCACTAAGTGAAAAGATTTAAACAAGTCCTTATTTGTACCTAAGCTTTCTTAATTTGTTTATAGGCAAAGGTGTTATTGATTGCATAACAAAACCACGCAAAAGAAGATTTGGATGTATGTAAAACTAAATTGGCAGTGAAGTTGTAAAAGCCACAGGCAGATTTTTGGCTTGGTCATTGAGTGCAACACGTGGAAATATATCAATTGAGGTCGTTACTATCGCGGGATGTGTTCCCGAACGTTTGGCTAAAGTGACGCCATTTATTCTGATAATATTTCAGACGCGGCCAAGAAACGACCACTTTGTTCTTTTGGAAATTTGGGTACCAAAGGTTAGGTTTTGGCATTGTATTGATATTTTTTTATGCGTTCAATTGACGCGAATCTTTGGTTAGGTTTGGACAAGGATTTCATTAAATACCTACCTACTAAATTACGAAGGACTTTTCTCTAAAATTCCGAGAAATGGCGTTCTTTAATCATTTGGTGGAACTAAAGACCTTGTTCCCTGCAAAAATGTACTAGTAAAATTCAGCCTTACTTTTAATTTCAAGCAACACTTTTAATACAAACATCATTTTAAAAATGCAACTTCTATAACCAAGAAAACCTCTTATTGAAAGCTGAAGCCTGAAATGTCTCAGACATGTCGATATTACTTACTTTGCTCTGGAACAAATGGAAAGGAGATTTATAGCGAGAACTAGTGCTGTACCACTGCATGTGTCGATCCATCATTTTTGAGCCATTACGGTCGAAGGGAGGGGAAAAAACGGAACGACAGAAATAAAGTTTTGAGCAAAAATAAGTTGTAGTTGTTTCGTTAGGAAATGAGTGGCAATTAGATTTATAGTTTAGTAGTATTGCGCTTTTTATTAGAGTGTATTTAGACGCCATTTTTATGGAGAATAGTTTGTTACAGTGACAATAAAATTCAATTCAGTTCAAAATATGAATTTCACATAGATCTATGTAAAATAGAGTTACGGTAGTAAAGTAACTGAAGTCTTATCAGTATCAGTAGGTAATATTTTGTCCAATATTTTCCTATTTGTTGGTATTTCAACATCTGCCGTTAATTGACCATCTCCCTTATTTTGATTTTATCAAATAAAAGGATACCCTATTGGGGATCATTTGCTGAAAAAATCTAATTAGTCCGTCTGATAGATTACCAAAAATATTGGACACGTATTTTTTCACGTAAACAAAAGATGATGACGATACAGTACGTTGAACACACGCGTGACGTCACTACGTGCTACAAATTTTATCAGAGCCGTGACGTCACCAGCCCCCTCTCTTTAATGCGCTTTATCTTTATAATTTTATTCCGATTTGAATTTAATAATTTAATCGATCACACGGATTAAATAGAATTATGATTTTCATATGTAGTTAAATACCCAATTTCATCATTTCTCTCGTAGTAGCGATAGCCATTTGAATAAGTTATCATGAATTTTTATAGAATAACTGGATGCAACTGTGAACGATGTTGACCATTTTCAGAAATCACTTCAAATAAGCATGAACCTCTAAAATATTTCTATCTACAGGAGCTAAAATGCTGCTAACTCCGTCAGCAGCAAGATTTACCGTGTACTGCTGTAGTCTATCCATCATTTTCATGCCATTACCATCGCGGTTGAGATCGTGGACTCAGTGGCTCGACGCTGTTCCCAGCATTTCAGCGGTGCGCGGCATTTCGCTGACGTGACGTCATTTATCCTGATAATGCTGTATCGGGTTAGTCGGTTAGAAAAGCTGGGCGCGGAATTGTGAATTGCGATTTATGGTAACCTGGTAGGGTTCTTTCTTGTATACTGTTTTTAAATGTATAATGGTTGTTTTTGCAAGTGTTTTCCGTTTAGATGGGATGTGTGTAATATTGATGTGTGTCGCGATCCTTAATTCATTTTTATGACTACTAATGCGGATTTTGCTTCAAAGGCTCTAACCATATTGTTTCTAGTCAAATCCCCTTGCCCTTATTTTTTTTTCTGGATGGGAAATCATCAAATGAATTCTCCCACTCTGGGCGAAGCGGAGTGTAAGACTCTTACTGACTAAAACCCACCCGTGATCCTTCTATTGCCCTTTGCGTTCCAGGGCCGCGGTGACTCTTTCGATCAAATTCCGCAGCCCTAGCAGGCACTGACCCTATGGGGCACTAACCTTATTGTTTCTAGTCAAATCCCCTTGCCCTGAAGTCTGTCTCTTGGTAGAATGACCTATCTGTAATTTTGATTTTATATTTGACATTTACTGTCAAAAATGCATTGTGCATTCCGTAGCTTGGTGGCAAAACTACTATGTCATCGTTTTATTTTAATTTTGTATTTTCTTACCAGACAGCACGTTGTTTTCCAAATCAATACAAATACCTTTTAGACGTCTCTTTTATATCTTCAAAATAGTCCATCAATCCAATTTCATATCAGACAATATAATAAGCGTCCATGAGGCACTTACACTCTTTAGTCAAACTACATTTGGCTGCTCCACAAAAACCACAAAATTAACAGCATTAACAATAAAATAACATTTTGTGTACATCAGTTGATTTATTCTCCGTGTTTTTGTGTTCTCTTTGTGGCCCACAGTTAATTGGTATTGACACAGATTTATGTTTTCTGTTTTGTTAAGCATTTTCGCGAGTGTTGCCCGATTGTGTGGCGCGAGTTCGACAGTTTGTGAAAAGAATGAGTGATTGTATCTTCGTGTTGCTTTTTTTGTGATTTATAAGCAAAACGGTTTATTGGATTTGGGTACAAAAATACTGTTATGATTTAGGCAATGATTCTTACTTGTGTATATGATTCAGATGTTTTATGCGTTGTGTTTTCAAAAGAGCCGGTGCTATACACTTTGTCAGTGTTTTAGTCTTTTGCTAAACTAAAAGCTCGGCTCAAACGTGTCGTATTCTTAGTCCTTAGTAAATAAGATGTTGATCCTCTGATGAAGCTCCGTGCTAAAAAGAGACTTGAACTTTACCTGAAGAGCAAATATTTACCCTTTCCTTTGAAACACTTTGACACCTTAAAAACTCCGGCATTCAAAAAACCCTTTGATGTGACGCCAAAAGAGTGGAGTTACTTAATTATCCTAACAAATAATTATTATTTAAATTTACCCAGGGCTTGGGCTTGCTATTAAAGCAATTCGGTTGGAGAACAGAGTCACATTTTTGCAATATGGCAACTCTGTGGGTAGAGCGGTAGGCACAATATATTGCGATGTCAGTATACGTTTAATGTGAGCCCCATTAGGACGGCTGTATACTCTGAGCCGGGTAAATGATTTTAATTATCATTATTCTCTTTCTTTCTTTTCGTGTTAATTTGGATGTTGAGAGGGAAACGATGTTATGTTGTTTTATCATTTGTTAGTGTAGACAATATGGGTCTGATAGGTCGCTATGCTAAAAATGAAAGTTATTTTATTGTATACTAGCAGAGCCCCGCGGTTTCACCCGCGTAATTCCCGTTCCCGTGCGAATACGGGGATAAAATAGCCTATGTTAATTAGGGTGAATGTAGTTTTCTAATGGTGAAAGAATTTTTGAAATCAGTCCAATAGTTTTTGAGTGTATTCGTTACATACAAAAATACAAATCTTTCCTCTTTATAATATTAGTATAGATATGTTTTATAAATAAACAATATTATATATTATTATATTATATGTTGGACGACTGCTTACTTTTACGTTTGCCTACGTTCTATGAATAAAAGCTTTCCGAGCAATTCCCGTGTCAATTTTGTTCGTTTCTTTCAGTGTTGCCTCTCGATAAGTTGTTCAGTAACATGTCAAAAAACTGGACAAGTCCGAGTATGACTCGTGCATCAAGGGTTCCGTACATGTTGCGGAAATTGTTCGAAAGAGTTACCGCGGCCCTGGAACGCAAAGGGCACAAGAGGAACACGGGTGGGTTTTAGTCAGTAAGAGTCTGACACTCCCTACCGCTCCACTCAGGGCGGGAGGGGTCATTTGATGATTTCCCATAAAAAAAGAAAGGTTCCGTACATACTCGTATGTAGATATAATTCGTCTATTACGGGAATCGTGTTTCGATTTTTTCCGACTTCTCAACTTCAGTAAGCAATGTATACTTAACATCAGAAGTTTATAAACTATGAAAACGCTCTCATTACTCTGATGAAATGATAAGTTCGATTAAAGGACAAACTAAATTTGTAGTTGATAAAAATATTCCCCCATATATTGATGTACGACACGGTCATTGTTTCATCTGCAAATATAAGTTTGCCATTGCAACATAATGGTTTTTTTTCATATGATAAATCTACTAATTATCAAATTTTTGATTTTCTATTAGGTACTTGTGCTGTTAGAACTTACATTATGCCAAATTTGTGTGGTTGGTTGGTTGGAATGGAATGGTTTTGATTTACGTGCGAGTTAGTGCATAAATGGTCGTATACTATTATTGCGTAGACTTAAAAGCTTGATATTTTTAGAGCTCCTAGGTCCAATATTAATTTCAACATGATACTTCCACGAGTTCAAAAAAGTGACAACAGAGTGATCCTATATAGGTTCCGTTTTTCCTTTTGAGGTACGGATCCCTAAAAAAAGTTTAAGGTACCAACTAGTATACCCTTTCTTAATTTCAAGCTGTCCTACCTATTTCATACATAGCAAACTAATGAACAATGTTCCAAATCCTAGTTTAGTAACTGGCAAAGTTTGGAGCCGATCAAATTAATGTGTGGGTTCTAATCTATTATACATGTACATATGTATGTGCCCGAGGTATTGGTTTATTGAAACCTGCTGAATTACGAACTACGGTAAGGACCCCTTAGCGGTTCAGTGTTATGGCTTTAGGGGTTGCGTGATGGATATTTGTAGTATTTAGATATCTTTATAGACTAAGTATTAGTCTATGTTGACTTGTGTGTTGTGTGTATCTCATTTCTTTTTCATTAACTCCCGACGAAAAAAGAGGGCTGTTATAAGTTTGAAGTGTCTGTCTGTCTGTGGCTCCGTAGCTCGCGAACGGATGAAGCGATTTCAATTTAGTCTTTTTGTATTTGTATGAAAGGTGAGTTGCGGGCGAGTGTTCTTACACATGTTTGATGTAAATCGGTTGAGCCGTTTAAAAGTTGTGGGGGGTGAAAGCGGGGAAGAATAACTGAATGAAAAAAATGAAATGAAATGAAAGCGCACTGAAAGAGAATATTGATGATGACTTAATAGATTTCTTATAAGTACCTAGTACCTATAAAAAGTATAAAATAAAAAATCCCCCGACACAAAAACCTAAGTTCCCTTTAAAAAGTATTTTTTTTTAGAATTATTGATATTGATTATTTTTTACTTTTTAAAAGGAACTCAGGTTTTTGTGTCGGGGGCTTTTTTAATTTTTGAAGCCAAAATGCTGAATTTCATGTTTTTTTTTCACGATGGTAGGAAACAATTTTACAGCCTTTTTACTAGAGCTTGCCATTGATTCTTGGGCAGATGATGTTATGTTTACCGCAAATCGGGCAACATAATAACCGTAGATTTGGTTTTTTCTACTAGCTTTCATCGCAACAATTTATTTAATACGTTGGATAACAAAAACAAATATGGTGTTCATTTGTTCAAAGTACAGGGATGAAAAGTTTTGTACTGAAATGGTGGAAAAGTTTATCTTGTACGTTAGCGTTGAAATGAAGATAAGACGTTAGTAATCACAGGTTCCTTTTGAAGTGTATACTTGAACGTATTGTTTGTTTTTGTAGTGTTCTGTAGCTTTGTGTACTATAATCTGAATTAAACGCATTATAAAGTCCCAAAAAGTAAGGTTTTGCAATGGAATATGAACTTCTACTAGTAAAACATAGAGTATGTTGTTCCAAAATAGGATAATTGTTTCTAACTCTGAATGATAATTGTTTTAAACATAGTTTGTAACAACAGCTTCCTTTTGATGTGATAGAGAGAGAGAGTTCCTGGGTGTAGTTCTGGATTATCATGTTCTGTTCTCAAAGCGGTATTGTAACTTTATCTCATACTAGTTCGATAGGAGGCAGCTATTGGCATTGCTGCTTTGAATAGTGGCTTTGAACATTATGCTATCAAAACATCTATGTTTCTGATAGCTTTGTTGAACTTAGTGTTATCTGGTCCTTTGTGTTTACGCATATTCTTTGAATTGGTTCGTTTGGTGGAAGTTACGGTACAGCCAAAAGCGCATAACTGAACACGAACATGTTAAAAACGTTCAAAGAGAAGTTAGACCATAAATATATATTAGACCATAATTCCAATGGAAACGACCGTGAAGCTCTTTGACTTTCCATCCTTCCTTGCGGTCTTGTGTAATAAGTAGGTATGACAGGTTTGCGTCAGTTCTCTTTAGCCATGGCCAAGAAATGGAGATCGCCGTGGACAAGGGACACATTCTTGTTCCTTTTTTTTTGGACGGGAAATCATCAAATGACTTCTCCCGCTCTGGGTGGAGCGGAAGGGAGTGTCAGACTCTTACTGACTAAAACCCACCCGTGATCCTTCTTGTGCCTTTTGCGTTCCAGGGTCGCGGTGACTCTTTCGAACAAATTCCGCAACCCTAGCAGGCAATCACCCTATGGGCCCCGTCTTCGTTGCTGACGGCTCTTTGAGGCTACTCGGGCCTGGTTGCTATCGGACGGCGAGCCACCCATAGCTCGCCATCCGCAGGCCTGCGCCTTGTCCTTGTGCGATCACATCTCGGTGTATACCTACATCGTCTTTGAGAAAATATTCATAAAATATAATGATCTCAGTGATAAAATCTTGACAGTTTGGGACTGACACGCAAACGCGTACGCACTTTAAACATTCGAGAAGTTGCCTCTCTGTTGTAACTATCTACACATGATCTATACTAATATTATAAAGCTGAAGAGTTTGTTTGGATGAATGCGTAAATCTTAGGAACTTCTTTTCGTGTCGGATAGCCCATTTATCGAGGCTATATAACATCACGGTACGATCAACAGGATCGGATCATCAGTGAAAATGTTTGCAAATACAGGGTCATTTTCTATCCTACGTGATGCAGCCGATATTGCGCGGGTCAGTTAGTGCTTAATAAACATGGATCTATTCGTTCCTACCATTGCACCCCAAAAACAAAATCTTAAACAACCTAAACAAAATCGATTGCCAACTCAACCGAACTCAAACCCGAAAAGTTAAATCAGCAAATACGAAAATCGGCTTATGGCCGCACAAAAATTTAAATACAAACAAACAAATAACCTTTCGGCAATCTGAATGAACTCAAAGAGTGGCCGTTGGGGACCGCAGTGAAATCGCGGCTCGTTGAATTGTGTACAACGACGGCTATGTGGAGGTTGTGGAGCCAGCTTGCCAAGTAACAACCACCTAAGGGGGTGTTTGTCACCGTGACCGTGCCACAGTTTAAACAAATATTTCACAGTGTGAACCAAAAGTTGTCTGTGTCGTCTTTGTATATTTTGGTGTTAATTTTTTTAGGCAGTGAGATATAAAACTGAATAATCTTATCTATACTAATATTATAAAGCTGAAGAGTTTGTTTGTTTGAACGCGCTAATCTCAGGAACTACTGGTCCGATTTGAAAAAATCTTTCAGTGTTAGATAGCCCATTTATCGAGGAAGGCTATAGGCTATATATCATCACGCTAAGACTAATAGGAGCGGAGCAGTCATGAAAAATGTGACACAAACGAAGTTGTGCGGACAGCTAGTCTTATAATAAATCTTTGGCAGTCGTTACGGATTGTCAGAAGTCAGAAAATCTGACGCCAGTCTAGCCAAGAAGTACCGTGTTACCCTTTTAATGGGTTATTGGAGGTCTGGTAGGCTGCCGCTCCACGTAAAATACTGGTATTCAGCTGAATCCAGTATGACTGGAAGCCGACCCCAATATAGTTGGGAAAAGGCTAGGCAGATGATGAATTAATGAATAATACATTTTTTTCTAAATATTAGATTGTCGACGATGGTGCATACTTGTCTAGAAGTAGCACCTCTAGTATTGTAGACTGATAGTCATTTCTTTTGAGTACGTTTCTACGATATTTGATCGAATCAGCAAATGCTCGTTTGAAAAGCTCAGTAATTGCCGCTTTATTGCAGTTTCCTTTGCAATCATAAACACTATTGTCCTAATGAATTAACTTTATGATTCGATCAATTATCGTAGTCTTTGTGTTTTTTGTTAGATGCCAAGACTAAATAGGTTATTTGAATCTATTGTCGAGCATAAAAGAACATTTGAATCAAATCAACACGAAAAGATTAGGAAGACGGCCTCTTGGGCTCTATACAAAGTGAAATTTTACTAGCGATAAAATAAACGATTCTTAAAAGTGCAATATGTTCGACATGCGTTACCAAATGTCACTTGCCAATCAACATTTTGGACTTTTGTCGTTATCGCTGATATAATGTCACATTATCTAGAGCTTTTGGGATTGATAACCTAAAGAGGATTAGTTCTAGCTCTCACTCTAATTCTGGCACTCTTTACTCGCACCAAGTGCGATTGCGAGTGGTTTTGGTAGCGGCGTATCGCTACCAAAACCAGGCGTGTAGCCAAAATGTTCGATGAATATTCGATAGTTTTAATTCACGGCCATCCCACTTTTTCGAAAATTAAAAATAAATAAAATAGCTAAAAGGGTTCGTTTATCAAACCGCCTCGCTTTCACAAAACGAGTTTATAGAATAACCTGAAAATTTGATTTTGTTTCTAAAAAAATGGTGAAAGCATCACAAATAAAAACGCTCGAATAAATTATGAACAGTGAAGCGTAGGAATCAATTAATGAATATAAAACAGAGGAAAGTTGCGGAATTATTTTCCGCTTCATTCTTTTTTACGATGTTTACGCGAACAAGCTTTAACCTTGTTTCGATATAAAACTATATTCTAGCATAGACACGCCAATTAGTCGATTTAGTTTTTAAAATTCACATTCCACGATACAAGTTTTCGGCAACGAACCAGAGGCCTTTGGCGGAGTCCGAGGTTTTGTGGTGTGAGAATTTCAATTAGCGCGGATTCACTTTTCACCGAGATTCGCGCCAAATACGGGTTTTGCCACATTTCGCAATTAAGCTTGGTTTTCAATACGACAAGTTTGTCCTGCTGGTATGGAATGGACGGGCAGTTTTTACATAAATAGGTCACTTGAAGTGTTTAAATAATTTTGTGTGCCTATAAAATCGTTCGAAAAAATTTAAAAACATTGTTTCAATTTCAGCCTCGATCTCTTATATTAAAAATTAAGTCCTTATGCAAACCTCGCTTGGAGCCACAAAAATATTCCATGCTCCTTTAGCGTTCCGTGTTCAAGTTGTGGATTATTCATGAGTTGTATTCTTCTAGCCAGAGCGAAGCGCCCGCATAAGGTTCAGAGCTAATAATGCTCACGTCAGTTTGCAGCCATTACCCATAAAAGTTTCCTCTCATGTGGAAATGCCTCGCCGACTGCTGCCGACAACCGAATTGTTGGCTTTGGGTGGTTGTAATTACGGCCGTTCTGTTCGACAATTGTTTCGAGGAACATACCAGTGACCGTGGTCTTGTTTCAAATGTCGGTTGTTGTTTAAATTTTAATTGATATTTACGGTAAATTAAGACTCTTGTTTAAGTAATGTGCTGTAATTAATTTGTGGGGAACGTTTTAATTTCGCTCTTTGTTCGAGTGGCTTAGTTGCGGACGTGACGTTTCTGCTTTATAAATTGACGTTTCGCTTGGCTGTGTTTCGGTGAATTTGAAAAAGGAACTTTATTTATAGACGTTTATTTGTTTTTAAGTAGCAATTCGACAAAATAGAAACTATAAAAATGTAATGCATAAGAGATAATATTTTTATATCTAATTTAATTTTGAATTGGAATTGGAATACAATGTAGTCTTGCTACGACATAACCTTAAACATCTAGAACCCTTCAGTGCCCAGTTGTAGTATTCACGCTCCAAAATCTCGTTAAAACCGCACTACAACAACAAATCTACAATGCAAAACAGAATATGCGGCGCAATACAAGGCTATCCTTGCGACTTGGCGGGCCAGACAGGCTTCAAATAAAGACGTCATTGCATTTCCGTCTTTTTTTTATTCTTTTTTTAGGGGCTTTTAGAACACTTAACGTATGCCAGTCCCATCGTAACCTAATACAAGATATAAATCAAACTGATCAATGTACCAGAGGCCGTACTACGAAGTGCTAATACTATCATGATTCAGTGTGAGGGAAAGGGATAGTGCTATTCGTTTTGTGTAACTCCGTCTCTCTCTGACACAGGAATCATGATGGATTTAAGACGTCATGGTAGGGCTGCAGGGCCATAAAGTCGAACAACTTTCTCGCATCTTCAGAGCTCGGCTTATTTAATATTTGGTGGAATGTTCCTACATATATCGTTCTTGTTCAACTTTAAATCTCTGGACAGCTTAATCCTATCTACCTCATAGTGAACACATTCCATTAACAAGTGATGCATGCCCTCTAGAACTCCACACACCTCATAATTGACCATGTTGAGAGTGTTTAACCTGATAAAAATACCCAATGAAAAAAAAGCCATATCCTATGTCTGAAGGTCAATGTAGTAGGTACATACTTAAAAAGCGTTCAATGTCAAGACGTATTCTCATCTCAGCGGCAAAATAAAATAAGAGGCTTTTTGACAGTTTGCGATCGTAATACTAATTTGAACGCTCCTCTAAAAATACTAGAATTTCCCCTTTGCTTATTATTGATGACGGGCCTGTTGGTCTAGTGGTTAGTGGCCCTGACTGCTAAGCCGGAGGTCGTGGGTTCGATTCCCACCCAGGACAAACTTTGTGTGATGAGCATGATTGTTTGTTCTGTGTCTGGTTGTGATTTATCTATAATATGTATGTATTTATAAATTATATAAGTATGTATATCAGTTGTCTGGTTACCATAACACAAGCTCTGCTTAGCTTGGGATCAGATAGCCGTGTGTGAGTTGTCCCAAGATATTTATTTATTTATTTGTCCCAAGATATTTATTTATTATTAACTCATATGTAATCCATAAGTAGTGACGTTCCTACTTTTGTCTTGATTCTTTTTTTGAAAACCCATCTTTGACTGTTGTCAAGTGATTTCATTGGCATTTGTTTATTTTGTGACAGCCAATCAAAATACCTAGATTAGCGATATGATATGGCTTTTAGAATAAAGCAAACATAGATATGTACGTGTTCCATAATGTTGATTAGAATCTTTCCTACGTTCCTATTATCATAATATACAATATTATAAACGTGAGTTTTTTTTCTTGTTCTGTTTCCACGCTTCTATGCTCAATCGATCATTGATTGACACACGGATGGTTTATAACAAACAGTTGGAAGGGGTTTTTATAAGGATGGGGAAGTATCCAATAATGTAACGGTACTTTCTACTCTGAAAAATAAAACAAACACAGTCGGTAAGTTTCCAATACGTAGAAAACTTTTCAAATTATTTTGAGGGTTTAGTCAAAAGAAAACATCGTGCATACTTTAGTTCTTTTTTTAATTTCTAAGTGTGTAGTGTTGTAAGTACTGTAAGCTTTCTAAAAGGAATTCTGTTTTAAACGGATTATATACAACCTCTTACAAATAAACAGTTAAACCCCTTTATAAAATTAACTAGCTGCTGCCCGCGACTTCGTCCCCGTGGAATCCCCGATTTTAAAACATTCTTTATCGCTGCTCCGCTCCTATTGGCTTAAGCGTGATGATATATAGCCTAAAGCCTTCCCCGATAAATGGTCTATTCAACCCAAAAAGAATATTTCAATTCGAACCAGTTGTTCCTGAGATTAGCGCGTTCAAACAAACAATCAAACAAACAAACTCTTCAGCTTTATAATATTAGTATAGATTATAAAAGAAACCTTAATGTCGAACTGCTACATTTATTCTTCAAACAAAAAAGAATCCCTAACAACTTCAGTATCTTCTTAATTTCTTAACATAAGTAGATTGTCTACTCGGAAATTGTTCATTAACGACTTCATAATTATTTAAGCACTAACAAATGCATACTAACATCTTGTCTTCAGTTAAACAACTAAACAGTACTTTGCTTCCGCTTGGAGATTTGTTCAGCGCTCAGTCGCCGCTGTGGAGACAAATTCCTTGCTTATCTGTGGATCTTGTAGCAACGAGTAATTGTGTTGCTACCACTTCACTAACGGCTGTGGTTCTGTACATGCTTTCTGAAACTAGACAGCTGCTAGAAACCGTTGAAAATTGCTGCTGCTGATAAATATCGGCAGTTATACTGCCGATATTTATCAGCAGCAGCAGCAAATTTAAAATGTCGTAAGTACAATGCGCTGTTGGATTTTCAACTGACGGCACTGAACGGAGTGTTGAAAATCCAAAAGTAAACTGTCTGTGTTTTATATCAGTGGCACCAAATGGATAGTCGATACTTTGCAAATCCTAAGTCTTTATTAATTCTTCTTGATTTTGCCCGCGGATTCGTCCGCGACAGAATAAAAAATTATCCCACGAGAACATACTCCCCGGATTAAAAGTAACCTATGTCCTTTGGCAGGACGTGGTGTGCCAAGGTTCATCCAAGTCCTGTTTCAGCCATTCACGCATGAAGAGTAAACAAACAGTCAGACCAAGTTACTTTAGCATTTATTATTCTAGTATGGATGGATTAAATTAATCACAACTAATTATTATTTGAGGGCTCTTTTTAATATTGCCTAAAAATATTGACATTACCTTGAAACACATTTTTATCTAGGTTCTGAATGAGCTTTTAATTTCCAGCAATTTATTTTTAGAAATCGTTCTCTCAAAGTACATGTATCTCAATGTCATTCAATAAAATTCTGAATCCTAAGTACCTACTACGTTTTTATAAAACCGAAAATCATGTTCTAAGTTTGAATTTACGTGTTTAGGAAGCTTTTCTAAAACTCTACATTCTGGTTGCCGTTGTTAATAATATCTGCCTCCAAATTTAGAAGTTTGGTCATGCAGATGAAGCCGCCCACGCTTGGCTGTCACGTTCGCTCGAAAAAATAGCCAAATATATACCCTGAACGATGTAAGGTGGATAATGTGGAAGGGACAATAGATGTGGGCTTGTTATATTGTGGACTAGCGGCGCTATACGGTTTCACTCGCGTAGTTCCCGTTCCCGTGGGAATACGGGAATGAAATATAGCCTACAATACTTGCTGATAATGTAGCTTTCAATTGGTGAAAAAGTTGTTAAAATCCGTCGAATAGATTAAAACTTCCTCATGAATCACTCCATCCATTGATGTAAACCGTGTATGAAAATCGGTTCCGTAGTTTTTGAGTATATCGCGTGCATAAAGACAGTCGTGGGGAGACTGGCTTATAATTTGCAGTGACATCCTTTGTGTTAGTGTGATGCTCATATAAGCTATATTCCTGTACAGTATAGTCAAAATCTTTGTAATAGCATAATCAGCCTTTTAATGTTCCCACTGCTGGGACTCATGCCTCCTCTCTAGAAGAGGGAATGGGCCGTAATCCACCACACGGGCCCAGTTGGTGAATGTCACTTGTCTTCGAAATTTAGGTTCTAGAACATGCCGGTTTTCTGACGATGTTTTCCTTCACCGTTTTGAGAGCAGTGGTGATGAAATTAATCATACACAGTAATGCGTCTGGCTTTGAACCCGCGACCTACAATTCGTAAGTCGGGGCCGTTACCACTCGGTCACCACTGCTCCTCCCTATGCTGAGTTTATTTTTACTACGTTATTTTGTTTAATCCAACATAATTATTTGAATACGTTCAACAACAAATTAAGAAGAATTAAAAATCCTCCACAAACGAAATACCAAATAAAAAAAACTCGGGGTTTGAACGACTTACAAATCGTAAAGTCGAGGCCGTTACCACTTGGCTACCACTGCTGCTCACTTACCTATACAATATAAAAAATATAATATAAAAGTCCTAAATCATAAGTTACGACTGGAAGTGCGATAAACCGTTGCGCAAAATCTTATTAGGCTCGCGATCGCTCGCGTATCGCCGATGTATTAGATCTTTATGATAATGGCCTCGTTTCACTAGAGTTAAATAGAATATTGCTTAACATAAATCACGGGTAATCTATTACGAACAGATACAGTCTATACATAAGTTTTATTCGTGTTTTCGATTTGCAGAACATGTTTTTTTTTTTCGAGAAAGACGTTATGTACATGTTTTTTGGTGAATAGTAAACGAACTTAAGTAAAAAATCTCGAGTTAAGTAAGCAAAATTAAAAAATAATAATAATAGAATACAAAAAAAAATATAATGTAGTAAAAAAACAATAAAACAACAACAACGGGGTTTTTATTGGATGCTTTGCCCTTTTACATGGGACAAAGTCTACACACCTCTGCATTACCCTTTGGCGTATACAGTCGTGATGTTGTGTCTGTATTTCTAAGGAGTTCCTCCAAGTATCTGCTGATTAACATACCTGCTGAGGCTCTACCACATTCCTGTAACACCAGATGGCTAATTCGTACTTAAAGAACATTCGAATTGAAGTTACAAGCGACAGTCAAAGACATGGCTATCGACATGGCCAATTCTACTAATTTTTAAGCAACTTCCGCATTCGACCTGAGTCCCAATCTGTCAAAAAAGACTCAATTTCTATACATTTTTGATAGATTTCGAAAGAAATGCGAAAACGAATGTTTCTTAAAAAAATTTAGAACTGTTCAAAATGTGGGAAAGTTAGATGTCTTCTTGACAGTTTGCGACTGCAACGCGCATTAAAAATACGATTATAGTTACCGCTCCGATCTTTGTAAGGATTTTTAACATTTTGAAACTGCAACTAGTCCACACTCAAGCAATTCCCAAGAAACACTACTGAGGTCTGTAGACAAATACAAATGGCAACACTAATTTCCGCACTGTTTGCACTGAGAATAACTCGAGACACTCGCAATAAATGTCAGACACACAGACACAGAACATTAGTGTAGTTATATTATTATGCTAATGGAAATGTGCGAATTTCACAATGAGCTCCAAACCTGGTGTTACCTAAAGCCTGCTCAGCCTTTTAATGTTCCCACTGCTGGGACATAGGCTTTCTCTCTAATAGAGGAAATGGGCCGTAATCCACCACGCGGGCCCAGTGCGGGTTGGTTGGTGGGAATCCACTTGAAATGCTCCCTTATTTTTATTTTTGTATTTCCCTATTTGATACCAAAGCAACGCTTGACTTGACTATCTTAACATACCGAGAATCTTCCATGCCTCGGAAAGCACACGAAGCTGAGCCTATGGGGCCCCGTCATCTTTGCTGACATCTCTTTGAGGTGCTCATGGAACACGACGCGCCGTCGACCCGGACCTGGTTGTTATCGGAAGGTGAGCCACCCATAGTTCGCCATCCGCAGGCCCGCGTCTACGGTGGCCGGGAATTGCCAACGCCCGGGGCGTCTTCTTCTGTTGCGGCGGCTGGGGAAACAAGTTTCTTTCTTCCTCGCGCGGTCTGCCTCCTCCTTCGCTAGCATTACTGTTTCGTAGAAGGAGGTGACCGCTTCAAATTATTGGCTCTGGGTGTCATTTTTAGATCTTTGACGGTCATAGAATACTTTATGGCTAGCTCAAGTGTAGTTGACTGCACTACTATTGGGTCCATACACATACTCGGATATTTATTATTCTCATTGTAAGTATATTAGGTACATTTATCTATCTATCCACTTCACTAGTGGACTCACCACTACCTTTAATAGTATGACTTCGCGAATACCAGCTTTAAAAAGCAAAGAAATACAAGGTAAAGCAGAAAGCTTGTACCTATGAATATTTCAGAGGTTCTCTGTACTTTTGAAAAGGTCCGTATTAAGGCCACTAGCAATTTATTTACTTTTGTATAGAAAAAAAGGTATCTCGTTGCGATTTCGGTACAATCTTCTTATGACCCTTATCTTGTGTGTATGAAATGGTATTTCGTATTTTCTTATGTACTTGTGTTAGTATCGTTTTGTAACGTTTTGACCTTCAGTTGTAAATTACTTATAGCAATAACGTAAGTGGTTTCGCTCGTTTTCTTACACTTTTTTTTAAGGCTTTGTCAGTTTTTTCGTTGTTTATTGGAATAAGTGTGTATTGCGTATGGTGGCTGCATATTATTGTACATCATATTACATATAATCCAAAATATAGAAGTCACAAAGACTTTATCTTCGCGCCCCTTCTTCGTTATATACCTAGATAGATGTTGTGGCACATTTATTGGGTCATCTAACCATGAATACTTCGAACAACGCAGTCACAGTCAACGAGATTAAAACCACACAGTTCATTAGCTATACTCACAGATCACATCTGATTATATCAATGGAAAGGCATTAATACCCGATAAGGCGTGTTGTCTCTAATTAGGCCCCCTTTCAATGGACGGCGGCGTATAAAGACGAACGAATCGGCGGCGCCTTCTATAGAAGAACTTTAATGAAAGAAGGTTTTCATGTCTGGCTGTATTTACTCCGGCAGTGTTATTCTGTAAACATCGTTTTGAAATTCGAACTGCGGCGAGGGTAAATCCGGAATTTAAAAAAAAGAATTCGTTTTCGAATTGTGTGCCGCTACTTGTGTGAGGTTCGAAGTATAAGAGAAAATGAGTACCTAATTTTCTGTTATCGTGGCGTATTCCAAAGAAACTCGGTATTTTTGGGATAAAGTCGATACTCACCGGTAGATACTTTATAAGCGTCATGTTCGTGAACGGGCGCCGTCGGTTGAGACTGGTCACCTCTTAACTACCACTGACTTGTTTTAATCTTTATATTTTGAATTGTTTTATAGTTTCCTGTTTTTTCTTTGCATTGTCGTCACATATAGAAGAAAGAAAGTTATGTAATATAGAACATGATTTAAAAGAGTGTCCGTGGAGTTTCTTCCACGTTCTTTTCCATAGAGATCTACGCTTTGGAACGTACAGATATTTTCACCATTTTCGACTTGACAATTCAAAAGTGCCTGTAAAGTGTTTAATTGAAATAAATGCTTTAGGTTTGAGTTTAATACTGAAATAATCGGATCAGCACTTCTACCTATAGCAAAGATATGAAAAATTTCATAGTTCTAGTTTTCATTGCTAGTGAAAATCCTTAATTAGATTTATCAAAGACCAGAGTTCCAATAGCTGCTATTGCTATTATTTCCATCCAATTACATAATTAGCCAGCTAATTGTAACGATAGTGGTTTCACGACAATTAGTGCAAAGGGTGTAAATTGACCTCAAGATTATGTCACCCGACGCTGTTAGGGTCATTAAGCAATAAGGATGTAGCTTTGTAAAATGCAATAAGGATGTAGCTTTGTAAAATGCGAGCTCAATAAAAGGAAGAGGTTCTATGTTCGACTGTATGTTTTTTTTATTTATTTTTTAAAACACCGACTTTCGAAATTCAAATTATTTGATACTGTGTAGTGTTTTTTTTGAAGTGAAAACTTCTTTAGCATCGTTGTGATTTGAAAGTTTATGAAACGAAAAAGCGACAGTAAAAAGAGACAGACACCAAAATTCACGTGTCTGTCTCTTTTTACTGTCGCTTCGTCTCATTATCTTGAAGCCAACATTTTTGAAGGTTTCACTTCTACCACGTCTGAATTGCACACATGTATTTTTTGTTAGAATGTCGGTGGTATATTTTGTAAAAATGTTTTTAGTCTATTGGTTTTCAGTCTGGGAGTTTTTAGTGGCAGTCGGCTTCGCCCTTGTGCCCGGTCGATGACCTAAACATAATATGCGACATGGCACTTTTTCTGCCTATTCTCTCAGGGAATTCAAGCTCAATGTTATGTTATCAATAGAGAATATATTACAATTCTATTGTAAGCAAATCCACTAAATCTTCTTAATATTTTGGTGTCTTTTAATACTCAAATGATCAAAACAAAAAATATCCATATATAGACCAATCATGAAAAATAAAATAAAAATCAAGATATCCAACTGATACATACAAATACAAATAAATTTTCTTTTCAAAAACAAAAGAAACATAAAAGGAAAATTGAAGCTTAACCCGTAAACAATCATTATCGAGACTCGATCAATCAAAGATAATGGTGATCGGTAAAAAAAAACATATACATATCATTTGTTTATTAGCATTCTCCTTACATCTCGTACGGGATATATTCTCGTGTTTGTTGTGATAAATATCTGTTATATTTTTATTGGAAAACAGAAATGGTTTTTCTCTACTCTAATAATAATATTGGAGTAGAGAAAAACCATTTCTTTATAAAAAGAGGAAAGATTTGATTGTTTTTTTTGTTTGTTTATTTGCATTCAATAGGTTCCTAAACTACTTGAACGATTTGAATGATTCTTTCACTGTTGGCAAGCTATACTATCCCCGGGTGATATAGGCTCATATTCCCACGGGAACGGGAACTACGCGGGTGAAACTGCGAGGCTCTGCTAGTGTGAAATAAACAAGCCTTGTTTACTGGCGAGTTTTTTTGTAAAGTTTGGAGTAGACATAGTACTGGAATTGGAATGGACTGTTCAATTGTTTTATAATAATATAATCATACAATATAATAAACCAGCAGCGCGCCGCGATTTCACCCGCATAAGTTTCGATCCCGTGGGAATATCGGAGTAAAATTATCTTATATGTTAATCCTGGTTATAAAACATCTGTGTGCCAAATTCCATCCAAATCCGTTCAGAAGTTTTTGCGTGAAAGAGTAACAAACATCCATCCATACTTACAAACTTTCGCGTTTATAATATTAAGTAGGATAAATAAGAATAAAATAAATAATTCCACTTCAAAAAATGGGGCAAATTCAAAAAAATAAACAAAGTTACGAGGGACACAGGAGCGTATACAAGCTATTTTTTGTAACATAAGGAAACAAAATGTATCGAAATAATCAATTTCATATTAGATTACTGACTGGTCGATGTGGCAATTTCGGAACTCTAACAGCTAAAATGAAAATAAAATTGAAATACAATAAAAAACAAAGTATTAAATTAGTAAAATTCTATAGTTGTCGTGTTAGATAGATATGTACCTACAAAAGTAACATAGTTTTCATAGTGTAGATGTTGATCTAATAAGGGACTAAGTTTTTTTACTTAAAGATAAACTACCTATGTCGTTTAGTCGGGGCTCTCACGGACCAATGTCCAAACCACCCAACACCACTATCCACCACCAAACCCACCACACCAAACCACCAAACACCAATCCACCACCAAATTTATTTTCTTTCTTTCTTCTTTCTTTAAATGCCTGCCATGGTTGGGAAATTTATTCGAAAGAGTCACCGCGGCCCTGGAACGCGGTGGGTATTAGTACGAACACGGTTTGGTTTTAGTTTGTAAGAGTCTGACACTAATTCCCGCTCCACTCAGAGCGGAAGAAATTATTTGGTGATTTTCCACCATTAAAAAAACCTGTCTTTAAACCAAAACAAAATCTGGATAGAAGCCAAAGGGAGACAATATTTTATTAATTTTTAGACAGCAATAAAAACATTTTAAAACCTGAACTTTTCAACAATTTATCTATGGGTCAAAGACTTTTATTATCCCTCCTACTGTGACTTGCTTTGCACATATATTATGAACTCAGGACAAAATATAAACGTTTATGAAACATTTTCCGCCATTACTTTTAGTGCATTGTCAACCCGAAAACGGATTTGAAAACAACTTTTTGAATGGCGCCGTATGACATTAAAAATAGATATTGTGGAAACTTTTTGGCAGGCGTGTGTTACGTTTCCTTTTTGAAATTAGTTTTATTTTGTGATCATTTTTTTGCACTATTTCTTCAAAGCCACCATGAAAAGGCTAAACTTATGGGACTAGCATACTTATATGAGGGACTTTAAGTAACTTTTAAGGTTAGCGTTGGATAAAAAACTTCTTTTTTTACTAGTGATGGGATCTCAACTAATGATAAGCGATGATGTGGTCGAAGATGGAGCATGCTTTTCTGGAAGTAACCTATTCACTCTTGACTTAAGGACTGAAGTAAGTCGCCGTATATTAATTGCAAAATGCTTATGATTTCAGGATGGTGAAATTTTCAGACTATCAAATTATGATGCGTAAAAAAGTGTTCCAATTTATCGAAAGTTTACAACCTCTCTACATATTTTATAATCTTACAAAGTTTGCTTTTTCCGGTGACTTACATATAATAACATTGTAACAGGTCGATTTCTGTACATTGAAGATATTGACAAAAAATATATGGGGTACCTTTGTTAGAGCACCAAAAGACGAAACAACAGTTTTTAGATTTTTTTTTGTGTTTGTACTCGCATAACGCAAAAACTACTGCATGTATTTGAACACAGTTTTCACCGCTCTACTGAAAGATGCCTAACTTATAATATAAACTACTATTTACCGTTTAGAAATACTAGATTCTAAGTACCACGCGTACAAAGTTGAGGCCAAAAACGATACTACAATATAATTTCTCGAATCCTAAGAGAAGCATGACCTGTTTCTCTTAATACCAATCCAGTTACAAACTCAATATAAACGTAGCTAAGTTCTATGTGCGCAGATTATTATGATTAGTTCACTTAATGTGTCCTCATTTGCAAACTGTGAACTAGCAGCGGTTGACTTCGCCTTGGGCTGCGAGATTGAAGTTATAAGCGCGGTTCAGTGATATGCGTTAGGCTTAATATGTTTTAGGAAAGTAGCTGGGACGGTGACGAAGATTGAATGAGACTTGATAAAGTTTTGGAGGTGCTTATATGGTTGAGAGCAGTGGTAGCCGAGTGGTAACGGCCCCAACTTACGTATTGTAGGTCGCGGGTTCAACCCCAGCCAAGGCGGCATTACTTTGTGTAATTTCTTTCATCACCACTGCTCTCAAAACGGTGAAGAAAAACATCGTGAGGAAACCGGCATGTCCTAGAATCAAAAATTTGAAGACATGTGACATTCACCAACCCGCAATGGGTCCGCGTGGTGGATTACGGCCCCTTTCCTCACAGAGAGGAGGCCTGTGTCCCAGCAGTGGGAACGTTAAAAGGCTGATTATGCTTTAGGGTTGATAAGGCTTTTGGAAGTTATTGGGTACATTGTTTTGTGGTTGTAGGTTTTCAAGCGTGGTGTTGTGAATGATTGCATGTTATCGAATTCACAGAGAAGTTGACAATTCATATTAGAATAGAATACTCTTTATTATGTACACCATACAAGTTACAGAGTTACTTTTGACTTTTTAAAATATAGATGAAGAAAACGTTGCATAGGGTAACACAATGGGCGGCCTTATCGCTAAAAGCGATCTTTTGAAGACAAAGTTTTAGATGGATTTTAAAAAGAAAAGGAAATACAGTACTGTTCGTAAGTTTAGGTGTACTAATTATATATATAATAAATACATAATAGATAGATATAAACAATAATAATTATGAAACAAAATGCATAGAACCGAAATAAAAACGATTAAACAACGAGGTAGTGATTTTTGAAAATAAAGACATTCGGATCTTTTCTATTTCAAAGTATCGTACGACGTAACCTTGTAAAAGCGCACAGTTCGGTACAAATCTATACGTGTAATAAAATTGTAACAGGCTGATGAATATAAAAATAAATAAAAAAATGGGTGACTTTATTAGACCAACAGAAGCCAAAACAAAAGTTTTTAGAATTTTCCATCTGGCTCTATGTCTTTCTGTCTGTATTTTTGTACTCTCATCACGCAAAAAACTACTGCATGGATTTGAACGCAGTTTTCACCGCTCTACTGCTAGATACCAAACTTAGAATACAGGCTACATTTTACCACAGGAATAGATCCTTTTTCGTTCTTTTCAGAGATAACTCAAAGCTTCTCTGTATTATAATTATGATGCAGACGACATTGCGCGGCTCATTTAGTCTTTCCTAAGAATGTTAGACTTCCAAAATCTATAAATATAAAAGCATTTAATACCACTCACTGGTTAATCACGAAATCACGAAATCTCAGAAACTTTAACAACTATAAACTTAAAACTTTTACGATACCCTACCCAAAAGAAGGTAAAATGTGGAAATTGTTTGAACTAAATCTGCGTAGACGAAGTCGCAGTCGCAGGTCGAAGTGGTAGTTGAATAGTTATATAGTTTTGAAAACACATATATATATGTATGGTCTACCTCTAGCTATATCATATTAAAGTAATACTTATTTTATCAAAATATTGCAGAGAGAACTTAAGCATCCTGTACCTGTCAATCAAAACCATCAATGAGGGTTTTCAGAAAAAAATACGCAACCAGTTGGTGCCACATATACGAGAGGTTCTCTTCTTTGAAAAAGTGACTTTGAGTTAAACTTGACGTAGATGTCAATTTAACAAATGTCAGAAGACATTACCGTTTTGACAGGTGTCTGGACCTAGCGCCTCAGTGCTGCCACCTGGTGCTCGTCATTTGAGAAAACACTCATTGGAATGACAGCTCAATTCAAACTCAGTTCACCAGAGATTACAGGTGTGTTATAAATGAATCAACGAGCAGTTTCCATTTAGATGATAATCCATAAACGTTATTCGCCTGATCAATTTTTAAAAGTCTTTTCATTACCCGAGATTAATATCTAAGCACAAACTACACATATCGTGTTTTCACTAAGTTTTCATTAGCAAAGTATGTTGGGCTCGCTCCCCGAGGAGCATAAAGCATGATTGCAATGCATAAGTTATAATAGCCTGCCCTTCTCCTTTGAGCATTGCTGTTCCCCTTAGCTGGGGTTTTGTTGTAAGTTTTTCGCTGTGCAATACTGTGCATATCTTTATCCTGTGTCTGGCACAAGGTTGCCTTAACTTTAAATGGGTTTTTCTTCAATAATACAGTGGGTGACTTAATAAATATATTGGTTCCGTCAGTTAGATTACCAAGAAATATTGGACAGGTATTTTTTACTATGTCACAAAGACTGTAAATTAAGACGATATAGTGCGTACGTTTGTCAATTCTTATTGATGGTTTAATTGCAAAAATGTGTTTTTCGATACCACGATCTAGCTGACGGATTAATTGGAATCATATTTTATCCAGAAAGCATCTGAGTTAATTTTTTTAGACAGTAATTTGACAGTCATGACGTGGTGCTGTGAATTAAATTCAAAGAAGATTCAATCAGTTTTTTAAATAAAAGCCCAAAAACTTTTCTTTACATTAGAAAATCTAAGCATTCCACGATATAAATACTCTTAGAATCTTAAATCGACGAACCTTTTGTTCACGATTTGACAAACCGTTGTTAAGTAGTAGGTATATTATATCTTTTCATGAAAAATGGTAACAGTTGCCGTGCCGTTCTTTTGTTTATTTTCAACGCTCTTTCATACCTTTTTAGGAACATCGGAAAGAAAAAAACACATCATTGTTTCGTAGAGATTGTGTCGAGGTTCGGAGCGATTTCGATGATTCTTCTGAGAAAGTTTTCCTTTTCCTTCAGTGAGTTGCTTGGTAGAATGATGAGCGAGATTTCTTCCCTTTTTGCCGTATATTTTTTTTTTGTTGTCGCACGGAAAGGTGGCTTCGCAGTAGATTGTTTTTTGCTCGTTTGTAGTTCCGTTTTGGAGATTGATTGAGATTTTGATGTAATAAAAAGAGATTCGATTTTTTATTGGATAGTTTAATTGTGCCATTATCTTTTGTTTGGAACGTTATTATTTTTTAGTGGTTTGCTTAAAAAAACAATTTAAAAATATTTGTCAAACGAAAAATCGTTTCCTTCAACTGTTTTACCTCAAACGTTTTCCTTTCTAAATAACGTCCCTAATTTGCTACACAACGACAAAAAGCATAAAATATCACTAAGTCCAGACATATTTATATCCGACTGTACTCCACATTCTCATATATTTCGCGTATAAACAATAACAATGACAAAATTTCATAATAAGTTAGCCCACGACACAGGTAAACGTGTTGGCTTACTGAAAGGCCAGCTCTGAAATTAATTTAGGGGAGAATTACAGGCCCGTTCATAAACGTACAGGAGAGGGGAGAAATTAGGTTAATATGTCGTTTAGCTATTTTATATTAAGAGGCGAACTAAGTTTTTGAATTTATGGCTTTTATGGGCAATAAAGGACGATACAGAACTGTAATCAGAGGGTAAAATAAGATCTTGGCTTGTCGTCCGATAGCACCCAGGCCCGGGTGCAAAGAGCTGTCAGCAAAGACGACCCCCCATAGGGTCAGTGCCTGCTAGGGTTGCGGAATTTTTTCGAAAGAGTCACCGCAGCCCTGGAACGCAAAGGGCACTAGAAGGATCACGGGTGGGTTTGAGTCAGTAAGAGTCTCACACTTCCTTCTGCTTCGCCCAGAGCGGGAGAAGTCATTTGATGATTTCCCATCCAGAAAAAAAAGGGTAAAATAAGACCTCATAAAAGTAAATCAATTGAGAATGAAGACATTGGTACATATAATGCGTACGCGTAGTATGTGTGTGTATAGTGTAGTGATTTTTAACCGATTTCAATAAAGGAGGGGTTATCAATTCGTATGTTTATACATATATATTTGTAAAACCAGGTGCCTCGCCCCTAGTCTTACTTATTAATCTAATGAATAAAAAACGGATTTCGATTTGACTTCGTACTTATTTACGGCATCAGCTTTATAAGAGCGCTACTACATGACTTTTCGTATAAAACAAAGCATATTTTTAAATCCTCTTTATTCTTTATTCCACACCAGTCTAGCCAAGGTGTATGTATCGTATGTAAAATAGTATCGGGTGTAAGTCGTTTAATGTAAAACACTGAATACTAAATATATTTATTTGCATCCCACAATGTGTATTGTTATTTTATATAGACCTACCACCCAAGGTAGGTCTATATAAAATAACAATACCACATACATTGATTACAGTTGTCGTTTAGAAGTTATGGTAGATTAAAGAAACTCACAAACATTCACACATATGTACCCTGAAAACAACACTCCCACTCATTTTTTGGGCAGTCGTGTAAAAATAGCATAAGTCGCGTTGATGTATAGTAAGAGCATTATGAAGACCGACCGGAGATTATTCAAAAAAACAAAATACGGTACAACCCTAGAGCGTTGTAGCATGCAGATTTTGACCTCTTCCGAAAATAACATAAAGAAGGTCGAGATAAAAATGTTATATCAAGATAATGTGTTTTATGTTACATACGGTATTGTTCTTGTAAAGATATTGAATATTTTGAAATGGACGTCGTATCGGGATCGCGTATCCATTTTCAACTATAAACCCTTTCTAGCAATTTTATGAGTCACTGGGGCTGATAACTTTGCTACACGTTGTTTATATCGAACTATGGATTCTTTGACTTTTTAAGATTATAAAACACGAGTAGAAAATACTGAATTCTGAACCTATTTAGAGTTTTTGACATGAGAAAGTTACAGTAGGCGGTTGCTAACAAAAAACATAACATAAATATTAACGTGCTCGATTTAATTAAGAAATAAGCCAATAGAGAAGTGTTGAAGTGGACACAAAAGAAAACGTCAAGTTTTTTTGTTAATTCCGTTTGTTTAATTTTATCTACATAAGTAGTTACATAAATTCCTATAGTTATTATACATTAAGCGTATTTGTATTAAGAATACTTGTATATTATAATTTAAAAGTAAATACTTTACATGGTGTACTTTAAAAGAGACTTTCTCTTTTAAAGTCCATACAATACATACTGGTCAAATCATATGAGAGAACTGGACCACTGAGTTTGTTTCGGTGTTTCTTCTCAGGGTAGTCGGCTAGGAAACACCGGCTTCATCTAGCTTAAAATGACAAGAAATGTTTGACGTGTAAAAGTGTTATGTTTAACCTACTTACAAAATAAATATCATTTATCATTTATTTATCATTAAATAATTAGGTGAAATATAAATCATAATATTAAATTATGATTTTCAAATACCTAATTAGTCCAGTTTAATATTCAAAAACCTCAAACAGGTTGTGCCTCCATTGAGTTAAAAAAAAAAACCTTTCCAAGGTGGGCGTTGCATAGGAATCACAAGTTCACTTGGAGATGAAAAGGAATCGCTTGCGTGAAATAGGATTACGAACCTAGGGTTAGGCGCAATAAGAGCCAGTTTTCGAGTGCGTTAAAAATATTTTGTAGTAAAAGTACACCAACTGTTCTAACTAATAACCACCACCCAGTACTAAGCATTCATTAGTCAACACGACAGGTCACCTCAAAGTTAAGCAGTTTCGTTTGACTGGCGTAACTTTAAAATAGCCCTGATTAGTGTTAACCAGGGAGTAGGGGCCAGTGGCGTAGCCTGTTATTAGTTCACAGGGGTGCGGACGCAATTGTGCGAGGAGAGTGTAGGTATATCTTTGTGTGTGTAGCATAGTAACACGTAAGTGTGCGGTAGAGAGAGTGTAGAGAAAGAGATATGAGGTAGGTATGTAAAGCAGGAATTGCTTTTATGAGCCAGTGTCCAGTGCACGTTGCACCCAGAACAGATAGGTGTAGGAGTCGAAAAGTCCTGCTAGGGTTGCAGAATTTGTTCTAAAGATTTACCGCGGCCTCGGAACGCAAAGGGCATTAGCAGGAACACGTGTGGGTTTTATTCAGTAAGAGTCTGACACTCCCTTCCGCTCCACCCAGAGCGGACGTAGTCATTTGATGATTTCCCATGATTAACAAAAAAAGGGTTAAGACCTCCCGCCGATGGCCGCGGGTATTTTCTGAGTAGGAGACTACTGGAAAACACCGACATGTTATAGTTAAAAATATAGTTAAAAGTGAAACTATTAACTGAGTAACTTAATTGGTATCAATTTTATTTTTAGGAATGCTCATACAAACTTAATTTGGCATCTTATAGCTATGGCAGTATTAGTATTTTTGCTTCAACTAATGTTTTAGAGTTTTAGAAGATTGTAACCGATTTAAATATGGCAGCAAATTTACCCTTTCACTCCAAAAACGCTATCTCCAACCATCTTGTTGGTACAAGCGTAAATTATTCTAACATCCACTTCTGGTATCAAGATTATAATAACAAATTAAAACAAAAGGAGAACGACAAAGTGAATTGTTAATCTTGAATTTAGCTTGGCATTCACTGTAAAGATTGGGTGAATGAATGGTTCCCTTAGGAACGAATGAGTGAACCACTAAGTTTAATATTCCGTCAGCGGTTCTAGGTTTTTGTTTCACTCTTTCTTTTGTTACAATCGAGCCCGGTTCTGTGTGGAACATTTCGTGAGTTTTCATCAAACCTTCGTTGCGTTGAATTGTTGCTTCGCCAGACTATAAGGTCGTTTAGTTTCGACAATAGTTTCGATTTTCCACACAGTTGAAGTCGGTTCGGATTTTGATTGAGTTAAAGAACAGTTCGACACACTGTGCAAAATGTATTTTCTTTCAATCAGCTTCTGATTCAGAATTTTTCGATAGCGAACTGAATACATGATAAGTTTGAGTAATGTCATGGTTGAAAATATACATGTTACGGTCAAGTATGAAAATGGTATTATAGTATTGCAAAATTCAATAAATATCGGATTATTATCTTCGATATTTCCGAAGCGTGACAAGACAAAAGAATTCTATCTACTTTTTCTTTTTGTATTGACACAAACCTTACAATATCCCAATCTCCATAAGTTAAATATTAAAATCTTAATCATATGAATTCTATAAGGACATTGGTGGATCATCGAAGTACCAGTCCATATTTGTTTGATTATACTATCTATTACTGAAGCTCTTCATTATTTCTTCACGAAGCTCAGGAAAATTATTCTTCCTAACAAAAAAAACAACATCAAAGTTGGTTATCAAGGGGCGAAGATACATAACCTACAAAAAACAGTTGAATTGAGAACTTCTTCCTTTATTTGAAGTGGGTTAAAAACTAGAAGAGCCCAAGACAACCAACTGATCATTCCAAAACAGTTAAGTAGGTACTCGTATATTTCCTGCCTACCCAGTTCCAACATACCTAATTCCGCGATGTAATTACATTCATACACGTGACGTCACAGCGGTTAATCCGTCAGATAATAAATTCCCGTCCACAGAGTACCTCCGGCAATTTATTCCTCGCTAAGTAATTCGGTTCTCTCTGTTTTTCTTAATTAATCTGTCCACGTCTTCAACGAGCCGTGCCGTTGTGTGCTGACTGAAGTGGTTATGTTATTATTAAATTGGTTTATAAGGTTAAGTTCTTTAAGCTATTATTTTTTGCATAAAGAAACTCTATAGGTATAATGAAAATTTTCTTAAATATTTATGGATTTCAGTCCCTGAAAATACATTTTTTGTACCATTTACCACCAATTGTCTATTAAAACTAACTCTAATTAATATTTTTTCTATGTTTGATTAGCGTTACGTACTATTCCAACATGAATATTCTGTAAAATCTAGACTTTTCAAAGGCTTCGACGCTTTGATTAAACCTTCATAAAATGAATACTTCTTTATCACAGAGAGATGAGAGATGTATTTTTTTGCTAAACTAAATAGGTCTTAAAAGCAAACCCGTACCCGTTACGCGTAACTTATTACCCGATCCTTAGACCGCTTAAACAAAGGACAATTTTACGCCCACTAAGGCCGTATCTAGAAAAAATACGTCCTTTTTAAAGATAGAGTGCCGCCTCGTCCCTCGTCGTCTTGTAGAATTATTCCAAACCTATTTGATTTATTGTATGCGATGGTTTAGTTTCAAAGACGTAATAAAATTAATGTAAAATTCTTGAGTGTATGAAATTATTTCTTGTTCAAACTCACATTTTGTTCACGTAGATATTTATTGTATTATTTTAAGTACTTGTATTTTATTTGAAATTCTTTGAGTTTCAGAGCCGTTTAGTAATGAATAGTTCTAATATCAGGAAACATGTTACAACCAAAGTTGGAATCTAGATGAGCCTTAGTATTACTAAACCAATCGAATCACTGATATTAGTTCGGGAAGCAAACACATGCACCGCTTACGTCCTAATACGCTCAATTCCCCTTAGGGATGTAAGACAACTTAAAATACATATATGCTCATCATTCGATCTATGTACACGATTCGCGAATACCGCTTTGAAGTCGGCAACATTAATAGAACATGAAATATACGTATTCCTGCCTATCTCTATATTGAGTGTTTCATGCAAATTCCACCAAGCCCTATCTACCGAGGGCTGACAGTCGGATGAGATGGGTTTTCTAAGGGACGGCCCTATTAAGTATGCTTACGAAATTGTGGTATATTTGAAAATATTTTAAAAGTGGAATATCATCTATGGATTTGCGTCGGACGCCATCTTGTTTTCGGTTTGAATAAGTGATTTAGTTTTAGATGTAATATTGAAAAAGGTTCTTTTGTGGAGCTTTTAGATGTGATTAATATTTTATAGGTTTTGCTTGTATTATAATAATAATGAAAACTGTGCTTTGGAAATGAAGCGTAATATTTAAGTTAATAGTTAAGTACTTTCAAAATACATCGTAGATTAACTTGGTCTTGTGCTTGAGACTTTCCAAATACCTACCTCTCCTGACAACAGTCACAAACCATCCTATAAAGAACATAGTCCACATAAATTGTCGCACTTTACCGAGCCGATACTTAAGACCTACTTTGACCCATTTGCTGAAGTTCACTCTTGTAAGTCGCGTGGGATGGAACACATATTCATTACATTATTGGGACTGAGTTTAGCACATCAGCACATAAATGTTTAGTACAGTACTGTACATGGCTTTTCTAATAGACCTGGTACATTATTGAAGCAACTATTATCGTCATCCTTGTGAAACGAATTTGTTATGATGATAATTTTTAATCACCAACTGTGTGATGAGGTAGGACATAAAAAGATTCTCTTTTACCATGACTTTAACTTTTTAAATAAGTGTTCCATGTGAATTATTGAGAACAAGAGGTTTAATTTAAAACAGAAATTGCAAAAGGAGGCCGCGTGTTGACCATAGAGTACC
The DNA here is from genome assembly GCA_905332915.2 of Hecatera dysodea. Lineage (NCBI taxonomy): Eukaryota > Metazoa > Arthropoda > Insecta > Lepidoptera > Noctuidae > Hecatera > Hecatera dysodea. The sequence goes on along the minus strand of HG995287.1, from coordinate 22,990,152 downwards.
TCTCACATTATTGACGTTTCGTTTAAACCCAATGACAGTTCGAAATACAAACGCGGTTTTGAAATCCCATAAGCTACATTCGATATGCCGCTCTTATCTACACTAGCAATTATTGTTTCAATTAAAATGATGTAGGGTTCATTCTGTAAGTTTCAGAACGGAATAAAATTTTGATTGCGGCGTTTCAGACTGAAATGCTGCCACACACAATACAAACATGTTTGTTGTATAATCTAGTAAATTGCGTATTTGCTTGTTTGGCGTATTGAATTTACATAATTGTGTGTTGTATGTTGATCATACCGTGGATGTATGATTGAAGGATAGATTTGGCTGAGCAATGCGTGCGGGCAACTCATTAATATTATTACTTAGCATAGCATAGCATAATCAGCCTTTTAACGTTCCCACTGCTGGGACACAGGCCTCCTCTCTAGGAGAGGGAATGGGCCGTAATCCAACACGCGGGCCCAGTGCTGGTTGGTGATTGTCACATATCTTCGAGTTTTTGGTTCTAGGACATGCCGGTTTTCTCACGATGTTTGCTTCACCGTTTTTGAGAGCAGCGATTATCACTTAAATGATTAATATTTTAATAAGAGCAGATTTTTCAACTATCTGGTAACTTTAATCTAAAAAATCAATATCGCAGTTTAGCATGCTTGCATAAAAGCTCTCGAAGCATTTTTATTTATCTGATGAAAAATATCTGTCGTTTTCGGTATCAGCTCTAACTCTAGATTTTTCAATAAGACATCTAAAATAATACATTGTTTGCTAGTCAATTCTTTGTAATCTTCTGCTAGATATTTTCTGTTCCCTAGCCTTAAGTAAATTTTCCAATAAACGAAAAGAATACATATCTGGGGCCTTTTCTCACAAAGACGCCTATCCATAGACAATGTGACAACTGATACAAAAACTTGTCTATCTATCAGAGACAATCAAACAACTTCTTCCTATCCCCGCGCCCTGCTATACAAATAGACAAGCAAAACTTTTCTCTTTACAATATTAGTACAAGAATACAGTGAAAACTAACAGGCACTGACTAGGGAGGTCTTAAATTCGGCTACCTTGCCAACTCCGGCCCATAACAAAGCTATTGCGACTCCCATACTTATCTCTTCCAAAGATCCGACTTCTTGTTTCAATATTGGTCGTTTGGGATACGTTTTTTTTCCTTCCACGATTGCTACAAGTCCCCCGTACTTTTTGTCGGCCATTTGTTTTGTTACCAACTATTTAAGAGCAGTATTGAGCAATTTAAAGTTAGAATTGGTTTTATTGTTTTTGGTAGACGGTTGAATAACGGTGTGAGGTTATGTTTGTTCACAGTTTGTGGTAAGGTGCAGATCAATATAATGTGGATGTTGTTGGTACAAGAAAAGTAGATGTCCAAACTTGTAAGTAGTTGTCTGTTGGGATGTCTTCAGTTTCAGAGCTTTGATTAGTGTTATTCTTTTGTCATTCGTTCTTTTCTTAGCACGTTAAATTATTATCCAGTGCATTCCTCCTTAACATGGGAGAGATATGTAAGAGATAATGGACTCTCTAATTTAATGTGCTTGCTTTGCTTATCTCTCAAATAGGGATATTTCCTGAGTAAAAAATATATGATTATATTAAGTCCGTCAGTTAGATTATAGAAAAATATTGGACACGTATTTTTTCCTTTAGTCAATCTATAAAAACTGACGAAGATACAAAGCATCAAAGATCAGGACTGGAGGCCTGTGACGACACGGCTCGGTAAAAATTGTAGCGAGTAGTGACGTCACACGAGTTTTCAACGCACTGTATCGTCTTCATTTTTTGTTTACGTGAAAAAAGAACAAATACGTGTCCAATATTTTTTGGAAATCTATCCGTCTAACTACTACTTAGATTTTTTTAGTTAACTAGCCTATTGCTGATACGGTTACACTAACACGAGGTCTTACTCAATCCAAAGACATTTCACGCCAGCTAGTCCCCAAAAACACTTGACTGACTTTACCAGTCATTTTTGTCCCGAAACATTTGTGTCCAAACAACATCGACAATCATAGGTACTTACGGCAAAGGCCACAAGGAGCTCGTAAAATACATTTTATGATAAGTTCCGAAACCTGCCCGCAGTGCCCACCTGTACACAAGGGTCCGCCATAACTCGCCATCGTCGGTCTTGAAGAATCGAGAACGGAACATTATTTTTTATTATAAGCTGAGCTAGATAGGCCACGCGCTATAGTGTTGTAGTATAGCGGGATACTTTAGCCCGGGATCCGGGATATTGTTGAACACTTCAGCGGGATCCTCTCGGTCGTTAGCCGGGACTGGCGGTAGATAATAGTGATGACACTGTCCCAGGGTGCCGCCTTTGTTGCGGGATTTTTGTGTTGTCGTGTAATTAGGTTCTTTAGAGACTATAATGTTAAGATGCATTATGTTAAATAAAGTGGAGGAGGTTTTCATTATGAGAAGAAGAGTTTATAGAATGTAAACAGTAGATGTGGACTCAAAATTGAATCCTTGTGAAGCGGATTCTTTATTTTTGGGAGTTTTTCCTTGTATTCGTCAATTAAGAGAAATGTTGTCGCACGTTATCCAGAATACCATCAGTTCAAAACGAAACTCAATGATTATAAACTTGAATCGGTCCTAAAACTTTTGCAATTATTGAAAAGAGAAGATTAGGTACTTTGTTTTTCTAATACGTGTAGCATCAAAATAGTATTTTTTTTCTGCTAAATAAAGCTTTGTTTTCTACAGATTTCTTTATATTGGTGATGTATTTCGTGATCAAATATATGATTGAAGCATTTTTATTTGAAATTTGTAATGAGATATTCTATTTGATATGGTTTTATATATGTATAAAACAATATACGGATGATACAGCGATTTGTTTGTTGGTATTTTTGTCATAAAAGGAAAGTTATCACACTTTAGATTGGATGAGTTTATAGCGTTTAAAAAGTGTAGGTGTTTATTTTACATAGCTCTATAAACTAACGATATATTAGTTCAAGTGTTTTCATAATTACTGGAGTTGTTTTGATTGTATTCAAGTTTGTACAGGATCGATGCGAATCGGTATTACGTGGTAAATAAAAGTCAAGTTATGTATTGAATCGGGGCTGAGCTTGGCTCAGCATTGTTCGCGCTTTCGAGTTATCTACGCAATTAATATTTATGCAAATATTAATGGTGTATATAACTCGTATAATATATCTCGTGTAATATATGCATATTTATAGTTCAAGATGATAATTCTATGAACTTTGACGGTAGACCTATGCAAAGCTAATGTCTTCATTGAATTGTGTTCGCGAAGCATTTGTCTATGTATTTATGTGTTTGGTTTCTCAGTAGATACGGATTGGGAATTATACGATGACTTAAATTTACATTGAAATTAATTCATTTTAGAAATAAAATCTAAAAATAATATAAGGCAAAGGAATAGCTTATATATTTGTAAACCAAACCGAAGCAAAAGGAGTGTACCTACAAAGATTGGGGCAGGTGGCGTAGTTCTACCGCACGACGACGGGGCAAAAAGGCGTGAGTTTATTTATGTATGCAGGCATGATCCTGAAACCAAATGTATGCAGAGCAAAATATATAAGTCATATTTTTCACGTTCGTCAAAAAAAAAATATAAGGTAAAAATATTCATTGAAAAATTTTATACGTAGCACAATGGGGCTGTAAAATAAAGAAATGTAATAATGTGTTCCACGTCGCCATAATGTAAGGTATATATTACCGTTTGTGTTGCCACGTGCAGTTTATGACAGTGACGTCGTAGAACGATTAGGGTTGGCATTTTACAATTTTCTATACAAGTTACATTACGGTTACATTTATGATTAATGAGGTTATCGTTGTTTAGTGTTATGTTCCTCTTCTTAAATAGCATCTAAATAAAATGATCTTCAATGGTTTTTATATAAATTTTTCGTAATTAATATATAGCCAAACACATTCTATATTAATCTTGGCATAAACATATTTGTTAAAATCATAAAGCTGATTCTCTTACATCTCGTACTCGTAAAACATTCATGGCAGAGTTAATCACAAAAACTTTGAAATGTGAAGATATTATAAGTCGTTTTTGAGATTAATTCTTTTAAAATACGGGAAATCGGAAGTTGCTCCGCTGATCTCATTTTAGGCACGGTATGATATATTTTAAAAGATCATTTTAAAAAGTCATATTTTTTAATTATTGAGCCTCCTTCTTTGAGACTTACAGAAATCAAATCAATTGATATTTTAATCAGTTTAGAGCTACGCAAAATATGTTTGAGATGTGGGAATTAAGTATGATAGTTACTTGTTGGGCTCCAAAAACCAAGAGAAATGAGCATTCAATATCTAATATTTTGATAATAACCTATCCTAACCAAAAAAAGACTAGTAACTATTTAAGCGGATCAAAAATAATTATTATGTGTAAACTAATTATCATGCTAACTTGAAGGCAGTTCATTTATAATTTATCCGTAGATAAACTAATATAGACGCATTTATTAATATGTAAAAGAATACACAAAAAAAACATAATTTATTTTTAAAAGTCCTCGTTTTGAATAAATCAATCAGATTTTAGAGCATAAAATAATATCGTACCTTTTAGCGCCAGAAAATCAAATTCTTAATTCAAATTCTAATAGACAATTTCGCTCATCAGTTGTTTGACAGTTGCTAAACGATATAGCAAATTTTTTGAATAAGACTACCAATATTCTAACATCGTCTTTTTGCCAGCCCTATCTTTTGGTATAACGCACAAATAGAGTCACGATGACACAATTTGGCATAAAATAATTTATATTTCACCGCGGACTGTACGGGATTTCCTCATTGTTTATGGCTCAAAGTTGGTTGTTTGTCTCTGGCTCGTTCCAAGGAGTGGATAGGGTGGAATTCAATTTATTTGATGTTGCCGAAGAAAAATTGCTTGGTTTATGGCTCTTGTGTGTTGGATCACCTTGTAGTGCTTGATACAGAAACAATTTCATACAGTCAACACAGTTTCAAAGGGAAAGAGCGAAATGCTATGGACGGTGTAGGTTTTTTATTAGTAATTAATTTAGTGTTCAATAAAAACACTTCAAACATACGAAAACTGCTTCTCGTCGGTATTTATGTAGTCTTTCCATAACTTTGTTGAATGGCTAGACTATACGAACATTTGATAAAATTGAATTACTTTGTACTTAAATAAGTTATATAAGCAGTTGTCTATAATAATGAACAAATAATAAGCTACTCGTACATCGTCTATTCCCGCAATGAGGCAGCCAAATTGCCGATAAATTATTGCTGTCCCATCCTTTTATTCCTTAAACGAGTTATCTCTTCGTAATAATAAAAGAGAATATAACACATTGATATAAAAAAAGGTTTTTCTCGGCGTTACGTTACAAAAGGTTTCAATTAATCCCGTACTCTATAATCCCGGTCCCGGAATTTTCTCGATATTGCCGGGATTTTTTTGCTGGTATCTGATCCTATTCCGGAATTTTATGGGCTCCAAACTGATATAGAAGGGTACATATTTTTATTAAAAATATATTTTATGAAATTTTATATTTTTGGAACCCTTCACGCATCGATGTTAGCCTGTGTGATGTTGAGTTGGACCACAAACCGGATTTGAAACCTTTTTTTGAAATCTTTTCATTCACCTTTAGAAAGCTACATTCACCCTGAGTAACATAGGCTATATTTTATCCCCATATTCCCACGGGAACGGGAACAACGCGGGTAAAACCGCGGAGCGCTGCTAGTTTTGTCATAAATGAATAGCCCTTTACAGAAACTACTGAAAAGTGTGTAGGAAACCTTTGTACCTTGAAAGAAAATCCAAGCTAGTAATAATAAACTTCTAAGTTGAGATATTTGGTGATTTTAGCTCTTAGAAATTACTAGCAACCCGCCCCGGCTTCGCACGGACGCAATGTAGATACTAATGTTTTCTCTACTATAATATGCATGTATTATACCTATAAACCTTCCTCTTCAATCACTCTATCTATTAAAAAACCGCATAAAAATCCGTTGCGTAGTTTTAAAGATTTAAGCATACATAGGGCCAGAGAAAGCGACTTTGTTTTATACTATGTAGTGATTTCTAACACATTTTTGCACATCGATTGGCATAAATGACCATGATATTTTTTTAATGTGTGCAACTTGAGCATTATTCTTTTATAAATCTACCATAGCCATCTCATAAACAGCTTTCTCAATAGCGTTATTAAAATAACTATCCCTCATCCCGCGGTACAAAGGCGGCTGAATAAAATGGCCGACCATGGTGGCTCTGAGCGATGGCCTTATAAACTGTCACCGCCTGATATATTTTATAATCCCGTCATGTTTTATTTACGTCATACATCACTCGGCTCTGAGACCTCTTTATAAAACGTAAATTTATTGATGCTGAAAGTTCAACGAAAATAACCGTGTCACAAAATAATTTGGAGGGTGAAAAGTTTGATCGCTCGAAGGATACGGTGGAGCATACCTGCCCCACTTAGCCGTAGTAACACTGTGTCCTCGTCGAGGCGACCTCTCGCTTACGGCCCTCGTTTAATCCATGGTCTGGAACAAGGAGGCATGGGAGGCAGTTACCTCTCGCCGCCGCAACAGCAGAAGAAGCCCCGGGCGGGCGTCAGGAGTTGCTTGGTGATTCTTGATTACCATAGGCGTGGACCTGCGGATGGCGAGTGTTGGGTGGCTCGCGGTCCAATAACAACTAGACCCGGGTCGACGGCTAAGCGCGTCTCAAAGAGATGATTGACGAGGACCGCTAGAAGAAAAGAAAGAGTTAATGCAGCTCTAGTACGCAAAGGGCATTAGGAGAAACACGGGTAGGTTTTAGTCAGTAAGAGTCTGACACTCCCTTCCACTCCGCCCAGAGTGGGAGAAGTCATTTGATGATTTCTTATCCATAAAAGAGTACTCGGCTACACAAGATATAATTTTGTATTTTTCACTATTAACTCGCATAATAAATGTAATTTTACAGGTCCGTTAACTATTTTTACGGCCAATAAAGCAGAGCTTACACAGAGAAGCTTAGTAAATAATTAACAAGATTTTTATGGCTTGCGGCTTATTTCCAATATAAATTCAACCGTCGTCCGTTGAGTTATTAAGTTAAGGTTTTGTTTTTTTAAATACATTTCTTTAGTTCACCACTAGTAGGTAACATTACACTAGCTCGTCGCATTGATAAAAACATACATATATTAATTCAATAGTATTATGTACACCATATAAATGGGAGCTCGTGGCTAAAGAATAACAGCCCCACGGATTGATTTTCAAGGTTAAGCAACGCTTGCCGAGGTAGGTCTGTGGATGGGTGACCATCTTAACATACCGAGTTTCCTCCGTGCCTCGGAAAGCACGTTCACGGGTGGGTTTTAGTCAGTAAGAGTCTGACACTCCCTTCCGCTCCGCCTAGAGCGGGAGAAGTCATTTGATGACTTTCCATCCAAAAAAAAGGTTTCATATTCTAAGACAAGGCTTCATAGGGTCAATGCCTACTAGGGTTGCGGAATTTGTTCGAAAGAGTCACCGCGGCCCTGGAACGTAAAGGGCACTAGAAAGATCACGGGTGGGTTTTGGTCAGTAAGAGTCTGACACTCCCTTCCGCTCCGCTCAGAGCGGGAGAAGTCATTTGATGACTTCCCACCAAGAACAAAAAGGGTCCATATTCTCGTCCATCAGCAAAATGTCGGTTTCCACTTGCCAATCAATTTAGTTTCAATTTGTTTCGTGAGTACAAAATGATAGGCACAGCTGACAACTGATTGTCGCTATTGGTGTATTATGATGTCTACAGCTATGGCTTACTAAACATGCTAGCTGATCATGAAAACGTGTGGTTATGTATACCATTAGCATATAGTAATGGTTAATTTAACACAACATAAGTCAAATTGATTATTTTAGTGCCCTACACGCGTGGGGAATTGAAATGCAGGGCGGAATCGAAACAGAACTGTGAAGGGGATTTCGCGTTATTTAAATCTTTTTTCAGCATTTACGGTATCTTTTAATTGATATAAATAAAAGCAATATTATGATATTAACATGAAATACCTTATCAAAGTTTTGATCCAATTTACCCCCCGTTCCTTAGGTGTAATTTCTTTACGTCTTTCACTCGGGCAAAAGCGCGTAAATAAGTATTTAAAGGTTGTCCCACACATATCAGGCCAGTGACCGGGACTGGTCCGGGCCATGGTCCGTCACAACGTGGTCTGGCACGTCTCGAGCACGGCCTGGACACGTAGGTATGTGAACGAGTTTATATAAAACGTACCGATATAATTTTGAGCTCGATACGGACCACAACCCGACCACGTCTCACACATGGCCAGAATATGTGTGGATCTACCCTAAAAGGCAGTCTAGTTTCATAGTAATCTAAATTCTATTTTACTTAAAGTTCAGTCCTTTACGAACGGAAACCAAAGCTTCCCAAGACAAATATAGAAATGGATTTAGGTAAGTTCAACTTTTCATTGCGAAGTTTACAAGCGAATTAAATTCGAGCTCTGAACATCCTCTGTTGACCGTAGCGTGAAGGTACTTCAGATTTGCAGTTTCTATTCGTTTTATTCAATTTGAGTTTAACTAGTCTGAGAGAGTTTTGTTTGAGAGTTTTAGGTTATTTAAGCCTCAATCATGTGGATGTCGTGAGATTTTAAACTTGATTTTACGATTCGATTGGAAAAAGTTTTCGTTCGGGAACGAAGAGTTGATAAAGTGCGTGCTAGACTAGTTCTAGATTTTGCCTATTATGTCGTTTTGATACCTACAATTTGTGTAAATGTTGTTTTTTACATAAAACTCGTGACAAGGAAGTATGTTTTTTGCGTTTCATGAAATGACAAACAAGAGCGGCGACACTGGCTTGTGCAACTACCTAAATATAAACAGAGACGTACATTTTCTTTCTTCTCCTATAATAAATTCAAACGTCCACACAAGAAAAACACACCGCGCAAATACACTTTCTCCTCACAATATTGGCCCATCAAACAAAAATTTCAATTCAAAATGATTGGCAATTCAAATTAATAAACTCTAGCTAAATAAAGGGTATCTCGACCAGACAGTATTGTCTCAAGCATAAATAATCTCTGAACAACTATTTTCAATTTAAAAACATTGTAAGCCACACCCACCCGGGGGTGGACGGGGGTGATAGAATCGATCGCGACACAATAGCTCTTACTGTAGGGATGTTAAGGGGACGATGAAACCCACTGGATTCACGTAGCTGGCAAGTGGTGAGATATTGTGGGCCAATTTGCTCTACAAGTGATAAGAATGATAGCGAATTTGAATATAGAATAAAGTGCTAGAAAGTTTATTGTTGAATGGGAGGATTTATTATTGTTTTGTGACAGAGGAAGATGCGGTGAAATTTAAATAAGATATGCTGAGAATTGTAAAAAATAAAATATTTATTTATACTAATAATCTATACTAATATTATAAAGAGGAAAGATTTGTATTTTTGTATGTAATGAATAAACTCAAAAACTATTGGACCGATTTAAAAAAATCTTTCACTATTAGAAAGCTACATTCACCCTGAGTAACACAGGCTACATTTTATCCCCATATTCTCACGCGAACGGGAACTACCCGAGTAAAACCGCGGGGCGCTGCTAGTACAATATAAAATACTTGCAAGAGTTGTAAAACGTTTAGAGTAACAGGTTTAATCATAAAATAAATACCCAGTTTAAATACTAGCAGATTATTTTTAATTTAATCTAAATTTTAATTTGGAATAATTATTTAAACCAATCAAATGAATTGATTAGCGTGAAATTTTACAATTGAAAAATAATGCGCAATTGGAAAACAGCTATCCCTATTGTTTTTCTTTTTGATAGAGGATCAGTAAAAATGAAGTCTACTCTCAGAGTTCTACAGAACTTAAGAAGTCAGTACACCTGTCAAGTCAAGTACAGACAAGTTATGCGCTCGAAAATAAAAGAAATAAAAGTTTCTCTATGGAACTCGACTTTGTGAACAACAGGTTGGAAATATACTTCACGTTTAGCACCGGAATTTTTCCCAGGTTTCCTTTCTAGACAGTTAAATCTAGAATTTTTCGAAAGGTTTTTGAAAATATTCGCAGTTATTTTGAAAATATGGTCGGAATATTTTTTCTTTCAAAAAGCGATATTTTATAGAATTTTGTTTTTCAACAATATAAGAAATTTGTCTTTCTATGATATAAAAATCTAAAACTTATTCAAGGGTCGTGAGTTAACTTTCCTCACATGTTTTACTAAATGTGGGACAAAATTAGAGAAGCTTTAAAAGTAGTCGGAAAAATTGTTTTCTCTTAAAAAAAGTTAAAACAAAAACAGAGACCCTTTATTGATGCAAAACCATTCCTGTCATAAGAATGTGAACAGTTACTTTCATGTTAATCAAAGAATAGAATAGAAAACATTTATTCGACACTGACACAACACAACAGCAACAAAATACTAAGTAAAAATAAATACTTAATAATAATAATGGTAAAGACAGTTTATTGAATCGAAAATTACTTCCGTAACGTACACAAACTGCTTCTAAAGCATTTAAAACTGCTAACTAAGTCGCCTTTAGCGTCATTTTTATCATAAACACGAGTAACTGCACTAAAACCAAACTGCCACTAAAAGCCAGCCAAAGGAAATTATAAAGCTAAACCTTATCAACTTCCATAATTATGCACGTAAGTGTAAAATACGAGTGCGATAGCAAAAAGGAAACTGTAAGGACTTGTTTATGCGACATGACACAGCAATCCGATGCAGTGCGGTGCAAAATAAATACACCCAGCCGAGATATGCACTGTTAAATAAATCCAAGGCACAGAAATGTAGTGACTACCAGCTAACCTGTGTAAATAATTCATTCGAGGAAGGCATGCATCTTGCATGACGTGCTTTTGTTTGTATATGCCTGGTTCCGATGTCTCGGCTTATTTATAAGATGGTGGTAGTGAATAAGTGTGGCAAGATGGCTGGCGTGGGAATAGTTGTGATAAGATTTGAATAGTGGTGCGTTTGTAGTGATTTATATGATGTTCAACATTAAATAGACTTTCGTTTGTTATTTTTAAAATATAAAAAAAAAACTTTCTTATAGAAAAGAGGAGAGTAAATAGTTCTGATGTCACTGCTGCATAAAAATCTTGGCGTTTTCCATATTTAAAATTAATTTTCCAGCGCTTTCGTTTTGCATCGCACTTTATTAAAATGCAGAAGAACACGGGAACGCAAAAACAATTTCTTCACTTAATTAAAGTCGTGAACAAGAAAAAAGGGCAAAAGGGTTTCCTGTCAAGTCAATGCCTTTTACCTGGACGTCGGAACTTTAATAAATTAGAGCTGGCTCCTGTAAAATTGCAAGTAATCGTGACTAGCAACCCTTGGGAGTAATCACGACTTCGTTGTTGAAGACTTCATTGAATTATTTTTAAGTTTATAAAGGTGCTTGTTTTTATCGTGGGTAGGTCAGTTTTTTTGCAAAAATGTGTAATGTTTTCTTCTTTTTTTTTGGTTATGGTTGTTGAGCGTGGTTATTGGTACGTTGAGTAAATACAGGAGCTGTTATATTAGTTTTGTAACTTGTAAATATTTTTGGCATAAAACCAAACATGACATGTTGCTTCACAATAATATTTATCGCTACCTCCAAGAAATTAGATACAGTCAGTCAGTCATAATAAAACTCCTATCAAAACAAAAGCACACAGCTACCAAGTATAACCCAAATCCACTTCAAAAGGCTTACTGCCCCAACAGTCACCTGCCCGAGACACTTGCAAGTCTAATGCCCATTAACGCTTGGCCCAACGCCTTCGCAAGATACGACCAAAGGGGCCACAGATCACGGAACCGCCGTTTCGGCAGCCTTGTTGTTAAACGTACTCGTTCGCGTTAACGTTAATTTATGTCAATAAACAAAATACATCACACACTACATAATCTACATATATATATTTTCTCTATAACTGTCAAATTCATCCCAAGGCTATCTTTTAAAGATCGATCGACGATTGTCCGTTGTAATATTTTTAAGCGCCACACATGTATTTTTTGGATGGTATACAATTAAGAGTATTTCCATTCTATTCTTTGTCAATTTGCGTAGAATAAAAGAAGTTTACCTTTATTGTCACCAGAGGGCGTTTATTATGTTTCAATTCAAATTTAAGTTTACGTAAGCGCGGTCGAGTACGTATAGAATCTTGCACTGCAGCCACTGGGCAAGTTTCGGCTTCCATAGTCGTAGTCAAAATTCGTCGAGGTAAAGATGGCATTGAGTTTAGACACCGCCATTTCAAGCAGTGACCCTAGTGGCGGTTAGATGGTCTCTAAAAGGAGCAGAGTTCGTATCTTTAGACACGATCTCCGGTACATTTCCCCGGAAAAATTCCCCCCTTATCCGAAACGCGGTCTTTTGATGACACTGCTGTTATAAAGGACCCAACAAATACTCAAGTATGTACATATGTATGTATTTGAGGGTATGGGGGAAGTGATTTTGTATGCTTGCCTGGCGATTGGGTTGAGACGATGCATAATTTTATTGTGTGTATGTATTTTGAGGGTATTTGCTGAAGGGTGAAATGGTATCGCTATGGGTTGTCAGAGATTGTAGTGAGACAAAGAAAAATGAGTTTTATTCTTTAAACCTTTACGTTTGATAATTTAAATAGAGTAGATATTTTTAGGTAAGAGAGTCAATATGCCATGGTGTTTTTTTGTTAACATTTACTCGAAAGACAGTGTGTACCCTCTTTTTGGGTTAAAATTAATGACATAAGTTGTGTGATTCTTACTTTCGATAATTTAAATTATGGTGTTTTGTGAACATTTACTAAAAACGTAGGTACCAAAAATTGATGTCATAAGTTGTGTGATTATTTCGAAGTAAATCGTCAACAGCAGGGGTCCGTCGACTACGATCACATTGAGTGCCACAGAGGTCTCCAGTCCCTCCTACGCCCTCCCCTCATAAATCAGGTAGCATTTAAAATGTCTCTCTTGATTATATCTACAAACAGCTATACAACGCGGAATCGAAATTTAGGAAAGGTCGCGCTGGGTTGTTCTAATTACTCTCGATCGAATTAGAAAGGGATCCGACCTGCATAATAACACGTATTAGGTTAGATAGATTTATAAGTTAGTTTCACATAAAGACTTTATTGAAGGATTTTTTTTGAAAGAGTTACCACGCTGCCCTGAAACGCAAAGGTCACAGACCAACCTTGGCAAGCGTTGCTTAAACTTGAAGATTGACCTGTGCGGCTGTTTGTGGTTTTGCTGTGTGGCTGAGCTCGTGGCTAAAGAATTCAATCACTTATTCTATCAGCATATAAATATGGTGCTGTTCCACAGATTGTAGGACACCACTAATACTCCATGTCCTGTTGTATGCAACAGGACATGGAGGTAACCTCGCCGACGCAGTCGTCTATCAATATCCTAGTTATGACTAGGATATTGATAGACGACTGCGTCGGCGAGGTTCGAATATACCTAGTTACTTTCACAATAGCAGAGACTTGGGCCCATATTTCAAAATCCATATTAAAAAAAAAACTCGACAGATAGGTAAGCAAATGCGTAACGCTCAGCTCATCTCTCGAGCACGAGAACTTCAATTTATAACGTCAATTAGAAAAGCTTTTATAGATGTTTTCGAGCTCATGTCGGAGTTGGACGTCGTGTTGGGTAGGAGTTTACGTTTTGGAATATTATATCGTGGCCTTTTCAATGCCTAGAATATCGGCCAAGTTTGTCATTATTTATTTTTTAGCATTGACGTCTCTGACTTCGTTCGATCGGAAGTTTATTTTGAAAAGTCGTATGCTTGCTGAAAGTTTTTTTAAGCGATCTATGCGCTGTATTTGAATGGCTGTTTTTGTAACAGAAGTTTAAAACTGTTTCTTATTTCTTTTGAATTGATTCCGGAATACTTATGTTAATGCTGTGCTATCTTTGCTTCATTTATTTTTGCTGAAATTGAGACTAACTTTGTATATTATTTTGAATACGCGATTGAAAATGGACATTCAAATATTGTAATACCTCATGTAGATAGCAATGACGTCATAGCCTAAATTGATGTTTTTCCCGATAGTGACAAAGCTATAAAAACCTCAAAAATAAGCAATAAACGCGTAAACATCACAAGGACACACAACCAGCCGCGCTTAAGTGAGGTTAAGTACGAATATTGCTGTCGTCGCCAGGAAACTTCGCGAAACATAAATAAATACTTCCCCAACTTTCATCGAGGACAAGTGTCGCCGATTCCCTTGAAGACAAACACTACACTACACTTGAAGATAAATCTTGGCCACTTCAACCAGCAAATTCGTCGCCCGAAAATATTTTCCCGCCGACGCCATCTTGGACGTTATTGGTCATAAAATGCCCCGTGTCTATGGTCGTACGTCTGAGGTAAACGGGCAAAGGTCTTTCATGTTACGACCTATGTTATTTTTTATTACTTTGTGAGTGGGATATTGTTGTTAATAGTGTTTTGTTTTTGGTTTACCACGAATGGATTTGACGTGGATAAAGGTTGCGATGTTATATTGAAGCGAGATGAAAGGTTTCAAGTATTTTAGTGAAAAAAATTCTGGACAGAAACGACTATTTTGAGCTTTAATGCTTATATTTGAAAATGAAAACAATATATCCCCATTTTAATTTCCGCGAATATTAGTGGGTTGCAGGTATGCACCTCCCTCCCGCCCGCTATATTATGCACATGCAAGATTACTGGGCAAATGCAAGGATTTTAAGCACATGCAGGAAGGCAATGCAAAACCTGACCATGACCGCCGAGTCGCAACTCGGCGGTCAGCGAGTCAACACGTCCCCTGAGGATGCCTCGTGGAGAGGCGAAACACGTGTCGGTAATGGTGTTGGGTTTTGCATTGCCTTCCTGCATGTGCTTAAAATCCTTGCATTTGCCCAGTAATCTTGCATGTGCATAATATAGCGGGCGGGAGGGAGGTGCATACCTGCAACCCACTAATATTCGCGGAAATTAAAACTAGATATATTGTTTTCATTTTCAAATTTAAAATGGATTTCCGCAAAGTAACGCCTGACTCAATCAATTACTTTAATGCTTATATTTGATTTTGCGACAATTTTTATGCCGTAGAAAATATTATTATTTTGTTTTAAAGATCTCCATTACAACTTAAATTCAATCTTATTTCTCACAAAATACGAACCAATATCTTATAACAGTAATATAAGCCCATTCCCTTGTATTTAAGTGTTGTTCAAAAACTCGGAGATCCGCCGCCATTGGGGGCTTGTTCGGGATTGTCCTAATTGCTTTGTTGATCTAACTCGTATTTTATTTGTGCTAGCTGTTTATAATTCGCCTATAAACCATGGATTAGAGGGAGATTGTCTTACTTGGGTGTTTCTTTAAGTTTTCTATTGTCATGGTAATGTTTTGGGGCAATGTTCATCATAACTGACTTCAAAGGGTTAGGCTGTGATATAAAGAAAGTAAGAAAGAATAATATCTATTTAGCGCATACATAAAATTCGCAAGGTAAATATAAATTTTATACCAAAAAACCAGTTAAGTGCGTGTCGGGCCACGCGCAATATAGGGTTCCGTAGTTACCCATAATAATGTGAACTTAATTAAAAACTGTTTTGGTTGTTTAATTCTGCGACCAGTTTGAGTTCTAGGTAAACTCAAAAACTACTGGAACGATTTCAGAAATTCTTTCACCATTAGAAGGAACGCTACATTACCCCTGAGTAACATAGGGTGATTTGATAAAAATGACAACGCGTGCGACGCCGGGACAAACCGCTAGTTTTAGATAAATTTTGTATGGTCAATGAATTTACATTTATAACGTGTTTTACGCTACTAACAACGTCATCTCAGTTATGTTCAAAGCAATTTGAACGAAAATTTCCTTTATAGTTCTCCACAAAGGATAGTCACTTTATTATTTTAGCGTAAATGATGATGATGTTCAAAAGTGCCGTTTAATGGCCTAATCGAAATAAGCATGTTGACTTTGACTTTGTCGTTTGTAGATCTTTGGCATTTCGTTACGGGTGGTAGGTTGATAAGGGAGATGTCAGGATATCTGAAAGCAGCCTTGCAAAGGGTTACCGTGTTACCTAGTGGGTTGAGGAGATCAGGGAGGTAGGCAGCATCTGGTTGGACCAGAATCCGAAAATCAACATCATCTGCTTAGCCTTTTCCCAACTATATTGGGGTCGGCTCCCAGTCAAGCCGGATTCAGCTGAAAAACCGTATTTTACGTGAAGCGGCTGCCTACCAGACCTCCACAACCCATTAACTGGGGAACACGGTACTTCTTGGCAAGACTGGTGTCAGATTTACTGGCTTCTGACAATCCGTAACGACAGCCAAAGATCTCAAATGCCAGCCGGGACCAACGGCTTAACGTGCTTTCCGAGGCACGGAGAAGTCTCGTTATGTTAAGATAGTCACCCATCCACAAACCGACCTCGGCAAGCGTTGCTTAACCTCGAAGATCGACCCGTGCGGCTGTTATAATTTAATCCGAAAATCAACATTTTTGGAAAAAGGTTAAGATTGAAGTTCCTAAATCTCATTATATTTAGGTAAAAATTTCTATCTGTCTAGCCTTCTGTTTGGATTGAATAGGCTCCGAAACCACTGAACCGATTTGAAAAATTCTTTCGCTGTTGGGAAGCTACACTATCCCCGGGTGACATAAGTTGTATTTTACGTCCATATTCCTACGGGAACGTAAACTATACGGGTGAAACCGCGGGGCACTGCTTAGTCATTGCTTAGTTTTTTACTTAAAATTTTCTTCGCAAAATAATAATCATATTTTCCACCAGAATGTTACTCGCATTTCTAAATGTATCGATGCATTTTTCAACCTTTTTATGCGCACTGTACTACCTTGGAATGCTGAAGAAAATAGCTAGGAAACTAACACGTCTTATAATAAATTCTAAGCGCGTAATACCAAGAGAATTGCGGTAGATGGCGCCACCTCATACGTGCGGGGTGGATACCTCTATTATATTAGTACTCACTTTATTAAAAGACATATTTTGTCTGTTTGTGAAATGAAAAAGAGGGTTCTTTTGTGAAATATGGTTCTGAAACTGGGGTAGATATTGTTGAATATTTAACTTAATAGTGTTTTTTATTTTTGGTAAATAATACGTGCGTGTTGAAATGTTTTGGCTTAATGTTAGTTTTTTCTTAAAATAACGACAACTGAGAAATTATCTTTGGAGAGATGAGAACAATATACTCAAGAACAAGAAAGTTTCATTTCATGATAAAAAACTATGATACTAGGGAAAAGATATTACAATGTGTACGTGTTCTCCTTGGTGTCACCCTTAATTTTGTTAAAAGAGTTATTTATCCGACCGCCCCAGAAGAAGAGTTATGTTTTAGCCACGCAATCATGTCAAACAGACACAAAAATGCTGCAAATGAAAATACTATTAACAATCAATTTGAAAATCATATCCAAACATCATGCCAAATCCATCGCTCTCAACTTACAACACGCTCTTATTTAGTTTTACGTACTAAGAATTCTATTTCTCCCAGAATTTGTGGACGCCTTTTCATTCTAAAGTCCCAAAGTCATTAATCATGTACTTATTTAAAGACTTAATTGTAAAATTTGTCGGACCTGTGCCATGTTTGACGCGAGACTCGGTGCGAGGCTCTTAAGAATATTGCGTAATAATTAATGTCACAAAATGATGTATGGGTCTTACACTAATGGCTTTGGGAAATGATTTTTGGAAGGATCAAATGCTTGAGTGTATGAGGTGGACATGTTTTGATGTTCATGTGTTTTATAGAGTTTTTTATGTATATTTTGTAGCGTTGAGACTTAGACAAATAGATCCGAATATAGAGTGAACAGGCTTCTTCTGGGTAAGCTCATTTCATCGTAGACTTTGTCTCTGTCACCTGTGACCTATAGTCAAGAACAAATCCATTTCACAATAAATAAATAAAAAAATCATTCGTAGATATTAGTAACTTTTTCGGTTCGGTTTCTCTTCTAGTTTCCCTTTAATCAAGAAGAGAAATCGTTAGAATAGAACATTCAATCAATCCATAACCCATTAGTAACACGTCATTATACAAAAACGTTGATTAACTTTAAGGTAGAATGTGGTCACTCTCTCTAACATTATCAGTCTTACCTTCAACAAGAGAAAACATTGCCATGAAATTCGGTGACGAAACACAAATATGTAAAGAGGCAAATAAAGAAAACTGTTAACGCAGACGTAAGCGAGATGGAAGTGAAATAGAATTCAAATGTTGGATATTCATGCCAATAACCAAATATATTGAATGTCTTGCCACATTATTGAAGTATGTTCTGAATGGGTAACTTTCAATGGAATTTTATTTCCTTTCATGTTAATTCTATAGATGATTTCTTATGATGAGATTTGAAGTGGTTTATTCAGTGATAATAATTATGAGGAGTATATTGAAAATATTAAATTCATGTTCTTTTTAACGTACATTTTTATTTTATACTTGAAGCCATGATTTAATTGGTTTCTTTATTGCTGGCAGGTTTTTTATTAGATGAAGAAAATTGCCTGAAGCGAAGTTGTCATTTTCTTTGCTGGAATTGCACTACATTTTCTAATATTTACTTCAGTGATATTCCACTGTAGTTAAGTGAAGTATTTTGTTACGTAACGACAATTGCATCCTTTTCTCAGCCTTAGCCTTATTGTTTTGTCGCCGGGGCAACGTTGCATACTTTTATTACAACCTTTTATTAAATTTGCAATGTTTGTGGATTTGTTTAGATCAAATCTAGTAAGCTAGTTAGTTTTAATTGAAATCGGGTCCCAAATAAGTATTATTTTTGTAATTCCGTTGAAGTATTACGTAAGCAGAATTTTTTATATTTTTGAAAGCCCCTCTCCCTCGCCAGCAAAAGTAAGCAAAGCTCTTACCCCCCCTCCCCCCCCTCTCATCCTTACGTAAGAATGTATATAAGTATTTTTGAATCTGCTCTGCTTTCTTTATTGGTTTATGAAGCAGCAGTTAACAAGTCTAGAAATAAGATAAAGTCTATAAAGAAATTAACTTATTGTGGTTCGTGGGTAAGATCGCGCTGGGCAATATGATGATCCCAGATCCCATAAGTCAAATGAAATATTAATGACGTAATCGCCTCCCGGATCATCGTCCATGCCATCAAAAATAAGCAAATCAAAGACCCCCGCCCCCCTTTAGTGCTTACGTAATACTTGAATGGCCCCTAATTTCGAATTTGGAATCCACGCTCGCTTGAAAACTAATCATATGTAACAGCAATTAATATCACACTGAAAAATTACATGGCCAAAGAGCCCTTAGCTCTGTCCATTTCTCACATAATAATTTTCTTCAATGTTCTGTAACATTTGTCGCCTCTCGAGTCTAAGAAAAATGGCGGCGAGCCACCCATCCTTTACAATTATAATCGATGTCATAGATAGTTATCGTCGAGACAGATTGTACAACATTAATCTTGGTTAGCGATGAATGAGAGTGAGTGTAAAAGAATCGCCACAAAAAAGCCTGTTAACGCGTTAAACTATGTTTTACTTTTGTTATTTAATGTTATTTTTCATGAGCGTTATGATTCAGTGTTTTCTTCTATTTGAATAATTATTTAGAAGGTAGATAAACCAGGGCCCCAAGTCTGCTATTTTTATAAATTTGTCATTCCAACACGATCCCACTGTCATTTTGCTAAAAGTTCGTAATCTGCTAAATTCATAATGGTCGATCATTGTAATACTTTTTGATAACCGAGCAATTAATAGCAATGACTGCACTGTGACGTTCTAATGGTAGGTAACTGATCAAAGAAAATGTCAAAATTTTAGCAGATTACCACATACGTCTGTCATTCATTTGTCATTATGTACGAAATTACCATTCTATCAGGGGCGTGCGCTCCATATAGGCAATTAGGCTAAGCCTACCCTACCATAGCAACGGATAAATAAAACAAATGTATTTATTGTAACGATGCAATAAAATAAAACAAAAATATTTAATAACTCATAACGCCTAGTATAATGCTTATAGCAACTTCTCGCCCCGCGCCCGTGCGTGTGACGTATTTCAAACTACGCTGTTCCTACGAAACGGTTCACATAGGCCACAATACGGAGTGCCTTATTTCAATTGATAAATTTATGCATGTGTGCAAATGTTGTTGTGTATGTACGCCCATAATTTACACACACATGTATAAATTATGGGCGTTTTCTAGGCTCGCTGGAGCCCACTACACGGGTCCTGATTGGTTCACCACACAATTCAAGGACAAGTAGTAAAATTTTATGAATGGAAATCGCTTAACAGGGTTGCCTATTTGAGAATAATAATTTCCTTAATAACTTATAGATATAGTTTAAAAAAACTGGTTAGTATTATCAAAAGTATAAAATTTATAAAATAAATGTTAAATTGTAATTAATAACCCTCTAAATATAATTAAAAACCGCAAGAATTTAACTTTTCTCCCCAAATTTTCCAATCTTAATTAGAGAATTTGGTTTAAAGGGAATTAGAAAAATAAAATTGGCAACTCTGTTGACATAGAATTGTCAATTTTGGCGGGTTATGATGTATAACCCGGCAAAATGTCATTACATGTCATTCTTAAAGATTACGATAGGACCATGTAGCATTTTTTTTTGGAAGTGTATTGATTGTCTTTTTAACTGATATTTTTGCAAGAAAAAGAGAAGCCATATTGTTGATATTGTTTCATGTAACAAGCAATAGTCGTTCGAATATTTTGTTGTTGAGTGTTATAAATCATAGTGCATTGATTTATAAGTAATTCGTTTTGAGTCATAAAGTAGTGTAAATATTAAAGTTTAGTTATTTGTTTACATACTTAAAAATGGTCCTAAATTGTGAAGTTTGTGCTGACAATGTGTTTGTTAGAGATTAAAAACAGTAAGTTTTCACAGCTATCGTATAATGATAAGATTCAAGTTGTTTCTAAAGGTAGATGTATACCCGAGTTACGAGAATTAACTCAAAAATAATTCATCTCGTACTCGTCATTTCAATCCTCAGAGTTATGAAACATATAACTGGCTATGTGTGTACACACAAATTATTTTGTTTTCTGTGCATTTTGTTCAATACTTCTAGAAAGAGTAGTTTGTATCGTCAGAATATCGTGATTTGAATTTGGTGAGTTTTTAAAATTATATGTTTCTCATCGTTCCGTATCGTGATTTCAACCCAGTAGAATGTGGTGAGCTTTTTTTTTGGACATTATGTCTGGCCTACCCTTACTCTAGAACCACTGCACGCCCCTGCATTCTATGCCATTTCTTTCAATGGAGTGTCAGTGGTTGACTATTGGAAAGTCACAGTGACGCTTTTATATTAGTAGATTACCAAACTTATAAAAACCAACCATTATGAAATCAATGGTAGACCATTCTGACACTATTGTAATAGCAGACTTGAGGCCCTGAGTAGTCCACAATAGTAAAGTAGATCCCAGCTGTACGTAATTTAAGTTATTTTTTATTGAAGAGTTTACTTTAGTCGTAAATATTACTCACACATCATAGGACTAAGCAATGTTATTTCTGCCTACCCATATGAGCAAATAGCGTGAATGTAATCTATACAAAATCATTTAACCAACTCGCGGCGCATATGCTCCCACCACACAACGAACGCACGGATCTCTCTATTTTTATCGTTTATTAAAAAGAGTGTTTAGCGGGCCGTGAAAAAAGAGGCATGTTCTAACATGTTCTAACGTGTTCCAGCGAGCACGCCGGCGCGGGCGGGTCTGTCACGTCGCGTTTGTTACTTGTCACGGTGCGGGGAACATGTCGACGATGGAACGGTTTGAGACTCAAAAGATTAATTGGAGCGTGCCTTATTTTTTGTATCGGTTTTCAGTAAAAAAATATATAGGCACAGTGCAATAATAGTATTGAAAAAAAAAATCTAAGTTTAAAATTCATGGCAAAAATGTCCCACAAAAAAAAAGCGGATAAAGGAGAGTTACAAACAGCATAATGCTACGCGTCTATTTGCGTGCGATTTCTCTTTAGAATCTAATTTATATAATTGTAAAAAGAAAACATTATGGCCCTTCCCTATTTTTCCCTCTTATTTCTGCCTCTTGTACGTGACTTGGCTTTAGCGCTCATTAAAATAGTACAAACCCTTATCTCTCAGCATCTCTGAGAAAAAATAGTTTTCACTGTGACCCGTTGTGTATATTCTAAGCCCGTACTGGGTCCTTTAAAATCACATTTATATACGAAGCTTTTATGATCGGCATCATGTTATAGGCCGAAAGTCGTCCACTGCTGGACATAGGGCTCCCCCAAGTGTCGCCACAACAACCGGTCCTGTGCGTCTCGCATCCATCGGCTATCCGCGACCCTCACCAGGTCATCGGTTCACCTTGTGGAAGCGTCGCTACTCCAGAAATTTTCAGCCCCATCGACGATTTCTTCTGCGAGCAACGTGGCTCACTGCCACTTCAGTTTAGCGATCGTACGGGCTATGTCAGTAAGCTTGGTTCTCTTTCATTTTATGATTCCGTGTCAATAAAAAACACCCTCCGTGGTTTTGACTAAATGTAGCGTCTTTCTGAAAATGATCAACGATTTTAATGTAGTTTCAGGGTCAGCAGCCCTACCATCACGTCTTAAATCTATCATGATTTCTGTGTCAGAGAGAGACGGAGTTACACAAGACGAATAGCACTATCCCTTTCCCTCACACTGAATCATGATAGCATTGGCATTTCGTAGTACGGCGACAGGTTTCCCCAATTTATGGCGGGCCATCAATCCGCGAACCAACTTAAGAATGAATCCTTCACTCATCAGGGGTGGTTTTTAAAACTAGTCCCTTATATTCTACAACTACTAAATAGTCTCATCTGAAAATAATGGGCAATCTTGTGACCTAAGTTTTACACCACCATTATTCTGAGCACAAAAGATTTGCATTTTAATACTTACTTTACATAAATCATTAGTTTCTTAATAAAATATGTATATTTTGCTTTGTGTAAAATGTAAAGTACATTGAAGTAATTTTCCTTTGTCACTGTTGTAAAAAAGTTTTGTGTCATACACTAGTGAAGGTGACTTTGGGCATAATGTACAAACTAGAAAAGTTTTTAAGAGATATATATATATATTTATATACACATATGTAGGTATATATTTTATTCTTAACTACTCATTCAATTTATTTTCGACGGTCAATCAGTCCAAATACAATACAATAGAATAGAATACTCTTTATTATGTACACCATATAAGTTACAGAAAATATAGGTGAAGAAAACAACACACAACAGTTAACAACGTACAATAGTTATTATTTATAACAATAGATACGTGAAGATATTTTGTTTAATAGATTTCAACGGGTCCGTCCGTAAACTAATATTGTTATCTACACTGAAGTACCGGAGCTTCGTAGCTCCGTAGCACCGTAGCGCTGAATTTGTCATAGCGCGTAGCATCGTAGCGCAGTGCTGCGACTGAGCGATATTTGACCTTTTGTCTTTGATGTTAGTTTTTCCGAGATATTTTGATGTTATTTGGTGTGGTATTTTAATGAAATAATTTAGATAAAGATACGAGAAAAAGAGTTTCATATTTTATAGGTGTAATTATCTCAGAAATGAGAAATAAAATTTACTTGCAAAGAACAGTGCTTTTGACAATACAATGTATTTTTTTCAATGTATTTGACACCGTTTTTGATAGTGAATTAATATACTTTTTGCGGTTGTAAGACAGTCATAAATAAAACATAATAAAATGGAACTCTTTCTATTACATTGCAACTCTATTTACTCCCCAAAACGCGTTTACTCCACCAAATCTGATACTGACACCAAATTTGCTACGGCGTAGCATCTACGTACTACGGCGTAAAATCCGCTACAGTGTAGCACACTGCTACGTCCTACGCGCTACGTGGGCAGGCATTCTATGGAGTACAACCGCAGTGGTCATTGCTTGTGATGACTTTTTCATATAGTAAGTCATATGGATCGATCTCCACGGTTTAGCAACGCTTGTGTAGGTCGGTCTGAGGATGGGTGACCATCTTAATATACCGAGACTCCTCTGTGCTTTGGAAAGCACTTTAAGACATTGGTCCCGGCTGTCATTTGTAGATCTTTGTCAGACATTTAAGATTGTCAGAAGCCAGAAAATCTAACTCCAGTCTTGCCAAGAAGTACTGTGTGTTACCCAGATAATGGGTTGTTGAGGTCTGGTATGCAGCCACTCCACGTTAAATACTGGTATTCAACTGAATCTGGTTTGACTGGAAGCCGACACCGATGTAGTTGGGAAAAGGCTAGGCAGATGATGATCAGGGTTGTCAACGTCGTCTTTTATCGTTGAGTAGCTTCTACTTGCGACTTTGTCCGCGTGGAATCGTTACTTTACCCCCGATTTTGAAACTCTCAGCCCGATCGGTTTAAAATTGACAAAGTTTCATACAAACTTTCATCGGGGTAGAATTAATCAAAATCCTTTCTTAGCGGATGCCTACGTCATAACATCTACCTGCATGCCAAATTTCAGCCCGATCCGTTCAGTAGTTTGGGCTGTGGGTTGATAGATCACTGTCAGTCAGTCAGTCACTTTTGAGTTATATATATTTAGATTAGTTTTTGTGAATGTTGCAAACATCGACAGCCCTGCCAGCTCTACTGTTTTGTTTAGTTTGATTGCGTTCAGTAAGCGATTTCTGTGTTCTGTGGGATTTAGCTCACATTGTTCCCTTTCGGATTGTTTCAAGTTTTTTCGCTTTGTCGATTTATATTCTTTGTTTTTCAGTTTTGGTTTGCGTGTTTTGAAAGGAACATGGGGAGCATCAAAAGGTTGAGTTTTTTTTTATTTGGTATTTGAAATTTGTGGAGGATTTTTAATTCTTCTTCATTTGTTGTTGAACGTATTCAAATAATTATGTTGGAGTTAACAAAATAACGTAGTAAAAATAAACTCAGCAGGAGCAGTGGTGGCCGAGTGGTAACGGCCCCTACTTACGAATTGTAGGTCGCGGGTTCAAACCCAGCCAGGTGCATAACTTTGTTTAATTAATTTCATCACCACTGCTCTCAAAACGGTGAAGGAAAATATCGTGAGGAAACCGGCATGTCCTAGAACCAAAAATTCGAAGACATGTGACATTCACCAACCAGCACTGGGCCCGCGTGGTGGATTACGGCCCATTCCCTCTCCTAGAAAGGAGGCCTGTGTCCCAGCAGTGGGAACATTAGAAGGTTGATATGCTTTATTATGCAGCATAGGGTGTAAGACAGTGCAGTGATGTTTTTTCGTTGTTTATCGAAGAATAGATGAATGGAAAAGACTCTTAATATTTTTGCATGTCCAAATTGCACTGCAATCAAATTTATGTTGACTTTTGATAAAGTTCAATATCGTTATTCATCGCTCAGATTAATTTTTGAAACATCTTAATTAAGCCACTTTGTCGCTAATCCAACTTATCTCTATAAAACAACACAGAGCTTCATTAAGGACAGCCGTGCATCAGCTCCATAATAAAAATAATTAATTAAAACAACCCCAACCCCCACTTCAACCGGAGGGGGAGTATTAGCTACACAGATGTTCTGTTTAATCAAAATGAATTCTTGTCGTTCAATCATACCTCGTAGCTACTACGGCGTAGCAGACGGTGCTACGACAGAGCTGTCACTGCTACGACGTAGCTGCCAATGCAGTATTTCGTAGAAAGATCTAGTTTGCGGGTAAAATATGCGAAAATGTTGTGTTATATACGTTTGCATTAATTCTATTCATGACGGAGCTTAATAGAATGAGTAGAGCGGCAGTCAAACAGTAATTTACAAATTGTAGCCACTTTGAACATTAATTTATCTATAGGTAAATACTTTTTTGTTATCTGCTCTGTATTTCCAGAGATCTTTCACAAATAAATGATTTTACCTCTCTGTAGTATTAGTTTAGATTTAAGACTCCAACTTGTTAAATTAAACATCAACTAAAATGGATCCATTTAGTTCCAAAAGCAAAGCAAATACTAACATCGAGTAAAACATATATTAAACGTTGATTGGTGCGCTGCCAAACTTACCGGAATAATCCGCACGAGTTTGTTGAACAACTAACGATATCAACTCATACACACGGCTAACGACATTAAAACCTGAACTGAACACGAACACCGACTTCTACTAATTAAATTTTATTTCTACCACTAAGCTTAGTTTCTACCCAACGCGATTTGGTAGAAACGATCGCTGTACATGGCGGGTTTTGTCCTGGTAATTTCAGTGACAACTACATACGTGCAGCATTGGATCGCGAATCAATGTGGCTAGATGATATGTTAATAGTGGAGTATAGGTAGAGGTTACCGTATGGAGGATTACTTCGAGTTTGAGCCGTTTCCTTGAGCAAGGCTTTGCTGTTATGTGCCATGATCCTTTATACTGACCTAGTGGATATTGTTTCGGAAATTAGCTGTGAATTTTGAACGGTGCTGCAGAGTTTAGGGACCTTTTTGGTTTCGCACTTTTAAAACTGATATTCATTTTTTTTTGTTTGAGTACCAAATAAACATTTTTTCTTATTTTCTTTCAGCTTTCAATGTTAGGGTGTTATTTTGGTATTTTAGTCTAGTAAGTTTATAAGCCTTTGTTTCGTTGTGTTATGTTTTTTTTTTGAGTTAATCTTGACGCACATTTATTGAATGTCGAGTCGAATGACGTTTGGGTAATCAATTGTGTACCAGCTATATTTTGGCTAACAAGTAGCGGTTCTTGAATTATCAAAATTAGTATCAGAGTGTTACTTTTGTAAAAGGATGCATTCTTGTAATTTTGGGCTCATTTTCATGCTGTTTTTTTAAATGAAAGTGAATGAAACGTTCTGCTGCATATTTTTTTGATAATAATAGATAATTTTAATTAAACAAACAAATAGAACATATGTTTTCCATTTCATTCCAGTGTGATTACAAAACTGAAAAAAAAAAGTTTAACCGGTGTCCAGACAGTTCAATCTAGGAGGAACACTTGTCTACCTACTTCAATAACCTTTTAAAATAGGAAAAGGTTAAAAACTTCTAAAATCTCATAATTAATCATAGAATCCCTAAATTTACCAGAAAGTTTTATTCAAAAATTCAGGCAGTAATTAGGCATAATTAATTTCTCGAGTTATTGGTAAATCCTTGGTACTTAGTCGTTTTCATTCTTGCTAATGGACGAATCTCTGGCTCCATCGGTAATTAGATTAATTACTTTCTTTTATACGTCAATGTTAAAGAAGATATTCTAAATCTCGGCTCAGTGAACCGAAGGCTGCTATGTAGGTCATTCTTTTGATAAGCTTAGTCATACTTTAAAATGTTAAGAGTGAAGTAACTCTTCTAAGAAATGAAGATAGGACGGATCCCTTCATATTTTTTTATTTTTATTTTGTTTATTGTAGGATATAATTCGATGACGCACGATACTTTTTCTTTTTTTTTGTCTGGATGGAAAATCATCAAATGACTTCACCCGCTCTGGGCGGAGTGGAAGGGAGTGTCAGACTCTTACTGACTAAAACCGACCTGTATTCCTACTAGTGCCCGCCGCGTTTCAGGGCTGCAGTGACTCTTTCGAACAAATTCCGCTACCCTAGCAGACACTGACCCTATGGGGCCCCGTCTTCTTTGCGACATCCCTTTGAGGCGCGCGTGGAACACGACGCGCCGTCGACTCGGGCCTGGTTGCTATCGGACGGCGAGACACCCATAGCTCGCTATCCGCAGGTACGGCTTACACATCGACCTAAAAACAACAAGAGAAAAAAAATCTACATTTAATTCAAACTTTTAGAACTACTAACTAACTAAATAACTCAAGAAAACACGTCATGCTTGAGGGAGCATAACTGTTCAATGATTTACCGAAGGATTTAAATCTATTTAAAGCAAAACTTAAGAGACATGTATATGTGTACTCTGTAACGTCACCAACACCCTAGAGGCAACAATGTTATTATTATTTAAATTTAAGCACTATGTATCTCATTTTAAGAGCGTATACGCCGTACGGCATTTCATTACAAGCTTTCAAGTCCTTATTTTCCGAAATACCTAAACCAATTTTAATGAAACTTTACAGACATAAGCAGGATACATAGGTCTAAAAAGTTCGTTCAAATCATTTTCGATAAATAGTGTTACAGTTAAATTAGAACCATTTTATGTTTTCCAAACAAACGTAAATTTCCAGTTATCTTTTTTTAAATAAGACATTTAGAAAATGTTTTTAATCAACTTTTTAGATCTATGTTTCCTGCTTATATGTGTGAAGTTTCATTAAAAACGGTCCAGTCATTTCGCGAAATAGTGACTTGAAAATTTGTATGAAATGCCATACGCGTACACGCTCTTAAGTGAACTGTTGATTGAAGTCCTTATAAGAAATATATATTTTTTAAATCTATCGCAAATATTTATAATGATCGCTGCATTACACTACATTAGATACAGATTGAGCGAGGTATAATAAATACCAATACACAACAGAAATCCTCCTTCAAAATCCGACAGTCGCGACGTAAAGACGTCCAATCGATGCAGTCTGACAGACATGCCCTTCGCTTTACTGAGCTTTGTATCAAGCCCGTTCGCCGGGCAGTAACTAGGGCAAAAATTGAGGTGGCTTGCCCGAGCGGTTGCCATGACGACGCCCCCCCTTGGCTGTTGCTTCAGCCGACAGATTTTACTCTTAGTTGAGAAAAGGTATAGAAGTATAGTAGGTTTGGTTTGATGGCAGGATGTGGGGTGTTTAGTAGTTGGAGATTTTTTGTAGAATATTAAAAAATACTTTTTCGATAGTTAAAATTGGAATAGAGTTCTTTCATATCATTGCACGAAGGTGGTCTTATACATAGATATCTACCAGACAACCTTACGATAGACTGAACAAACTTAAAATAAAAATGGATTTGGGCATTGTTGTACTATTGAAGATAATATTAAAATTTACTTTTATTTCAGAGGGGGAGTTATCTTAATAGGCTAAATATTACAGACAAACGATTTCACATAAATGGTTTCTACATAGAACTTTCTAAATCCCAAATATGTAATTCTAAATAATCAATAGCATTCAGTTTATTTGCCTGAAGCTTCGAGATATCACGACAAAACAACAATAATAAGACTAAACAATTCACATCGAAACAGCCAGTAACCAAGACCCAACCTTGTTAATTTATGTCGTCATCCCAATATTTATTGGCTACCCCAATTTACGACTTAATTATATTGGCCATCCATCCGAAAGGTCCTTAGTTAACAAGTGACCACAAGTGAGGAAATTTGTTGCATAAATGTCGTCGGGGGTACAACATACGGCATACGATAACTTTTTACACTAATGTTATAAAGGGGACAGATTTGATTGTTTTTTTGTTTGTTTGCATTGAATAGGCTCCGAAACTACGTGACCGATTTGAAATATTCTTTAACTGCTGGGAATCTATACTATCCCCGGGTGACATAGGCTATATTTTATCACCATATTCCCACGGGAACGGGAACTACGCGGGTGAAACCGCGAGGTGCTGCTAGTACAGAAAAAACACTATTCCCGAGGGATACAAAACTCATGTCCTCGTAGACGAAGTAGCGTGCGGTCACTTGTAAAAAATTGATTTTAAAATTTAAAAAAGAAAACGAAATGTTTATGTAGCTTTGAAAATAAAACATAAGTAAACTCACGCCTTTTTCCTAAGGTGGTAGGCAGAAACTAATGACGACCAGCTGCTGCGACCCAATACTTTCGTCTTCAAATTGTTTTGAAAAAAGATTTGAAAAGTTCGTTAAAAACATTCTTATCTTGAAATTTAGTTTCGAGAGCTCCATTGGTGTTTTATTTATTTCAATCATTATACGTCGTAAAGCAGCTCTGTATTTTGTGAAAACGTTGGAAAATTTGAAATTCGTAGATTGCATGAAGGAATCGCCTTTAGTTTATTTGCTTGGCCATCGATTTATGAGGGAAAGCGAAGTGAAGATATGCGCATTTTTTAACATTGAGTGGCGCTGAGGAGAATTTATGCAACGGAATCTATTTGGAAGTTCGCTTGCTGGGATCCTTATCTAGTTCGTAGTTTCTCGATAGATCGACTGAGGAATCGATCGACATGTTCGAAATTGTGTGACTCAAATTGAAGGCTATGTAAATATATTAAAGTTCATAATACAATAAAATAGTGTTAAGTTAGGCCTGTTTTTTGCAGTTTATTATAACTTTGCGGTGTTTTTTCCTTAACCAGTGTTTGTAAAAATGTCATGACGAAGGATTTTATGTTACAAAACTCTCAGCCCGATCGGTTTAAAATTGACAAAAGATAGACATGCGGTTTCGGGATGTTTTTTAGATAATTTTATGTAGATGACTTCTTCCGTTTTCCCAAAATTTTCCTTCACTGCTCTGCTCCTATTGATTGTAGCGTGATGAAAAGTATACTATAACCTGCCCAGGAGTATGAAGAATAATTGCACCAAGTTTCGGTAAAATCGGTCGAGTAGTTTTTGTTTCTATAAAGAACATACAGACAGACAGACAGACAGACAGACAGACAGACAGACAGACAGACAGACAAAAATTTTACTGATTGCATTTTTGGCACCAGTATCGATCACTAATCACCCCCTGATAGTTATTTTGAAAATATATTCCTTGTACAGAATTGACCTCTCTACAGATTTATTATAAGTATAGACTAGCAGCGCCCCGCGGTTTTACTCACGTAATTCCCGTTCCCGTGGGAATATGGGGATAAAATATAGCCTATGTTACTCAGGGTGAATGTACCTTCCTGATGGTGAAAGAATTTTTGAAATCGGTGGAGGAGTTTTTCAGTTTATTCGTTACATACAAATATACAAATCTGTCCTCTATATAATATTAGTATAGATAGGTACTTTACTATTTTACTTAAATGCAGTCAGATTTAAAAATGATTCGTTGTGTAGACAATGAAAATATAATCGCATCCAAGGGATCAGCGGAATGTTTCGACAAAATAATTTTCTTACACTTATAATTATTTGCCTTGTCAGTATACTTATACACACAAACCTTCTAGTTTACCGAACATTGTGTGAACATAAAAGTATTAACAAATAATCCCACACCTTCAACAGTTATTTTTACTAAAGCCCACATTAAAGACGGCCCATTAAAAATAACCCCGCTCGGTGCGGCCCGGTGCGGCCTGGCGGTGCGTGTGACTTGTACCGGCCCGGCTGCGGCCCTTGGTTGTAGGCCATTCATGGCCCGGACACCCCCTCCCTCTTCCTCCGACTAAGACCGATAATATAGCCAGGTGTGATGCGTTATATAGGACAGTTTATATTAATATCTTTGTTAGAAGTATTGATTATATGTACAAAGAAAAGCTTGAGAAAGATACTTTTGATTTTGTATTATTGTGTGGAATCTCTTATACAGAAAACTATTTCAATATTTTTTTCGCAAACACTTAATTTTTGTTAACGACAGGGCCGTCTTCGAAATAAACCAAACCCGTTTTGAACCTCCATTCTCGAAACAAAACCAAAGTAACAGTAAACCATTTTACATTTCTCTCATGCTCGTTTATATTCCCTAGAGCTCGGTACAACGAAAATCGGGATCCCGGGATGTCCGGCGACCATTCAAACGTCTGGTGACACGTTTCCCTTTCCCCTCCCCCTCTTGGGGTACAAACCCCCCCCCTCTGTTTCAAGCCGACGCCTACGGAGTCCAACAGTGTGTTGTAATTATCTAGATAGCCGCTCGGTATATACTATGTAGAAGTATCGAATGTGGTGTGTCACGGAGACTATATAGATCGCGTAGAGAATAACCCTCTAGGTGTTTTTGGCTGTTTGGTTTAGTAGTGAGTTGAGAATCAATTTGGTTCGTTTTATTTAAACTTGTTTTTTTTTTGCGTTTGCGTTTGGAACTATTTCAGTTAGTCAGAAAATTTCATGAATTTAATTCAATGCTGATTATAAAACTCCTCAGTGAATACTTGTTATTTGATGAGATATTATTCTAATATTTTAGAATTTATGTTGGCAAAGATTCGATTTCTAATTAATTATTCCATGAAATTTATATGTCTATGTATTTTTGGAAAATTCATAAAATTGAGATCTAAAATCAAATCTTTTACTTCTCAACTCAACAGCAACACACCTACACAATTTCTTCGTTGAAAAATCGCAAGAATATAACAGGTTATTTCTGTAAAAGAAAACCACACCTAACTACTCGTATTTCCTATCTACCAACAAATACTCCACAGCAATATCTATACCAGCGCTACACGAGAAACAATACCAACTAATCTAAAAACTATTTACCGTGGGGCCCAGGCGGGGCCCAGGTGGGGTACAGGTGCACTTCACTACTAACTTGTCTCCAACTTATTTGACAACTGGAATACAGGGGTGGACTTGTAGAAATGGGTAGTATTTGTTTTTGCTGATAAATAAGAGATTTTAGAGGCAATAAAAGGTGCAATGGTTCATTTATCGAATTTCAGTCAACACGTAGTGAATGCTCGAGTCTTTCTAGAAATTGGATAAGTAATTTTAGTTGCTTTGCATAAACCATTTTCCTTCTAAGTAAAACATTTTTCATTTTTATTTAATGACTGTTTTATGTGTTGAGGCTTAAAAAGTAGGTAGAATTCCTGAGGTGGTACTAGATTATATTACTAACCAGCCACATTAACAATTTTACGAGACCTGGCTTCGTAAGCTTTAAAATTAATTTACTAAAACCTTACTGACAAATCGGTATAATTAGTACTAATTAAAAGGGAACCAAAATTAATTTAGACTTTTACAAACTGGCTTGAACTTTCTCACGTTTTTGTACAATTTGGGGCCCACTTGTACCGAAAGCCGTCCCTGTGCGTAGCCCTTGCTTCAGTTAACACTGTTAACAGTTTAGAAAGCGGTGGCGGACGTTTTAATTAACCCTTTCTAGTCCATGTTAGCTGGGTCGAATATACCCCACTATTGCGTGTTGTTTTGTTGATTTAGTGGAGCCCAATATTGAAGCGTTCGGGGGTTAGGCGAATATTTGAGCAGGTTTTAAGATTCATTGGCTGTTTGATCGGAGGAGGGAAATTAGTGAATACATTTTGTGTTAAAGTGAAGTCTGGTAGTTGTACATTTTCAGTCTTGACGAAAGAGACTTATGTACAACGTTTATGATGATTTGTTGAAAAAAATAACTGGTAAATCCAGGTGTATTTACTAATCAAAATGTGACATCTAATTTTTTTTTTAATTGTAAATTATCTACCACAGGCTAAATTAATTTTCCATTTACCACCTCAAACAAAACCTATTTTCCGTTACTGCGGTAACAGTCCACGAGGAAAAATAATTTAATGAAAAACCGGTTTAATCCGTCAATTCGACGCCTGCCACAATAGATTAGCAATGTCTGCGACGTTCAGTATTCTCGTGTTTCCCGTTTTTGATTATTATGTATTATTGGAAAGTGAATAAATCATTTGTGTGTGTTTTTGTTCCGGAAGACTTGCAGTCGAGACAGTAAATTATCGGCTGTTTTACTTTATTGACATGATATGTATTTTATTTTTAACTAGCAGCGCTCCGCTGTTACACCCGCATAGTTCCCGTTCCCGTGGGAATATGGGGATAAAATATAGCCTATGCCACGCGAGGAAAATGTAGCTTCCCAACAGTGATAGAATTTTTCTAATCAGTTCAGCAGTTTCGGAGCCTATTCAATACAAACAAACAATCTTTATAATATTATAAGTACTTGCAGCGCCCCGCTGTTTCACCCGCGTCAATCCCATTCCCGTGGAAATATAGCCTATGTTATTTAGGGTAAAAGTAGCTTTCTAATGGTGAAATAATTTTTGAGTTTATTCGTTACATACAAAAATACAAATATTTCCTCTTTATAATATTAGTATAGAAGTATAGATATACAGACGGCACCTTTTTCCTCTCTAAACAAGACTTTTTTGTTTTAAATTAGGTACTAATAAATTGGCTATACAAAGTCGATTGGTTCTAAATTGGCCATAATTATGTAAGCTTACGAACGACAATAACAGTGGAGCCGAAGCAATCGTTTTGGCCGAAATCGGTCAGATCACATCCACATCATCATCAAATTGGCTTCATTTTTAGTGATATTATTCAAAGGAGCTCGTGGCTAAATTATAACACTCGTACGGGTCGATCTTCAGGGTTAAGCAACGCTTGCCGAGGTTGGTCTGGGGATGGGTGACCATCTTAACATAACGAGGCTCCTCCATGTCTCGGAAAGCACGTTAAGTCGTTGGTCCCGGCTGTTATATTTATCTTTGGCAGTCGTTACTCCAACATAAACAAGTAAATTAAATAACTGGATGTGATTGATTTTAACTATTACAATTTTCAAACTAAGGAAATACGAGTAGGTATTTAAATCTCGCGACAAGCTTTTATATCATATGTAATGACTTTATAAGTATATAATAAAAGTTTTAAAATAAAAACATTTCTTTTTCGTTTTAGTGCATTCGAATAGAAGCTTGTTTTTTACTTTTAATTTATTTGTAGACCAAGTAAGATGTAGCATATAAAAGAATGTTAGTAGCTTAGTTAACAATTGAGACGTTACAATACAAATAAATTACAGACGATAAAAGGTGAAGATGGTATGACATAAAAATAAAAGATTTACTGCATGACTATTTTATATTAACATGCATGACTATAACATTTTATACGCACATGCATCACTTGATATAATTCCTTCCCATAGACAATAGTCTGTACAAAAATGCGTTAGGAACCCAAATGCCTCAAGTTTGTGAACTAGTAATAGTAAACAAACATATAAATCGTATGTTTTTACGTGTTTTCCTACACATTATGTACGTTTATGTGTTTCGCGTTCGTAGTAATATAGAAGAGTATGTGATCTCTTTCGGTTGGGTGGCGTTCAATGTCTTTTTCGTTTGATGAGCGAATAAAAAAGCTGCATTTGAGATTTTTGGCACTGAAAGGAAAATAATTGGTAATGTAACTTCTTTTCTGAAAATTCGTGTGTGTTTCTTTATAAAAAATAGCATTCAATAAACCTACAGGATACTTTTAATTGTGGCTTGGTCATGGACGACATACGCTGGTAATCTATACTAATATTATAAAGAGGAAATATTTGTATTTTTGTATGTAACGAATAAACTCAAAAACTACTGGACTGATTTCAAAAACTCTTTCACCATTAGAAAGCTACATTCAATCTGAGTAACATAGGCTATATTTTATCCCCATATTCCCACGGGAAAGGGAACTATGCGGATAAAATAGTTATATATAAAACTATCAACTTGAATCACTTTAGACTGTACCTGTTCAAGTTTGGTTTGCAAAAGAAAAATAACTACCAAAATTTCACACATAACACGAAAACCAACGTCGATAAAGCGAAAACAGCGCTTAAATTTATCCATACTAGCATTAATATCAGCGATGCAAGCGTTGCAGCGCCACAGCGGGTGTAGATTAGCGGTCTGATGCTACTTTATTGCGCCTAATGTAAGCAATAGCAGGTAAGCTGAAACTTATTGTACTTTCAAGATCCCGCATTTTCGTGAAATGTTGCATCAAAAATGTTCTAAGCTGCTTGAGTTTTAACGTTTAAAAGGATATGAAATCTCCATTCAAGATGCCAGCTCCTTTTTATGAGATGGGAATGTAAACAATCTTTTATGTTTTCATCTTCTTAAAACATGGCGATGAACAATAAATCGGCTTTAAAACAGCTATGGTTTACAAATCCCGTAAGATACGTTTTAAAGTTTATTTCAACAAAAATTCAAACAGCTAAATGCTTCGAAAACTGGCTTTGAGCGATGTCTAAAAAGGCCTCTAAAATTTAATCACACAGTATTTTGGTATAGAATTGCTACCATTAGCAGTTTCACGTAGAATAAATATAGATTTATGGGTTTCAAACTGCTGTGGTATACATCACAAAAATACATACGCTAAGTATGACCTCACACATAGGTACACCAAAAACATCTTGATATTTTTCAAATTATACTGTAAACTTTCTGCGTTGCGTAAAACAGTTTTAGCATTTTTAGTTACTCTTAAATGTTGGAACTTCGCTTTAGCGATAGCCGAATATCGTTCGGCATTAAGTCAGGAGCCTATTTGACTTGGCGTGACTTATCGAAGCCACAGAAGCTTGGCTTGTTTTGTTACAAATGCAAAAAATATCACCGCGAAGTTCGAAGACAGCCAGCCAGACCAACAGACAGCCAGACAGATAGACAGTATTTCCATATAGGACGTTCGGAACTCTAAAAAGTCTTAGACTAATAACCATTACCAGTGGTTTTTTTTTTTGGATGGGAAATCATCAAATGACCCCTCCCGCCCTGGGTGGAGCGGTAGGGAGTGTCAGACTCTTACTGACTAAAACCCACCCGTGTTCCTCTTGTGCCCTTTGCGTTCCAGGGCCGCGGTAACTCTTTCGAACAAATGCCGCAACTTAGCAATGGTACGTAGAAACAACATCGATTATGGCAGAAAACACGAGTGACAGTTGCGGGCAGGTCGGGAGTAGGCCGAGAGCCCGACTGACGTGGCGTGACTTATTGAAGCCACGTCAGATTGGCTTAAAGCGAGCAAGCCTGGCTTTTAAATGCGTTGTTGGCTGTAATACTCAGAGGTCACTGCACTCTAGTTTATAGATGTTATTTACGCATTGAATTAGGTAGGTAATATAACCAAGTTCCTATGATGTATTTGAGTGCTGTTGATTGGTACCAAAATATATAATCTGCAATCGTTAACGCTAGTCGAAAATGAATCAAATGTATTGAAATGAAATTATCTCAACGTTAAGTCACGTGGTTATTTGTTTGTTCTAAAACAAACGAATAGGAAATCCGTCACCAAGTTCACATCAAAATGATAGAATGAATTGTTATCGTTTCTACTATGTTCAACGCTACATCCTTTGTTAAAATGTTTAAGGTGGTAAAACATTTAACAGAGTTAAAATTAAAAAAAAAAAACTGTTTGACGTTTGAAGGAACAATCGCCATAGACTAAAGAATAGGTTTTTCTAAAGACATTGTAGAACGAGCGGCCGACTCAGGCGCGTCAACATGGCTACTAACTTATCGTTTTCTACAGTTGCTGACACTGAAGCGTTACCGATTGGAGAACGGAATTCAACACGAAACGGTTTTAATGTCTAGGGGAAATAGTAATTAAATCGATTTAGTCA
Source organism: Hecatera dysodea (assembly GCA_905332915.2). Lineage (NCBI taxonomy): Eukaryota > Metazoa > Arthropoda > Insecta > Lepidoptera > Noctuidae > Hecatera > Hecatera dysodea. The sequence continues at coordinate 22,952,699 of HG995287.1, read as the reverse complement.
GTAATTGAATCAGTGAATCAATAGAAGTCTACAATAATGTTCTTTAAAACATTTATTGATAAACAAACAGTCTGTGTTTAGTATAATTATAATATTTTTTTGGTGACAGCCACACAAAAATGTTTATCTACACCCAAATTAAACTTTGTTATAAAACCCACCGATATATAAACTTCCAATCTATTTAGCTCCTTACTTACAGAGCTTTATCAACCAAAATCCCTGACTTTCATTTAGAACCTATCTCCACCACAGACCGTTCGATTCATTCGACTGTGCGTCAATTTTTCAATCCAAAAGTGCTTGAAAAGAATGTAAAGAGCTCACTTTAGCTCAACAAACCTCGTGCGAGTAGCTCAAGCACCCGCGAGTGGTCGGAGTGGGGGATAAGAGACAACTGAGGAACTAAGGGAGGCTATATGGCCTTCGTGGGCAAGGTGCCAGGTACTTACCGTATCAGGATTAAGAGGCTGTATTACTCTTTGATATGAGATGAAAAGCCAAGCTTTGGCGGTCGCAAAGATGTGGCTGTTTCTTTGTTGGGTGGTGATTGAAAGTGGCAGCAAAGCCTCTTTGAAGTGGGGAAGCATACAGTTAAAATAAAATACTGAGTTATATGTAAAAGGTTTGTTACCATGTTAAATAGTATTGTATAAATTTTAGCTGACACGTCGTCTGCGTCACATAAGAGAGAAAAAGAAACCCCGTTTTTGCAACATTTTCCACTGTTCCTCCGCTCCTTTTGGTCGTAGCGTAATGTTCCTTATTCGATAAATGTTCTATGTAATGGGTGTAATGGCACATAGTTTTTTTTTTTTAAACTAGCTCATGTAACAGTAAATTATCGATAAGTATTGTTTTTTTTTCTTTTTAGTTTGTGATTAGCACAGTGAAAAGTATAGATTTTTTATATCGATGGGAATTCATACTATTAATGATTTCTTCCGCTCTGGGCTGGGCGGAAGGGAGTGTCAGACTCATACTGACAAAAACCCATCCCTATTCCTCCTTATGCCCTTTGCATTCCTGAGCCGAGGTGATTCTTTCGAAAAAAAAAAATCGCTGCCCTGGCAAATGCATAGATACAATACTTTTTCGTCTTCTACCAAAAAATGAACAAGAACAACTACTTCACAACAGCTTACTAGGATACACGCGAAATGACAGAGACAAATCATGAACTATACGAGTATTATCTGCTGTACAAAACACAGTCACATTCCTAAGCTTTATCACCACTATTCACAACATACTACCCCATCCTCACGACACTACAGACATCTTATTACTGTCTTCAAAATTTCAAGTAATACGGAGGGTCGGGTACGAATAAATTGCGCAGACAAAGCCTTTGTTCCTGAAGGGATTAGATTACGATTACTACCAACTGGGTTTCTAGTTACGTCCCCGTTGCTAACTAGCTGTGTAACGTGATTATTTGGGGAATAATGAGTTTTGGCGGGAAATGGATTTTTGACAGGTAGCCATCTTGTTTTTAGGAAAAAGAAAGTGTGGTTCATGACGTTCGATATTATGGGTTAAGGTTGAAAATGAGAAATCGTAAAATGATGAACTATTCTATTTTTTTTATTTTAATGGCTAATATTTTTAGCTAAATTAAAAATAGTAGTTTCTGTTCAATAAAAAAATAAATTTAGAATCCATTTTCATCCCTGTTTTGTTTCGAAATTCAAATTCAATGTGCCTTATTGCGATCAATCTACAGGCTAGGTATTATTTGAAATTGACGCAGGCAAGAAAAGAAGCCATCATTAGTGACCAAAAAAAATATATACTCAGCGATAAAACATAACATCGGCGACAAAAAGGTTCAAATTTCCATTTCCACGGGCATATCAACATTACCGCTTTTCACAGTCATATTTATGAAATTATTTAAAAATTTCGCCGCGTACCTGACATTTATATTGCCCCAAGTGTACTTTACACCACTCCGTCAGTCGCCAGCCCCAACAAAACTTGGCAATTGAATAATAAAATGCGTAATACAATATACGATGGAGCGTAAAATGTGAATTTATCGTTGCGTACACAAAAATAAAAATTGGGACGAATCGATGTTATACAGCAGTATTTTGTTTTTTCATTTAATATATGTAAATTAGAAATCTGAATTGCATTTTTAACATTATTTTGATTATAATTCAAGCGTTTTTTGAATAGGCAAGCTTTTCGAATACGATTTTTTTAAAAATTATATTTACATCATCCATGTCTAAGTCTTTACATACATTTGTTGTCACGTAACAATAACAGATATTCATTTAAATTCTATTTTTACTCTCCCTGTGTAGGTCTATGCTAACGTTCGAGCCGTGCCTATGCATGAAAACATTAAATTGCACTCTCGATTCAAATATCAGCGCACACATAATCTGAAATTCACAAAAACTAAAAGCATCCCCTTTAGGTAATTCCTCATAACCTCAAAAAGGTTTTCCCACCAATATGGCCGTCACTTGAGATATAATTCCACAACTATTTATTCGATACTCGGAGGTAAACCGCAGTAACTTTACGAGGGCGGTTGGAGGCGCTAATCCCTGAATGGATTAGGTGCCGCCACTGCAAGACGGTAGGCAGAATGTTCAGTTTGTGCCGTGCATCAGCATCAGCTGTGATGTTCATCTGGAAGTGACAGATGTACATTATTTCTATGTCAAAGTTTGATAGTCCTAAAGAAACCCCAGGTTTAAAAAAGGGTGTGTTGTGGTGGCTTTACAGTTTACGGCTTCTGCAAAGTGGCGTGTAACTTGGCCAGTCGTTTCAAGGTCGATGTCTCATAGGTTTTATTTAAATATTCAACTTATGTAATGTTTTCTTCATCTATATTTTCAGTTATTGTTATGAGCATTTAACACTTTTGCGTCCAGAACTGAGCATGTGGGTTGAACAATAATTTGTGCCCATAACTTGTTGAAAGTTGAAAACGTTAATATCCGCGTCACAACACAAGGTTTTACCACTTTCTAGGGTTGCAGGAACGCAAAGGGCACTAGAAGGATCACGGGTGGGTTTTAGTCAGTAAGAGTCTGATACTCCCTTCCGCTCCGCCCAGAGTGGGAGAAGTCATTTGATGGATGGATTGAGGTTTTACCACTTTTAAATATTAACAAAAATATGAACAAGAGTTTCAACTAGTAGCAAAACTCGTAGTTTGCGATCAAGGTTAAGGAATTGACGAATTGTAGACATACATATTACCTTGAACTTACATATATGATTGCGCGGAACCCAAAGCCAAAGTTTTGAAAAATCCTCTAATAGGATGAATTCTTTGACAAAATGTCTGCGTGTTCATATTATTTACTAGCAACGCCCCACGGTTTTATCCGAGTAGTGCCCGTTCCCGTTGGAATATGGAGATAAAATATAGCCTATATTACTCAGGGTGAATATAGCTTTCTAAAGGTGAAAGAATTTTTGGAATTGGCACAACAGTTTTTGAGTTTATTCATTACAAACTAGACACACACAAAAATACAAATCTTTCCTCTTTATAATATTAGTGTAGATATCGTGGACTAAACCTTCTGTTCGGTCTGTATCACGTCACAACCCTAACCGCGCGTTGGGTGCCACGTACATAGAGATTTAGCTGCTCACTGCTTACGTACTAGTTTAAAGCCCAAAGTGAGTATTTTAGTTTTTGTTAGCGGTTTGCGTCGGTAACTTTTTAGTGATGTAACCAGTCTATTGTGCGGGTTTGTTCATTGAATCTGTGGGGTTTGTTTTCGATAAAGGCGTTGATCTTATAAGTGATGTGTAACGATCTGAATTTGTCTAATTTAATTCTGAAGCTTGGATGTTTAATAGTAGGCATTTTAAACGTTACTTTGAAGTTATATGTGCAAAACATATACTTGCCAAAATTTGGCAAGTCTATGTTTTGCACATATACTGGTATTCAGCTGAATCCGGTTTGACTGGGAGCCGACCCCAATATAGTTGGGAAAAGGCTTGGCCGTTGATGATGTTGTGATCGGCTTCCAGTCTAACATTTGACTTGGAGCGACTGCCTGTCGGATGTCCTCAGCCCAGTAACTGGGTAATACGGTACCCATGGCAAAACAGAAATGTAAGATTTTCTACTACTGATTAAAGTGAAAACTACATTAATTTTGAAGCTAGTATGATATTCTAAATGCCAACTTAAATATACTCCAAGAATACTCCAATATAATACATAATCCAAGAATTCTCGTATCAAACAACCCGTAAGTGATGTAATCAGCAAGGCGGAGTGTATCACAGTTAGTTTGTAACACGAATTAGACAATAATTTACAGGATAACTTAGTATGGAAGATGTACCAGATTGCGTATCATTTTCTTACTTGTGGAATATGTGGTAATGGAGGATGTTGCTTCAGGTGTTTGTAGTTTATACTAATATTATAAAGAGGAAAGATTTGTATTTTTGTATGGAACGAATAAACTCAAAAGCTACTGGACCGATTTCAAAAATTCTTTCACCATTAGAATGCTACATTCACCCTGAGTAACAAAGGCTATATTTTATCCCCATATTCCCATGGGAACGGGAACTACGCGGGTAAAACCGCGGGGCGCTGCTAGTAATTAATATTCGTCGTGTTTTGATGCACCAAATCAACACTGATAAAATTTTACAATGACGCACGTAGAAATGGTTAAATAATTTCACACTAAGCTAATGAACAAACTTCACTGAGCCACCAATTAGCACTTTCCGAATATAATAATTTCTGTTATTCAACGCAAAATATTCGGTTGAATTGCACTCATCAGGCAGATGATACCAATCATGCAATTGACTTACTTCAGTGTATTAATTAATTATTTGGTCCACATTATAATAAATACGGAAGCATAACTATTCATATTTTGAACATAGTAAAGAAGTTTCTTTGGTTTTCTAATCAGACGTGAATTATTTACTATTAACCACCAAAGAATTTCATGTAAAGCAGTTCATTTTCATATCTTTAAAAGGCTAATGGGTTTTCATTCAGTCTTATACCAAACTACTTACAAATTCTAAATAGGCTTTTAGGATACTTACCAACAAACAAAAACCAAGTAGAAGTATTCCTATTGACGTGAGCATTTCCAATACTAAAGAAAATATATGTGGGAACGAACAAGATATATACTGGTCAAAAAACTATTAGACCATAGTGAAATCCTCCCGAGACCTGAAAATACTAAAGAAAATAAATTACTTGATTTTGCGAGCAACCGAGCACTTACATCTATCCTTTTCTAACTCACTAATCCGAGCGTACGAGAGCGTTATACTTGTCACACTCTGGCTCTCATACATCACGTATAAGAGCACTGTAAGCCCCTAAAATGAGTGTTTATTGCTGATCCTTCTAGCCGGACTCTTGTAAGCTGCTTCTGTGTTCCAAAAATGGACTTAATACCCTTGACGTTAAGGTCACTTTCTGGCTTTTAAAGGTTCAGGTGCGTAGACAGGCTTATCCAGTCGTTTTTCTTGTGGCAGATGTACGTAGTTCTCGGCCGCTGAACTATAGGGATTTGTCCAATTTGTTGTGAAAAATTATGGTCTGTTTTGCTCTTAATTCTTTTCGTCTCGTAAGTTATTGGGTGCCTTTGTTTCTAAGATTTGTTGTACCTCTTTTCATTCGCTGTGAAAGCCAGATGAATGTCTGGAAAAGTCAAAGGTTTTATAAATTTTTCTCTCTGTTCTATCTTTCTAGTTGGATTTATTATAATCAGCTGTATCTATAGCATAGTTCTATTGTTTCTTTTTATGTCCTTGCTTTGTTCAGATCAATATAGAGATATAAGGTTATTTCTTCCGATACATAAAAGTTCTTCATGTCCTATTCTATACAATTGTATTAGAGGAAGTGGCAGTGTCGTATATTGATAGGGAATAAGAAGTTTTCCCAGAATCATGCCTCAACTATTGTAAGAAGTGTCGACGAATTCTTGATATATATTTGTGACTAGGAATATACATGTTCTGAATATTTTTGCGAAAGATTTCTCAACAAACATGTTTGTATTCCAGTTACAAGAAGAATCAGCCGTATTATTAGACTTGGGTTTCAATATTTACTTTTCAGATTCGTGAAGTGATTGAAAATCTGTTCTTAAACGAAGAACTTAAGGTGAAAATTACGTTTACAACACACCTCAGCTCTCACCAACGGATTTCACTCTTTAACTTTTAATATTATAAAATGGAAGTCTTGTAACATTTATTTGATGTTTTGTATTTCATTTGATCGTATTTCTGTAATTATTTCGGTTTGAAAATATTTTAAGTCAATCATAATTTGTGTTCATTTAGAAAAATATCCGATCCTCAGCTAATTCCTTTCAGCATTTCATTTTAACTTAAAACGTCTTTGATGTTTCTCACCTAATTGATTTCTTTGACTTTGGAATCCCGCTCACCTTTTACTGTTAACATACCTTTAAAAATATTTCTTTCCTTTTCTTTGGCCTTAATACCGTCTTCAACCTCTTTATCAAGATCAAGTTTTTGCTCCTTACCTGCAGCCAATCTTTTTTCAGTGAAAGCTTTCAAGTTTTTATTTCTAACTGATGCATCATCTATCTTTTACATTCACAACATCGGAGCAAAATCCCCATGAGGAACATTGTCATCTTGTTTTTTCTCTTATTTCTCTCTTCCCTTACCATGACTCATGCCACAATCCTAATTCTTTCGTTCTTTTACTTTAAGTAATGTCATACCATCTTCCACCTATAGTATCGGAGCAAGGTCCCCATGAAAAATATTCCCAAACTTCGATTTTATTCTTTAATTTTGCTTGATTTATCATCCTCATCTTGTTTAATTTTCTCACCTAGAATCCCGGCATAATCCAAACTCTTTTATTCTTTAAGTTTAATTAATATGATGCCATACTCCACCTACAATGTTGAAGCAAGATCCTCGAGAAAAATAATCCTTTACTTCGTTTCTATCGTTTCTTTTGCTTCATTCATCACATTCATCACCCTCATCTTATTCTTTATCCGTGCCAAGAATCACGTCATAATCCTCTTTCATTCTTTGACTTGAGAGCAGTGGTGGCCGAGTGGTAACGGCCCTGACTTACGAATTGTAGGTCGTGGGTTCAAACCCAGACAGGCGCATTACTTTATGTAATTAATTTCATTACCACTGCTCTCAAAACGGTGAAGGAAAACATCGAGAGGAAACCGGCATGTCCTAGAACCAAAAATTCAAAGACATGTGACATTCACCAACCCGCACTGGGCCCGCGTGGTGGATTACGGTTCATTCCCTCTCCTAGAGAGGAGGCCTGTGTCCCAGCAGTGGGAACATTAAAAGGCTGATTATGCTTATGCTATTCTTTGACTTTAACTAATATGATCCCATCTTCCATCTGCAGTATCGGAGCAAGGTCCCCACGAGAAGCGTCTCCTGAACGCTCTGCTTGCCAACTACAACACGCTGGAGCGACCGGTCGCCAACGAGAGCGAGCCGCTCGAAGTCAGGTTCGGCCTGACTCTGCAGCAGATCATTGATGTGGTGAGTCTGTTTGTGATTGGAAGGCTTCTGTTGTGTTGAGGATATGTGTTAAGGAAAATAGATGATACGCTTCTGTGAATTAGTAATCCAAGGTACATATTATGTATATATATATTGGTTTAGGCCGTCTGAGTTGTGAGTAACTGACAATTTTAGCTGAGTACAATGGTCGTATATGAATATAAAAAGCATGAATTTATTAGCTGTTACAAGCTACGGTTTCTTTATTTTCTGAGCGTGTGGAAAAAATGTAAATTCAAGTAAAGCAAGGTAAGAGCCGTATGAAAATGGGACACAAAGACAAACAATATTGTTGTGTCGCTTCAAAATTATCAACGGAGTTACCGAAATCGTTGTCAAATGAAATCCTAGCGAGATAGCGAAGTCTATAATTAACAATATAAAAAACTCTTCGTTTTATAGATCTGTTTACAACTTTAGAACTAACATTTGTTATAAAAACGCGACATGAAACACCACGCATCGCAATATTTCCACAAAGCACAGACTATGGGAGGTGGAAAGTTTTATCTCCATTTTACTAAAATGAATGAGTAGTTTCATTCATAATTTTAATATAAGGACCTGGGCGATTCGCTTGAGCGATCTCGCTATTATCATTCTTGTATAAAGCCGCTATTTCTATGTGAAATAACACTTTTGTGCGGGGATTAGAGTGTCGAAGGGAATTTCCATAGCGCGCCTGACTGGTGGTGACAGTTTTCGGTTACCGTGTCACAAATTGAAGGCCTTGATTTTTGTATAATATTTACAGCTCTTTTCTAGGAAAAAATAATGTGTTTTGATTGTAAGACAAAGAGTTTATATGGACAGATGAAAATAAATAATAGTTTCTCGGTAACAGACGATTGATTATGTACGAATTGATATAATATATAAGGTAATTATCCCTTTACCACTGGTAATGACGTCGTTTTCTGATTTATGTCACTTACTCACAACATATAGACTATATATTATTTATTTTCGACGTACTTCTTATATAAGAATAGCCTAAGGCTAGGGCAGTGTTTATTTTATAAGAACATGTGCCTTTACTTAGGTAGCCTTTACTTAGGTAAGTGTTTGTATAGGTTTTCTCTAAACTGTTTAGGTAACTCACGCGGTAACACTAAGGTGAAGTTAGAAATTTCTATCTTTGAGTTGGATCCTTAGAATCCTCAGCAGAACAGATGCTTATATAATTGATGTGACCTTAACACCTGATTTTACTTTATGAAAAGTACAAGCGACTTGTAAAAGCGTTGATAATTTTTTAATTATGTCATGTTTTATTTAATATCTTTCATATTCATCTTTTGTCTTTATGAAGTTCTAAAAGATTAGCATTAATTTTGTCGATGTCATTTACAGCAAATGAATCGATAAGTTTCAAAGAGTGGTCAAGGTTTTTATAAGCTCATTGTACTTTCGAGATGGCATGTAAAACCAAATTTATTACGTAGCCATCTGTTATAAAAACCCCCCGCCTTCAAATTACTATGTTTTGTGTACCAAACGTTACGTCAAAATGTTGATTGGTAAAATATTCCAGTGAATAACAGATCAGGTGGCCATATTGCTTTTGTGAAAACGGTTTTGAGAAAACCGACGTTATTTGTGTAGATCTAAAGTTTTGGGAAGCATAATATTATAATACATTTGCAAATTTTAGATAAATAATAATAATAATTCCAATTGTTTCCATTCCCTGAATTACAAGCAGATGGGATTTAATACTGAATTTGTAAAGAGCAAAACTTTAGTTGCTAGGGGGTTGTTTTGGAATCACCCCTCATTTTTGGAAGCAATTTTAAGTTAATCTGTTGTCAAAATTTTATGTCAATTTATAGGACGAGGAATAACAGCATATTTTTGGGAGTTAAGAAGGGTTCGAAGGTTTATATACTTTGTTTTTTTTTTGGTTGTTTTTTTACTGAATTATTGTTCCCATCTAGTTTTACTCTCGGTTTTATTCAAGGCTCACGAATGCAAAAACAACGTAAAAATGTGACGTCGATTTTCAAAGAATTTTTTATTAAATCAATAGAATCATTTTAGGATAATTTCTAAGAACGAAGTCTTCACATTGTCGCGCTGCACCACGGTTCAGGAGTTTTTATTTTCATGACGATTACAAAAATCAATTAATATTGACAAGATCTATGTTTACATAAATTATTGTTCTCCATGCCGTTGCTTCTGGCTAATTTTAACGTGACCTTTTCAAGAGTAACTTATTTAGTTAAAGAGGCGAATATCTGCCAGCAAAACCTAATCATGCCTTAGTTCATTCACCTCATGACGTCACAAGAAATAATGCCCGATTACCCTTATTAGGCCATGTAACTGGCTACTTGTTTGTGGTCAATTTCTGTAGCTTATTCTATAATGAGTGGCCGGTATACATCGTAATGTGCGGGAAAACGATTAAATTTTACGCTAAATCGATAACTTTAATGATCCTTCGAATTTGGGGGCACTTTGTGTTAAGAAAATGCCGTACTAAACGTTTTTTCATTATAAGTACATAGTAATGAAGTCCAAATTTAGGTATTTTATTGGATGAATATTGGTAATGAAAGGGTTTTCAGAAGTGACGAAGAGGCATCGCCATACTTGGGAACCTTTTTTCTGAAAAGGCATTTACTTATAGTGTACATAGTTTTAGGTTCAAAACAAAGGATGCTGAGCATTAATTTTCTGTTATTATCAGGCTCATTCCCGTTTACTTCCCAAAAAAGTTTGTTCAATTCATTTTGCGCTCACTTCCAGTCGACAGCGATGCGGACGAATTTTTGGACGCCATATTTTAGTTAGGAGTTTTATTATTATTTTAAGTGTACATGTACATATAGTTAGATTCGTATTTAAAATATGAAATTTACATGTTTCTGGTAAAATAAAGAGTGTAAATCAAATGAACAGTATCAATTTTTTCATATGAGCTGACGTGGAATAGGCGAGCCACGCTAGTCCCACGTCTGATCTAGTTGATCTAACATCGCATTAATCGTAATCTAACATCGCATTGATCTTAATCTAACATCGCATTGATCGTAACCGAAAAACAGGATACTCAGCCCAATAAGCAATTTATGACAGGTATTCCTCAAGAATTTTAGACTAATCAATGTATATAACATATTTTAAAAATATGTTATACTAGCTTCTGCCAGCGACTTCGTCCGCGTGGAATAGTTACTTTACTCCCGATTTTGAAACTCTCAGCCCGATCGGTTTAAAATTGACAAAGTTTCGTACAAACGTTCATCCCCTATTTTATCCCCTTGGGTGTAGAATTAATCAAAATCCTTTCTTAACGGATGCCTACGTCATAACATCACAGCATGATTCAGTATTAAAGTGCGACGGCACGATGGCTTATTAATGTATTCATGTATAAGTTTGGTGTTTCTATACCAATTTCTATGATTCTTTTTTATTGAATAGGTAATAATGTTAACTTTTTTTAATTAGGGATGAGTGAGAGTATTATACACGTAAGAGTAAACAAATATAATCAGAAAGCTCCGAACTGCTAAGCTATCGGGAGTTACACGTGTTATTGTGAGTCAACCATAAAAGATAGACATATGCTGTTGGGGGATATTTTTTAGATAATTTTATGTAGAACATTTCCGTCATACATGATTTCTATGTAACTTTAACCATTAAGGCTACACACGCGACGGAAGCTTCAAAAATGGAGTAACTTCTCCCGTTTTCCCAACATTTCCCTTCACTGCTCTGCTCCTATTGATTGTAGCGTGATGAAAAGTATACTATAACCTGCCCAGGAGTATGAAGAATAATTGCACCAAGTTTCGTTAAAATCGGTCGAGTAGTTTTTGTTTCTATAAAGAACATACAGACAGACAGACAGACAGACAGACAGACAGACAAAAATTTTACTGATTGCATTTTTGGCACCAGTATCGATCACTAATCACCCCCTGATAGTTATTTTGAAAATATATTCCCTGTACAGAATTGACCTCTCTACAGATTTATTATAAGTATAGATACATTGACAACCCATTCATTTGAGGGCTTTCATTCACACTACATTCACTTAATTAATGTTTCGATAGTAAAACGTTGGAATATTTCCGATCGGATTTCAGGTTCCTATATGAGTTAGCATGTACTAGTATAGTTCTTTGTATTTACGGATTTACAGTTGCTCTCGCAAAACTTTGATCCGACGTTTTTTCTGTTGAAGCTCAAAACATCAAAGCTGCCATTTTTGCTATGCACTTTTTAACATCCGAATACGTTTTTTTTAGCAAAAGAGAATACGTAAAGAAAAATACGTGGAATTTCTGTTTTCAGAGTTTTGAATAGCTAAAGAAGAGTTTGATACTAAAGTTTTTGAAGGGGAAATTATAAAAATTGCTACAAGCGTTTAGGTATTTCCCAGTTACTGGGTTGTGGAGGACGAAGGTTCGGTAAAATACTGGTTCTCAGTTGCATCCATCTAGATTGGAATTTAACATTTAACATCGGAAGAATAAAGCTAATGAATTTTCAAAAATCTTTCATTATTAATTGCACATAATTTTAAGCTTCTGGACCCAGTTGTTGTCGTTTATATATATATTTTTTATATAAAAATATATTAACAGTAGTTAGCACAGTGAAAGTTGTTTTAATAAGTTTTTTTTTTTAAGTTTAAGAGCGTGTACGCCGTATGGCATTTCATAAAAAATGTCAAGTCCCTGTTTTGCGAAAAATCGGTTTAGTTATTTCAGAAAATAACGACTTGTAAATTTGTATGAAATGCCGTTCGGTGAATAAGTTTGTTTCAAATAATTTTAGCCTACATTGCATGTCGATGAGTCTCCATTTAGGCATGAAAGTTGCCCGTAGTTGAAGATTCCACTCTTCCCTTACATTATAAACTTATAGTTTTATAAACAAAGTTTTCTACTAATAGTTCAGATCTCAACCTTAATACCAGTATTTAAGTATACCTGGACCTAATGATTTCACTCACAACTAACTCGCCGTTGTTAACAGCAAGGTCTCAATATCCGCCGTGAAAGTTTATATGTCTTTATGATATTTGTCAAGACGAAGATTATGGCTTCACATAAGTTTTAGTACGAGTCGTTAGAAGCCTATGAAGGATCGTTGTGTATAACCTCGTTAGAACTACCACGGTTGATTAACTTCTCCAGCTTAATGGCAAACAAAGTTTATGAGGAGGTATACTGATAATGTTCCTTTGTTTTATTGCGGAACCCTATAAATGTGGGCTGAGTGTCTGTAAATCTTGTTGCCTTCTTTATTTCCCTTTTATTTACTTGGTATGAGGGTGTAGTGTTTTGCTTGTCGGCAAAGTTGCTGCGGGTTCAATAAACTCATCTAGAAACTGTCTAGATATTTTATATTTGGCCTAATAATATTCTACGTGGGTGTAAGTGGATAGAATATTCCGATTAAAATGTTCGATTTTAATAAATCTATTTAGCCTTTTTCTAAGTATGTTTGAATAAATATTGGACGCATATATTTTGCTTTATCAAATCTATAAAAATTGACGAAGATTAAGAGCATCAAAGATCATGAGCTTGTGACGTTTCGTCGTGGTAAAAAATGTAGCGAGTAGTGACGTCACACGAGTATTACTGCGACGCACTGTATCGTCTTCGTTTTTTATTTACGCGAAAAAAGAAAAAATACGTTAGCAATATTTTTTTGAAATCTATCTGACGGATTAATTCAATTAGATTAGTCAAATACCCTATTCAGTAACTGAAAATTGATTAATTTCCGTTGGAAATATTTACACTACAACAGAAAATCAGATTAATTTGTATTTCGCCAAATTTACTCATTTAAATACGCCGATGGATATGAATTCAATTATTGCAATTTAAACGCATACGTACACATATCAGGCGTATATAAATAAACCTGTGATTATCCGGGAGGCTGACTTCCCCAATGGTCGGTAATATAATTAATCACGGATAGTTTTATTAAGTGCGAGGTATCGCTAATTGCTTTGCTTAGTAATTATTTTGATTACGTAGCAATATCATAGAGGAACTCGTGGCTAAATTATAACAGCCGCACGGGTCGATCTTTGAGGTTAAGCAACGCTTGCCGAGGTAGGTCTCTGGAAGGGTGACCATCTTAACATAGCGAGACTTCTCCGTGCCTCGGAAAGCACGTTAAGCCGTTGGACCCCATTTTGAGATCTTTGGCAGTCGTTACGGATTGTCAGAAGCCAGAAAATCTGACACCATTCTTGCCCAGAAGTACCGTGTTCCCCAGTTAATGGGATGTGGAGGTCTGGTAGGCAACCGCTTCACGTACAATACTGGTATTCAGCTGAATCCGGTATGACTGGGAGCCGACCCCAATATAGTTGGGAAAAGGCTATGCAGATGATGACGTAGCAATATTATTAGTATGATTATTCGTACAAGAAGGGAGATATAATCTTAGCTTACTAATTACTTCTGTTTATTTATCCATGTGTTTAAATTGAACATTACTTAAACTTGCGATATAGTGCTGTCCACACTCAGACAAAACAGCGAGATGTATTACATTTAAATAATCTTGAAAATATCGTAGCAGTGTATAATATAACTGAAATGATATAACTGAGTTGAAACGAGTTAGACAAAATAGTGCAAACATATAAAGTACTCGAAGAAGGTAAAATAATTATAACGAGACAACAAGAAAACAGAAAAGAACATGGAATGGAGTTTCACTGAAGAAGAGCATAATGATCCTAGAGTAGAAATAAAACGCAGAAGTAGAAAATAGGTATTTTTGTATTTAAAAAAAGAATACACACAATAACATTTTAATCCTTATAAGCAAGAGATAAGAAACAAAATTGTAGAACAAACGGACCTTATTTGGGACCAAGACTTTTAAAAATATCAACTATAAAAAAAATTAAATAGAACTAGAACGAAAACACCAACTTTTCCCCAGAGGTAACCAGGAGATTATAAACATGAGGAGCATACTACCACAGAAGCTAGCATTTATCTCTCCGCACGATTTATGAAGAAAGCAGGAACAAGCTAAGAGATTGCATATGATTATGAATGTACGTTACGGAGCAGTGCTGGCTGAGTTGTAGGTCGCGGGTTCCAACCCAGCCAGGCGCATTACTTTGTGTAATTAACTTCATCACCTCTGCTCTCAAAACGGTGAAGGAAAACATCGTGAGGAAACCGGCATGTCCTAGAACCAATAATTCGAAGACATGTGACATTCACCAACCCGTACTGGGCCCGCGTGGTGGATTTCGGCCCATTCCCTCTCCTAGAGAGGAGGCCTGTGTCCCAGCAGTGGGAACGTTAAAAGGCTGATTATGATGAATGTACGTTTTGTGCAATTCTAAGTTTGGATGTAGATCAGCGCACATGTTGGTCAAAAGATTTATATGTAACTGAGCCATGATGTGACACCGAACTGTCATAGGAAGATGCAAAGATTACTGGATTAATGAATTGATTTGATTTCCATCCCACCAGGTGGTTAGTGATGGTATTTATGCTGAATCTACAAGTAACCTTTACTACTATTAACTTTAGACATAAATATTTCCAGGTTATTGCTGTAGGGAAATTAACGATGTTTGTATGCATATTTATGAATGACACAATCTTGTAACATGTTATCAAGACAAGATTACTCGTACGTATGGATTTTCACACTTGTGAGATCCAACAATCCCACACATAAATCTACACCCATCACAATTTCACAAACCCGTACTTCCAACTTTGAACAAAAAAGCGCAAAAATCCAGCGCTGCAGCGATGCAGGACAAAAGCGTAAAGCGCCTACGGCAACGCAAGTTCGCAGCAAAACGTTCTTTGCAAACCCTTGTCACTTTAAGTGCTGTATTGAATAATTCTGTAGGTCCGTATAGAAGCGCTGAATCGTGGTGTTATGAGTAAGAGCCTGTTAAAGAATTTCAGGTTCAGATCTTGCGTCCTTGTTGAGTAAGTAATGGTTTAAGGAAATGAGATTATGTATAACAAGAAAGCTCAAGACTGTTTTGAGGTAAAAAGTGTAATATGTGTAAAAGGTTTTGGTATAAAATGTATTAAAATCTTTACACTCAACATAATTATTCGTTTTATGAAAATTACAAAGTTAAAGTCAAAGATTTATTTGCAGATAAATATGGTTACAACAATTCTTACAATGGTATTAGTAGTAGTAGCTTTTTTTTTCTGGATGGGAAATCATCAAATGACCCCTCCCGCCCTGGGTGGAGCGGTAGGGAGTGTCAGACTTTTACTGACTAAAACCCACCCGTGATCCTTCTTGTGCCCTATGCGTTCCAGGGCCGCGGTAACTCTTTTGAACAAATTCCGCAACCAAACCTTGGTGGGTTATCGGTAGTAGCTTAACATATTCAATCATATCATAATGACATGCAAATTTTTAGTATTTGTAGGTAATAATTCGATTATTATTTTAAATTAAAGTCAAGTAATTCTTTTATACTATAGAAAGGATTCTTAATTTACCACCTATGTAAAACCCTTTTGAAGCGGGCCATTGGAAGTTCTTTAATTTGGTTAGGAATCTTGTTATAAACCCGAATATACATAGGATAATAGCTTCGCCTATATACATAGTTCCGTTTTTATTCTTGTAGTAATTATTAGTCTATTAGGATATTTAGTTATGAACTCGCATTTATCTTCCAGTTTTTCAAACATCTCAGGGTGTGATTTGGTAAATTTACACACTTCCAAAATATGTCCAAGGTTCCTTTAGTAATCCGTAAAACTGATATCTAGTAATTAATGCACTTACTTAGTAATTAAAACTCAAATATTTGAGGTAACTATTTTAATCCGTTGTTAAAATATTTTATTTTTACAATCAACATTTAATCGTTCATCTCAAACATTCACTTCATTGAAGTAAATATTTACAGCAACATCGTTCATACACTCGACATTAGGATCTGTACCGTTTAGGGCAAAGTGGCAAGTCTCGAGGGACAGTCGATTTACTGGATCATAAAACACAGCTGCCCCATCGTCTCTCAATATTTTATGGTTTAAATTTAAGTATACGAATTGCTTGGATGAATAATCGTACAGCCTCTGTACTAAATCTTCGGAAAAAGCTTTGTCTCTTTTAAATCACTCATTGTTAAGACTTAATTTAATAAAGCTTGCCTACAATAGGGATGTTTCCTGAGTAAAAAATATATGATTATGTTTAGTCCGTAAGTTAGATTAAAGAAAAATATTGGACACGTATTTCTTCCTTTTTCAAATCTATAAAAACTGACGAAGATACAAAGCATCAAAGATCAGGAGTGGGGGCATGTGACGTCACGGCTCGGTAAAATTTGTAGCGAGTAGTGACGTCACACGAGTTTTCAACGCACTGTATCGTCTTCATTGTTTGTTTACGTGAAAAAAGAAAATATACGTGTCCAATATTTTTTGGAAATCTATCCGACGGACTAATTAGTTTTTTTTAGTTAACTACCCTATTGTACTTCCATGATTGCCTTCATTTCGCTAAATATTTTAATACTTCTTGAATGCGGTTGAGTGACAGTTATATCAACTCAATCAACTTTTATATTTTCTCTAAGCTCAAACACATTAGTTTTCTCTTCATCTATATTAAAGGAACAACCAATTACTTGACTCAAAACTTCCTCAACTACAGAATTAGCAGTATCTTTAAATGTATTGTTATTACATTATTACAGTATATTCAACCGTGACGCAAGAGGTGGCTTATACTTTGGTCAATGCCGCCAGTATCTTGAGCACTTGGTTGTAAGTTTAGTTTATTTGTCAATTTTATTTATCAATGTTAATTTGTTAATATAAATATATTTCGGTATATTCATAAAAAAGCAGCTATCCGCCTAATCAATCAATGCCGGCCGTCCCTCCGGTACATAAATAAATCTTAGTGTCATAAACTTTTATCAAATGCTATCTTAACTTTATTGGCCCCTGTAGATCGCTGTTTATATCCTTTCTGAAACTTAGGTATAAACATGTCATAGAATTTGGGACCTGGGAGTTATGTTGGACCATTTAGGATTTTATTACTGTTAAATTTATTTGTGTGGGTGGGGTAGGTGAGTTCGTAGTCTCGTTGAAGACATGTCTGAGGAGATGACCTTTGCATTAATTGGTATACTGAGTAAGGTTTCAAATAATAAATCACAGATAAAGTTCATATAAGAAAGTTTATGATTTGAAAGTAGGCTTATATGTCTTTAGATCTGAAACTGGCAAACGTAATTTCTGGCACATTGTGGATTTACTGAGATTATAAATCGCAGCTGCGGCATTGGTTCTCGTAACCAGCTTAGCTGATACAATAAACATTTCAAAGACGTCAAGCAAGCAAAATTTGATATCTACTAAGAATGCAGCAACAAAATACAGAATCGCAACATAAAACCTCCAAAATGAAATCTGTCTCCGTCAAATATTTCAACTTAGTCACAATAAAATCTGTCATATTTTACAAATGGCCGAATAAAACAACCGTCGAGTGGAATCGTAAAACGCATTACTCATCACCCAACTGCTCTCTGTTATTCACTGGAATGTTTAATCACTTCTTCTTAACGACTGGCCCCAGCAAAAGTGGATTATCCAACACTTAAATCGAGGGCAAGAGATTAAAACGACTTTGTGGTTCATCTGTGTTTTTAGATTGATATTTAGCTGACTTCAAAGGATACTTAACAATGTTGCTTTTATCTTTGTAATTCAATTCGTTGGATTTGTTGAAAAAGTCGAGCCCTGTAACAATGATGTCATAAATGTTCTCGAAATTGTGCAATTTTAAAAGTACGCGAAGTCAGCTAAATGCAAATTAAGAGGTAAAAGCTTAGTCCCCTACACGGTACTGTTGTTCACCATATTTTTTCGTTCCTTTTTTGCGTCGGCGTGCGTACCTTTTACAAAATAAGGATGAGAAAAATCAAATCCTGACCACAAACGTCTGGCTCAATTTGGTAAGTGGTAGGAGCCGGGTATGGCGCCTTCGCCCCCCGCCCCCCGCAATCCAACACTACCGGGTAACGAGCGATAACTACCGTACTTTTCCACATTCAATCAGCACTATTTTACCGCACTTTTTTAATTCACCATTTAATGCACTTCGAAGGAAAGGTTACAGGAGGCGGGCGCGGACAGAGGGCGCCGCCTTCGCGGCAGATCTGTCGCATGGAGTCAGTGTTAAATTGTTGTAAACTACGCATATGATATCTATTTAGATTGTGTGTCCGGCGGTACGCGAAAATAGCTTTAACAAACGCATGATAAGAGATATTTTCGCGTGCCGCCCAGCCCCTCAGTATTGTGTCCGGCGGAGTGGTACAGTTTCTATAGATCATCATACTGACTGCGCCCTTTCTGTTTTTGTTGACATCGTCTAACCCAATAGGACGAGAAGAATCAACTACTTATAACCAATATATGGCTGTCGTTGGTAAGTGTGAATAAAAGACAAACCTAAAATTAACACTAAAATTTCTAATCATTATTTTCGTTTCTACTCTTTTTTTATTGATTTCTTTTTTTGTATGTTATACTTCGTTCTGTCTATCCGTTTGGTTATTCTTCTAATCTATGACTGTTATGAAAATTGCATAGCATTGTGGAATATGCGGCAGTCCTTTTCTGTACTTACCTGTTTATGATATTTGTATGGGAGTTGCTTGACATGTCCAGTCCTCGTCATCCGTCCCGGCTCGTGCTGTAGCTAGCCAGTAGACCCCTCATGCATCCCTTCATACAAACTGTCATAACCTAGCTACTTAGTACTTTCAACCTTACGTAGGCAGTATTGTCGGTACTGTACACTTGTACACGTCCTGATGTGGTGAGTATCGCGAGAGATGTACAGACATTTGTGTATATCAGCGACCGCTGCCGTGTAAGCCGCAATGCATTTAACAATATGTACTAATGGTTGACGTTAAGTGTGACGTAATAATTTATATTAACATAAAAATATACATGTTTCTCAATTGAAAAATAACTTAAACGATTAGTTAAAGTGGGTCTCGTTAGGTCAATTGGAAGTGACATATTGGTGAAGATTTATGTATATTGATATGCACAAATATTGTTATTGAGATGAAATGTGTTTTATGTAGGTACACTGTAAATTGATTATGCACATCCTGGGTACCCGCTGTTGATTTTGTTTTGTTTTCGCTACAAGAAATTGTAGTATTTTTCATACTATGCATGGCCATGGAATGTTTATTATGGGAAATATATCCTCGTTCAAATTGAAGTGTGGTTACCATGCTAGAACCTAGTTTGCCTGCGGAGTCAAAACTCACTGGGACGACGTTTTCGATCTTATTTAAAAATATATTTTCTAAAAAGTATTTTAAACCTTTCTTCTTCTTTGAAATGTTTTGTCTTGGTACCTGTATGCGTCATAAAATATAAAATTTTAAACATTGTGTACATAATTGACATGTACACACTTTTAAAATAAATTGTTATGGACCCGTTTGGTTTTTGTTTTGTTTTTGTGAAAAAATAGATTTTATGCTTCAGTTCCCGATTATAACGAAGAAGTTTTTGTTTTATCATTTTAATATTTTTTTTAATAAAAAGTTTAAATAATGACGCTTAATTTACATACTTTTGATGTTGGTCGTATTGTCTTGGTATAAAACAGAGGTTTTAACTTTTACTTTTTATATAAATTCTTATAGACAAAATGTATGTTATTTATTAGTTTTTCCAGCAATAAAGGTATGTAGTTAAGCTATTAAAACTATAATTACTTTAGCATTTACCAATACGGCAGCTTAGTTACAGAAACAGTAGTGTTTCCCAATCCCTGGTCTTGTTATTGAGAGGCAGGTCTGATGGCCTATGTATTCTTGCAAGGAAATTAGAAACGTCGAGCTTTTTAGGTACAAAATGTGCTGTACGTAATGGAATATATATCTTTATATATTATTGCATGTTTCCCATTGCACGTTGCTTTTTAGAGGTGATGTAAATTATGTATATTTCTCTTTTTATCTATTTTGTATACGTTTATTATATTGTAGGTATGTCGTGATGGTGTTGTGTCGTGTGTATCTATTTACTTAATAGCAGAGTATAAAGAGTTCGAAATGTACAATCAACTAAAGTGTTGTTTACAAAAACACCTATACATAAATCTTTGTTATTTCATAACTTATTGGCAAAGTTTACAAAATGCATTAGTCATTTTATAATTTGTTCGAATTATCTTCAAATATATTATTCTTTTCGACATTATTATCATCATAGTTATTTGTACATTCCTCTATACACTTCAAAACAAACTTAAGAACTTTGAAATAAAGTTTAGATTTCAAAGTTCTTTCATTTAAAGAACAATTTACTAAGTTACCACGTTCTTTTACCAATTTCAAAGTTAATGTTCTCTCTTGAAAGTTAGTGAAGAAAATAAATTCATTAAAGTGTTTTTAGTAGTCTCCAGTACTAACTTATTAGTGAAACTTAAAAGTTACTGATTTTCGAACCAGATGTAACTGATTTAAAATAAAAATATGCAATTTTTGTACTTTGAACTAATTGTACTATGAAACACCAGATATTACTAGTGTTTCATCAGGGTGGATATCCTTAAAGAAAACACACAATTAGCTATAAGTTTTTAAACTATACCTTTTTTTCTTGATGGAAAATTATCAAATTATCTATCCCGCTCTGAACGGAGACTGAAACCCACCCGTGTTCCTCCTAGTGCCGTTTGCGTTCCAGGGCTGCGGTGATTATTTCGAAAAAATCCGCAACCCTAACAGGCACTGACCCTATACGGCCCGTCTTATTTTCTGACTTCACTTTGGAGCTGGAACACGACGCGTCGCGACCTACTACAGTACTTTTTACAATAATCTCCTGGATTTTGAACACTTGGATTTTAATCATACGTCCATCCTTTAAGCACTTAAGTTACCTTCATGTTACGAGTTGCGACGTATTACACAATAAAGCCGTTCAACTATCTAATTAATGCCCAAATTATTCAAGAGAGAATATTACCTATATATCTGTCTCACTTCCACACTGTGTAATAGCCCAATTTGCCTTGGCCCTTGACTGCTCCGGTTACATCTTCCAAAATCTCTAAAAACCCGAAGTTATTTTTATTACAATTTTACACTAAAGATAGCCCGTTTACCCAGCTACATTAAATTGTATGTTTCACGAAAAACAGTAAAGTAGTTTTGGAGTTATGACCCTATTTCTAAGTGCCTCGGGCTGGCGGGAATCTAATATGATACTGTACAAATACATACGTATAGCGTGTGCATATATATATTGCTAAGTTGTGGCTCTAACTTTTGTAATATTGAAGGAGAGGGTGAAGTTTGTAGGGCTTGCTTTGTTTTACCGAGATCTGGGAAGCAGTTGTCGCTGGTGAGATGATATCATAACCATTGTGGAAGTGATCACAGATGACAATATTGGAAATCATGTATGAGGGGTTTCGGATGAAGCTGTGAATATTTTAAGGTTTTGATTTTTGGGGACCGATGTGGTGTGATAATTTGGCGAGTAAGTTTCTTGTGGTTTCCAATATTGGCAGCTAAAATATTATTTTTATAAGACATATTATGAACACTTCTCCCATTTTTGGTTTGTTATTTTGTCGGTCGATTTCAACAAGAACATTGTATTGGCATAATTTTTGTTATGTGTTTATTTTACCAATTTATTGATAGGTATTAAGTAAATAATATATGAAAGTGTTTAGGCAATGTAAAACAGACATCATTTAGCATTCAATTTTAAAGTTTCAGAATTTTTATTAGAAACCAATTTTTTTTACAACCAAGTGATAGTAAATATTTAGATAAAAAAAACGACGGAAAAAATATGGTAATTAATAAAAAATAACGCTTACTGTGGCAAAACTTAAACCATATTATAAGGTCTCGTAAATACGGACACGATTTTGCTGAATTAATCGGAAAACAGATGTCCGGAATAAGCTGTGTTGAGAAATAGAATAGGAGCCGGGTATAAAAGCCAATATAGTACTCTGAGGTACGATACAGCAGAACACATAAAATATGAACATGGCAACAAGTTGAAACAGCTTCTCAGAGGAGTAAGGTACCTCCTGTTCTATACATTTGTAAACTAGAAAGCACCTACGTGTTCTCGATAGGTATAACGGACGACTTTTCATTCATTGACGCTATTTCTGGGGGAATGTGAACTCATTGATATGAACAACTTGTACTATGAGAACGTTTCATTTGTCGACTATAGCGCAAGCTGAGCAGAAAATTTTTCGGGGTAAACCCGATTTTGCGTTAAATTCATACGTAGGAATTTTCTCTTTCTCTAAAAATTTTAATGAATTGAGCTAGTTTTCGAATGTGGGAGAAGAGTTAACGTGTACTCAAACCATACTGTCTTCAGTGGCGTGCAGTGGTTCGAGTTAGGGTAGGCCAGAGAAAATGTCCAAATTAATTTTAAAAAATAAACACATTATTCAGGGTTGATTTTTAATGAAATAAGTTTTATTTATTTTTTAAATAGCCTATTAAAAAAAACTCATTTCATTATAAATCAGCCCTGAATAATGTGGTGTTTTTTTTTTGGACGTTTTCTCTGGCCTACCCTAACTCGAACCACTGCACGCCACTGACTGTCTTTATAGGTTCTACTCAAAAATCAATCATTAATATACTGTAGTGACAGAGTGACAATTATCATAACAGAAAATCTATTTTATTATGTATGGGTTTATAGAAGAATTGGGCAGTGTCCAGGCTCTTCCCTATCTATTGATAACCTGATATATTGCGGAGTTTTAAAATGTAAATGGCATAAATATAAAGGTAAATACTTGCATTATCCAAGTATATTAAACGATTGGAGTACAAATAAAAGAAACACAGCTCATATTAAAATGTTTTTTTTTTTGTGCTTCCAAGGTGAGTCGTTATTGGCAGATAGTGTAGCATAATACAAAATTATGTCAAAGGAAATCTTTACGTTGAGATCGGCCGTAAAAACGACACCCACCATTGTTCCATACACTGGCGAGCAGAAAGACTGGAATATTTTTGATATGTGTTTTAAATGACATTGTAAAATTCCATTCTTTGAGTCGAAGCTCTGTAACAAAGTTATATTTTTGGCGTTTCGAATTGTTGTAGTTTTGAGAGTTATTGAAACATAGTAAACAATAGAACAATTTACTACTTTTTTGACTACATACGACAGTAATATTTAAATACAGAATTAGGTCTAGGTTTCAATGTCACTATCAACAAATCTCTACATTAAATTACGATTACGACACAACTAAATTTTCTCTCATAACACCGCTATTAGTAATTTTATTAAGAATGCTATTTTAACACAATATTATCATTCACAATTCACAGCACCGCACTTCTTAACTGCTCTGTTGACATTGAAAAGTGGTTCTTGAACCTCTGAATGTGTCGAGCACATGTTTAACGTTTGCCTAATTAAAAAAATCACTTTCTTGCTCAGACCATTTCTTTATTGCATTAAAAAAAAGAAAATGTTCAAATTTGTCACCAAATTCAAAAGTTTTATACATAGAAATCAGAAATGCTTCCTTTTCGTCACCATTTTAAAGTCAGAAAAGCTCCTATTTTGTCACATTCCTTTTCGTAATCAGAACACGCCCCAATTTTCTTGCATTCGTTTCTTTTTTTAAATCAGAAATGCTCCAATATTTTTGCTCGCACTTGTATTCGTGATGACGGTGATATTTCTGATTGTGTTAATGATGTGCAGGAATGGAATGACTACAACCTGAGGTGGAACGACAGCGAATATGGAGGGGTCAAGGACCTCAGGATCACGCCCAACAAGCTGTGGAAACCGGACGTGCTTATGTACAATAGGTGAGCGTACTAGAAACGGGTACGATACCTACCTTATTAAATTTAACTTTTTAAAGCTTTCAATTTCAGAAACCGTAAATGCCTTTTTTTGCTGTAACTTCGGATATAAATAACAGTACCTAGGTACTGGTATTTTCAGTTAATTTTAAATTCGACCGGGAATAGGTTGAGAGTTCTTAATGGGCATAACAATTTTTGTAATGTTGTGTATTTTTTGGCAACAAAGCAGCGTTAATTAATATAAAGGAAAGGGGCAAATAAAGAGTTTGTTTTTATTATCCCAACGAACGAAAGAATGGGATAATTATATTCTGCTTCCAGAAAGAATTGCTGGAATGATGGTATTATATTTTCAGAGATAATTATCTCAGTACATAATGTTTCTTTTTAGGTTAAAGGTTAAGTTATTTTGGTTCTCGGGGATGAAACTGAGAAATGGCCAGGGATATTTAAAACAAAAAAAAATCCTCAGAGACGTAGTTAAACATGGACACGTTTCCGCCATTTTTCAATTCAAATTACTTTATTGGTCTGCGAAAATTATTTTAAAGTGTCTGTGAGTAATTTTAGGGCTTAAACCTTACTAGAGAGTCCAACTTACTGAAATATGCGGACAAAATAATTATAAATTTCCCTAATGTTCGTCCCGACGTTTGAGGGGAAGAAATATTTTACCAAACTACTTTAAATTTCAAAACCAGAAGATTTTAATTACAGCTGAACACTGGCGAGCGTTTTGAGCTTAGTATTTCTAATTTGTCCAAATTGTTCACTTTAAATTAAGCCATCTGCGACAAATGTCAAAATAAGTGCCCCATCCCACGACATCGACTCTGCAACATGCAATTTGCGGAGCCAGAACACAGTAATATAATCATACAATTTATTCTCAAATTCAAATGCAGTCGCATCGTTCAAACGTCGTTAACGTTAAACAAATTTTCTTTGCAAACAGACGTCCGCGCAGGGTGGCACCATCTGGCGACGCGCCAAACATTTTATTCATTACACCGTTGAGGAGCAAATGATATAAACCTAGTGTCACATGATTTACTGTTAAGTGTGTTCATGTTTATCGGCACTTACCTGGCCGGAAGCCAGACGTTTATGGACGTATATCTTAGGCCGATAACTTTTACGAACATGCATGGATAAACAGTTATGGCTCCAACACTACTAGTTTAACGATGCCATAGAATATAAGATATTTTGGAGCAGATAGCAGATTTACTGATAGCTACTTTTTTTTTCTTAAGTTGCTAACTCCTTTATTTATTGCTTGAATGCTCCTTGGAATAGATATTCCAGAGAGGTACACGACCTCTCCTATGAATGACGCTCCCTTTTGCTTGTAACTTTCTATAATTCGATTTTCTTTTGGATGTTCCTTCATGATTTAATGGGGCCTTAAACACAGAGAAGCGTCTATAAATATCACTTAATGATACAAGGAAAATCTGCGACATTAACCAAAATTACATTAACGGTAATACATTACGGCCACGTTATAATTTATCTGTTGCTTTTACACGAACATTAACCTTCCGAAACTCCCAAGATTTTTAAGCGAGATTTGAACAGGCATCCGAATTAAAATAAAGGTCGGGTAAATTGCAGAGTTGCAGACTCGGCTCGTGTAATGAGGACATAACCGCTCCATCGGTGTTAGCGACTGGCCGGCTTGCAACATTTCCAGACTTTTAAGTTCCAACAGTAAAACAGATTTAAATGGTGAAAACTGAGTTGGAAACTAAGCTTGGAACTTCGCCAGTCAACTACCCTTTTTGTAAATAAAAGTTTTATCAGTGATTTGTTGATCCGATTACGGTGAAACGGGTTGCAATCTGCTAATAGAATGTTTTAAATGTACGGAATTTATGGGTGTTTTTATGTTATACTTGGCTTATTTACGGGATGTTGAATTAAGTACAGAGCGGAACAGCAGTGAAATACACTACAAAAAGGATGAGATAAATTCCCTCAAAGTGTATTTACGAAAACAAAATCACCAATTGACAACTTTCACCAAATTCAACTCTACAAAATTGATGAACACAATAATATTCTTCGTTCCTTCAATAATGTTCAATATGTTTTTTGATGTGTACAATGCACCAAAAAAAAAATGATTTTCTCATTCTCTCCGCTCGTTTACACTCAACTAAGGTGGGCGTGTGATATTCGTGACGTTGATTCACAATTCCACTTGAAGGCAACATATTTAATATTGAGGTATAAGCCTTGGGAAGATGTAATCGAGTGAATGTACACGTCGGGAAAGTAACTGTTCGAGGAAAAAATGGGTGTGTATCATACACACCCATCACACAGTAATTGTAATGTGTTTTTTGCGTTGAGTATTATGTGAGTTGTTTTTGAAATGCAACATTTTAGGAGTACATAGCTAGTTTCGTTTGGAGTCAATGACCTATTGTATTTAATACACCAGCTGGGGTATAGAGTTGCAGTTACCTTCTCTTTATTTTGCCATTTTAGAGAGCGGTTAAAGCCATGATATATAAAAAATATAATGAGCACTGGTCACCGAGTGGTAACGGCCCCGACTTACGAATTGTAGGTCGCGGGTTAAAACCCAGCCAGGCACATTATTTTGTGTAATTAATTTCATCACCACTGCTCTCAAAACGGTAAAGGAAAACATCGTGAGGAAACCGGCATGTACTAGAACCAAAAATTCGAAGACATATGACATTCACCAACCCGCACTGGGCCCGCGTGGTGGATTACGGCCCATTCCCTCTCCTAGAGAGCAGGCCTGTGTGCCAGCAATGGGAACATTAAAAGGCTGATTATATCATATATAAACTATATCATGTCTTTTGAAAAGTACTCTTTCGAATCTGTAGATATCTATTCAAGCAATAAAAGTGTTCATGGAAATCCCACTTGAATTTGTGAGACATTTTTGTATTTATGTAAATTGTTCACATTAATACAATTCGATGCTAACAAAAGTATTTGTCTTGCAAGTAAGTGTTTGCTTATTCGACGTTATATACCCTATTAACATACTCTCTGGAACTCAAGTAAAGCGGGGATATTTGGCACACTGAACGGTATAATGTTTTGCTGGCCAGGAAATTGTATACTCCATTTTGAAATGAAATTCGTTTTAAATATTAATTGAAACTGTGCATAAGTCTAGTATATTTTAATAACCGAGAATTGAGTTTTATTTAGATAGTTTTAATGGGGATAACATACATTTCGATGTGCAATTATGCGTATTATTGCGGTTTTTATGAAAAAAAAAGCTTCTGTTTTTCAGTCTTTTGCTCACAGACAGCCGTGCAAAGGCTTACACTAATATTTCAATGAGTTTACAATAACTTATTTTATCATGATGCAGTTTAAGATACAAACTTAGTTTATAAATGTCTCTACACTTTAGTTTGTGGCTGCATCGCAAACCAAAGCCGACCAAGTTAGTCGAATCACATTAGATTACTAACTTAGTTAATCGGTTTACCACACCTTGGGAGAGACTGTACCTAAATGTACGATGTTCTAGGTAACCTAATCGATAGTTAGCTGGTTTGGCTGTCAATGTACAGAGTGATTTGTTTCATTTTTCTTGTTTCAATTAATCAAAAGTATTAAATGTCTGTGTCCTCACCACGTGACATTTTGATAGTGCTGGTTAAACATAAAAAATTTGGATATAGCATAGCATAAGCATTATCAGCCTTATAATGTTTCCACTGCTGGGACACAGGCCTCCTCTCTAGGAGAGGGAATCCACCACGCGGGCCCAGTGCGGGTTGGTGAATGTCACATGTCTTCGAATTTTTGGTTCTAGGACATGCCTGTTTCCTCACGATATTTTCCTTCACCGTTTTGAGAGCAGTGGTGATGAGATTAATAACATTAAGTTATGCGCCTGGCTGGGTTTGAACCCGCGACATACAATTCGTAAGTCGGGGCCGTTAGCACTCGGCAAACACTGCTCTT
This sequence comes from Hecatera dysodea, assembly GCA_905332915.2. Lineage (NCBI taxonomy): Eukaryota > Metazoa > Arthropoda > Insecta > Lepidoptera > Noctuidae > Hecatera > Hecatera dysodea. The sequence continues at coordinate 22,924,279 of HG995287.1, read as the reverse complement.
TCAAAAATTTGGGTATTTTGAAATTATTGGTCCTTAATAGAATGCCGCGTTTCTAGATCTTATATTCTTCTTAAAATTATGGTTCACTATTCTCCTCATGTATCAAAACATACTGGGCACAACAACTGGGGCACTCTTTATAAATTTAAGTCCGAACAAATTAAAAAAGTAATCATACATCCAAGTATTAATTAAAAACACCCATCAGTTCCATCACCCACATTGCACTTTGCAAATCAACGTGCACCCGTCCAATATTTCAGCCAACACTTTAAAACAAAACAACAAAATTCGATTACGATATTGGCTTTACGTCGCGAACATTGGCGTATGTTGGCGTTGGTCCAGTGGCCCAGGGAGCCAGCATTGGATTATGAAAGCTTTTAAATCACTTACGAGCTGTGTAATAGTGGCACCTTGTTTACCGTCTTCGTGACTGGCTGTTGAAGGTGGAGGGCGTGTGTCACACCGAAGCGTAACTTGAAAAAAATGTTCGAGAGTGTTGCATTTTCGACAGTGATTTAAAAAAAAACTTTAAAATATAATAATGTTGTCATAAATTATTAAGTCTACATTTGGTTCTTTAGCAATACCTAGGTACTTTTAGGGATTTTGCTCGACATCAATGAAACTTTTTATACCGCAAAAAATTGAAATTTTTATTGAAAGCTACAACATACAGCTTGAGAGCGAAGGCATTTCATACAAATTTTCAAGTCACTATTTTGCGAAATGACTGAACCGATTTTAATGAAACTTCACACATATAAGCAGGATACGTAGGTTTAAAAAGTTAGTTAAACACATTTTCGAAATGTCTTATTAAAAAAAAGATAACTAGAAATTTATTTTTGTATGGAAAATTTAAAATGGGTCTAATTTAACTGTAACACTATTTATCGAAATGTTTTCAACTAACTTTTTAGACCTATGTATCCTGCTTATGTGTGTAAAGTTTCATTAAAATCGATTCAGTCATTTCGCAAAATAACGACCTGAAAACTTTTATGAAATGCCGTTCGGCGTATACGCTCTTAATTAGCAGAACAACCGCTACGACATCCAGCCAAATCACAGAGCAAACGAAATAAAAACACCCAATAAAAACATGACAAAAGAAAACTGTCCTTTCGCCCATTCGCGGCAATCGCATGTTTTATTCAATCCGCTGAATTACACTACTGTTTGACACAGGGCCCTGTTAATACGGATTTGCTGGCAGCCCGCCAACTAACGGAGTGGTTACACACCACACGTCCGAGGTCCATGAATACTACATACAGGCATGACAGCGCTTTTGTCGTAGTCAACGCCCACGGACGTTTGGTTTTTTCAATATCTGGGAATTTTATCTTGTTTGTTTTGGAGTGTTATGGGTGGCATTTTTTCGGATAGGAAGTTTTTAGTGTACTAACTATATAGAATCTCTTGTTACCTGTAAAATAGAGGTATTTTTCGTGAGTGTTTGTGTAATTTCGCACACAAAATTACCGTCGTAACGGTGTAAAGCTCTTTATTTAATTAGATACTAAACATTTGTACAGAATTTATTGGTGTGGAACTCCAAACACTAAACTCAGTTCCAACCTAAAACACTACAGTCGACATTAAATTACTTCAAAACATAAAACACTCTATTCAACTTCCGAAAGTAAATCTCAAAAGCAAATTAAAATTAACTCCTTTAATAATGGCAACAACAAAAGTTAGCTTACACTAGTTACGGGCAGAACGAACCGGTGTAAACCAGTCTAAAGCAGTATCTTGGTTTCATCGGCTCGCATCCCAGGGCGGCACTCTTGGACAAATTACACTTAAACTGTAGCTCTGACTAGATCTTGAATGTTTGCTTCATGGTTTAATGATTAAGATTCTATTTGTCTTGTTAATCTTGGTTTAAATAAAGGGGCTTCATTGTATTTAAACCAAGATTAACACAACTAATATAATATTGAACGTGAAGAAAGTGCGGGAGAAAGTTGTTTATAGAACTGAAGATTCTGGAGATGGAAGTCTTGAATTCTTCCTTTAAGCCTTCTACATGTACTTCAATATGGAAAAGAGGGATTCTAGTCTCTACCTAATCACTGGGAGTATATATATCTATGATAGTAGAGAAAATATAACAAAAGATATAAAGCATCTTGCATAGTAGCCATTTTAATTCCCATTGTTCGGCTACTTTTTAGGCAAAAGACAGATCTATTTGTTAATCAAATACAAAAAGAACACAAAAAGGCTTTATATCTGACCCAGATGTTATAAAAGAAAGCTTAAATTCACCAAAGCCAACATTTACTTTGATGCCAGATAATAAATCCGATTAGAAAGGTGTTCATTAGGGGGGAGTTGAATGAAAAATACTAATGATCAGATTGTGGGCACTGGGCACGTTGATAAATGGACGCGGGCGATAAGGCCCCTGCTCTTTATTTAGCCTATAGCCTTTGTGGAGACGTGTGTAAGCCTGCGGGAGGTTAGTTATAAAATTTGTACAGCAAGCCAATAGAATAAGAAAAATAAACATCGGTTTTAACTGCTAAAGCGTAAGTTGAAATGCATTAACCAAGCATTTTGTTTGATTCTGCCTATTTTCTATTGCTTAGCTCTAAGATGACCTTTACTAACATTTATTATTTTCGTGTACCTTTATTTCCTATTATTAAAATTAATATATTAAAACTACATAATTTTCAGAATTGTGACAGCACAGTAGGAGATGGTCCCGAATGTGGCGATCGGTACTTGACCCCTTATTATATATTTTTTATTTTATTTTTAAAAGTAACGATCGTTCGCGTGGTTGAAAGCTCCTACTCGGTGCTGCCACAAATAAAAATATAATAAACGTACATGGCACGCTAGTCGCTGATTTGAGACACCACTGTCATTGTCTCGCTTGTCAGATGTTTTTTTTTGTAACTGGCAACTCTTCCTTTTGCATTCCTTTTTTACGATAAGAGCTTTATTTCTAAATCTGGTGAGCGAGAGGATGATTTTAGTGCAGTCAATGATAAAAATCTATTCTAATTTCACCTTTGTCAATGACAGCACATTTTTAAATAAATAGCGTCCCAGATGAATCCGAAGCAGTGGCAAATAAATAAATAATTAAAATATTAAACGCTTTATTATAAAAGCACAGTTTGCTTTAGACATAGCTTTGATAAAAAGTAATTAATATATTCTGTATCTAATTAAATTTTCATTTTTAAATTAAAATAAACGCGACGTTCTTCATTATTAGACAAACAACATTCTTTGATATTAATTCTTATTTTCATACGACTTCACTGACGCTTTGCTAACTTCATTTTCTAAACTATCTAAAATAAATTAAACAAAAATGTATATTTTTAACCTTAGATAAGTTTTATGATAGATAAGTCGTACGTTTATTTGAAAAATAAAATAAAAGATTTTTCACAATGCAATGTGTCAAGTAATGATATAAGTTCACGAAAACCGTTTTCAATTGGTTTGATGAGGGTTGGTTCATCCTAATTTATTTCAGTAAAATTTTGCACATAAATTATGTATAACAGTGTTCCATCATTAATTATTAGCGAATGAGTGGGACTCTGAGAAACAACAAAGCGTAAATTCGTTGCGTGTAATTTTTAAATCTGGCAATTTTGACAATTTATCTGAATTGAAACACTTTTTACAATACGTAGGAAAGTGAGTTCAGTGATCAATGTTTTCGCTGGCCATTACAAGTGGTAGCTACATTTATTTTTAACGAGTTCTATTAGATAATGATTTTGCAATGTTTTACAAGAATGTTACCAAAAAAAAAAAGAACTTGTGTAAAAAAAAAAAACAGTTAGTTGATGAATGAATTCTTATTGATACTAGTGCTGACGAGGGTTTTGACGGGACATACCAGACCAACGTGGTGGTCAGAAACAACGGCAGTTGCCTGTACGTGCCTCCTGGCATTTTCAAGAGCACATGCAAGATAGACATCACGTGGTTTCCCTTCGACGACCAACACTGTGATATGAAGTTTGGTAGCTGGACGTATGATGGCAATCAGGTAGAAACCTAGAACGTAAAAGATCTTATATTATTTGGCTTCTCGAACTCTTTGGTTAGTAACTCCGGCTCTTATTAAAAAAAAAAGTTCAAATTTAGAATTTAGATTCCATCATAATATGAAAAAGTTTGGAATTCGAATCTGTCACAATTTTATTTTTAAAACGCCACTTTATATTAGGTTAGCATAGCCATTAGTATTTTTTCTTAAGTCTGTATAGAATTGATTCTGCTTGTTTCATAGGTAAATAATCTCGGATGAAGTTTAGTTAAACATACATTACGGATTCACCTGTCTGCTTTACAATTTAACTGAAGATTTATCGTGTGCTCTGGAGCGGTATTTGCGTTTCTGATGTTGGCTTAACCTCGAGTTCTGTTTTATTTTGAAGGAAGGGTAATTAACATGCGCCTTGTTCTATGAATTTCAAATGAGGTCGTATATATTGAGATGTAACATTTGTATTTGGAAAGTTATTATAGCCTATTTGCTCTTGCGTTGCTGATTTGGTTTTTAACGCGATTTACAAATTGGGTATTTTACTAGATATAAAATTCATAATTCTAGATATTTAGTCGGTCCGTTTAATTTAAAAAAAATATTGGACACGTATTTTTATTGACAAAAATATGTGTCCAATATTAAAAAAAAAGAAATATACAGATAAAGAAAATAAGAAATGTGCATCAGTGGGGTGCCGTCACAGCGCTAGCATAAATTGTAGCATGTAGTGACGTCACGCGAGTTTTCAACGAACTGTATCGTCTTCATTTAATGAATACGAAGAAATGAAAAAATACGTGTCCAATATTTTTTGGAAATCTATTTGACGGACTAATTAGATTTTTTCAGTATAATTCCCAAAATAAAAGGAATTTACTTTTTGACTAACTGAAAGATGGAGCCAGAAGGAGGTTTTATGATTGACCCCATGACGTCCCTAATATGAGATAACATTAAAATCAGCATTTAAAAAATTACGCATACAGTAAAGTATTGAGTATATGCACGGCAGGTGATTCAGTAACAGAAAAAAAACTAAACGTTGTAATACATTACTAACTTCTTAAATTCTTAAAGTAAAACAATTTTACATTAAACAACGCAGATAATTCGAGCCTCATTACAATTAATTAATGTTAAATAAACGAGATTTAATTATAACATAATAACATTACAAATAAGAGCCGTGGCTGGAATAATTAAATTAAAAGATCTTGCGAATTAATCTTGTTAGGATAAAGTACAGGTTAGTCTGGGATAAGATTAAAATAAGATTAGACATCTTAGGATAAGTTAGGGTTTGGGAGAAATCTAAGGGAACCATGTGAGAAACCTAGGATATTTCCATATCCAGTTTTGTATGTACTATTTTGCATGATGCAAAAAATTAGCACTGTACATAAATATGGAAGAGTCACTAAATAATGAAACGTTTATGAACCGCCATACGGAAAATTCTGTAGCATTTATGTGTGTATATATGTATTTTATTACAACCTATTTATTAACATTTTGATTGAAACATTACCAATAGCTTACTTCTTTTTTAATGAAGTATTATATAACGGATGTCAATGATTGGATTTTAATCAAAATGTTCTGTAAAATGTTAAAATCAAAATGTTCTTTACACTTGACGGGATATACTGTCAAGTGTATGTAGGTACTATTTATCTGTATATATTATTTTACTGTGTGTGTTTAGACTAAAATGTCTGTTAAATATACAAATAGTCTGTGCATTAGTATGTACACACGATGTGTATATTTGAAGTTTTATTCCAACTTTTTTATTATTTAAATAACACTTATTTGCAGTCTGCTAAATTATTCGATGTATTTGTTGGTTTCTCCTATAAATCCAATAATAAAGTTTTATTTAACATACATGTCGGCGTCGTTTTGGCGCTAACAGACTTTCTGACGCAAAAAAAATACTACAAACATACCAATATTTACTAATAAAATCTGGAAGGTTTGTGCTACGAAATATTATAATCCTAATGACAAAACAATAATGACAAACCTTTTAACTTCATAATTAATCAACTGGTTGACAATTAATTTTAAATTAATATTGCAACATTATAGTAAATCATTTTGTATATTACATGTTATTATGTTTCAGTTTATTGGAAAATTATAATAATTACTACTGCTGCAAAATTTATGAAAAGATTAATTTAATATTTACAGGAAATTCGATCAAAATAAATGGTTATGGTAAAAACAACACATTAAATTCGAACTGTAATAAAATTTTGTAATGAAATATCGATGATTAAATTCAGAGTTATGGCTTATCTGATACGTTTACAAATTGTTGTTGACTTGATATTAACATTTTTTTTAAACATACGTTTGTAATCAAACGCCAGAAATCCTGGTCTGAGCATGGTTATATTTCTGTTCAAGACGTTATAATATACATGGATCTTGATAATTCAATACAGGTTTCAATAACACCATGCCATAATGCTTCTTAATGCTAAAACTCAATGCTAAGTACCAAATATTTTATAACTGGAATTCATTATCATACTCTTTGGAATAAATATACTTTCTTAACTTTTATTTGTAATGCTACGTACAAAACAGTCACCTCTAGACGTTCGAATAAGTACGTTAAAATAACTATATAGTATGTACCCATAGAGCCTTGAAATAAATGAAACTAAAATGTATCGAATAATTTAGCATACATTCAGATGATTCAATCCGTTTTCTATTCTGTAGACTAAATTAGTAGTGTTATTTTATAAAAGTGTAGTTATTATACAATGTTAATGCACGTTTTCTTTATTTCTTTCTTTCTTAGATGTTTGCAATAGATTCACAATTATTTGTAGATGTATTTATTTGTAGTTTGTATTTGTAGATGTATGCAGTAGCTCTTATCGGAATTTATGATTGTCTTAGAATGTCGTATTGATTTTCGATTAAGGGTTCAGTCACACTGTCTCGCTGTGATTTCACTGAACAAAATTCTGTTGCACAGAATAAAAACATCGTCTATAAAATAAAGAGCGACGTTTTTAAAATAAATGTATTTCAATTCTGTCACCCGATTGATTCGTGTTCGGACAGCCATTCGGTTGATGAGTACAAATGTTGAAGCGCCAGTGTAGGTACAGTTTGAAACCGATTGACCGGCTGGCGCCGTTTTGTTTACAAATGACCGCTGCGCCTAAATCACAAGCTTTTGTCAATTGTCGACTCGGTCACTGTCAAACGTTAAATTTTTATTAGCGTGTAGTTTTTTGCAGCCAGCTTTATTAAATGTACTGTTCAATTCGTAGTTTTAAAGTTACACAGCTTTGAAAGTATCTGTAACAGTTACATTGTGTATGTTTGGAAGTTTAACGTCCTTGCCTTTCAAATTACAAAGTATTCTCTTCAGTCTTAAAACTCAAGTTAAATATTGTACAAAAGCTGTCATAAATATCGTGTACGTTGAGTGATAACTTCTTGAATAATTCCGTAGCGTCCCGGCGTTGAGGAGCGACTCGAAGCTCATTATTCCAGTTTGTACCACGTGTTCGTTATAGACTTAATCTAACTTTGCCTTTATGTCCTCGTATTATTTTAACTTTCATTATAATGAATAGTTTTAGAATTTCAAGTCTGACGTGGCTTGAGGAAACTGGATCAGTCTCGTTCTTAACTGACAGTATCGTTTGAACGGTGTTAACTTTGGCTTTTGATATAGTTTTCGGTTTTACTCTTTTTAAGCAATAGAGCATTTAAGGTTTTAGAATTACACATGCTCTCTTTGCTACTTATGACTTACGCTTGTAGTTTTTCCTTGTTATATTATTTCTTCTTTATTAGTAGTACATTTCTTATTATGTTTAATCAGCTTCTTATTAGAACTCCTTGTAGTCTATTAGATTTTTACTAACAAAATTCCGTATGGCGGCGATATTTTCAATTGTTTAAAGCATGCTCTTGCATCCCCTTCCTTGTCTTGCATTTAGAGGTTCTCACATATCCCTTTCGGTCCAAGGTATAAATTATTTTACATGAAACTTGAACCTTAAGATGGCAGGATCAAAAGATTTCATTAAGTAAGTCAGCAAATTTTAAGGCGATACTGAAGACGTTGGTTACTTATGAAAATCTGCTGAAGTTTTTAATCCAGTAAAGTATGCAAGGGGAAGCAAAGAAAAGGACGATGGAAAAAGAAATGACGAACCATTTCATTACAAAATTGCTTCCTCGACAGCAATCATATTGCTGGAATGAGTTGATATTGTGAGGCGAATTATTTCAGAAATTCGTCCTCTATTTGGTCCTGCTATCTTGGTACAATTGGCATGTTTACTGGTATGAGTTAGGGTATTAGTGCATCTTGTTCGAATGTGCCAAACTACACCTTGTTTCGCCCTGACAGTTGGATCTGGTGCTAAAAGATGAGGCAGGCGGTGATCTGTCCGACTTCATAACAAATGGGGAGTGGTATCTAATAGGTAAGTTATGATAGTCATTTAAATATAATTATGTATTTCTTGGTCACTTGAGAGGTACTGTCAAATATAGTGATATTTCCTTCTTCGTTATGTTTTCTTTCATTTAAACATTACTTACGGTACCATTTGAGTAATTCATCACTTCCTTCGTCATCAAACGATTTAACATCATCATTTTTTACTGAAATTTCATTTTCTTTCGCCTTCATGTCTTTTCTTCATTATTAAAACCAACGTTTTTATACAAAAGTTACCAAATTTCTTTTGACTTTCCACCCCGTTGGAATGCCAGGCAAAAATATGTATGTATCTTGGTCATTTGAGAGGTACTGTCGAATATAGCGATATTCTATTCTTCGTTATTCTTTCTTTGATTTAAATATGACTTACTATTCCATTTGAGTAATTCATCACTATCTTTGTCATTAATCGATTTAACATCATCATTTTTGACACTTTTTACAGAATTTTCATTTTCTTTCGCTTTCATGTCTTTTCAAAACCAACTTTTATTTATTATATTATACAAAAGTTACCAAATTTCCTTTGACTTCCCACTCTGTAGGAATGCCAGGCAAAAAGAACACAATAACGTACGCGTGCTGCCCGGAGCCATACGTCGACGTAACGTTCACCATCATGATCAGGAGGAGAACCCTGTATTACTTCTTCAACCTCATCGTCCCGTGTGTACTGATATCTTCGATGGCACTCCTCGGGTTCACATTGCCACCTGACTCTGGAGAAAAACTTACTCTCGGTTAGTATTCTGTTGTTTACTTATCAAATTAAGCCTGGTAGGTTAGGTAAAGGTATAGATATAAGAAGGGCAAATCTCCAGCAATAAACGGGATTCATTTTTAGCCTCGATTTCGATCCTGTTGGGGTCACCCAATAAAACTACCCGATAGGAGAGAACTCTATAATCTAGACTTCCTGAGCAACAAAGCCGTCAACTAAACTTAGTGTACTGTCTTCTACGAAACCAAATAATTCACTGGTACTAAAATATTCAGCATCCTCCGAAGAAAATCTGCTTTGTTGACAAGTGAATAACGCGGGACGTATAGTAAGCAAAAGGGGTACGGAAGAACGGAGCGAAATCGTGTTCCATTTTCTTATCTTGAAAAGGCCACAATGTGCATATTCGTATCGTACTCGTGTATATGGCACAAGTGCTGATGTACGTTCGAGTTTGCAGTAAATTTTATATGTGCCAACAGTGGAGGGAGTCTGTAAGTAGGTTAGCGTTTTATTATTGAAATTACCCTACTAATGAGAGTGAATGGTGTTATTGTATTTGCAAAATGCGTTGTAAGAAGTTATATGCTAGCTAAGGATAAATCGATCGTACCAAACTAAGTTGTCTCTAACGCCAAAATCAATGGACCATCAAATTAAAGATTACAAGCAAGAAGCAATCAGACAAGCGGCATGCTTCCATAATTTGTAACTAAAGATCTTTCATGGTCTATAAAAGACAGTTTTACAATTTAATTATAAGCGATGAGTCTTGAGTATTTAAAAGCAGCCCTACTGGAACTAAGAACGTACTTAAATTTAATGGGGCAGCGTTTGAAGGAGGCGTTAGAATTATTATTGCACAGACTAGAAAATTGGCCTTGTTCGAGAGTCAGATTTGAAGTATCATTCACAGTTGAGATCCTTCCAAATATTACTAAGAATTCGCTTAAACTCTTGATTATGTTTGGGTGCTGGTATGAGCTTAGACACGAAATTGTGCCTTGAATTTTGGAATGGTAACTAAGAAATGTGTGTGTGTGTGTGTGTGTGTGTAAGAAATGATAGCAATCGTTACTTTAAATGTTGTATTGTGTGATTTAACAATCTTAACACATGTAACAATTCCCAATAATACAATAATGATGATGATGTGAATAAAAATGTGGTAGCTCCTCTAGATAATGACCACGCAATAACAGAAGATGCTTTTATTACACGGTATCAAGCACTTAGTGCTAGAGTTAATCGATCCTATAATCTTACTCTTGTGTTTTATATTATACTGATAATGTTAGAAAATTCCCGCTTATAAATTGGCCGCTCGACAGGTGTGACAATCTTGTTGTCATTGACCGTGTTTCTGAACCTGGTCGCAGAAAAGATGCCGTCTACGTCTGATGCAGTGCCACTAATAGGTACCGCACTGTAGGACATCTTGCTGGTGAAGATGTGCACGCTGCTACCGTTATTTTTTATGTGTTGCCTATGGGAGTTCTTCAAGGGAGCATGTTAGAGCCAACATTAAAAAAATATATAATTGTTAATAAGCTCATCAATGTAATAATTTCACTTTAAAGTTTTAAATTACGTCACATATTTTTCTCTACAAAGAATTTAGATATAATTTTGGCTATATTTGAGTATGTTTAGTACAAATCTTTGAAATCCATTATCAAAAAACTGTGCTTCTTCCCATTCAAACTCGAGAAATTAATCAAACTCACAAGGCTTTTTGGGGTTGTTACCTACTCCAAAAAAACCAATCCGAATTATTAAAGATCTACCAAGAATTGGAAACGCATTTAATATTCATCCCAAACCAACGATAAAAGCAACAAGAACCATTTCATATTACACTGTCGAGGCGAGAATTAATCAGAAATAATAAACGTGTACCGTAAAAGCCAAGAATTCACGCTATACAGCTTGTTGAACGTACCAAAGGAGTAATAAAACTTTTAAGAGCCGTTCGGAAGCAGCGTGCACTAAAATGAATATTAGATTGTCTAGAATGTGGTATGACTGTTTGTGTCTGTGTTAGTTTGCCGCAAAGATCCAGACACATATAGACGAAGCACGGTAAGTCTATTGGCGTAGATATCATCTCGGTATTATCATCATCCACAAGTTTATTGTATAGGGAACGGCGTAAGACGATGATTAAAACTGCAATAAATACGAAAATTTCGAAGAGTTGATAACCGATATCAACGCCAGTAGGGGTGTTAACCATGTGTTTGATTGCAGGAGTCACTATTCTTCTCTCGCTGACGGTGTTCCTCAACCTGGTAGCCGAGACCCTGCCACAGGTCTCCGACGCTATCCCCCTGTTAGGTACACTACCCAAACCTAACCCACACAGTTTGTCCATCCCGCTTATCTCCCACATTTATTTTCTCTTCATATTCATGTTGTCCTTGTATTTTTATTTCATCTTTCATACTATTTTTAATTTTATTTCAGCTCTCATTTGTTTCTGTTATTAAAAATGAATAATTAATAATTATTTTAAAACATTACAAGGAGTAAATTGTGTGCGTTTAAAGTTAATTTAAATTGTTGTGAGCTTAAGGTTGCTATTAAGTGGTTTCAAGCTTTCATTTTTACTATCTGTCGATAAACGACGTCGATTACTCAAAAGACGTTGTTAAATGCTTTTGCTTAAAAATAATAAATACGGAGTTCTTTCTTTTGGAAAGTAAATTGCTATAGTTCAACAAGATTAACTGTGAAAGTAATTGTTTTTTACGTATATTCTTTGGTTTCGGTTAAAATCTTGGAATCGATTCCGTGATTCTTCGCTTCAGTTTAGTCACTTGATTACTCATTTATTTTGTTTATTTCGTCAATACACTTCTGTGACGATAATAACTTTCCAGTTTAAGTGGCATGGCATGTGATTATAACTTTTACAAAAGCTTTTAATTACTTAAGGACGCTGAAGGTAAGTCACGATATTTTGATTCTAAATGTTTACTATCGTATTTTTATTATCTTCATGTATTTATGTGAGTTCGCTGTCTACGTAATCGATTCCATGGTGTACGATTTGTATTGGGTGTTTTTTTAAATGTTGCTTTTTTTTGCAAATTTTTCTATATCCATAGGCTTAAAAGCCGCGGTCTCTGGATACTTGGAGGGTGGTTTAAATTTTAGCAAAAACTTCGAATAAAACCCTTCTCCTCAAAATAAAAGAAAATATAATAATAATGATAAAACGCCAGTGATAAAACCCTCTATAATAGTGTTTGCATGACTATCCTTATGTTTCGTTTATGATTTCACTTGAGCCCCTGATACCGACTCAGCACACAAACAGGACGAGATCTAACCAACGACGTATAGACTGGATGGTACTATAGGTTTAACCATTGTAAATAGAACATTTTAATTTGATTTTGTTTCATAGTTTATATTGATCTTTGCAGGTGTTACAATCCTCCTGTCACAAACTGTTTTCTCTCTATTGGTGGGACACGTCATCACAAAAACCTCTGAGGCGATCCCCCTAATAGGTGAGAAAAGTACCACGCGTTTGCTATTTTTTTTCCTAAATAACTGAATTTAAAATAATGATGATTTTATTTTTTCTAAAAGAGAATGTAGCTCGAGGAATATTTTCGTGTGTTTAACCTTAAATATCCCTCTGCTTATTCATGAAACACCAATTTAACAAAGATCTAAATAGATATTTTTGCTTGAAGTTATAAGGAGAGCGTATAGTTTCTTATATTTTTCTGTTTTCAACTTGCATTTTAGAGTCTCGCCGTCTCTGGAGACTGATCTATGCTTGTACAGCGCTCTTGCGGCTCTCTCGACACTTGAAATAGAGTTATTGCACTTTAAATTCGTGCTGTTGAAATACGTAGCTAAACTGAGTCTATCTAAAGGTAATTTCCTGAATATACTGGCACTCGATCTTCTTGTAATGTATTAAAATAATATACTTACTTACTTCTTGGTCCATTCATTAAAATTTCATTTAAAATATATTTTCCTTTTTTTTTGTTTTTCGTTCTATTGGCCTTTCTGTAGACAGCCGACAGACACGCGACTACAGACATCAGCTTCGAGCATGATTATGAAATGGTTGAAAAATATTAAAACAACAAAGATTTCCGTAAAACTCTCCTTATCTAAACGAGCTTCTAAATACTTAATTGCTTGTAGTTTAAAAGCAGGATTTAAAGTTAAACAACAGTTTTAAACAACAAAGTGGATGCGGGTAGTGAGGGTCCAGCCTCCAAGTATCTCGTGAACTTCGGGTCTCAACTTTGCCGGGTCTGTTACTATCCCTGTAATTGACGAAATGATAAAACTTATTGAAACCTTTGACAAAGGCATTTGTTGAGATAAAACTTTGACCAGTCTGTTCTTTAGTACAATGTAGTAAAATTGGTATTGATGTTATCGAGTTCCTAATGAAAACGTTTTCAACATTGAATAGTAATAACGAATTCCTTTGTCAAACTAGCGACTCTGGTAACGTAAGTATTCATTTTAAATATATCAATAAATTGGAGATTAACTACAACATCGTTACAAGGGACGCTATTTATGTAATAAGCTGAAAGAGCTTGTCTAAAAGAGATAAATGACAATTTAATTTATTGAGTAATCTAGTGACAAGCACTTTCTTTGGCTTAAACTAATAAAAGTAGGTGATAAAGAAAATAGGAGCCATAATTTGTCGTGTTATTATAACTTTTTGATAGAAATGACAAAATATCATAAAACGTTGACTCATTAAATTGGATACCGTCAATACAACGCATAAAAGCTAAAACTCATCTAAATGTAGATTAGAACACCGCATGTACAATTAAAATGCATGACTGTGGCTTTCTGTGTCATTGTTAATTAGATATGACATATAGCTTTGAACCACGTGATATTGCAATTAAAAATGTAATTATAAAAGTGTAAGATAAACTCGTTGAGTACTTAATTTCCTCCTTACCTTTTTTATTTATTTTTCGTGTTTGTTTGTCACCTTAGATTTAAGATGTAAATAAAAAATGAGATTTTGCACTAATTATCCTTTTGCTCAAGTACAATTTTGTACATAATAAAAAATGCAAAATAACGGATGTCTTGCTCAAGTATTAACAGTAATGTAAAGTTACTACTTACTAGAGTATTCTTTTTAAAGATCAAGTAAATCTTTACCTCCACCCGTGAGTGAATTAATAAATCATCAGTATAATTTACTTTCGCAACACAAGGTGTAAAACTAATCTTATATGTAACAGGGACATACTTCAACTGCATCATGTTTATGGTAGCATCGTCAGTGGTATTGACAGTAGTCGTACTCAATTACCATCATCGAACAGCAGACATACATGAGATGCCACAGTGGGTGAGTATTTGATAAAAACCCTTGGGTGAATCCATAGCGCCATACTTGTAGAAATATTCCAAGTTTAGCATTTAAGGACGTACGGTCCATATTGATTTACTATATTAATGGGGATGAAGGGCTAAATATTATTTCTCTTGACAGATAAAATCAGTGTTCCTGCAATGGTTGCCATGGATTCTTCGAATGTCGAGGCCAGGGAAGAAAATAACTAGAAAGACTATAATGATGAACACAAGAATGAGGGAGCTAGAGCTTAAGGAGCGATCATCCAAGTCTCTGCTGGCCAATGTGCTAGACATAGATGATGACTTCAGGCATGGTCCTGCACCTCCAAATAGTACGGCGTCGACTGGGAATTTGGGGCCGGGGTGAGTAAAAGCATTGTATTTTATCTGAAGGGATTTATTAACATAAAGGTCACAGTAAGCAAATAAAGATATGAATGGTTTTATATCATCAGTTGTTTACCCAATTTTTGTATATTTGTTGAATCAAACTTGAACTAGCTCTATTTTAGAGCAAGATAGAAATAATAATAACCTTCATTTAACATCTTTGTATCAGCTAGAATCTTGAACCACTTTTCCAAATAGATGTAAAGTACTTTCTATCTCATTAAACATTTATATGCTAATACACTTTTTCCAATCTCACTATCGATTTAGGTGCTCGATATTCCGCACGGATTTCCGTCGGTCGTTCGTCCGTCCGTCCACTATGGAAGACGTGGGCGGCGGGCTAGGAAGCCACCACAGAGAACTTCATCTCATCTTGAGGGAAGTGCAGTTCATCACTGCTAGAATGAAGAAATCAGACGAAGAAGCTGAGCTGATCAGCGATTGGAAGTTCGCTGCGATGGTTGTTGACAGGTGAGAGAAAACAAACTTTTACCCACTGCTAAGTATCCTTCTGTCCCTTCTACTACAGTTTCTGTTTTTGCGTCTCTAGTTGAGGTTTTTCAATGTCAATTGCCATCTGTCAATCATGTGATAGAATCTCTCAAAATAATATGTGCTTGCCCGATGTTGAACGATTTAAACTCACCGCTTATGAAGGAGACGCGTGAGGAAAAGTTTTAGGAGCAAAATAGAACGTGACCATACATAATATACGAAATCACAGAATAAGCAGGGACTATGATGTCGAGGATGAAGAAATAATTTGATTCAATTCTGAATTCACTCAAAGCCGAAAAGCTCCAGCGAATTGATTAATGAATATGGTAAAACTACATTCATTGATTTATGACTGTATTGTTTTCACAATAAAAGGGGATTAACCGGCACTGGGCTTTTGTTCCTGCTCAAATGAGCGATGTTGGTATTTCATTTTCATATGAAACAATACGTTTTTTGTAGCAAATACTTTTAACCAAGGTGTGATTTTTTTTAAATAATGTAATAGTTAATTCCGGAAAAGTAGATAATCATTGATCACTATAATATCACACTGCTTAAGAAAAACAGAATGGTTTCAAAAAAGTATGTCGTTATAAAAAATGGTCTGTAAAAAAGAAATTTTAAAATATACTCTTTTTTACAGACCATTTTTTGAGCAGTAAAATATTCTAAGTAATGTTTTACTGATATATTTTATTAATAACTCGATGTCTCATAAGCATCATTTAAATTATTTATGTGTTGCGTTCTGAGGCAGGATATAAAACGAGTTGAGTTTATCGCCTCCAGCAAATTCACAGTACTGAGATACGGGGAGAAAAGTCGAAATGCTATGTGCGTAGAACAAGTATGTTCACGTTGAATTTTAATAGAAATCGTAAAGAATGTCGTAAAAAGTTATTTAAAAAGAAGGCAAAATATGTTTGCAATTAAAGTTACAAACGAGCTTGAATACTGGCATAAGTTATAAGTTGACCACGGATTGCAATAAATAATGAACTTCATAAAATAGTAAAGTAATTGAAATAGCTCTAGAAGCCGCACAAAATTTAATTAGCAGCTAAAAAGCTCGTAACCTGCCAGTTTTACGGTCGACTAACAAATCTTACCGCAACCTGAGAACTTACCTACAACATTTTATATGTTAGGTGCATAATGTGGAACCACTTATACGGGAAGAATGAAAAATGGAAACATGTCACTATAATGTTACATGGTTATCCTCCTTTTATGTTCCGGTCTTATATGATTGGATAACGCAGGGAGTGGACAAAATGTTGAGGTTCGTCGTACGGTGATACAAAATCAACTAATGCGGTTTAACTGCAACCGTCGGATAGGACGTCGCCTGGCTGCAAAGCCTCGTGCGTTTTTTAAAACTCCTGACATTTTGTATACAGTGGGGGTTTTTAACAGAATTTCAATTTTGTATAGTCTTTATTTTAAAATGCAAACGAAACTGCATGAGATCTGCCATACGGGTATACATTTTGAATTTCAAACAAGCAGTTTTAAATGCTGAAGGAAAATAAAGTAAGGAGTGCTTTTAGAAGTATAGTCTGCACTTTCATAAACGCGTATTGTTGGGAACTGCAACTATATTTGACTTGGTAGTCGACATCTATATTATAATGTTTATACATTTTTGTATCAACTTATTAGAAGGGCTCGATGTATATCAGCGTAAAATAACTAAAGCCTATAAATGTTACGATATTTTAATAAACTGTTAGATTATTCTTCATTTAACTTAAGGGGTTCCACAGGGATCTATATTGGGGCAAACACTCTTCTTTTCTGACATGTAACTTTTGTCCTCAGGTTTTGCCTGTTCGTGTTCACACTTTTCACAATCATCGCAACAGTGGCTGTCCTATTATCGGCACCGCATATCATCGTGCAATGAACCAACTACTAGGTGCCTCCGGTGAGCCGGCACAAGTATGAGAGAACTAATTATTAGATTGCCGATTTGTAATTATAATTGATAATGTAATTAAATTAAATACGTGGTTGAAACGCACACGTCTCCATAATAAAGTCTTAAGACATTAAATTATAATAAATTTACATATTGTAGTTAAGTCGAATGTTTGTGGAAATTTTAGCTGACGTGTGAGTAATTTTGCTGTTAGTGTTTGTCGTAATTTTCATTCTTGCTGATGTAGATTATTGTTTATTATTATTGTGTTGATAGATCAATAATTATTATGTAATTGAAAAAAACCTATTTTTGTTCGGTTTATTTCTTTGGAAGGATTTTTTGAGCTCTGACTAAAATTTCCATAAGCAGTTATTTAAAAAAATGTGATGTTGACTAGGATGTTATAAGGAAAAATGTTGACGTGTATTATTTGTTAAAAAACAATATATAATTACTATAGCTAAACGATACGTATAAACGAAATACTAATGGGTTGATTTAACGGAAGAATGATTAGCTCGCACAGAGTTGCATTTATTTGGACAAAGAAATTACGAAAAAGTTTATCTGAAATCGAACACTTTGGATGAAAAATGAGGTTTAATCAAAAAGTTTGTGAAACAGAAAGTTTTACGCGAATGCTTAAATTAAAATTCTCGTAAATTGAAGGAAAAGGAGGTCCTATGAAAAATTAAATTTGAATCGGTATCCTTTTTACATGTAATGAGGGATCACAGACGATGACATAAAACCTTAGGGTATTAATTAAATGTACATAATGGATCAAATATCGGTAGAGTCAAGAATAGCTTAACGATTTAAGATTATTCCATTCGATATTAAAATTCGATTAGCGATAATCGCTGCGTCTACATCGATACATATCGACTTAAATCGATATGTATGAATATAGATAGATCGGACATTAGTGAACGGTATGGAAGTAAATTTGTAATTATAAAATGAACGTACTACGAAGATTAAATCCAGGAATTGTTAAACAGTTATGGAATTGATAAGGATTCAACAATTAATACGGAACCAAAGATAGAATAGGTCTAGCATCAGAGGGTTGAATTAAAAATAATTAGAACTGACTTAAACGGAACTTAACGAGTGTTGCGACATGAATTTTTAGTTTTTAAAGCCTATATCGATAAAACGGAGAACTTTATCGTTGATCTCTCGTATCGATAAACGCTCACTAAACTATCGTTAGTGTAAAAATATTATGCTGTTAGTGATTCGATATGAGAGTAAGTCCTTAGCATCAGAAATAGTATAAATTAGAAATCGGATTGTGTTAATGTTGTGCTTAGCGGAAATATGCTGTTAATATCACTAACCAACACGTAACCATATTGATAAAGTGTACATACAGAATAATGCAGTGTGTACGTATTTGTATATAAATTTTAGAAAAAAAATCGGAAAAAAGACTAAAATATCGCATTTTTCACTCTAGTATTATAACAACCAGTCTTATTGGGCAGGAATAGTACACTATTACTCGTAAGTACTAGATACTGTCTTTATATTGATATCATCTCGATAAGTAAAGTATTATCTGATTAATTTCAAACGTAGATCGAATGGAGGCGATCCGAAATTTTTCGCGCCCAATAAGACGTCAACATGTCGCTTTGGCGGATATTCAATTGAAAAACATTCTGATGGTAATTGGTTGTTATCGATTCCAATTCGTCAAGTGTCTACTCGATTAGAACCTTTTAGCACATACTGTAGCATCTATATAATAGTCATATTATTTAAAAAATAAACAATTTAAAGTCTTTATCTATGTCCGTTCCTCAATTTCACTCTTATAGATGTCGTGATAGCCTAGTGAATGTCGTGTCCTTTGATTTAAGCTAAACTTATAATGGATAACTACTGATAAGGAAGCTCACTAAAAATTAGATATAAAATTTACGCGATCTGAGTGTTTTTGCATATTATTTCGTTCTCTTTGTTTTCGATAGCGAATAAACATAAAATATGTGTTTTACGAGATATACCTTTTTCTTGAAATCTTAAGAATTCTGAGTGTGAAAAGGGAGTTAGTGTCTCGAGAGAAAAGTACAGGCTGTTCATAAATTGTATTCGCCAGAATTGTATTATTAAAACCTAATTATGTTAATTGTTATTGAGATTATAAACGTTGTCGTTTCGAGAATTTATTTTCAACAGTGTGGTGCTGAAAAACATCAGATGTCAGTTTTTTTGTTACTATTTCGTATTTATAATTGTTAAATATAATTTTAAATTTCATAAACCCTATTGTTATATTTGATTGTGTATTTCAATTCGAAAATGATGATAAAAAAATTAAAATTTGTAAAATTAATTGATATATTTAATTAGATTTGTTAGTGCCAAAAATAGGGTTTATAAATATTGAAGTTAAGTTGGTTTTAGGTATAAAAGATAAAGTTGAGATGATTATTGTAAAGAAAAAATAAAAAAACGAACTAGGGACTTTGTTAACTTGTAATTTAACTGGTTAATGTTTGTATTGGGCCGCGGCTACGGGTTGTTCAGCCAATTTTAAACTTATTTTGTTTCAAAAAAATAAAAGAGAGGTTGTGAAATCGAATGTAAGGCCCGTGGTAGCGGTTCAATGATAAAATATAATAAAAATATTGATAAATTTAAAAACGAGTAGAAACGATCTACGATTTAATAAAACCGAATAATAAAACGCCTGCATGGGACCGGGTTAGAATATAAACGTACAAATGAACTGACGTAACCACTTCATATGCAATGCATACACATTTTACAAGCAGTACTCATTGTTTTAATCTCTCACTTTTACGCCGGTATAGCTAATCTTCTGGTATTTTCAACGATTTGTTCACATAAAAAAAGAACGCAAATTGTATGGGGAAACCGCGGAAACTGACAAAACAATTTATTAAACAACGATAACTATTTGTCCCTTGTTAATATTTCAGCACTTGATTCAGCATTTTTTTAAACCAAATTTTTGTTATGGTGAAGCACTATGTACGATGATTTTTGGACGGCCTGATCTGAAAATATGAAGAATATCGATAAACACTGGAAGGAGTGTTGAACCCAATTTAGATGTAAACTAAAACTGCATCATTGATTTTTTTAAATATCCATATTCCTAGTCAGGAAACGAACAGGTTGATTTTGTAAAAAAAAAACAACAACCTGTATTATTACACCATCCGGTACTGTCACTAATAAGTCTGGGAAGTAATATAACACATGGTAAGCTAAATGACAGCGCAAATAAAAAAAAGTTGTATCAAAATCAGCCGGTTTTAGTGTTTTTCGATATTCTGAATAGTTTAAGATTTGGCGATCCACGCACGACTTACAAACTAAAACTTTACATCAAAATTTAAAAATATATTGTCTTGTCAGTTTCGTAAGTTTCTTCAAATATTTTGTAGATTTTAACTCTAATCTATTTCCGAATTTCACTTAACACTGAGGAACCAGTTTACACTCTCTCGTCTATGTTTACACTTCTACATATATGTATACATCTATTATATAATTTATATGTTTGTATGGCATATGGCACAAAATAATTATAATGAATATATTTTATTGTTTCTATAATTATGTGATTTATTATAATTTATATCCTAAATCGTTTTAACTATATTTTATTGTGATATAATATATTCATATATATACAGGACGGTTTCATTTTATAACTATCGAATATTTAATTGCTTTTATGAAATGTAAAGTCGGCTCCTTTGGAAACAATACTTTATTTATATTGTGTATTTATTTAAATAATTATACATACCTAAATATTTTTTTATATTTTTACTTATTATTATAAATATATGTATATTCATATGTCATACAGACTGCTCTGCATACTGCACAACAGAAACAAAATGCTTTAATCGTGAAACAGGTATTTTGGATTTCCATGTATATTCTACTTCTGACGCTGTAAACTAAAATTTTAACTATTTCGAGTTTCATCTACTCTTGTGTCGTTTATTAGTTATAGCGGTAAGGAAAATTTACAGCGGTTTAAAAAAGAAACTTGTTTAGCAAAATTTTGTTGCCAAGGACCTAAGAACCTACCAATTTGTGGTTTAGTTCATTTTCCCAAAAAAATGTTACGTTGTAAATGAAAGTTGAGGGAAAGATAAGAAATAAAACAACTGAATTTTAAAATATTCTCTGTGTCTTCTTTAATTTCCCAAAATATTTACATACCCGCCTTGTTTAATTTTTCTCAACGCGTACACAAACTCGATTGAATTTCGTTTACAAAGTCGCATTTCGAGAGTATACAAAAAACAAGTCAATTTTAGGATACGATACGGTACGAACTTGCTCGTTTTTCTCAGACCGAAAAATATAGCGTACCTTTTCACGTAACTTGTGAACGACGGTGGATAGTGACAGCTTGTTTACTCGTACTCCATACCCGCAACTCGTGCTGTTGCGATCCTCAAACCCGATACGAGTCGAACGCTATTGACACATGTCGTGTCTGTAACTTAGTATCCTACTCTACTCTTTGCAGATAGCGTAAAAGCGCGGTTGAAGAAATCAACTTAAAATATATTCTGGCACACAATATTTAGCTTACAATTTCGAAATTAGGACACTTTTCGAATTTACCAGTATAAAAATAATGCAAACGAATTTTCTAGTTCTTATTTGATATCATATTCTATGTAAATGGGGCGTTTCAATTATAAACTTTCGAATGAAATTAAAATTATAACTATTCTTATTTTTCTAATAAAATATTTGGAAAATGACATCAGTTCGAAAAATGGTTCTTATGTTCTTCGGCCAACAAATGTGAATCTGTGTCTCATTCGAACGCTATTTAGGCTACATCTATAAACATTACACCTGGTGGTTGCTCGCTTACTCAAACACCAACTTATGTATGCAAAAACGTTTTTATATAGATTATTTAACATTTTTCTCACACATTTTCATCTATGTGTTGGGTTTAGCTTTCAAAGCCATATCACGTTTGTTATTACTTTTCGTCTTGCTGCAAAAAATATGCCTCACTCAAAATTAATCTCTTAAAAGACGTCTTTGTAAATTATTTATATAAATATTCTCAAAAAGAGAATCTCATTAAAGTATTTAAATACTTACCGTAACGCCTACGATTATTTAACAGATGAAAAATATTTTCGTGTTTGTATTTAATTTTTACTTGTATAAATACAAGATGGTGACTGAGAAGCTAAGCCCACACGAGTCAGAAACACGTAACAAAAACATCGACCAAACTTATTATCAACTATCGAGCTTCTCATACATAGTTCGACATTTATTTTCCTAAATCACACATAATCCACATTGTGTTCCTGTGGCTTAACCATAGTTGAAATAATTAATTAAAATTAAAATAAAATAAAAAATATACGACTGCAGTAAGTTGAATAAATACAGCCGAGTGTAATGTAAGTTTATAATGAAAAGCCCCTATGGAGGTTTTTATAATAGATGAGAAATAATAAAAAATAAAATACAAAGGTAAATTTGTAAAAATAAACACAACGGGTAAAATGTTTATTCGTTAAAATTGACTATCGTAAGTAGTATTCGATTTGTATAAAACTAAAATAAATTAAAGCAATCTGATTTATAATATTCTTGTTGTTTTATTTCAACACCCTTTATTTGATTAATGGAATATTTACAAAATTGAAAACAAAAAAAAAACACGTTTCGTTTCGTCAGTGATCCACATTTATTCTATATTTATAGTTTTCTACAATATTGAAGCAAATATGGATATGTATTTGCCGAATACTGTTTCAATTAAAATTTCAATTTAGTTGCGTATTTCAAATATATGTGGAAACTTTACCGAACTATCCTTTCACTGAATCTAGTCAATTCGAAATAGATTTGTGTATATTTTTTTCAATCATATTATTTGTAGACCGTGTGCAGGATATGGATCGTTTCGTAATTAAATCGAAACACAAAACCTAGGGTTTATTTTTGTAACATTCAAAACATCCAAATAACGTTGAATGTAAAAGAAAAAAATAACACAACACAAGATTCAACGGATCATCCAGGTGAACGACAAACAACATTCTTCTGGGTAAGTACTCGTATCGATAATAATAATTCTAAAGACTCAATTTGTCATGACTGCGAGGGATTGTGGTTCCGAAATTGTTTGAAAGAGTCATCGCGGCCTTGGAACGCAAATGGCATTTGAAGGAACACGGGTGGCTCTAGTTATTAAGAGTCTGACTTCATCTAGAATCGCGGCATGCGCTGAGCAACGACCAATTCTTGCAAGGATGCGACGCACAAACTAGATTTATACATATTTTCAAGTAGACAGTAAGTTAATAGTCTACTTTTAATTGCTTTGTTTATGTTTATGGAGTTTATAATGTTGTCACTGTCTGTCGGTGCCGGATGTCACGCCATAGACTAAAAATTCACTGTGTTCTGTTTTGTCTGTGGTGTGATCAGAGACTCGTGGTAGTTGATGTCTGGTTTTTTTTTTGTGCGTCATTTCTGGCGGAATGAACGAGATTTCTTTCTTTCTTTTTTCTGTCTACTCTGGCTGGAGCAGGAGTCATGTAATTTCCCATCCAAAAAAGGGAGTGACTACGTCATTAAGCATCTACTTTTGGTTTGGTTCTGTAAATGTTGTAAGCAATGCTACTGAATACAATATCATTGCGATCAGTAGTACCTTACATTGATTTTCTTCGATAGATGATTTTTTTTGCTTTACAACATAGCCTTTTTTGGATGGTAAATTTAATTTCTCCTTCAGCTCCACTCAAAGCAGATGGAGTTAGACTATTACTGACTAAAGAAAGCCACCTATGTTCCTTCAAATGCCCTTAGAGTTCCAGGGCCGCGGTGACTCTATCGAACAATTTCGTAACCGCAGTCTCTGACAGAAATGACCGATCCCCTTCTAAACCGTTCGGTCCATTAATTCAAAACCTCGTTTATGTAGCTCCACAGATTTATATTGAACGAAAGCGATAAAAGATAAGTTATTGTCAAGAATCGATAAGGTTGATATTGGTACGACAGGTGGCTGATTTAATTTGACTCTGGTGCCATTTAGGTGGGAGTTTTGTGGTGTTAGTACTTTGTAATTTCTACTATAGAATTGGATAGAGGAATGTTTGTTGGTTTTTCACTCAAAAACTACTGATCGGATTTTGATGAGACTTTATTGTTTTTAATTGCGGTTTCGCTGGTGTTAAATTAAATTTTCTTAAAAAAGTACCCTGTAGCCGTCTCGAGGGTCTTTGACAAAATTCATCAAAATCTTTTCAATGCTTTAGGCGTGAAGCGTAACAAACAAACAAGATTATATAAGTAAAGCCTTATATATATATATAATATGTAAAAGTAAAGGTTTGTGAGGATGGATAGATGTTTGTTAGCCTTCTAAGCAAAAACTGCTGAACAGATTTTGACGAAACTTTTACAGCATCAGAATAATTTATCTATACTAATATTAAAATAAACGAGAAAAAATATTTTTTGTCGTTTATTTGTACCAAATAAGCTCCGAAATTGCTGGACCGATATTAGCGATTTTCTCACCGATAGAAAGCTACATTATCAGCGAGTAACATAGGCTGCATTTTATTCCTGTATTCCCACGGGAACGGGAACTACGCTGCTGGAACCGCGGGGCGCTGCTAGGGAATTATAAAAGGTAGTACTACAAAAAGGCGAACGACGCAGCGGTTGCAGCTAGCGGAATTATAAATAATAAACTCCTCGTCTTAATCTTTAAAAAACAGTGACAATAAATGTTCCCCTTTCCACGTCTCAGTAGTATTCCAAGCTGAGCCAATTTCCTTTCACTTTACCACCACGTACACTCCAACACCCCCGTATTTGCTCAACTTTTGACGTGACAAGCGGCAGGTGCCAGGTTATTGCTTATCTGACAGCCGACGGGAGTTCAACGGGGGTAGGGACGGGGTGCGCACCCCACGGGGGTACCCTGAATGACTCGGCGTTTTAGAAATCTTTGCCAATAGCTCCAATTGTCACAGGTGCTTAAAGCATTAATGTCTATTGAAATATTAAGGATTTGTATATTTGGATTTGAAAGGCTGTTTAGAAATTTAAAAGATTTTTGTTGGTAATTTTGTTTACGGTAAATGATTTTCATCTGAATTGGATTTTCCATTGTTAACATATCGTGTTGTTGAATAATGTAAAACATTTCCGAGAAGCAAATATGTAAATACGAGTAGGTGATAATTTTATATTAGGCGAGTGGAAACATTATTCCACATGTAGATAATTATATGTACAAATGTATGTACCTACATAAGAAGGTATATACCAAGCCTAGACGATATGCTAGCTATCATTACATTGCACAATCGAATAAAAAAACAACCACATAAATCGTATCAGAAATCTCGGCGTAATCGCTGTACATACATAGATAAAAAAACATACCTACCGAATTGAGAAACTCCTCCTTTTTGAAGTCGGCTAACAAAAACTCCAAACGATTTCTACCTTCCAGCGAAACACCGCTGTATTAAGCCATCAAGCTGTCAATTTGGCGTCCAGGAAAGCAACGTTCTTGTCCAACGTTAGAATTATGCAAAGCTGACTGCGATAGCAAAAAGCGCTGCCGATATTACGAGTTAAGCGGATTATAAGTACTATGGTTTATTCTGGCCTAGATTCAGAATACGACCTCGCTTTAGCTGGAAAAATAAAGGTTCGTCGGATTTGTAGGTAGGTATTAACTATGTGTTTTTAATGTGAGTTTGTTCGATTCGTGGATGTACTGCGATTTGTTTCTTTGTTTACTGAAGATTTGGACTAGATATTAATATAAAAACAATAACTAAACAAGATACGCAATATGTACATCATGTATGAGCATACATAATGTTTTAAAAAGTATTGAAACATGTTTGTATTGTATCTAGCCTGTATTAAGCTCGTGGCTAACTCATGACAGCTGCACGAGTCTTCAAGGTTAAGCACCGCTTGCCGAGGTCGGTCTGTGGATGGGTGACCATCTTAACATGTTGAGATTCCTCCGTGTCTCAGAAAGCACGTAAAGCCATTGGTGTCGGCTGTCATTTTTAGCAGTCGCTCCGGGTTATCAGAAACCAGAAAACCTGACTCCAGTCTTGCCAAGAATTACCGTGTTACCTAGTTCATGGGTTATGGAGATCTGGTAGGCAGCCAATTTACGTAAAATACTGGTATTCAGCAGAATCCAGTTTAACTGGGACTTGACCCAAATATAGTTGGGAAAAGGCTAAGCAGATGATGATCAAGCCTGTATTCACCGATTAGCAGAGTACTAGTAAGTTATTTTTAAGTCTCATGTTCAGTTCTACCAACTCCGGAACCAAGGCTACTTTGAAGAAAATATATAATAATGTTATAAACTTGAAGTGTTTGTTCGTTGGGTTAAATGCATTTAAAATCTCCAGAACTACGATTTCGAATTGAAAAAAATATTTTAGTGTTGGACAGCTCATTTATTGCAGATTTATAACAACACGGCTATAGGAAACGTGCATGGCGTAGACTATGCCATCTAGTGTTGCAAATCTGAAACTTTTACGCTGTAAATATTTGACTAGTGCCACCTATACTTACTCCACCCTCCGTTTATGGAACGTGCACGAAGTAGACTGTGCCATCTAGCGTTGCAAATCTGAAACGTATAAGTAAAATATACTTGACATTGACACGTCTGTTCTGCCACCTATAGTTTCTGCACGTTCCCTATAGACTATGATAACATCACGCTACTACCAATAGGAGCGGAGCATCTATGAAAAATTTAGCAAAAATTAAATTGTTTTTCCTTTTCTGTCTCTTACGTGACGCAGACGAAGTTGCGCGTGTCGGCTAGTACAATATATATTATATATATTAAAATATAATGTACAATTTTCAATTTTCCGAATATATATTTTTCAACGTGCTTCATCTAATTCAAATTATTCATGAAATTCAGAAGGTTACTTTAAATATTTAATTAAACATTGCAACTTTGCCTACCTTTGATATATTAAACATTCCAGTTCTTAACAGATTTGTTTTACAAATTGACTTACTTATAATTTCTAAGAAGTTTATGATCTAAACCCAAACACGAGCAAAGGTCGGCGTTAGAAAACGATTGAATTTTTTTTAAATAATAAATTAGTAGCTATCATCTTTACCTATTCATAAAATAAAACCTTCTGCTTCATATTACTACATGTGGAAACTTGTAATTGGCCTTATTTTGTCTATACTTTTTATTCACTGTATCTGCCTAGCTGTAAGTTTTCCTAAAATAAAATAAATAATTCGTCCTGACTGAGTATTAACGCAAAGTCTTACCTTTTTTTTTCTACATGGGAAATCATTAAATGACTTCTCCCGATGGGCGGAGCGGAAGGAAGGTTTACTGACTCAAACCCACCCGTGATCCTCCTAGTAGGTACCTTTTGCGTTCCTCGACCACGGTAACTTTTTCGAACAAATTCCGCAACCCTAGCAGACACTGACCCTATGGGGACCCATCTTTCCCGTCAAATCCAAACCCATCACTGAAAACCGCATGAAAATCAGACTAGTAGTACTGGAGATAAATGGGAACATTGGTTTGCACAAACAAACATCCTTTCACCCCAAACGCATACACTGTCTCCGTTCCGTCGTGGGTAAAAAAAGGTTTCAACAAAAAATCTCAGTTACAGCACCAAAGGTCCTGTTATATCATTAAAAGAAAAATGTTTTGGCACTTCCAGAAAACAAGTGTCGTGAACTTTTTCACTTAGTTGCAAAGTCTTTATAATGACTTCCTTGGGAGCGCAGGCCCGTACTTCGGATGGGTCGACGGAATTATTTTGTTAAACTTAAACCAATTTGGGTAATGTATGTGTTTTGTTTTTCTGCGCTCGTCTTTTGTTTGTGTTGTGTTTTATCTTTTGAATTTGGAACCGCAGGCGGGTGTTGTAATGTCGTTGAGTTAGTTGCTCAGGACGTCTTTAAAATGGTGTTACTAGCATTTTTAATTGAACTTTCCTGAGCATTATGCTGAAAAAGATTGACGGATTTTATAAACAGAATTAATACTCAATAATATACCTTTTCATATTGTACAATAATGTTATATCAATTTTATGGGACTACCCTTTAAAGCAGAACATTTAATGTTATTCATAATATTATTTTGCATAACATCGGATAGCATAATCTTCACTTCGCAAAAAAATGTTTTGTATACACTCATTTATCATATATTAAAAACTCATAATTATGTAAGTTAGAATCATTTCTAGGCATAAATTCGATATCCATAATAGTTAAAAAGTAGAACCATCATATCACATTCTACCATCATCATATTATGCCAAGTTAAATTATACAAAATAATCGTTGCTCCAAGTAAACATTATGCCAAACGAAATTATCCGGAATTTTAACTATGCCAAAGGTAAGTATGCTGAATAAAATTCCCATCCATCAATCCCAGCCATCTTAATAGTATGCCATTGTAAATTCGGGCATATAAACATTCGGCTAAACAATACTTATACTAAATAGTTTTTATGCCTTACAAATATTCGTTTAAAGAAGATTATGCCAAGTGTGTTATGCCAATTAAATTTCGGAGCATCAAGATTTTGCCAAATAGAGGGAACCTTAATTTTAAACTCTTTGGTTCCCTGGAGAACAGAAAGAAAATAAGCTAAATAAAATAATATTTAGGAAGATGTTTTAATAAATTAAGCAAAACCACTACCAGCACACACAAAAAGAAAACAATTCCTAATACAAACTTCCTGCTACGCCTTTTTTTAAATAAGTATCTACCGTACATAGTAGGTCCTCCTTTATAAACAAACTCTTATCATTGAACGCCTCTCAAAAGACCGCCAAGTGGCATAAAATATAAACAGCGCACCGGGGTCTAATAAGGTAAAGTCGCCACTTTCAGAGGCCTCATAGAACTTTGTCATAGCGTTTTTGTGAGCCTACCCGCGGGTGCAATATTGGGTAGGACCTAGTAGGAAGTTAATCAATTAAATTGATAACTTGTTTTTGTACATCGTTTTGGGGTTCCGTGCCTCAAAAAGAAAAACGGAACCTTTGTCCGATCACTTTGTTGTGCGACGTTGATCCATCTGGCGTTTAGATATTTTTGGAAATCCCTTTTCTTATCCTCAAACCCTTTAATTTTATACCACACATGACTTTGTCACGGAAAAATTAAAAGCCAAAGTACTTACCTGGTGGCTATAGTATATTTTTTTTCATTAAAAAATTATGTATTTCGTCTACTTGAAAGAAGAAAGAAAGAAAAAGAAAGAAAAAGCTTTTATTTACCACAAACGACAGTTATTGTTCTAAAATAAACCTTAAACTATAGTGTTAGTACCTACATCTTAATTTATGTTAGTCAAGATAACTTATAAACTAATACAAAAAACCAATGCATGTCGTGGCTGTGGCAAAGAGGCTTCCACTCAGCATAATGCTGTGCCGTGGGATACCCACCGCACGGCGCTGGTTTTCAGTGGTCGCCTTAGAGGACATGACGTACGGAAATCAATAGGATAGATATATGTGATAAATACAGGAAAAGTAAACACAAAAATAAAAATAAAAAATACATACATAATATAATATAGGTAAACGAATTGTATTACATCAGACTCATAGAACTTCATATTATTTTATCAAACACAAGAGAAATACCCACAGAGTGCAAGCATACTTATTTCTTACCCTGTTCCGCCCCCCCCCCACGCCCCACCCGCACCCGCACGCGCACAGCGATCAGGAGCCTTATTATTAAAGCCTACGCGGCCTGGCTATGTCGCGTCGTACAATTGCGTGCGCGCTGCGCGCCCGCCGTCTGGTCTGGGGACGTGTCGCGGCGCCAGTGCGCCGGCGGCGGCGCGCGCCGGCCGGTGCACTATGACGTCAGGCGGCGCCCGAGTCCCGCACAATCATGTGCCATGGGATTGGGTTGTGGTATGCTGATGCTTGACAAGAACAACAAGGAGAGAAAAAGAAAGATTGGATTACTTAACACAAATTTAATGATACCTTTTCTTTTTCTGGATGGGAAATCATCAAGTGACTTCTCCCACTCTGGGTGGAGCGGAAGGGAGTGTCAGACACCTACTGACTGAAACCCACCCGTGTTCTTCCTAATGCCCTTTGCGTTTCAGGGCCCTGTTGGCTCTTTCGCAAAAATCAGCAAACCTAGCAGGCACTGACCCTATGGGGCCCGTCTTCTTCGCAGAAGGAGCTGACCGCTTCCCATGTCCCATTCGCTCTGGACTTTGGATTAAACCAGGGCTGAACGCCGCCATTAATGTTACCTCATTTGTTAAAATCTATTCGTCAGTTTTTGCTATAGAGCGCGGGCGTGTTAAATAAACAGGCATACAAACCGTACTTGCCTGTTTCTATCATGCAATTAAAAAAACTTTCTACTAAAAATACAAACGATTTTTCAGTAAAATAGTACTTTTGGTATGTCAACAGCAACACTACGCTCGTATCAGCTTCGCGATTTTTGCAACGTTTTGATTTTTTGCAATGCAAGGTACGTTTTCAATCCTGCATGAACAAATATTTGTTTGCTGCTGGATATTCAAAGTGATGTGGAACGGTTCATGGTGTCGTTTTTTTAATAGGTTTTTAACCTGGCCTATATGAAGTGAGATAGTTTTTTGTTGGCCTTAAAAAAATGTAAAGGCTAAGGTTATTTGACCTGTACTGAAACAGTAGTAGCCTATTATTATATTCCAGTGACTTGACAGTTGGAATTTCCTCCGATTCAAAAGTAGGTTTCGTCTGATAGAGTAAGTTTTAGCAATAGAAATATACACTCTTTGAACATTTCAACTGTCTATTTATTATACTTATATTTTCATGAAATACATTCACTGATAAATGACAAATGATACTTATTTTGTAAGTAGCTTAAACATAACACGTCATATATTTCTGGTGATTTTAAGCTAGATGAAGGCGGTGTTTCCTAGCCGACTGACTGACTGACTGACAGACGGACGGAAAAACTGAGAGTGGAGGCTTAGTAATAGAATTCCGTTGGTATGACTTTGGGTACGGTATCCTTAAACCTTTTTTTACAAAAAAATACAAACTACTTCTAAATAAAAAAAATATTTTTCACTTTTTATTGGTGACCTCCCACAGCTAAACGTACCCCATCACAGCGTGTTATAAACTAGTGTACACAATAAACAGACATGCGATTTCAGTAATCCTGGAAGATTAGCGATCATTTATTGAAGAGTTCCGTTTCCTATCTCCGCAGTTCTTCACCAAATGAGAAATGGACCACCACAAAATACAACGATGCTCATCCAAACCATTGCATATAGTTTTTTTTTTTAAATTTACATCGTTAGTGTATATGACAACATCATCAATGTAGTCGAAGCCAATAAAGTACGTATTTGAGTTATCACTAATCATATAGGGATAACTCAAATACTGGTCGTCAGATCTCAAATTTAAATGGGCCCACATGACAAGCACCAGCTTTTAAAAATAAAAAAGTCGATACAGCCAATAAGAACTTATGAGGTAACACACACACACAAAAAAAAAACAGTCGACATGAAAACCTTTCCTTTTTTTAAGTCGGTTGAAAAGTCGAGTTATACACCCGGTAACCTCCAAAGTCCTTTGATCAAACTTGGTGGTTGTTACTAATTGTATCAATGTTTTGTGAGTATATCAAATCGTAATCTCAACAAGCGTGGTAATTAATGCAAGAGGTTTCACCATAAGAGAAAGGGGCTTTGACCTGTGCTGAAACAATAGTATCCTGTTATTATATTCCAGTGAATTTGTTGAAACAGTTTTCAGATTCAGAGGTAGGTTGAGTGCGGTTTCGTCTCTATGCCACCCTCGGGCATAATGTAACGAGGTGCCGCTGAGCTCGCAACTAATTAGTTTAATTGGCTATCCGTTTAGTGGATAATTAAGAAGGTGGTGATGTATTTTAATATAAGTTGTAGTAGAGCTCTTGAGACAGTGTGATAAGGACTTGTAAAAAACTCGAAATAAAATCAGAACGTTTGAAGGTTATAAAAGTTTGATTTTCCAGTGTGTTCTTTTATTTCTCTTGAGTATGATTTATTTGATAGTTTGGAGTTTTTTTTAAAGTAAAGTTAGTTAAAATTACTTTGCTGTTAAGAAATAAGGACTTAACAAACAGATGGACAAATCATTAACTTATTCAGTGCCTATGCACTATTATTAAGGCGTCCGGCTCAAAGCAGTCCATAGATAAGCAGCTATGTTTATCATCCATTGACCTGTCAGCAGGTTATAAAATGACTTCTTCGGCTCTGGGCGGAGCGGAAAGGAGTGTCAGACTCTTACTGACTAAAACCCATCGGTATTCCTCCTAATGCCTGCCACGTTCCAGGGCTGCGGTGACTCTTTCGAACAAATTCCGCAACGTGCTGTCACCTTCAGCCATACCACGCACGGATACAAATCTAT
The DNA here is from genome assembly GCA_905332915.2 of Hecatera dysodea. Classification (NCBI taxonomy): domain Eukaryota; kingdom Metazoa; phylum Arthropoda; class Insecta; order Lepidoptera; family Noctuidae; genus Hecatera; species Hecatera dysodea. The sequence continues at coordinate 22,891,317 of HG995287.1, read as the reverse complement.
ACTAATATTATAAAGCTGAAGAGTTTGTTTGTTTGTTTGTTTGAACGCGCTAATCAGGAACTACTGGTCCGATTGGAAAAAAATCTTTCAGTGTTACATAGCCCATTTATCATCACGCAACGACCAATAGGAGCGGAGCAGTCATGAAAAATGTGACACAAACGAAGTTGTGCGGACAGCTAGTATGTACATATACCGCGTAGTTTTCGACTTTGACTTTGTATGTGTACATCCTGTGTAAAACTACCTTAAAAGGGTGGCTTTACTCTTTACATGTGCAAACTGTAAAATATAATAATAATCATTTTTTTTTTCAGACCAGAGTCTATAAAATTTCATAAACACACACATTAATACAAACAATCAGAAATATAACAAAATATATGAATAGTCAAACACCTGCTGCCCTGCTGGCCACAGTCGCCACCAAGCTGTTGGAGCTATCGCCGGATCAGGGATGTTATTCGTGTACGCATAATAGCATAAAAATCGGACTCGCCATACTCCGCGAACATCTCCAACGCACTGCATATCTTCATCAACATTACCACTAATAAAAATACATTATATAAATACTCCCACGTTCCAAATTCTGGCCCTGAAAGTCGATAACTGTACAAGCGCAACCGCTGCAATAACTCAGTGAAACGAAATGGAAACTTGTAATCTTTCACAAGAACGCCTTCTCTCCTGTCTGGCAACATTAGTTCCACAAACATATCGACAGTAATAACTGAGGAAATTGGGAGAAAAACGCTCAAGTACCTACCTACTGACCAATGATGAGGTTATGAATTTTTGCCTAGAAGATGGATGGATGTATGCAGATTAGGAATTTACGATTCGCCCACTTGTCTTGTATTTAGAAATTGAAAATAAAATCATTTTTTATTGTACACGTTTAATTATTGTAAATCATTATTACCTACCGACAAATTATAAACATGCGTTTTGCGGACATTTCATCGCACCATAAACATCTTCTATGTTTTGTTGATTTGAGTTGAAATTGTTGATTTTATAGGCAATTATCTCCAGCAGTGGTGGCCGAGTAGTATCGGCCCCGACTTACGAATTGTAGGTCGCGAGTTCAAACCTAACCAGGCGCATCACTTTGTGTGATCAATTTCATCACCACTGCCCTCGAAAAGGTGAAGAAAAACATCGTGAGGAAACCGGCGTGTCCTAGAATCAATAATTCGAAGATATGTGACATACACCAACCCGTACTGGGCCCGCGTGGTGGATTGCGGCCCATTCCCTCTCCTAGAGAGGAGGCCTGTGTCCCAGCAGTGGGAACATTAAAAGGCTATGATCTCCAGTAGTTACTTGCTTTATAAGACTGTCACACTCACGCACACACATAGACACACGCACGCGCACAGTAAGAAATGGCACGTGCATTTTCAATAAGAATGTACGTGTACTTAGTTGTTCCGAAAAAAATCAATTGCCTACCTACCAACAAAAACATCACTAAACAAGTCTAGTCACCCAATTTATTAACCCTATAATGAAGCCACCGACCGCCGTGAAAACATTTAGACCAAACACCCACCATGCGTGAAGCCACTTACTTTTTAGCGTCGGTTTCGGACGAAACAAAACAGCAAAACCCTCCATTTCAGCTAGTTTGGCGGAGTAAACTGGCGGCTAATTTTTTGTTCCTATCGCAAGCTACCAAATTGAAGTCGCGAAAAAAAGGCTATAAAAGTCACAATGGGTAGAAGTGGGCGAAAATAACCAGGCATCAGCAGGAACGGGTTGGAATTAGAGATGGGCAATCAACTGGGGTATGAATCTGATGTTTGTGTTTAGAACCAGCCTGTTTATACAACAACTATAATTAATTTTTAAATCTCTACTCACTATACATTATACCAAATTCATCTAGTTGATAGACCAGTGGTGGCCGAGTGGTAACGGCCCCGACTTACGATTTGTAGATCACGGGTTCAAAACCCAGACAGGCGCATTACTTTGTGTAATTTATTTCATCACCACTGCTCTCAAAACGGTGAAGGAAAACATCGTGAGGATACCGGTAAGTCCTGGAACCAAAATTTCGAAGACATGTGACATTCACCAACCCGTAATGTGCTCGCGTGGTGGATTACTGCCCATTCCCTCTCCTAGAGAGGAGGCCTGTGTCCCAGCAATATTACAAGTTTATTAGTCACTCGTAATACTTTTTTATAACCGAGCTATTAAAAACAATGACTGCACAATGACGTTCTAATGGTAGGTCACTGATCAAAGGAACTGTCAAAATTTTAGCAGACTACCGCTTACGTCTATCATTCGTCATTATGTACGAGATTAACATCCTATGCCATTTTTTTTTATTAAGTGTCAGTAGTTGACCATTGGAAAGTCATAATGATGCTTTTATTTTAGTAGATTACCAAACTTGTCAAAATCAACCATTATGAAATCAATGATAGACCATTCTGACACTATTGTAATAGCTGACTTGAGGCCCATATCATTATCCACCCGAGGAATAATTACGAGGCTGCTATTCGTTTAAACCCATCTCTTTCCCATCACTAGTCAGAACGGCTTTGTCTAACCTCATAGCTCGAGAGAAACTCGATTGGAACTCGATTCGATCGTAAGTCTTGCAATCGAGCCATGCCAAGATTGGATTCAGTAATAAATAGTGTTCTTAGTGGCATTCCGATTCTATTACAGTTTAGTTGGAGCATCAATTTAGTGCTTTTTATGTTAGTTTGAAATGATTCAGGCTGGGTAAAAAATGATAAGTTATTTTATACTTTTTGTGCTTTTTTTTTGTTAAGAAGTATTATTTTCTGTAAAAGTTTTTTTGCTTTTTGATAAAACAAAACACCTATTGATATATTGTCAACTAATGAATATTTTGCTACCACAAAGGCATTCTCATACTCATACCAGGCCAAATTGTACACATGTAGTGTGACGTTGTGAGTTTGACGAATAACATCCAGCCACACACATCTAAGACTACCTACAGTACTATTTTCCATTTCTCTTTAAAATCCATCCAAAGGTTGTCTTGAAATATCGCTTTTAGCGATAAGGCCGCCCATTGTGTCACCCTATGTAATGTTTTCTTCATCCATATTTTCTGTAACTTAAATGGTGTACATAATAAAGAGTATTCTATTCTATTCTATTCTATCCAGATAGGTACTTAAATAACTATTTTTTCGGCATTATTCAGCATTTTTCAGGACCATTTAAGGTTGTAGAAGAGGATTAAGGAAACTAGTCAGATGGACTTTCACTCTATATTCTCGTATATATTGTTTATTATCTCTGTTATGTTATCTCTGTGTAATGCTAGTTGCCACCCGAATAAATATCGAAAATTAATATAGTCCCGGGATAAAAAGTATCCTATGTGTGTATTATTCTAGGCTATGTATAATCTACTTCTGTTCTAAAATTCATCAAGATCAATTTAGTAGTAGAGAGTGACAAACATCCATACATACACACATACTTTAGCGTTTATAATACTAGTAAAGATAACTACTGTTTTTTTAACGCTGTATAAATCAATAACTTAATTAAAAAAGAGGAACCGGGGCGTTTTTTACCCGTTCTTCTCTATCCGAACCGAACCGAACTGATCGTAGGACCTTATATGGCATTTACCTAGTTAGACTGGATAGAGACCCCAACACAGTTATAAAAAGGTTAGGCAGAAAATGACGATCAGTAGTAATGGGTTGTGAAGAGTATTATAACTATTACGTCCTTCAATTCCAGGTTATAATGCAAGGTATGCTGGCAATTTACACCTGAAATTGTAGGACGGAATAGTTACAGCACGCCCGTTGGTTGCAAATGTCTTATTTCATAAATGTCCAGTTCCTTGAATTCTCCGATTCCCTAAATGTTCGACAGGTTCAAAACGTCCAATTTCTAAAACGTAGGTATATTTCTCGGAACACTCCATTGTAACTAATACGCAAATCCCTTATCCTGAATATTGAGACATCGATTTCAAATGCACCTGGTTTTGCCAGATTTCCATTAGCGTCTATATATATATCTGTATGATACCACCACACCAACCAATCCCACCAACCACCAATACCCAACCAACCCAACCACCCACCACCAACCAACCAATACTTATACCAAACCACCAACCAATACCCAACCAACCCCAACCCAACCAACCAACCAACCAAAAAATACCTATATATATATATATATATAATATATATCTAGGGATTGGTCCAGAAGACTGCGCGCTGGCGTCAGTTTTGGAAAAAAGCATCGATGTGCCCCCACCAGTGTTTGTCAGAGAGCAGGGATCGTGTGTACCTACATACGTAAACGATTTTAAAATCCGATAATATAATATTATCGTTGTTAAAATACGAGTAAGAGTATCATTGAAGAAGCCCCCGCTGGCTCCCTGTCTTCATTGCCAAAAAAGTTAAAATACTGAAAATGTGTCATTATACTAGATATGTTTTCTTTTTTCATCAGAATCTGTGTCTCTCTCTCTCTCATTGCAAACCAAGTTTTCAACGCGTATATGTTTTATTTTATTCAATTTTTGATCATGAATAGCTTCTCTATCGAAGTTTTAATTAAACATATTCACACGAGCAAAGCCTTTGACATAGGCAGTCCATGTACATATATTTAGTAAACTAAACTTCTGACCAAGAGTACATCGGTCGAATCTAAAGCACACTATGAATTGCAAGCCAGTTGTCCTTTAAACTACAACATCTCTCAAAGTTGGCGTATGAATTATTTATAGAGCGCCGGAACCGGGTACGTCTTGTGAATTGGGTTTGACTTACAAGATACGTGAGTACATCAATATGGGTGTGGTTGTGTTTAGCTTCCCATTTCTCGTGTTAGAAGTCTTGGTGGAGATAGGTGTTAGTATTTCTTTGAAAAAAAGTTTTTCAAAGAAACACACACACACACAACGACACAACGGGAATAGGGTAGTTGACTAAAAAAAACTAATTAGTCCGTCTGATAGATTTCTAAAAAATATTGGACACGTATTTTTTCTTTTTTCACATAAACAAAAAATGAAGACGATACAGTGCGTTGAAAACTCGTGTGACGTCACTACCCGCTACAATTTTTAGCGAGCCGTGACGTCACACGCCCCCACTCCTGATCTTTGATGCTTTTTATCTTCGTCAGTTTTTATAGATTTGTTAAAGGAAAAAATACGTGTCCAATATTTTTCTATAATCTAACTGACGGACTAAACATAATCATATAATTTTTACTCAGGAAACATCCCTATTATGATTTTGTAATTCCTCTGCTTGTCTGATTAATTGCGTTGCGGTATTCCAGACAGTGGAAACGTTTCTTTGGAATTCGTTGAGCATTATTTACTCGTCGTTTTGTTTTTGGTGGTCACCTCTGTTGATTCTGGCTATCAGGACTTAAAAAAGAAACAAAACAGTAATAACGATTCAGTCAGTAAAATGTTTCAATGTTGCTAATTAACACTAAGAAAAATTGATAAGGTCGGTCGCTACTGCACTGAAAATCCATGTAGCTATTGTGTTTTTAATTTTTTACTTTGCTTCTTGACATGGCAGGCGTGTTTTTTTTTATTTGTTTTAATTATTCTTCTTTAATTCTTTATTGTACACTAAAACAACTATACTACGGCGTTCCTGCCGTTTTAGAACCTAATGGCCTGGCACGCGACGATGGCAAGCGACCGGACGGTATGTCTTTATTTCCATGGAAGATGGGTAGGCCTTTAGTGTGGGACGCTACTTGTGTCGATACTCTTGCGCCATCCCATCTTCCTAACTCGTCGTGTTGTGCTGGTGCTACAGCTGCGGCTGCTGAGAACCTCAAACGGCGGAAATATAATAACCTAGTCGGCAATTATATGTTTGAGCCGTTTGGGGTTGAAACTCTCGGACCGTGGGGTCCGAGTGCTCATGCGTTATTTAAAGAACTTGCTAAACGTATGGTTGATACTTCGCGTGACCCAAGGGCTGGATTTTACTTCGGTCAGAGGATAAGCATTGCCATACAACGTGGCAATGCCGCCAGTCTATTGGGTTCACTCCCAGTCGATAGCGATGCGGACGAGTTTTTTGATGCCATTTTGTAATTAGGAGAATTTTAGTTTATTTTTAGGTTAAGTGTATATATAATTAGATTTAAAGCAAAATAAATCCTATTTGTACGAGTGTTTACTACTGTACTATTATTCGATTTTCATTTCATACTTTTTTGCAAGCTTTAGACGATGACAGAGATGACTTCAATAATATGTAATTTTACATGATAAAAATGAATGTTAAACCAAACAAGTACCTACATACATTCAGACACTGCTCACCACGAACAATAGCTTTGCTAATTAGAACATAGACTTCAATGGAGTGCACACAATAGTTTCTGAAGTGAAAGACGTACCCGTACGAGGACAGCCTTTGAAATATTAATGAATAGCTTATAACTTTAATACTTTAAAAGCTTGTGTGTAATTTGGGAACTGACCTGGGACAAAGGTAACTCGAGTTATAACTTTGTGTTAATTTATTTGGTATCAAAAAATGACCTAAAAGACATAAATCGATGGGGAAGTAGTAGCCGATAGGTTTTGTAAAATAACTCGCTTCGAAATTTTAGGTGAAGTGAGGTGAAATATCAATGGGTGCTAGGGAATGACAGCTTACTTCACTAAAGGTATCACGATGAGATTGTTACAGAATAGCTTTACAGATGATCAGAGAAATAGTCGCTCAAAAATAAACAATCGACTTCTAAACAACAAAAAAAATAAAATTATTTTGATTTCAGAACTCGGTGTTTTTAGTTATTTCTTCGTTTTTTGAACATCGACTTCCGAAATTAAAGTTATTTGATACTTTTTTGTTTTAAAGTCAGTTGTTTTTTTTTGGAAAAAGTTTTTTATTTTTTACTCTTTAGTGGTACCAGCGTACGTAGTATAAATTGGTGTATACAATAAAAAAACATGCGATTTCAGCTATTCCGAAACATTATCTATCATTTATTGAAGAATTTCCTATCTCTGTTTTTCATCAGATCTTCACCAAACTAGAAAAGTCATCGTATATAATTTTATTTTTTCATTTTACATCGACAAGATTGAATGAGAACATCATCAATGTAGTATAAGCCACGCATTATTTGGGATAACTCAAATAGTCGTCGTCCGATTTCAATCAACCACACGACAAGCACCAGCTTTAGAATACAAAAATAATCATCAAAATCGGGATACCCATTACAAAGTTATGAGGTAACACACACAAAAAAAATACAGTCGACTTGAGTACCTCCTCCTTTTTTGGAAGTCGGTTAAAAAGCCTCTCTCATCTAAATTTCTCAAGTAATAAAAAAAGTAAAAAGTTGTTGAAGTTTTCCATCAAGGATTAATTGAACAAGAATAATGTACTTTATTGTTGTATACTAAAACTAGACTTTTGTACTCTGCCCTAAATAACAATATAAAGGAAATAAACAGACTGAAAATCAGCTCCACTCTATAACGAAAGCAAGAGACTAAACAAATAACTTAGTCCACAGTTTCTGTCCCTTACTTCAACCATCAATCAACATTCAGAGTCTATCACGAAAACTTCGCAGCGCCAACTTCAAAACAAAATCTTTGAGACTCCAAAGAATCAAGATTTAGGGGTCATCCTACGACAAAATTAGTGTGTTAATAATTAAAAGTAATACAGGCCTGTAAGGGCTTGGTTTAACTCCGGCGGGTGACAAAAGCTGGCCATTAAATTTAATATTTTACGGAGAGCCGCTAGTTTTGCCTCTCGACCTGGTTGCCGGGTTTCAACGGTGTAAAGTGGATGGCGAATCGAGGGAATATTTTCGAGGTGTTGCTTACCTGGATTTTTTTAGTTTTTTTTTTTTTTTAATTTGCGCTGGAATATTTGGTGGCGGAGATGTTATGATCGGGAGATATTGTGAAATAAATAGCAATAGAATATAATTTATTTATCCAACTTAGAAACAGTACACCAGTGGTAAACATTAGGTACGATTACAACGTTGTCTATACTAATATTATAAAGAGGAAAGATTTGAATTTTTGTATGTAACGAATAAACTCAAAAACTACTGAACCGATTTCAAAAAATCTTTCACCATTGAAAAGCTACATTCACCCTGAGTAACAAAGGCTTTATTTTATCCCCATATGTCCATGGGAACGGGAACTACGCGGGTAAAACCGCGGGACGCTGCTAGTTATAACTAAAGTACTTACATAGTTTCTAAGATTTTAATGTACACTACCGTATAAGTTTATAAGGTCCACTTGCATAAATACACGGTAAAATCAAAACTTAGATAACGATTTTTAAGTATAACAAAGTGACAACAAAACTGTAAATTAACTTGCTTACTAATAACATAAACGAATGATAAATGTCCATTGACGGTATACATAAATAAAGTTCTTTACCTTCCGCGCTAGTTAAATGTAATGGAAAATTATTCCCTTCCTTGTTAAATGTTTCAGGTATGGGAGGTGATTCCATGTGTTACGTTGCAAAATAACGTAACTATAGCAGTATTACTAAAGATCTACACTGTTGGTGTGATAATTTTAATTTTCTCTTGGGCGCCACACTATTTTGGGGTAGAAGAAGGCGCTAACATTAGCCTTATTTGTCAAATTAAAATATCCAACTGATTAGTTTAACTTATCGGTGCCCAAAACTATAGCATATAGATTGAACATTGACGACACAGCTGGCGCAGTGGTTGAGCATTCGGCTGCTGCGCTACGTGTCGCGGGTTCGATCCCCGCACGGAAAAAATGTCTGTATGGCCTACAGATAATTGTTCCGGGTCTGGGTGTCTTGTTTATGTGAGTTTATATGTTTGTGAACGCACCCATGATACAGGAGTAAATCCTAGTGTGGGGCAACGGTCTTTCTTTAAAAAAAAAACAATATTTTGTTCGTGTACACAACTCGCATCTGAATTCTCTTTCTAAATTAAAAAAAATAACCATTTGAATTAATACTCTGCTAATCGGTATTTAATCTAATATGTGTTTTGATTACATTAAAAAACAGAGTTTGTTACCTTTAAGTTTGCACTATAAACAGTAAAAAGCTTGTTATACACTCATCTCATTCCTGCCACCATCACGACCGCATTAGTGAGCGAGACAGCACAATTAACGCACACAGCGTCACTTAATCCCAGTATTAGTGTAGAACGTCTGTTAAGCGATATTAAACTGTCGATTGCAGCCATTACTGGGTATTTACTGGGTATTTATTGCTAGTGTATTGCTAAGTCCTTTGCGATTGAATATAACAATGTTATGAGTGTGGTAAGAGTTTGTCTTCTTGTGAGTTTCCTTTGTTGCTTTTCATATCGTCTATGTATATTTTAATGGACTTTTCTTGTAGACAATGAATGCTATTGCCTGTTGCAGGTTTTTTGTTTTGTTTTATTGTTTAGCAGGATCAATGTCGTAATATTTGGGGGACACATACCTAGGTCTCGGGGGGGGGGGGGGGGGGGAATAAAATACTTTACGTGATCGAGCAAGTATTGTTTTTTAGTGGTGATATCCCACAGCTAAACGTACACAGCGTACAGGCGTATTATAAAGTAGTGCAAACAATAAACTGACATGCATTTAACTAAACCAGAGGCTGTCAAACTTTATGTCCTGTGAACTTCTTAGACAATCCTTCTGTTATAGCTAGACAGTTTTTCACACTGAATTTTCCTGTTCCAAAGATATTTCTACTTTTACTTTTATTATAATTGTGTTGCATTCTATTCGGCGGGACGACGTATTGCAAGTACCACGAATGGGTTCACTCTCGTGCCAACCAACATCATTTTCACTTCCCTTGAATGTTTGGAAACCCAAAGGTCCAGGTGAACTTATGTGGGCATAACTTGTCAAAACCAAGTTTGAGATAATCACCGTGTATTGAAACCCAGTTAAATTGAATTCCAGAATTCAGTCGTAAAACATTTTACAACCGCAAAGCTCCTCCATTTTTGTACCGCGCAATACAATTTCAGGTTCGTTTGCGGTCGTCCATGATTCTGTGTTTTTTGCTCGGCTCTAGTTTAATTTGAAGCTAGGCTGAGCCAAACAGCGCTGCATAGTCAAACACCTTTGATGGCAAAACTTGAATTAATGGCTTGAGAGTGTTCAAGTATTGTTGAATGATTTGTTTGTAACCTTTTTCAGGTATGATTGGTTGGAACAATTGAATGGTGGTTTTTTGTTGGGAGGGAATAGTTTTCCATATCTGATAGCCCAGAGAATCATACAGTATGATTCTCTGGGCAACCACACAATACGATCACGTCACAACGGTCCTAATCTAGGTCATTGGCACATATAATTGTCACGTCTCAACGGCTGAATGAATTTCTATAATACCTGGCAAACGGGCCAACATTGGCCTTGATTAGGATATATATAGAATATATATTATTCCCATACGGGCAAAACCGTGGGCAGAAGCCCGTACTAAGCGATAGTACTGTAGTCAAATTACCTTTTTTAATATGTACTACAATAATAAAAAGAGGAAAGATTTTTTGTTTGTTTGTCTGTACCGGATAACTCCAAAATTACTGGACCGATTTTGACTATTTTTTCATCAATGGGAAGTTACATTATCAGCTAGTAATATAAATATTAACTCTGTATTCCCACGGGAACGGGAACTTCGCGGGGCATTGCCGGTTATTTATAATATTGTTATTCAAACCTAATCTCTTCAAAGTTAGAGTTCATCTCTGTCATCTCTGACCTACACTAGTCGAGAGCAAACACAGCTCAACTTACCTTTCTATTGGTGAAATAAATTTGAAAATCGGTTCTGTAGATCCAGAGATTACCCCTTACAACGTCACTAACTCACAAACGTTACCTCTTTATAATATTAGTATAGATAATTGATGTTCTAGTTTCGCAACGTATTTATGTTAAGGTCCATTTCTATGCTAACCGGATATCATGTAATACTTTGCAAGATGTGATTGCTCAGCTGATTCCCAACCTAGTGTAGTCCACCCGCCAACCCAGTGGGCACCATGAAACCAGTGTTGGAGGCTGGTCCTTCTGTCAGCTTCTTAATTTCGAGTCAATGGTTAACTCCTTAGATTTAGGCACAGTAGCTGGCCACGTTAATAGGGTAGTTGATTAAAAAAATCTGATTAGTCCGTCGGATAGATTTCCAAAAAGTATTGGACACGTATTTTTTCTTTTTCCACGTCAACATAAAATTAAGACGATACAGTGTGCTGAAAACTCTTGTGACGTCGCTACTCGCTACAATTTTTACCTAGCCGTGATGTCACTAGCCCCCACTCCTGATCTTTGATGCTTTTTATCTTCATCATTTTTTTTAGATTTGATAAAGGAAAAAACACATGTCCAAATAAAGAATCGGATTTTATTTTTAAGGATCGGATATCATCAAATCGGATATCTCCCGTTCTGGACGGAGCGGAATGGAGCGGTCTTTCGAAAAAAAATCCGCGAAACTGATGAACTAGGAACCATTGATCTTACTTTTACTAACTCTCAAGACTCTCTTTACCTCCTTAATTAACATCTTTGTTCAAACAAAAAAACACTAAGAGTCCTCTAATTCTTACAACAGAACACCCTTTACTTCCCTTAATTTTTAATTCATCAGAGGTTCTTCAAAGAAAATCCGAGTACAAACCAGCTTTATAATTAAAAATGCCAATACTTTGTGATCAAGTGTCAAAGGCATCAGCACCATCGTCGACTATTAGCGAAAAGCGAGCGGAGAATGAAAAGTAAGAAATTTATTTATTTAGCGCAAACTTAACGTAACATATTTACAGGATAAAAAATAACGACGGCATAATTCGGTTTTTCTATCTGCCTAGCCTTTTCCCAACTATATTGGGGTCGACTTCCAGTCATACCGGATTCAGCTGAATACCAGTATTTACCGTGGAGCAGCTGCCTACCAGACCTCCACAACCCATTAACTGGGGCACACGGTACTTCTTGGCAAGACTGGTGTCAGATTTTCTGGCTTCTGACAATCCGTAACGACTGCCAAAGATCTACAAATGACAGCCGGGTCCAACGGCTTAACGTGCTTTCCGAGGCTTGGAGGAAACTCGGTATGTTAAGATGGTCACCCATCCACAGACTAACCTTAGCAAGCGTTGCTTAACCTTGAAGATCGGCCTGTGCGGCTGTTATTCTTTAGCTACGAGCTCCTTATTCTGTTTTTTAAAAGATCAAAAAGAGTGTGCCTCGCGGCTGCGGCATATAGGTCAGTTAGTAACAGTTTTCTGTCAAACTAAATAATAATTATATTATAATTATGTTCGTTTCTTTTTTCTTTTGTTTTATTGTTATAAGTTGTGCAATATTCGTTGTGTTCGTTACTTAATAGGCTAGCAGTATTTGTATTTATTTTTTTCCTATTTGTATACCCTGCGTGGCGGATCACGGCATGAACGTTTTTAATTGTAAGACCTTTAACACCTGTGAATCACAAATAAAGAATTTGATTTTGATTTTGGTAACAAGGTTGAAAACAGCGCGTGTTCTGACCGTTAAGCGGTCAATGGTCGTGTTTTTGTCTTCGATTGTCACTGAGACAAGTCAGTGGAGAAATAGTACATGTTCACGCAGTCGTCACAAACAGTTGGCGATCAACTGTTAATACACTATAAATATACTCGTACTATTAAAAATAAATATGTCACTGGATAATTTTAGAATGCGTAAGATTATAAAAATCTTGAGAGAGTGTAAGCTCTTCGATAAATTTTCAACTGAACATGAACCTCACCAGACAGTAAGCATTTGTCAGCCGTGTAGCTTTTTTTTACTAACTATTATTATACACGAGTTCGACCACTGTCTCACCTGATGGTAAGCGATAATGTAGTCGAAGATTAAGCACGCTTGCCTTCTTTTTCTGGATGGGAAATCGTCAAATGACTTCTCCCCCTCTGGGCGGAGCGGAAGGGAGTGTCAGACTCTTAATGACTAAACCCATCCGTGTTCCTCCAAGTGCTCTTTCCGTTCCAGGGCCGCGGTTACTCTTTTGAACAAATTCCGCAACCCTAGCAAGCACTGAACCTATGGGGGCCCGTCTTCTCTCATCTGTCGCCATCTGCAAGTCCCCACATCTACGGTGGCCGGGAATCGCCCTGCGTCTCCCGATATCCGGAGCGTCTTCTGTTGTGGCGGCTGGGGCGTGAGATATCCGTCTCCCTCACGCAGCCTGCCTCCTGCTTTGCTAGGATTACTGCTGTGCAGAAGGAGGAATCAGCTTCCCATTCCACCTCGCTCCGTACTATGGATTGAACCAAGGACGGAAGCTAGAGGTCGCCGCTGCCGATAGCATCGACGAGGACACGGCGTTGCTCCGCCCAGGCAGAGGACCTCCACCGTATGCTCCCTCGTGTCCTCCGGGCAAAGCACGCTTACCTAGAAGTAACCTATTCAATCTTGTCTTAACTGACTGTGTTACAATAGGGATGTTTCCTAAGTAAAAAATATATGATTATGTTTAGTCCGTCAGTTAGATTATAGAAAAATATTGGACACGTATTATTTGCTTTATCAAATCTATAAAAACTGACGAATATACAAAGCATCAAAGATCAGGAGTGGGGGCTTGTGACGTCATGGTTCGGTAAAAATTGTAGCGAGTAGTGACGTCACACGAGTTTTCAACGCACTGTATCGTCTTCATTTTTTGTTTACATGAAAAAAGAAAAAATACGTGTCCAATATTTTTTTGGAAATCTATTCGACGGACTAATCAGATTTTTTTAGTCAACTACCCTATTGACACGAGATCAGTCTATTGTATATTTTCTGGGCTATAAAATAGTTGATAGCTAGTCGCTGCCTCGTTGGCGGTGGGACAGGTACCTAAAACGAGTGTTTTATCACAAAGGGTGAGACTATAAACAATTGGGGACACATTTTAATTAATTGAAAATTGTTGAATATGTTCACGCTAAACTTATAATGTAGGGTCTTGTCTTCGAAGGTTCCATATTATGAGACATTTCTTGAATTCCGTATAGGGATTAATTAAATGATTTGTTTCTTAGACTTACTGTTGTGTGTCTGTAGTAAATTGCTGCACATATTGAGAGCTTGTCGTCAGTGGCTGTGTGTGTTGTGTGTGTGTGTGTGTTAACCTTTGAAACACTTTAGCACCCGAACTAAATAATAACATTCATTTGGTCGGAATAAAATGTCATGCTGTTTATAATACGTTTTGTGTTTAATCAGAAACGGAAAAAAATATTTTTGTTGTATTTATTATGAAGAACTTTCACTATGGTATTGAATCTGACCGCGAAAAAACAACCACCCTTTATCACCCCCAGAATATGTTGTTGAGTTATGTAAATAAATAATAAATATAACACGTTCAAAAATTCGTTTCAGCATTTGAATTGATTGAATTGATAAAGTGTGAAAAGTATACGTGTCAATATTATAAACATATTATAATGTATAAGGAGACGAATTATTAATACCTACATTCTAAGCGAATAAATGATTGATTTGATTTTGAAGTAATTAAGACTGTCCTTTGAGGTTGGTCCTGAGCAGCTAGTACAATGATTCCTTTTCAACTTTTTGCGTTTAATCTGATTCACCTTGTATATAAATGTCTGAATCGCAAACTAGCTAAAAACGGTGGCTTAGAATTCACTTTCGTTCTGTGGATTTTTTTCTTTTTATGTAATAACTCAGGGTTTTCGTTATGTTACATTCTACCGCCGACACAGACATGCAACTTTTATTATTCTTCTGTAACTTAATTTTCTGGTAATTTCATCTGCAATGTTGTTTTTAAGTATCAACTTCAGTGGCTGCGTAGAAGGCGACCTTTTGAAAGTCTAAATATCACCGAGTGGGCACTCTATAAGTTTTACTTTTCTTTACAAAACATTTAATATTGTAATGAATAATTGTCTAAAAGTTAGACTGGCACAGAATGCTTTCTGATTTCACTATTGTACAAAAAAGATTTACGTTAGCTGGCCCACGCAACTTCATCTGCGTCTCATAAGGGAGAAAAAAAATTAAACAGTTTTTAATTCATATCATTTTATAGAGTAACCTACCTAATTCGCAAGTCGGGGCTTTGTACTTTTTATTTATTTATTTATGTACAGACAAGATGCAGTCAACGCGACGCTTAGCACTCTATAAGGTTTTTTACTACACTTAGAAATTCAATTACTTTTGATTTTGTGAGTAAATTATGATGAAATAAACGCTAAATAAAGTTTAATAACACTTAGTGTTTTTAAGTACCTAGATTTCAAATCCAATAAGTATGTTTGCGCTGATTTCGACTACCATCACAATAATTCTATATTTCACCTTTTTTTGTTGTTCGTTGGCAATATTATATTGATAAATTGAATGATTTGCAACTTCCTATATCATGTGGGTACATTTGTAATATTTTTTTTTTATTACAAATACCAGTATTTTACGTGGCATGCTTGCCCGTTTGAACTTTACAACCCAGAAACTGGGTAACACGGTACTCTTAGCAAGCCTGGTGTCAAAGTTTCTGACGTCCAACACTCCGTAACGATTGCCAATGATCTAAAAATGGCAGCCGAGACCAATGTACAACAATATTGAACATGCTTTCTGGGTCACGCAGTCTCGATATGCTAAGACAGTCGGCTATGCTTTAGCCATAGCATAATCAGTCTTTTTATGTTCCCACTGCTGGGACTTAGGCTTCAAGGTTATCCATTAATTACCGCACACCCTGTATATGTACTCTAATCAATACATACATAATAAGAACCAATTCATACAGTTAAAATTGTCCTGTGATCAACAACATTCAATGCATTTACATTAATCCTCTGTAATGACTTGAAACCACAGACAAACAGACATATTTCACTGTCACAATAGTTTTTGCCGGTGGCTTCACCCGTGTATAGTCTTTAATCATCCTTAAGGAATGAATTACTCGAATGAAAAGTATCCTATGTACACATACAAAGTTGATATGACAGAGGGACTTTCCTTTAAACTGCATATACTAGGTACCATTTACAAGTGTATAAATTCAAGTTTTTAAAACGCAACAGACAGATGTGTTGCTGGGGAGTTTGTTGCACCACTTCTTCTTCCCAGCTAAAACACTAGGAAGTGGTGACGGGTGGGCGTTTTGGGGGACTGTCTTTATGTAAAATTTGACGTTCAAAAAGTGCTGTCGCTCAGCCTAGTTTGAATAAATGACTTTTGATTTTGATTTTGATTTTCAAGTTCTGTACCAAAAATCAATGAAATAGGAGCAGTAGTCTGTATTGATTTTTAAGTTTTTGTCCCGTTTGAACACGATGTATAATCCTAACAGCTGATTATGTCTATACGCATAAGTTATGCCTCTCAAAACGATAAATCTGAGTATAAACTACGATGCGTTGTTGCCATTCTGACGCAAGTCACAAGTACAACCAAATGACGGTGCCGCTTTGTCACCTAGGTATCTCAGGTCAGTTAAATTTATTTACAAAGGGTGGTTGCGTTTTACTCTAACTTGTAAGCTACTTAGTTTGATCGAAAAAAAAAACTAATTTTAGGTGCTTTTTATTTTTATACTGTATCGAATTAATACTAAACGCGTATAGTATACGTAGTGTAATTTAATGCCCCTCTGTCATATCAACTCTGTATATGGACTTTATCTATGAAATTGCCGTTTCATTAAATGTGCTACTTTGAGCTATGATAACTTTGGTTCGACTTGCAGGAGCATACATTCAAATAAACTATAAACATTCTTTTTCCAATTTCAGTTTTTTTCTTTATTTCCTTGAATTTTGTTTTCTTCTTTTTTTCTGTATTTTTACCACAAAATGGCAATTTTATATGTAGGTAAAGATTCATATAATATCTCCAAGTTTCATCCAAATCAAATAACTCGTTTAAGCATGATTGATTGATGAACATACTCGTACATCCATATATTCAAGTCTTAATGTATGGACGTCTGCCCATCAATCAAAATAATACGGTTTTAATACTAATAGGATAAACGTTTCGAATTATAGCCATGCACTCTAAAGTATTAAAGTGGCTAATTGGCTATTTTGAAACGTTGGTATTATCAAGTAACAAGGGGCTAAGTGGCTCATGTTTGTACTACAACAATATCGGGGATATTGATTTTGTATTAAGAAACGTTTTGGTAATGGAAAAGCGATTCGTTGCAGTTTTTAGCTTTTTTTGTTCAATAGAAAGGGTATTTTTTTAGGCTATATGGTTTTATTTTGTGAGTTCGATTGAAATAGCAATTCTACGGTATTATTTTCTTTGGATCGGCGTGTTTTTTCTATCGTATTTGCTCTGAGGCTCTAGATAAGTTACATAGGTACTCTCAGTGGTAGCGAGGTCAAATGACTTATTTTACTCCGGGCGGAGCGGAAGGGAGTGTCAGAGTCTTACTGAATATTATTCAGGAATATGGATAAAAACTGACCATTCCTCCCGTTATTATCAAAACGACTGATTCTATAATTTTAAATAAAATATAGCAATCAGTTTTTACGTTATTAAAAAATTACAGGAAAGCCTTTGATAAAATTCTAAGGTTATAAAAATACATGTAATCCATATCCATACTAATATTATAAAGAGGAAAGATTTGTGTTTTTGTATGTAACGAATAAACTCAAAATTACTGGACCGATTTCAAAAATTCTTTCACCATTAGAAAGCTACATTCACCCTGAGTATATTATATTCCGATATTCCCACGGGAACGGGAACTACGCGGATGAAACCGGGTGGTGCTGCGAGTGTTAAATAAATATGATTCGTTTGATACCCTTTGCACACAAGTCCGGCTCGCACATGGCCTCGAATATTTAATCTAATTGATATTTCTTTTTCCTCATGACAGTATATAAAGCTATGTAATGGTTAACATAAAAACCTGCAGTCCACGTATTATACACTGGGGACTCGTCTGTGTATGACAAAATTAGTAAAAACTTTTTATTTTCAGCGTGTATGCTTTTTTAACTCGTTTTATTGGAGTTTTTTTTTTTATAAACATACTAGCTGCTGCCCGCGACTTCGTCCCCGTGGAATCCCCGATTTTAAAACATTCTTTAACGCTGCTCCGCTCCTATTGGCTTAAGCGTGATTATATATAGCCTAAAGCCTTTCTCGATAAATGGTCTATTCAACCCAAAAATAATTTTTCAATTCGAACCAGTAGTTCCTGAGATTAGCGCGTTCAAACAAACAAACAAACTCTTCAGCTTTATAATATTAGTATAGATAACACACTATCAGCGCCCCGCGGTTTCACTCGCGTAGATCCTGTTCCCGTAGGAATACGAGTATAAAATATAGCCTATGTTACTCAGGGTAAATGTAGCTTTCTAATGGTGAAATAATTTTTGAAATCGGTTCAGCAGTTTTTGAGTTTATTCGTTACATACAAAAATACAATTCTTTCCTCTTTATATTAGTATAGATAGTGGTCGTGTGGTTCTGTAAAGGTGAATGACACACATATTATTACCTCATAACGAAGCAACTCTTGCCAATAACCGTTTATTGATTGGTGACCTTAAAAAAATATTAAGATTCCTCCGTGTATCGGAAAGCACGTTAAGCTCAACAGCTTGCACGTTAAAACAAACGTTGCGACTGGCATTTGCACGGCCTTGACTGCCGTTACTGGTTGTCAGAAACCAAGAGATCTGACAACAGTCAGTGACAGTTTCCAAGGGGTATTGTGTTATCCAGTTACTGGGTTGTGAGAGGCAGTCACTCCATGTAAAATACTGGTTAAAACTAACGTCGCGTCTGGTATTTGTAGACATTTGACTGCCGTTACTGGTTGCCGGAAATCAAGCAATCTGAAAACAGTCTTGCCACCCAGACCCAGTTACTAGGGTGTGTCCATCTAAAATACTGGTATTCAGCTGCATCCGGTAGAACTGCAAGTCGACCTCAACGCATTTGGGAAAATGCAAACATTTCTTAAGAATGAAAATTTTATAGGTTTTATAATGACTGACAAAAAGATGAGATTTTGGTAACGTTTTGACTTAAATAATGTTTTACAACGAGTCATACAGAATATTTCTGGTAGGTCCTAACTTAATACTATAATTTCGAATGAAAGAAAGAAAGAAAAATATTTATTTAGGACTCGCACATTAAACAAAGAAAAATAAAATAAAAGTATTATTAATTTAAAACTGTGCGAGGCCAAAAAAGGTCCCCATCTCAGCATATGCTGCGATATTGAAAAAAAATAATAACATTTTTAGTAAATACCACGCGCGAATGAGAGTATGTTCGTTGGTTTGTTACGCTTAGGCACCTTAATTGCTAAAACTATTTACGTAAAATTTGGTACAGAGAAGTGAATCTTGGAAACGGTATAGACTACCTTTTTGTCGAAAATATAATATAATACTTGAGTGAAGCTGTGGGCAAATCGAATGAGATCATAAAAATGATTTATTAAGTTTCAGAAATCAGAGGGAACAATGAATGATACTTGATATTCAAGGTAAAAAAGATTTGTTTTATAATCATTCAGGTCTTCCTTATTTATAGCAATAGCTTAGACGATTTATTCTTAAAACAGTTTTTATTGAGACATAATAGATACTAGAAGTACTCGTCATCATCATCTGCCTAGACTATTCCTAACAATATTGGGGTCGGCTTCCAGTCAAATCTCTACGTAAAATACTGGTATTCAGGTGAACGGATTCATTTTACGTGGAGTGGCTGCCTACTTGACCTCCACGACCCATTAACTGTTACTTTTGGGAAGACTGGTGTCAGATTTTCTGGTTACTGACAATCCGTATCGACTGCCAAAGATCTTCAAATGACAGCCAGGATCAACGGCTTTGCATACTTTCCGAGTCACCGAGAAGTCTCGGTATGTTAAAATGACCACCCATCAACAAACCAACCACGGCAAGTGTTGCTTAACCTTGAACATCTACCCGTGCGGCTGTTATAATTAAGCCACGAGCTCCTCCATACAAGAAGTTCTCGTATATTGTAATATTAGTGTAGTCCTTTATTAGAAGTAGTTACAGAGTACAACCAAAGTTATAAACACGTTGAAACTCCTTTATCGTGTTGTAAACAGATATTTAGAAACAAACATAGGTGCATACATAGGTTTATAAACTACTAGCTGCTGCCGCAGCTTCGCCCGCGTGAATGTCTGAAATTATCCCAAGGGAACATAATCCCGGGATAAAAAGTATCCTATGTTACTTCTAGTACCTCCCAGGATATGTGTACAAAGTTTCATGATGATTCGTCAAGTAGTTTTTGCGTGAAAGCGTAACAAACATCCACGCTTTCACATCTATGTATACTAATATTATAAAGCTGAAGAGTTTGTTTGTTTGTTTGTTTGAACGCGCTAATCTCAGGAAATACTGGTTCGAATTGAAAAAATATTTTTGGGTAGGCATTTATCGAGGAAGGCTTTAGGCTATATATCATCACGCTTAAGCCAATAGGAGCGGAGCAGCGATAAAGAATGTTTTAAAATCGGGGATCCCACGGGGACGAAGTCGCGGACAGAAGCTAGTTTATAATATTAGTAAGGATGAACACCTATACAGTGTTTACAGTATATTAATAATGGAGTTCATCGTCTTAGGTCTAGTTATAAATGGCTTCCACTGATTACATTCGAGATTATATTTTTTACCTTTGTGACCTTTTTGGTAGGACTTCAAGTAGAATCCATTCTTTTGTCTGTTTGTTACCTTTTGAAGTATTAACGACTAAATGGATGTGGATGAAATTTGGCACACGGGTAGGGTAGATCATGTCTGGGAGTAGGACATACGATTGGGAACTATTGCCCTGGGAGTATGTTCGTATGTTTGTATGTTGTTTATATATATGTATGTATGTTATTTGTTAATTCTTTTCACGAGAGTTAAGTCGCTCGCTAATGCTTGTAAAGAATAATTCATCAGAGTGAACCAGCTTCTTGAGGTCAGCTGATCCATCGCACACCTCATCCATTGCGTTTCATCAGGCCAGATCTAGATTTTTTCAAACGTTGCCCCACATCAGGAATTTCTCATAATCTGTATCGTGGGTACGTTTACAAACACTTAAAACTTACATCCTCAAACAGCCAGACACGGAACAACTATCTGCAGACCATACAAATATTTTTAGCGTTCGGGACTCGAACCAGTGGCACACAGCGCAGCAGTCGATCGATCAACCACTGCGCCAACCGTGTTGCCAATAGCGCTCTTATAAGATAACCAAGTAAATAACTAACCTGACGTAACACGCCTACGACGTAGCTAGCCTACGGCGTAGCAAGCCTACGGCGTGGCTTTCCAAGATTATGGAGCGTAGTACCTAAGCTTTGACACTCGTAACTTAGTTCACCCCTTTGTTACTGATAAGCATAATGTTAAACAAGTGACGGAAGCTTGTTTCCGCAGAATTATAGCAGTGTACTTCGCTAATTTTTGTACCTCCGAATTAGCGCGATTTTTACGCTACAAGTTTACTTCTCACAGAAATAAAGTTTCTAAGTTTCGAACTGTTGTTTTAGAGCAACTGTATTTACACGTTTACATGAAGTTTTGTCTCTGTCGCGTTCTGTGATAGAGAATCGTCAGTTATCACTCCAAAATTTTGACGACTTTTTTTTGGACCTGTTCCACATTCGCTCCATTCCCGTCTAAACTTATGTTTTTTTCATAATTCGGGTAATAGTAAATAATAATACAAATTATATATTGTCACTAGTTAATACACGCATCTTATCTTAGAGTTATCAAACATATGCATCGTATTAGTGTATTGCACAAAAGGTACTGCTAAGTTTGAGCTTGTATTATGGGGAACAGTTTTCAGCCGCGGAAAGTATCACATCATAAAATACGAATATATGGTACTAAATAAGCTATAATCTATCTTTACTTATAATAAATCTGTGGAGAGGTCAATTCTGTACAAGGAATATATTTTCAAAATAACTATCAGGGGGTGATTAGTGATCGATACTGGTGCCAAAAAGGCAATCAGTAAAATTTTTGTCTGTCTGTCTGTCTGTCCGTCTGTCGGAATAATAACGAAACTTGGTGCAATTATTCTTCATACTCCTGGGCAGGTTATAGTATACTTTTCATCACGCTACAATCAATAGGAGCAGAGCAGTGAAGGAAAATGTTGGGAAAACGGGAGAAGTTACTCCATTTTTTAAGCTTCCGTTGCGTGTGTAGCCTTAATGGTTAAAGTTACATAGAAATCATGTATTACGGAAATGTTCTACATAAAATTATCTAAAAATATCCCGAAACAGCATATGTCTATCTTTTATGGTTGACTCACAATAACACGTGTAACTCCCGATAGCTTAGCAGTTCGGAGCTTTCTAATTATATTTGTTTACTCTTACGTTTATAATACTGTCACTCATTCCTAATTAAAAAAAGTTAATATTATTACCTATTCAATAAAAAAAGAATCATAGAAATCGGTATAGAAACACCAAACTTATACATGAATACGCCATCCCGCCGTCGCGCTTTAATACTGAATCATGCTGTAAGATGTTATAGTGATTATTTTTGTGTAACTTTTGTTGCTTTTGTTTTGTTTTGTTGTTGTTTTGTTGCTTTTGTTTTGTTTTTTGTATTAGTTTATAAGTTATCTTGACTAACATAAATTAAGATGTACCTACTAACACTATAGTTTACGGTTTAGTTTAGAACAATTGCTGTCGTTTATTTTGTGGTAAATAAACGCTTTTTCTTTCTTTCTTTCTTTCTTCTATTTTATAAAACAGGTACTTATTAGTGATTTTAGTAATGTTTAATTCAATATTCGTTCAAATTACAAATTATTAATAGTTTCAATTTTATTTCCTTTTAGGTGAAGTAGTAGTAGAAGTAGGAGCATAGATTTTTAGATACCGAGAGGTTAGTTTTGGCTAATTTATGTTCTGTTTTTTTAGTATTAAGTAGGTAAAAGCGTAGATACTTTTATTAATTATTAGTTATTTTATTAATTAGTTATACGTAGTTATAGGTTTTTATTTTTAAGTGAAGCAGGTATAGGTTATTATAATATAATTTTGCACTGGCATTTCAGCTTTACTTTCATTTCTTTTTTTGTTGTAAGTTCACACATAGTGATCTATCAATGCACAGCCCAAACCACTAAACGGATCGGGCTGAAATTTGGCATGCAGGTAGATGTTATGACGTAGGCATCCGCTAAGAAAGGATTTTGATTAATTCTACCCCCAAGGGGATAAAATAGGGGATGAACGTTTGTATGAAACTTTGTCAATTTTAAACCGATCGGGCTGAGAGTTTCAAAATCGGAGGTAAAGTAACTATTCCACGCGGACGAAGTCGCTGGCAGAAGCTAGTATAGAATATATATGTACAAGCGGAGTAAAAAGGAGGAAAGATTCATTTAATATATGGTTGAATTACAATATTCTTAGGATAATTTAGGGTAGTTCTTATTGTACAATCTAGTTTTATTTAAGTTTAACAGATGTGTTTGTGTGTGTGTGTGAACGAAAAGTTTTTGAAATTCCATTTATTTCTATACTATATCTATACTCTAATCTTCTATA
Source organism: Hecatera dysodea (assembly GCA_905332915.2). NCBI lineage: Eukaryota > Metazoa > Arthropoda > Insecta > Lepidoptera > Noctuidae > Hecatera > Hecatera dysodea. Next base: position 22,867,657 of record HG995287.1, on the reverse strand, counting down.
CTAACATTATAACGAGGAAAGATTTGTATTTTTGTATGTAACAAATAAACTCAAAAACTACTGGACCGATTTCAAAAAGTCTTTCACCATTGAAAAGCTACATTCACCTTGAGTAACATAGGCCATATTTTATCCCCGTATTCCCATGGGAACGCGAACTACGTGGGTGAAACCGCGGGGCGCTGCTAGTAATATATAAAGCTGAAGAGTTTGTCCGATTAAAAAAAAATCTTCCAGTGTAGATAGCCCATTTATCCAGAAAGGCTATTAGTTATATATTATCACGCTAAGACCAATAGGAGCGGAGCAGGCAAGAATGTGACACGCACGAATTTGCGCGGGTCAGCTAGTCCGAATAAAGGTAATACAAAACACGAAAAGTATTTACCTATTTAGTTACTGATACACCTCACGATCATGCGTTCGTATCTCCGAACACAGCCGATGATACCCGAAGCGCACAGTTTCTCTGAGTCGTATGTATTTCACTGTCGCTCCCCAGAGGATGTTTTTAAGGTACATAAGTACTCAGTTACGAAGTTACTTCCATCCTTACTTGGGTTACTTAATGTTAGCTTTAAGCCCGAGTATTATATGTTGAGGCTTTGAAGGAGAAATGCAAAATTTGTGGGTGGAGACTCTGGATATCGAGATTTGAAGTTGGTTCTGAAGATTTAATACTTGTACGTTATTTTTCTGAGAATAAATGGATTATAAAAAAAAAAAAATTAAAAATACCCCCGACACAAAAACCTAAGTTCCCTTTAAAAAGTAAAAAATAATAACTCGTAAAGTGCCAAAGTATGTATTATAATTTAAATATAAACATGTATAACAATAATTTAATATCGAAAGTCGGTGTCAAAAAACTAAGAAAACACCAATACCGACTTCTGTATTTTGTATCTCGTTATAATTATGTACATATATCATTTTTGTACAATTTTTTTTTCTTCTTCAAGGGATTAGCCTTTACAGAAAAGCCTTTTAAGATGCAATCTTTTAATAACTTTAATTCAGAGGCCCCTCCGGTTTCCTTACAAAGCATCTTTCCCACGCACTATTTTAGCATATGAAACTTTTATGCCGCGCAGAGCGAAGCCAGTGGAATTAAAGAGCACAGTTCTGCAGAACACTTGCAAATATGTAGAGTAACATTTACATTTATTCGGGGAATACATAAAATGAGCCTCAGACAAAGAAGCTGTACTATTAAGTTTGTTTGTTTGTTTTGTTGTGGGGAAACCTTTTTTTTTTCTGGACGGGAAATCATCAAATGGCTTCTCCCGTTCTGGGCGGAGTGGAAGGGGAGTATCAGACTCGTACTGACTAAAACCCACTCGTGGTCTTTCTAGTGCAATATTCGCGCAAAACGGCCATCGCTCAGCATAGTGCTGGGACACACGAACGAAACAAGGTCATAGCGCTGGTTTTTGTAATATTGGGAGGATGTAACTCATTATAGATGCATTTTTGAAGAGTTGTTCTGCCAACATTACTTGTTATGTTTCACTACTTTACGTAAACTGTATTGTATCAATAATAACACCATAGTGTTTGAATTAACGTTCAGTATTTCACGAGCTAATAAAATGAGTTTACGATCAATGCTTAGAAGAATGAAATTCATCAGTAGTCTGTAAGATATTGTATTTCTATTCCTTTATTTCAAACAGTCTAAACAAAAAGCTTTGTTTATTTCTGAACAAAACATACCAGAGACAAGCGAAGCCACATAATCTCGCAAGTTCACCGAAAACTGTAGACAAAGGAATATATTTTTGTATTAAGCATACCGACCTGCTGTATTTTGTTAATAACGCTCCGAGATCTCTCAAGAGTCGCCTGCTTGCCTTCCAAATTTTAATCTTATTACCATATAGATTAAGTGGGATTTCCAACGATGGAGGCGCGAAGAATTTTCTAAGTGAGTACATATATACCGTTTTATTGTGCGTCCCCACAAGAGTACTCGAGTTATGATTGAGTTTTTTTTTGTAACATTGTTAGGGAAATAACGGCCAATATGTTTTTTTGATTGTGATGTAAAGGCAACACCAAGACTTTTGATGTTTTCATTGAAAAATGACGTCGTGTTTCTAATTTTTTTTGTTTGTTTATTGATTCTGATTGTATGGTTTCAGATAGATTTCATTGTTTCGCTTTTTATTTGGAATTTCAGTGGGATTGATGTTTTACATCGTAACATATCGTTGTAGTTTAATTTTAGTGATTCTGGGATGGGTTTACCAAGAATCCATTTCATCGTTAAGACATCAACCTTGAAACATAACGTATGAATACGCAGTAAGTATTTAGAAAATAAGCTACACCGCCATTTTTAGATAAAAGTTATGTGATGTGGAAAGATTCAGCTTTAAAAATTGACCGTATTATAACTCACCACAAAATCATTAAGACGCCACAAAACAAAAGATAAGCGAAATTTTAAGTAATACAGTCATCAAAACTTCTTGATAAATATGGACGCCGATATTGATACTTACATATATTTTTTACTGGCACAGAGAGATAACATATTATTATATAACATATTATTTTACTGGCGCAGAGACGTTGCCACCACATTATTTAAATAAGCAAGCTTACTAGAGACTGCGCATAAATCATTCGGAACATCGAGCAAGACACTCAAATAAATAATCGATTCGAATCGATACTAGTCGAACACAAAATGTCTTCCTTTTCCGTGGCGAGAATAAAATATGCATTTTATGTAAATACGCCATCAGGAAGGAATAGTTGAACATTTGAAGAGAGGTTGTGGATATCTTTTACGTGATAACTATTTCAGACAGAAATATTGGCCTGTAATATTCCCACTTATGGGGCACAGGCTGCTTCTGTGAAACTTTCAGGATCAGCTCAACTTGTACTTTGTTCACCTTCTTCTTCTGGCTCTTCTGCTCTGGGCGGAGCGGAACGGATTCTTAGACTCTTACTGACTTAAACCCATCCGGTGAATCTTTCAAACAAACAGCAACTCCCGACGACCGGAGTGTCTTTTTCTGTTGCGGTGGCTGGGGCGAGAGCTTTCCCTCTCCCTCGTGTGGTCTGCTTCTTCCTTCGCTAGCATTACTGATTCGCAGAAGGAGGTGACCGCTTCGCACCTCTTCGCTTCGGACCATGGATTGAACCAGGGCCGGAAGCGAGAGTTCACCGCCGCCGATCGCCTCGATGAGGATCGTTGCTCCGCTCAAGCAGGGTAGACCTCCACCGTATGCTCCCTCGTGTTCTCCGGGCGATCAACACAGGCACCACCGAATTTGAAACACGAACTTCCCGGAAAATCCGTATCCGGTTGGTACCTGCGTCAGGCAGAAAGTGAGGACGCCGTGGCGCCTCTTCAACCATACTTCAAAGAGGGGAATTATAGCCACAATATGGTCGCGAGCCCAAACCTATATAAATGTATGTAAAATGTATCTACGTAACCATCTAAAACCATGATAAATCAAAAAAGTTGTTTACTACCGCTTACCGTTAAAGATTTTCGGTAAGCCAACATCTCATTTACCAATTCAATCAGTGAGATTTTATAATAAATTAATTGAATTTAACGCTATCGGCTACGGAACGTCAGTCGCATGGCATATGCAATGATTCCATCTGGCAGTTGGCATTCACAGTGACTGGCATTTAATTAAAAGACGTACTTTTTACTTGTATATTTCTTGCTATATCATGATTTTTTCGTTTTGAATCTCGAAAAGTATTGTAAAGGTTGATCGGGGTTACGGGACGTCATGTATCATGATCAGTGATCGGAAAAAAGTGAGCTAAAATACTTTAAGTTCGAAAAAGAACAGAGATAAAGTGGATACGTCTTACGACAAAATATTTTTTATTTATGTCTCGGGTTTTGGAATATTACTTAAGTACAACTAAATAAAAGTAATCTCCTTGTCTTCGTTTGAACGATGTAAGTAAACTCGGATGCTAATGTAATTTACATACTGGCTTTAATAATTATAACTAGCAAGACAAAGATAAAAAAATATAGCCGTCCATAGCTTTCTCCTTGTTTTTGAAATCGGAAAAAAATATAGTTTACTGTCTTGATAAAGTTAATATTAAACATACTTAAGGGATATCCCAAAACACAGAACAAATATTCCGAAAAAAAATTTTAGTCGTAAGGAAGTCTCCACTTAATGACCCTGTCTTTTGAACTTTAGATATGTATATTAGAATAGAATAGAATAGAATAGAATACTCTTTATTATGTACACCATATAAGCTAGAGAAAATATAGATGAAGAAAACATTACATAGGGTGACACAATGGGCGGCTTTATCGCTAAAAGCGATCTTTTCAAGACAACCTTTGGATGGATTTTAAAGAGAAAAGGAAATACAGCACTGTAGGTAGTCTTAGGTGTACTAATTATAGATAAAATAAATACATAATATATAAATATATACAATAATTAAATAAAATAAAATTATGAAACATAAAGCATAGAATCCAAATAAAATCGATTAGCTCTACCTATTCCTGATCATGATACAAAGCGTTCATTCACGCAGTCAGTACGTGGAGATGAGCACACACACGCATAATACTCGGATTTTAGGACATGGCGTATAATAACATGCTCGACGCGAATGGTATATTACGGTCCGTAACACCGGTCAGTCCCTACCTTAAGGATTCTGTTTTAAGTTTGTCTAAGACTTACCGCGTCCTTGGAACGCTAAGAGCAATTTGAAGAACCCAAATGGGTTTTAAGTCAGTAAGAGCCTGATACTTTCTCTCTCTCCGCCCAGAGCCCGAAGAGTCATTTGAAACATTCTATCGTAAAAAAATGCCATTTATGCAGAAGGCACAAAAGTAGATGGGCCAAAGCCGTCATGTGCTGGGAGCTAGAAGACGGGTGTCATTACCGAGAAAGGCCTAAGAAACGCGGGCGTGACGATTTAGGGATCCCACACAAAACCGCGAATTCGCATCGCATCGCAAATATCTGCCTGCGATGCGGCATCGTATCGCATCGCATTGTGGATTTGTGTGGGAGCCCTTATCTGATATTGGATTAGCACGCGTGTAACCTTTAGGGATTCCATACAAAACCACGAATTCGCATCGCATCGCAAATATCTGCCTGCGATGCGGCATCGTATCGCATCGCATCGTGGTTTTGTGTGGGAGCCCTTAGAGGCGTTTATCTGGAATTGTTCTGACAAATCAAATACTGGGTAAAGTAGAAGACTGTAGGGAGTCCTCTGTCTAACAGTGGGTCAAGACATGTTCAAAAACAAAGATTTTATTTTGTGTGGGAGCCCTTAGAGGTGTTTACCTGGAATTGTTCTGACAAATCAAATACAGGGTAAAGTAGAAGACTGTAGGGAGTCCTCTGTCTAACAGTGGGACAAGATATGTTCAAAAACAAAGATTTTAACAGAGAAACAGAGATTTTATAGATAACTTATGAGAGATATATGATTCAAAGGAAAATATTGTAGTTAATGAGCCTATACTTTGGTAAACACAGAAAGAAAGCATACAATTTATTTAGAGTAAAAGGAATGGGTATTTGTTAAAGGCTTGTTCTAATACCTTTATTTTCAACCGTTCAAGATAATGTTAGATGCTTTCTAATACACGAGGCCACGAGGTGAAGTATGAGTAAAACTTGTCTAAAATAGTGATCAAGTGTATTGTAATACTTTTACTCATAAAGCATTACAATATAAGGCCGTAAAGTTATTTAACCACAACCATTACGCTGTTAGAATGAGATCGCAATATAAATGGAATATTTTGTCTCTCTCCAACACACTGGGTGGGTTCAAAAGTTCATGGTGTGTGGTTTTCGATGTGGACCATTACATGCGTATTATTTGGCCGTGCCGGATCGTTACGCCACGGTTTTATTAGTTAAAAGGCTTACTTTAACATTTCGTTAGGAAATTATTATCATAATTGAGGGTATTTTTAGAAATATGTATACGAGTTCTTTTTTAAAAGGTTGGATATCTGGATAGGCAAAATTTAAAATTGATTGGATTTGGAAAAGTCCTTTCACTTCGATCTTGATTATTTCAGATTATATTCTGCTCATGACTTCGCCTCTTGCAATCCAAAAATAATAAAATCGTAATTGCCTAAAGTTAAATACCCTTGCTCATGTCATGCATGTTACACCTTTTTAGGCATTTATTTATTTTTGGATGGAAAATCATAAAGATGACTTCTTCTGCACTGGGCGGAGTGCAAGGGAGTATCAGACTCTTACTGACTAAAACCCATCCGTGGCGACTCTTTCGAACAAATTTCGCAATTATGCATGGTATACCTTCATGCCAAATTTCATCTACAAGGTAACAGTTACACTGAGTAACTTCTGCCTAGCCTTTTCCCAACTTTATTGGGGTCGGCTTCCAGACAAGCCGGATTCAGCTGAATATGTTAAAAACCAATATTTTACGTGGAGTCAGATTTTCTGGCTGGATTTTCTGACAATCCGTAACGATTGCCTATTTCGACTGTGTTTGAGTTTCGATGGATAATTTAATTTGAACTAGAAGTGTGACTCAGTTTAAATTTATTATTTATGGCATCTGCCTGCCTAGCCTTTTCCTAACTATATTGGGGTCGGCTCCCAGTCAAACCGGATTAGGTTGAATACCAGTATTTTACGTGGAGCGGCTGCCAACCAGACCTCCACAACCCATTAACTGGGGAACACGGTACTTCTTGGCAAGACTGGAGCCAGATTTACTGGCTTGATCTCCAAATGACAGCCGGAACCAACAACTTAACGTGTTTTGCGAGGCACGGAGAAGTCTCGTTATGTTAAGATGGTCACCCATCCACAGACCAACCTCGGCAAGCGTTGCTTAACCTAATTTAGACACGAGCTCCACGAGCTGAGTAACTTTCTACAATAATAATATAATTATTATAATATTTATAATAATTATATTATTATTAATTAATTATTTTAAATAATAATTATTTTATTAAGGACCAATCTACTTGAAAGTAATTTGCATACAAAATCTTATTTTTTGGCTGTTACAATTTCAGAATCACATTTTTTACAACCATCATTATATTGCAGTCAGCCACTAAAATCGTATGTTGTTTCAAAGCAGACGGCGCCACAGCTTAATGCTAGTGTTACGAGTAAGATAATAGCAACAGCTTCCAACAACTCCATCCAGGAAGTTTGCGAATATTTTCATTCTTTATTTTTGTTACGCCTCACTCCAAGCGGTAACTCATCTCAAACATTTAGAGGTAATTTAACTTTAACCGCCATCGATACTGAACTGTTTTTTTAAATTATTTTTATAATAGTGAAAGTTGAACAGTGGGAGCCAATGTTTTAGCGCTGAAACCTAGTACGGAAAGGGCATTTTGAGGAACGCGGATGGGTTTTAGTCAGTAAGAGTCTGACACTCCTTTATACTCCGCCAAAAGCGGAAGAAGTCATTGATGTTTCCTCATCTTAAAAAACAAGAGGGAGGAGAGAAAAGAGGATTTCCCGAAATTCCTACGGGAAAGAAACACCATGTTTTTGTACCTACATTCACAGCAAATAAATTATTTCATTTCATTTCAAAGGAAAAAAAAGGAAAAAATCGCGCGACTTTATACGGGATACGCGCGTATGAAGTCGCGGGTAAAAGCCAGTCCGTCATAAAAGCCTCCAAGTCAAATAAATAAATAATGTGGATTAGAGTAAAAATGTGACCTGAAAACCTTTGTTCACACGTAATTATGTTGTACTCGTAAGTCATGTTAATAGCAATTAAACATTTGTTTCATATCAAGTCCTGAACCCTTAGTGCAAGTTTTAAACGTTTTCGATCGCGTTTACGTAAATGTCACTTTGTAACGAAAAACCGGGCAAGTGGAAGTCGGACTCTCACACGAAGGGTTTCGTACCATAAACAAAAACCTTTTCTAAAAAAAAACCTTTTTTGTATATGTAACAACAAAAAAAAAAAAATGAAGGGCTCCCTTCAATTTTTTTTTGTTGTTATAGAGGCAAAGAGCAGTGGTGGCCGAGTGGTCCGGCCCGAATCGTAGGTCACAGGTTCAAACCCAGTCAGGCGCATTACTTTGTGTAATTCATTTCTTCACCACTGCTCTCAAAACGGTGAAGGAAAACATCGTGAGGAAACCGGCATGTCCTAGAACCAAAAATTCGAAGACAAGTGACATTCACCAACCCGCACTGGGCCCGCGTGGTGGATTACGGCCCATTCCCTCTCCTAGAGAGGAGGCCTGTGTCCCAGCAGTGGGAACGTTAAAAGGCTGATTATGATAGCGGCAATAGAAATACACACTCTGTGAAAATGTCACCGGTTCTGGAGATACAGCCAGCTGACAGAGAGACCGACGGTCAGCCCGCGATAATAGAGTTCCGTTGGTTACTCGTCGGTACGGAATACTAAGACAAAGGTTTGTCACCAGACAGCGAAAATAAACGCTGTCACCATCTGGTGACAGCGTTTATTTTCGCTGCACTTATTCAGTTTTAATACTAATCGACGTTTAGGTACGTTAACGCAATCGAGTATGTACGTAATTACTTACTCGTACTAAGGCTGGCACAGCATGCTGCTTTTTGTTGTGCGCCTACATTCTGCTTGTGTGTGTATTGGTGATTGCTCAACATTTGGATTTTGCTAATCCTCATTTCATCACAAGTTCTTATAGCCGTCATTCGAGTGCGTTACAAGGGGCCATCCATAAATTACGTCACACAAATTTCATGATTTTTGACACCCCCGTCCTTTTCACATTTGTGAGAAAGTGTGACGTTACATAATTTACAATTTTATTCGTGTATTTGTTCGTGTTTTACTTAAAACTTAGATTAAAATAGATTTTGAAATGTGACGTCACGAAACTTATAACCCAGCCCAGCCCAGCTCCCAGTCTCTTGTAACACAATGTCACACTTCGTCGACCCCCTCCCACCCCCTTAACGTGTAACGTAATTTATGGCTGGCCCCTAAGAGTACTTATGAATGATGACTGTTTGGCCATCCATGGTCGTTAGCTGAAGGGTTACTTCAAATTTATGTAAACTAATGTTATACAGTTGCTTTTCTTGCGACTTCGTACGCACATATTCCCGTTCCCGTTTGAATTTGGCTATCGTATACAAAAAGAATTTTCCAAATCCGACCGAGGTTCCAAAGATTGGCGCGTTCAAACAAACAAACAAAGTTTTCAACTTTATTATCTTATATATATTATATAAAATTCTCGTGTCACAATGTTAGTTACCATACTCCTCCGAAACGGCTTGACCGATTTTTATGAAATTTTATATGCATATTCAGTAGGTCTGAGAATCGGCCAGTAGGTATTTTTCATACCCTAATTTTTTTTTTAATATAATTATGGCAAAACAACGTTTGCTGGGTCAGCTAGTATTACTATAGATTTAGATATGAAACTATTAGTATATATGTAGGAGGTACATATATAGAATATCTCACATAATTCTATTTTTGAATAATAATTTGAAATGTGAATGTTAAAGCGAAGACAACTCCATCTAGCTACCTATCTTTTTTGGCATAATTCTCACAAAAAAACAGGACTATTCTTATAGTAAATTCAAGCCAAATATACAACGAATTCACAAGGAAACCACCACAATAACTTACCCAGGGTCTGCATGCATTTCGATGAATATTGATAACATATTGATAACAGACTTAAGTTCGTTTGTTTTTCTTGGCCAGCACAGCACCTCACTACACTTCCCAGTCCGAAACTATTCAGTTAAAAGTGCGATATTATGAAGAAAACAACTTATTGAATCGTCGAATCAGAAACAATTATTCTTAGGAAAAAAAGTGTGAGAACGTCTTTTGTTGGTAACTACAGTGCCCCGCGGTTTCACCCACGTATTTCCTGTTCCCGTGGGAATACTCGGATAAAATATAGCCCATGTTACTCGCTGATAATGCAGCTTTATATTGGTGGAAGGGTTTTTTAAAATCGGTTTAGTTTTTTTTTTATTTATTGTTCTCAAACATTACACGTTTGTTCTTTTTTACAATTTTACTCGCCAAACTAATTCGTTTGATGGCGAGAAGCGTTTGTTACTATACAAATATTCTTTGGTAACCAACCTTATATTATAGTGGTTTAGGCGTGAATGCGTAACGAACAAATAAACTCAGATGCATGTCAGATTGCATGAACTACAGTTTTTGTCTTAACTATTTTTAAATTTAAACTCACCGTTTTCAAAACTCATGCTATACACAAATAGTTATCGCACAACAAAGTGTTGTTATTACATTAAAATTTAAAAACTAAGTTGATTGTTGTCAACTTAGTTTTGAAATTTTAAATATTGTTAATAATAAAAAAATGAAGCAAGTATATAAAAAGTAGCTTTAAATATATATTTTTTTGGTTGGTTAAAACTTTAAAACAACACATAACAAATACATATATATGCAATTATAATCATTAGATTAAAATTAAAACAATACTAGATAAATCCATAAGTTGAGTAACATTATGACACAACATTAATCAATTAAATTAATTACGTCACAGAACAATACATAAAATTTTAAAACAATACACAACATAAACAATATCGAAAGCATCAAATTATATATATTTTTTTTAAATGCGACACAGGTTCAACCTGCTTAATATCAAACTTTTTTGGTCCATGTATCAAATAGATTAAACATAAGATACATCGAAACTTTATTTCATATGAACCGGCCTCTACGTCCTGTTTATGCCATGGTGTGCCTTCGCCCTACTTTCGACGATAAATGTTCGCTTTCTGTCCGCTTCTCTGTTTTATTTCTGATAAAAGTATTGTTTTTCATTATCTTATCTCGTTCTGAGACCTAAATAAAATTGTGTATATTCGGAAAATGTTTTAGGTTGATCTTGATAAGGAAAGTAGCTCGCATGTATATATGTACAATTGTACATATGTAAAATACTAGCTGATCCGCGCAACTTCGCCTGCGTCACATAAGAGGGAGAAAAACATTTATCATTGGCGATCCGCTCCTATTGGTCTTAGCGTGATGATAAATAGTCTTCTTCAATAAATTGGCTATCTAACACTGAAATATATTTTTTTCAAAACGGACCAGTAGTTCCTGAGATTAGCTCGTTCAAATTAACAAAAAGAGTTTTCAGCTTTATACATTAGTATAGATACATATGTATGTAGTTACTATAAGGATTATAATGGTCGCAGAATATCACACATATTAATATCGCTTTCGAGGTCAAATAAGGATATTTAGCCATGGGAGCTTATTATTGTTATTTGTTTTTCTAGTAGTCTTATTTTTTGTTTACTATTTTGTTTGCTTTTTGTTCGAGTCCCAAATAAACATTTTTCTTTCTTTCTTTAAATAGATTTTTTTTCTAGCAAATATTTTGCCCTAATCCAAAACCCCCTAGTACTTCATAATACAACTGTAAAAATATTTAACCCATTCGTCTTCAGAGCTACATTTCTGAGAACCATCTTCAAACCAACTCTTCCTCAAACCCATTGAAACCCAAGTTTCCCCAGCCATTAAAAGCAAGCAATTAGGGATGTGCAGCAACATTTATCAGACGCAAATCACCAGCAAATGGCTATCAGTCTTCAGTAACAAATCCTACTGGTAGTTATGCAAATCTCCACGCTTGTTCACTGGGAAGCTTCCATCCGACTCGGTAGGGCTGTCCATTATCTTGCCGAATTGAAAGCAAACGGGGAGTAGTGGTTGTAGACTTGTAGTAGGTTCGTAGTTGTATTATCTGCCGTTGTTGTTTGGAGTTAGCATGTGTTTGGGATCTGGGCCTCAAGTCTGCTATTACAATAGTGTCAGAATGGTCTATCATTGATTTTCACAAGTTTGATAATCTACTAATATAAAAGCATCACTATAACTTTCCAGTGGTCAACCACTGATACTCCTTTGAAAGAAATGGTAATACCGTACATAATGACAAATTAATGACAGACGTATGCGATAATCTGCTAAAATGTTGATAGTTCCTTTGATCAGTAACCTACCTTTAGAACGTCGTTGTGCAGTCATTACTTTTTATAGCTCGGTTATCAAAAAGTATTACGAGACCATTGACCGACCAATGATCGACCATTATGAATTTAGCAGATTACGAACTTTTAGCAAAATGACAATGGAATCGTGTTGGAATGACAAGTTTATAAAAATAGCAGACTTGGGGCCCTTGGTGGTGTTTACTGGTTAAGAGGCACTGTTTGGCTGGGTTTTAGGTAAGTTCGGAAGAGTTAAAGTGTCGGAGTAGATGGTGGTGGAGTGGGTGGTTTATGGTGGGTGGATGGGATTGGAGTAGTAAGTAAGTCTAGTAATTTCTATGTAAAGTTGTATCGTCAACGCACTAGATGATGTTTCTAAAAACTAAAATACTAAATATTACCGCTGTAGCTGTATACTAAGATCTGGTTACAATTCAAACTAATTTAGATGGTCCTGCTACCTAAATTTAGCCTGTATTTCAACCAGTGGGGGATGTAACATAGGAGATTTTGCATTGTCTGGATTCCAAATTGCCATATAAAAGCATTGGTTTTTTCCATGATCTGCCTAGCTTTTTCCCAACTATATTGGGGTCGGCTTCCAGTTAAACCGGATTCAGCTGAGTACCAATATTTTACGTGGAGCGGCTGCCTACCAGACCGCAACAACCCATTAACTGGGTAGCACGGTACTTCTTGGCAAGACTGGAGTGAGATTTCTTTCTGGTTTCTGAGAAGCCGTACCGGACGTAATGAGGTGGATAGAAATGTAGGGTCAATAAAAACGAAATTTTGATTGGAATTTTCACGATTTCCATTTTTTTATGGGTTGTGAGAAACCATTAATTTTGTTTTTAAGTGAAATACTAATAATATGTACTATATACATACTATTACTAATATGTATATTATTAGTAATTTAATACCCAAAAAAAAAATTGTATTTTATTTATTTGTTGTACACCTACCATGGTGTTGTCTTTTTAACCCAAAGGTTGACTGGTAGAGAATGCCTTGTTGCATTAAGTCCGCCCATGTACCACTATTGTACATAAAGTTTAAATAAATAATAAAAGTTTCGTTTTTATTCACGCCTGCATTTCTATCAACACCGTTTTACGGTAGCGACTGCCAAAGATCTACGATAATGTCTAATGATTTCGATAATGGACCCAGAAAACAATAAAACCAAACTTTTTTTTTATTACAAATAACATTCTTATTACATGTTGTATGAGCCAACGCGTAAAAAATACGTGGCTAAAGAAAACACGGCGCGTATCTCTTGCATGATTGCAATCTTCTAAAAACCTCCCGAACCTTGACCGGAATTTGAGACAAAAACACAGAAACACACGCGACTGTCCATCTTCTTATTATAATCTCTTAGTAGGTTTTACAAGAAATACGACACCTTCACCTGGCTCATGGTTATAATTCTTTACCAATCAAAGTAATGATAAATGATATTTATTTTTACCCACGACGGAACGGAGGCAGTGTATGCGTTTGGGGTGAGAGGATGTTTGTTTGTTTGTGCAAACCAATGTTCCCATTTATCTCCAATACTACTAGTCCGATTTTCATGCGGTTTTCAGTGATGGGTTCGGATTTAATCGGTGCATGTTCTAAAAATAGCTCATTTAATGGCAGCCCTTACGGATATTCTTGGATACAATTAATTCTGTAAGTCGGGGGTTTTTAGTAATGATTTTTTTTCAATTATGTTTTTGACGTCGTGGGTTTTAAAAAATAATTCAATTTTGCCTTTTTGTGAATAGTTATTAGTGTAAATAAAATTTTTACAGGTCAATCTTTTTTGGTCGTTATAAACTAGGCGAGGCCGGTTGCATGCAGTTGGGCAGCTACCCGGTAAGTAGATTAAGTATTCGAATTGCGGAATTTGCTCATAAGCCACGGGTGGCTCGCCGTCCCATAACAACCAGGCCCGGGTCGATGGCGCATCGTATTCCACGCACACCTCAAAGAGATGTCAGCAAAGAAGACGGGGCCCCATAGGGTCAGCCCCTGCTAGGATGCGGCATCTGTTAAAAAGTTTCATCGCGGCTCTTGAACGCAAAGGGTATTTGGAGGAATACTGGTGGATTTAAGTCAGTAAGAGTCTGACACTCCCTTCCGCTCCTCCCGGAGCGGGAGAAGTCATTTAATGATTAAGCGTAAGCACCTTTTTTAAGTACGGGATCCTTAAAAAACGGTGCTTACAGATTACATTGCCATTTTTCTTACAAAATAAAATATATCCTCAACGGTAAAAGATGATCCTTCTCAACAATCGACTGCTATATCTTGAAACAGCTGTAAAGCCAGTTCTCAGCAGAACGAGCCGGCACTAATGCTCAATTAATTTTTCATCAGGCTCTCCTAACGCGAACGAATAGCCCATTAATGGCCTGCCATATCGAACGTGAGAAACTAAAGTATCGATGCATTTGTTGTTTGTATTGAAGTGGTGTTTCTGTGTCTTAATAAGCGTAACAGAGGTGTTTATTGCCGAAGCTAAGGGTCAGTGGAGAGGGCACATTGCTCACAGGAAAGATGGGCCATGCGGCTGAAAGGTTCTTAAGTGGAGACCGCTTAATGAAAGTCACAGCGTTGGTAGGTCTCCCTCAATTTGGACTGATTGATGACCTGGTGAAGGCAACGAGAGCAGTGGTGGCCGAGTGGTAACGGCCCCGACTTACGAATTGTAGGTCGCGGGTAGAAAACAAAGCGAGGTGCATTACTTTGTGTAATTAACTTCATCACCACTGCTCTCAAAACGGTGAAGGAAAACATCGTGAGGAAACCGGCATGTCCTAGAGCCAAAAGTTCGAAGACATGTGACATTCACCAACCTGCACTGGGCCCGCGTGGTGGATTATGGCCCATTCCCTCTCCTAGAGAGGAGTCTGGTGTCCCAGCAGTGGGAACGTTAAAAAGCTGATTATGGAAGGCAACGAGAATCCTTTGAATTCAAGATGCACAGGACCAGGAGACAGGAGAGATGTGGCTAAGATTGGGGTCTATATATCTGCTGGATTAGTGGACATCTTTTAGCTGAAATGTTTATGATGATACATTGAGTGAAACATAGTTTTTTATTTTGTTATAGCTGCCAATAACATATCGACGCAAGAAAGCAATCTTGTCGTATCTCGAAAAATAGGTATTTTTCTTTTTTACATATTTGGAATCAGAAAAAAATACTGCGTCGAACGGTCTGAGAAACGTTTTTCTACGACAATTTTTTGTTATGATACGACGTTGACTTTTTCTAAACTTTTTTAACAAAACATACTTCAAAATGCTGTATATACGACGAAATCAACTATTTTTCTAAGTTTCATAGATACAGCAAAATACTTTTTTGGCAGTCTAGATACGCAATTCTCGTTTGTATGCTCCGAAACACTTACAGCATTTGGTATGTGTAACAAAATAATATTCTATTGAGATACAGCAACTTCGCCGCCTGAGTATTTTATGCTAGCTTAGAGATACTACAATTATATCGGTCGGGGTTTAATGTGATTTAGACTTACTATATTTTAATCTACCCATTTTATAATAAAGAATATTAATACATCATTTTATAGAGTCCCACCACCGTGCCTTTCTTTGGATACACCGTTTCCTGATCGTTTATCAGTGGTGGCGCGAGCGCCAAAGAGAGAAGGCGATTACGTGGTCTTCGGGTTGGGGTGTATTTTACGTGTTCAAACAATATGCTACCAGATGCTGAAGTTACAGAGGTCACATTATGTAAGTAGTCTGAATGGTGCCCAACCAAAAAGTTGTCTATATTCTACAAAACTGCCAGTACCGTTGCAAAAATACAACGATTTAAAAAACTCATCGACAAGCAAATCATACCCAGAACTGAATTTACAGTTCAAAATTTTAGTTGTTTACGCCATCCTAGACCAGGGCCGAAGCTTTCAAAAATGAAAAAAAAAATACAGTAGGATGAAACCCTATATTGTAGATGTCTAATTAAATATTGACTTTATTAACTTATTTGTTTGTTAATTATAGTAGTATATTTCAATTTGCAATTTTTTCGTTTATCAATTTAGTATGAAATCTTACGTTTTTTGAGTAATTAAAGTGTAAATTTTAATAAATAGCTTAAAATTGTACATACATGTTGATAAAAAAATTAAGAATTTGAGTTTTTTTCAATTTTTTGCATTTTCTGAGAACAGTTACTATAATAATGTATATTTTGTTTTCACCATCAGAAAGTAGAGATTTCAATGAACAAAACGGCCCCCCAACTATTTGGAAAAAGTTGATATTTTGACGCGAGAATTTTCGATTGAAAATTAGGATGCTTTTTTGATATTAAGTTAAATTAAGGCGAAACAATATTTTTTTTAAATCAAATAAATTACAGTGTATTTGGGACATAATAAGTTAAGTTTTCGACAAATTTCGTAGAAAAAAAATCTTTTGAAAAAAATAAAACTAAAAATCCAAAAACTTGGTTATTTGAATTTTCACCTAAATTTGTAGGTTATGTGAAAAAATTGTAAATACAAAAGTTGTAGATTTTTTTATTACCTACAACTTTGCCATTTAACTTTTTTCCATAGGACTTGTAGTTTTGCCGGAAATCGAGATAAACCATTTTTTACCCTTAAAAACTCACCCCCTCTCTCTTCCCGAACTCGGATCGACCATAATTTATTTTTCCTTTCATTTTTACCATTCCCCTCTTTTTCTAATGGATTTCATCTTACTGTATTTTTTTGGTTTCAAAAATTATCGACCCTGGTCTATACGGCATTTGTCGTTGGTTGATTTTCAGTTTTCAATTTTTGGGTAGAAGTTTTTTTTTAGTTATTTTTTCATCGCAGCCGTATTTTTTAAATTTTGTTTTAATTATTTTGTTTCTTATGAAAGATGTATTTTGTTTTACATATCTATATTACCACAAACTTGACGATGTACTTCTAGGAAGCATAATTAGTTACAACGCAATGCCAGGGCTTACATTTTACTACATGTTATATACAGCATAATCGTTACCTCAAAGTTTAAAGCTATTTCGTTGCGCCATACGTGCCAACTACCATGATACATCAATATTGCAGCTTGAAATCGAAATACCAATTGCTGTAACTATAATAAAATGCATGTTAGACTAACTTTAGATTGCTAACATTAGCTGCATCTGATAAACTTTATTATGAGAAACACGTGTTCCAAAAATGGCCTCTCTGGATCAACTAGTTTACGAGTAATTAATTTTTGAATTAGTTTTTTGGCTCTGGTGTAAAGTTCCATTTTTCGAGATACGACAAGATTGCTTTCTTGCGTCGATATATAGAGGTAGATTATAGCGTAGCATTCTACTCTCGTATTACTACATCATCAGCCTAGCCTTTTCCCAACTGTATTGGGGTCGATCCCAGTCAAACCAGATTCATCTGAATACTTGTATTTTACACGAAGCGGCTGCCTAAAAGATCTCCACTACCCATTAACTGGGTAACATAGTACTTCTAGGCAAGACCGGTGTCAGATTTTCTGGGTTCTGATAATCCGTAACGACTGCCAAACTATCTCCAAATAACAGCCGAGAGCAACGCCTTTAGGTGCTTTCCGAGGCACGGAGGAGTCTCGGAGTGTTAAGATGGTCACCCATCCAAGTACCGACCTCGGTAAGCATTGCTTTACCTAGAAGATCGACCCGTGCGGCTATTAATAGCCACGAGCTCCTTTAGTATTCCTACTAAGTTTTAAATTTGTACTTGGTTGCCAATTTCGACTGTGTTTGAGTTTCGATAGAATTAATTTGAACTTGAAGTGTGACTCAGTTTGAATTTATTATTTATGGCATCTGCCTGCCTAGCCTTTTCCCAACTATATTGGGGTCGGCTCCCAGACAAACCGGATTCAGCTGAATACCAGTATTTTACGTGGAGCGGCTGCCAACCAGACCTCCACAACCCATTAACTGGGGAACACGGTACTTCTTGGCAAGATTGGAGCCAGATTTACTGGCTTCTGACAATCCGTAACGACTGCCAAAGATCTACAAATGACAGCCGGGACCAACAGCTTAGCGTGCTTTCCGAGCCACGAGGAATCTCGGTATGTTAACATGCCAAGACAAGAATAAGAATGACGCTTGCCAAGGTTGGTCTGTACCAACCTTGGCAAGCGTTGCTTAACCTTGAAGATAGACCCGTGCGGCTATTAGACTTTAGCTACGGGCTCCTTATTATTTATGGGAATGATCTGTATTTTATTGAAAAAGGGAACTTATTTTCAACTTAAATTTCTATCAAATGCTTAACATGATGTTAAGCCAGCTAAGTACTAAAACCGCATGTGAGTTACTTATAAAATAATCTTAGAAAGTGCATTAAGAATTTTCAATATAGCCCGACTGGTTATTAAATTGTTCCTGTAAGTAAACACATCAAAAGTATCTAGGGATCAACATATATTTTTGCAATAACTTTCCTCCTGATTGATATTAATTAAAATTTTCTTTAAGGATTCATCAAATAAAGTGTTTTCGTTTGTCACAGTAACGATAAACCAAGTCACCTTTGCATTAATAAAGAAATTTGCCATTTTCCTAATAAAGGGATTTTTGACATTTGAACCACTAACATTAAAGTTCGAAAAAAAGACTGAAATAACAGTTTTCTTTAAAATTTTATTGGGTAACTTAAACAATTAATAATCCGTGTTTCTACCGCGAACACTAACAACACAAGAACATCGGTTTGGCATACTCAAAATGAGTTCATCCAAATCACGCTGTGGAATGGCCGCCCATGTTCGTTGCAACAACAAAAAAAGGTCTTCTTGCGACTGGATACCCTCCATATTCGGCAGAGCTCTTCTCTGTAGCATATCCCATGCATGCTCAATCGGGTTCAAGTCTGGCGACTGAGCAGGCCAGGGCAGGACATTGATGTTAGCTGCGGCGAGAGTCTGTCTTACAACTCTTGCGGTGTGCGGTCGTGCATTATCATGCATTAACTGAAATAAGGGACCGATTTGCACTTGTAGAGGAACGATGACGTCTGATACAATCGTCTCAGCATAAATTTGAGCGTTGAGGTTGCCTCTGATCCAAATCAACTCAGTTCTTCCGCCGATCCAAATACCCGCCCATACTATGATGGTTCCACCACTATAAGGATGGACTTCCTGGCAGGATTTTAATCGCTGTTGGCGTCCAGGGGTTCTCCAGTGTCGTATACGTCTTGTATCCGGTCTCATACCAAAACGAGACTCATCAGAAAAGCACACGAAACGCCATTGTTCTTCTGCCCAATTTCTGTGTTCAAGAGCCCATTGATATCGAATCCTACGATTGTGCATTGCTATAGGTGGTACCCGTAGCGGTCTTCGGGAATGAAGGTTCACTTCATGCAAGCGGTTTCTGACTGTTTGGTCGCTAATTAAGTTCCCTGAAGAGTGATGAAGCCTCACGGCTAACATCATGGCGGTTATTGTTGGAGCTCTTCGAGTTAAGATTTGAATGTATCGGTCTTGTCTCCGTGTGGTGCAGCGATACCGTCCTCCATGGCGCTCAGCCAAGGTAAGCGAAGAGCTCTGCCGAATATGGAGGGTATCCAGTCGCAAGAAGACCTTTTTTTGTTGTTGCAACGAACATGGGCGGCCATTCCACAGCGTGATTTGGATGAACTCATTTTGAGTATGCCAAACCGATGTTCTTGTGTTGTTAGTGTTCGCGGTAGAAACACGGATTATTAATTGTTTAAGTTACCCAATAAAATTTTAAAGAAAACTGTTATTTCAGTCTTTTTTTCGAACTTTAATGTTAGTGGTTCAAATGTCAAAAATCCCTTTATTAGGAAAATGGCAAATTTCTTTATTAATGCAAAGGTGACTTGGTTTATCGTTACTGTGACAAACGAAAACACTTTATTTGATGAATCCTTAAAGAAAATTTTAATTAATATCAATCAGGAGAAAAGTTATTGCAAAAATATATGTTGATCCCTAGATACTTTTGATGTGTTTAGTTAAGGATATAATTAGTTAAAGTTTGCTAGACTAACTACGTACATACGAGAAAGTCGCTCCCGAGGGAATATGTCGGGTTTAATGGCGGTTTTAACTTATCTTTAGGTAAGCTAAAAACGCCGTGAAGTAAAAGCTACGGTGCTGTAATTCATTTGAGCATGATTTTACTGGAGAGCAGTGGTGGCCGAGTGGTACCGGCCCCGACTTACGAATTGTTGGTCGCGGGTTCAAACCCAGCCAGGCGCATTACTCTGTGTAATTAATTTCATCACCACTGCTCTCAAAACGGTGAAGGAAAACATCGTGAGGAAACCGGCATGTCCTAGAAACAAAAAATCGAAGACATGTGACATTCACCAACCCGCACTGGGCCCGCGTGGTGGATTACGGTCCATTCCCTCTCCTAGAGAGGAGGCCTGTGGGACACAGGCCTCCTCTCTGCAGTGGGAACATTAAAAGGCTGATTATGCTTATGCTATTATGATGTTACTTATTATATTTTAGAGTCAATATAATCCACAGACTTTCTTACTACGGAGTTTTAAGTAAATGGTTATTTTTCTATGAACACATTTTTCTAATTCGATGAGAAAAAGAAACAGGTTGTATCGGCGCGGCAGTCAATCAGCATGAAATCGACAATGCTTCTTATTGTATTCTGTCTGATGGATGGCTGGTTACGAGTCGATTGAAGGTCCTAGAGTGAAGAGGATAAGGTTACAGAAGCTACAGTGAACTTATACTACGATTAATCTCAGAGGTGGGTTTCTCGATGTCGTTCACTCTTGTTTGCCAGCACATTCCTCAGCTCACAGTATTGACGCAGTTGTTCACTGGACACAATATTAAGTCTACTACGAGGCGGACGCGATTCGATATAGCTGTCAGAGAAGATCATCAGAAGAAAGGCGAGGAAGAGAATCGATCGCAGACGATGCGGTAGGATCACACAGCCTGAGCGAAATCCAGGATTGGAGCGTGGAACCCAATACAGAAATACGCTTGTACGATATGACTATATACAGAAAGCACAGTTAATAGAAATCTCTATTCCTAGACAGCACGTTTCGCCGAAAACTTTGTTGTTAGAAAACATTGTTTGTAGACATCTCGGTACATAGGAAGCACTGTTGACAGAAATCTCTGTTCATAGATAGCACTTCTTGCCGTAAACTTTTTCATAGAAACCACTGTTTCCAGATACCTTGGTTCACAGAAAGCGCCTCTGGAGAAAAAACTATTAATATTTATTATATTACTAAATTTCGCTTTTCTGCCTCTCTATCCATAAAAAAACACATTTATTTCATACAAAAATGCCATTTTAATCAAAAATGAAGCAAAACGAAAGCAATAGATGAAATTGAAAACAAAACAAACTCTTTAGCTTTATAATAGAAACAAAAAAAGTACTCGATATAACTTAAAAAATATTGTTTATACACTAAACTTCAATATTATTATTTTTTCATATGCAAAATATGAGCTAATCCACCTAAAAAGGCTAATAAGTCCATCTCACTTCTTTGAGACAAGTGCTTTTGCATTCTGTTTTCGTATTGAATTTGTGGAGATCGACGACGCTTTGGCATGGGCTCTGACGCCCTGATGCGCTCAATTTCACATTCTGTGTATTTTACCTCTTTTGAAAATTCTTTTATAGTTTTAAACACATTCCATTTCTTACGGTTAAGAAGTGTAGTCCAGCGTTCATGCCAAGATTCCAAGACGTTTTGTGTCTTGGGAATGTCATATGTGCGATCAAACACTGACCACATAGCAGGTGGAAATAGTGGCTTTCTATTTATTGTTAATTTTGTACTATTGGCATTATTTCTTACATACGTCCCAGAGACATAATATTTATCGAACCACTTCGCTACTCCTGCGGCTTCCTCTGGTAATACTTTATCTTTAACAAGTTGAAAAGCTTCAGGTATCTCGTTGGGATCTAGGAATGCCAAAGCAAATAAATGCCTAATTTTATGCGCAAATGAAAAATCATTCCCATACTTCTTTGCTAAACCCTCGATCTGTACATGCCGCCAAATGCTCTGCGTAAGATGGAATAAACATAGTCTTTGTATACATTCTGGAAATTGCTGTTTAACGGCATTGATAGCAGCTATTTCAAAATCAGTTAAAATGTTCTCAGGAGACAAATTAGTCTGAAATGTATTAGCGCCATATCTTTTTAATAATTCTAATAAAATTGTATAACATGTTTCTGTCTTATGCGATAATAATGCAAACACTAAAGGTAGAAATTTATTTGTGCCATTTTCTGTTCCTATTGAACCATGTATAGTATATATTTGACAGAATGGCGCTGGACATGTAGAAAACGTGCCATCCATTACCCAACATTTTGCATTAATAAGTAGTTTGAAATTACTTTTTGTGCAAAATACGACTACACTCTCATTTTGGTTAATATATTGGCCGATTAAAAATTGCTCTTCTCCAATTTTTGAAAGATAGTCCGGTATGTCGAAATTAATTGTATTAGGGATTTTCGGTTGTCCTTTATTCCTAATGCGGTGCACAATCATTCGTGCTGCTGCTTTATTAGGCAAGTGGACAGCACTCGTACTTGAAACATCCTGGAGGCAGCGGTTAACGATTTGTGACGGAGAATCCATGGATTTTTTTGCTATATTCCTTATTTTTGATTTATATTCCATTTGTATTCGCTTTTCTGGCTCTGGCAAATGTCCATGTGCGTTGTTTAGAGTGATGATCGAATGTTCATTACCGATAATTAATGTTTTTACAGTAGCACCACAACCTTTAGCACTACTCCGCGCACATCTCCAGTAAAATGTATCATTCACTTTTTTATTTACGTGATATGAATAACCATCCACTATAAGTACACTTGCTCCACGATTTGATTCTACTAACTTGCAAGCACTCATTTTAAAAAAATTGTTTTCATTAGCGTCGCGACAATTACAAATGCAAAACTAAATGCTTAGGAAACGTTTGTTATTTTGTGGGGCGCAATAGTTTACATGTACCCTTCTACCCATTTTTTCTCATTTCTGCATTCATTCTCGTATTATTGTTAAACTTCTACAATACGACGCGACGCAATGTGCATAATCACATTATAAAAATAATTATCTAATTGGTTTCCGTAAATCTATACTTATAATAAATCTGTAGAGAGGTCAATTCTGTACAAGGAATATATTTTCAAAATAACTATCAGGGGGTGATTAGTGATCGATACTGGTGCCAAAAACGCAATCAGTAAAATTTTTGTCTGTCTGTCTGAATGTTCTTTATAGAAACAAAAACTACTCGACCGATTTTAACGAAACTTGGTGCAATTATTCTTCATACTCCTGGGCAGGTTATAGTATACTTTTCATCACGCTACAATCAATAGGAGCAGAGCAGTGAAGTAAAATGTTGGGAAAACGGGAGAAGTTACTCCATTTTTTAAGCTTCCGTCGCGTGTGTAGCCTTAATGGTTAAAGTTACATAGAAATCATGTATTACGGAAATGTTTTACATAAAATTATCTAAAAAATGTCTCAAACAGCATATGTCTATATTTTATGGTTGACTCACAATAACACGTGTAACTCCCGATAGCTTAGCAGTTCGGCGCTTTCTGATTATTTGTATGAAACTTTGTCAATTTTAAACCGATCGGGCTGAGAGTTTCAAAATCGGGGGTAAAGTAACTATTCCACGCGGACGAAGTCGCTGGCAGAAGCTAGTAGATAATAATTTATTGACATGGTTATAATTACATGAATTAATGAATACTATGTAGCGTAGCAGCTAACATAATGCGTGTCTGAATCTGAGCCAGAAAAGCGATAATAAATATTAATAGTTTCTTCTCCAGAGGCGCTTTCTGTGAACCAAGGTATCTGGAAACAGTGGTTTCTATGAAAAAGTTTACGGCAAGAAGTGCTATCTATGAACAGAGATTTCTGTCAACAGTGCTTCCTATGTACCGAGATGTCTACAAACAATGTTTTCTAACAACAAAGTTTTCGGCGAAACGTGCTGTCTAGGAATAGAGATTTCTATTAACTGTGCTTTCTGTATATAGTCATATCGTACAAGCGTATTTCTGTATTGGGTTCCACGCTCCCAGGATTGTGGATGATCAGGCAGTTGACTGCCACGAGCAGTAAATCTGGGGACACGTGACCAAAGCTCCCAACAACGCGCAACGGTTCGACATAGTCTATCTTATCGGTAAACTGAACATGCAATGCAGAAGGAAAGAGATAGGAATAGTTAAAACAAAATACAAGTGCCGCCATACGGCGCAAACAGAAGTCTTTGCTTGATATATGTATGTATAATATATTAATAGGCTCACCTCGACAAGCTTTGTTTAAGCCATACCTCTAAGGGATAATTTTTTTCACGATTTCAGTATTGGTCCCACAATAAAAGTTGTTCATAATGAAGAGTTCAATGACCCCTTAAGATGTATTACATTTATTTTTAATACGTTGTATAGCCGTGAGTTCGTAGAGTAATACCTATGTATATTGTAAATATGGGACCCAAAAACTTCACAGAAATACCTTGGCATTGGGTTTAAAGTCTGACCACTTTCAAAAAGTACATTTAACTCCTACTTATAACATAAGCATAGCATAATCAGCCTTTTAATGTTCCCACTGCTGGGACACAGGCTTCCTCACTAGGAGAGGGAATGGGCCGTAATCCACCACGCGGGCCCAGTGCGGGTTGGTGAATGTCACATGTCTTCAAATTTTTGGTTCTAGGACATGCCGGTTTCCTCACGATGTTTTCCTTCACCACTTTGAGAGCAGTGGTGATGAAATTAATTACACAAAGTAATTCGTCTGGCTGGGTTTGAACCCGCAACCTACAATTCGGGCCAAGACTTACAAGTCGGGGCCGTTACCACTCGGCCACTACTGTTCTTCCATTTAACTCCTATGCCTCGAAGTAAAACGAGAATTGATAAGACGAAGTAACAATGCAGTATAACGTTGAACAAACGCTCACGAACCGTTGATAGATCGCAGCGAGGGACAAAGCATCGCGTGCGGTGACTGAGTTTATCAACTTCTGATAAGTTGGACCGCTTAGTCTTAAATCATACAGTTGCGGGAATAGGTTGGAAATATTGTAGATTTTTAGGTATAAGACTTTCAAATCGTCTTTGTTGACTTAAAGAAAAACTGCCTATATTATGCCCTATGCCCTTCATGAGCGAACCTAATATTCAAATGACTATTTGTTAAAATTACACAGGTATGCAAAATTGATCTTTGAAAAGATAAAGGTATATTAGATCATTGTGGGCGCTGGATTTGAATATGATAATGGTTTTTTTTTATCACGTAAGATTTTTTAGATAGATGATATCAAAAAGATCTGCTTCTAGACGATGTTATATTAATATTAAAAAAAATCATACAAAGCTTACTTACACATTTTGACTTTCATGACGTAAGCAATAATCTAACTTAAAAAATAGACTGCTATAAATCCTTGTAATACCTTTTCCGCTTGCCACTGAAGCTTGTTTTTAAAGATTTTCGCCTGTGTTCATTCTTCTCAGTGTCCCTTGTAATATCCAGCAATAGTCTGCAATCATGTTAACATTCAAGTACTAAATGATATTTATAACGACAGTCAATCACATTTTACTACATATTATATCAATAACTACTCACCAGTAATCTATACTTATAATAAAACTGTAGAGAGGTCAATTCTTTACATTGAATATATATTCAAAATTAATATTGGAGGATGACTGGTGATCGATACTGATGCCAAAAATGCAATCAGTAAATTTTTTGTCTGTCTGTCTGTATGTGCACGCATGGGTCAAAAACTAATTAAGGGATTTTCCAAACTTGGTACGATTGTAGTCCATACTCCTGGGCAGGTTATAGGCTATATAACATAACGCTAAGACACATAGGAGCGGAGCAGTGACGATAAATTTGAAGCAAGTCGGATGAAAATGCGCTTTCGAGCTCTTATCCTCGCATACGTTGATCATATACCTAAAGTATGTATTACAAAGATGATGGTCTTTAAAAGATCTACAAAAAAGTCCTTCATAGTATATATCTATCTTTTATAAATTAGCCACAATAACATGTTTAACCATCAATGAAAAACGTTACAAAAACGGTTTTTTTTTTCTCTCTTATGTGACGCAGACGTAGAATAGAATAGAATAGAATAGAATACTCTTTATTATGTACACCATACAAGTTACAGAAAATATATACAAAGAAAACATAGTGCGCGTAGTTGCGCGGGTCAGCTAGTCTATACTAATATTATAAAGCTGAAGAGTTTGTTTGTTTGTTTGTTTGTTTGTTTGAACGCGCTAATCTCAGGAACTACTGGTCCGATTTGAAAAAATCTTTCATTGTTAGATAGCCCATTTATCGAGGAAGGCTATAGGCTATATTTTATCCCCATATTCCCACGGGAACGGGAACTACGCGGGTAAAACCGCGAGGCGCTGCTAGTATAATATAAATATCGAAAATAAGAATTGTTATCATAGCATATTTATACTGGGGAAGCATTTATGAAGATAAGAGAACCTTATGTGATGACATTTTTTCATTATTCTTCCGTTAATCAGCACCTCAAAATCTATAAGAAACCATCATTCGATTTCAGACAATTTTACCCATGCATACGTGTTATTATTTACATTTTTACACTGTTCCCCGCGAATTCGTACGCACATATCTCACTTTTAGAAATGGCAGAAACTGAACCATTATAATTTTGTTATGTCGGTCTGTCTGTCCGTCCGTCTGTTTGTTTGTCACAGCCATTTTACTCGGAAACTATTAAAGCTACATAAATGAAAATGGGTAGGTAGGTGCAACCTGTGAATCGTTATTCAATAGTGCTGTGATATTATGGAAAAAAATAATTTTTGGGGTGGCACTCCATACATGTACCTAACAGGCGGATGAAAAAATATTCGAACAAAGATAATCGTGTGGGGTATCGTTGGTTAAATCTTTCAAAAAATTTTTAGAGATTTCTTAAAAAGTTTTTTTTTTTATTTAAGGTTTTGAGTTTTTGAGATATGTATGTGCTTCCAATTTCGTAAAGAATGTGTCCCCCGCTCTAACTTTTAAACTATGAAGTTGAAAATTAAAAAAAAAATATTGAGTAAATAGAACTTCACAGACACTTCCAACGAAAATTTGTTTTTTTTTTTTTTTTTTTTTTTTTTTTTTTTTTTTTTTTTTTTTGGAATGGACCACTCGCAGTTCAGCACACTAAGGCTGGTTACTGCTCAACCGGACAATCCTGTGGTGGCCTCAAATGAATTTAAGGCCCCCAGCCAGGGCTAAAAACTACTCGAAAATTTGTTTGAACATCACAGCTTATATACTTTTTTTCCGTTCCCGTAGGAAATCCTCTCTTAGTGATCTCCTACACTCCACAAAGAATTCATTTCAGTTGAGATATGTATGTATATCTCAACTGAAACGCTTTTCTTCCTTGTACATCTATTGTCCGGTTCAAACAGTACACAGTAAACTATATCCCTCGATCTAAAATACACCACAATACTTCTTTTAACTGCTTACTAGTGTTACAACAAAGTGTGACACGAACATGGCCGCACAAAGAAATGTCTCGTGCCTACAATGGGGGGTTTAAAATATATAAAGGACGCTACTGATTCCATTGTGCTGGGAATTTTTGCCTTTATGTTATCTGCGGATAAACTGGTAGTACCTACTTGTGTCATTGTGGGGGGTTTTGTTCGCGGGCGGTATAAAGTATTGTGAAAGATCGCTTTCGTGTTGGAACTGAATCGCTTATCACGATAAAGTATAAACCTTCCGATTTTTAGGTTGAATTTAACGTAAAGAATGGATATCTACATGTACGTGTTAACATTAAAAAATGACATTTTCAAGTCACTATTTTGCGAAATGACTGAACCAATTTCAATGAAACTTTACACATATTATAAGCGGGATACTAGGTCTAAAAAGTTAGTTCAAAACATTTTCGAAATGTCTTATTAAAAAAAAAGATAACTGGAAATTTATGTTTCTATGGAAAATTAAAAATGGGTCTAATTTAACTGTAACACTGTTTATCGAAAATGTTATCAACTAACTTTTTAGGCCTATGTATACTGCTTATGCGTGTAAAGTTTCATAAAATCGGTTTAGTCATTTCGCAAAATAGTGACTTAAACATTTGTATGAAATGCCATAATTTTTTTTATGATAGCACGTACACGTATGTATCCATTATTTACGTTACATTCAACCTAAAAATCGGAAGGTTTTTACTTCATCGAGATAAGCGTTCCAAAACGAAAGCGATCTTTCACAATACTTTTTGATAAAATCTTACCTTTTTGATAAAACTACGAGTGAGAATTATACGGATTTCGTATTCAGAAGTTATACAACAGATCGCGGCCGCCGTCTGTCCGCGTGCTATATCCATAACCGTAATACGTAAATAGTTGAAAATTTTGCTCAAAGCATGTGTTTTTACTGCAGCTATCGCAATAGATAACTAAATTACGATCAGCAACCCTTCATATCTGCCTCGCACTTGGCCGGCTTTTTAAAAACCATCGAACTAAACTTTGTTAATAAAATGTCAAAAAATTTAGTTCGGTGGTTTTTCTCAGCATATAAATTTGTACAAAAAAATACTGCCTTTTTGCCACATTTTCCTTAGTTCCTGGTTATGAATAATAAAAAAAAACACACACACACAATCACAAAATAACAACCACATTGTCAAAAAGCAAATATCACGTCTAACACTCACGCTCCGGGGCCCAGCTGCGTCACAGTCTCATATAAATTCACCGGCGCGGGAATATTTAGGAAATGTGCCAGCAAATTGAAACGTTATGACGTCGTATTAGCATCGTATATTGTTCTTACAATGTATTTTATTAGGCAGTGTTGCCAGGTTCGAGAGGCTGGAACCTTTTAAAGTTTTTTTTTTTTGTAAGAAGATTGTGTGTTTTTGCATCTTACCGTTGATAGTTTTTTAATATGCCAATTTCAGATTGGCCATCGAAATATGGGGTTATTTGAACTTCTCGTAATCATCGTCCATCGTCTGTTTATGTCGTAAAAATTAGGGGAGCTATGACAAGATAATATAGCATAGTATAAGCATAATCAGCCTTTTAATGTTCCCACTGCCGGGACACAGGCCTCCTCTGTAAGAGAGGGAATGGGACGTAATCCACCATGCGGGCACAATGCGGGTTGACGAATGTCACATGTCTTCGAATTTTTGGTTCTATGACTTGCCGGTTTCCTCACGATGTTTTCCTTCTTCGTTTTGAGAGCAGTGGTGATGAAATTAATTACACAAAGCAATGCGCCTGGCTGGGTTTGAACACGCGACGTTACCACTCGGCGGTAAAGTTGCTGCGGCGTATGGGTGGCATGCTCACCGTATAGAACATCCCATAAGCACAAAATATTTTGGGAAAAGTTTCATTGTGCGTGCAGCTAAGAAGTAGAATTCCCTGCCGAAGTATGTTTCCAGATAGCTAAAATTCTAAATGAGGTCTTTAAGTCAAGATGGTTTTTTTTACTGTTACGCTAAAACTTGGGGTCTTTAAGTCGGGATAGATGTTTTACATTTACGCTAAAACCTGGGGTCTTTAAGTTGAGATAGATTTTTTACATTTACGCTAAAACTTGGGGTTTTTAAGTCGAGATGGGTTTTTTACTTTTACGCTAAAACCTGGGCTCTTTTAGTCGAGTTAGAATTTTACATTTATGTTAAAACCTGGGGTATTTAAGTCGAGATGGAATTGTTTACTTTTAAGCTAAAACCTGGGGTGTCTAAGTCGACATGGATTTGTTTACTTTTACGCTAAAACTTTGGGGCTTTCAGTCGAGAAAGTATTGTTTACTTTTACGCTAAAACTTGGGGTCTTTAAGTCGAGATAGTAATGTTTACTTTTACACAAGCGTACTCCATCGATGACCATTGCTTCACCAATAATTGCTTTTCATCAGGAGTTATTGTGGGCAAAATCAAGCCGAAATGGTTAAGCAATATAATATAGTAGAATATCGATTGGCTTGGTTTTAAAGAATCATCTGCCTAGCCTTTTCCCAACTATATTGGAGTCGGCTCCCAGTCATTCCAGATTCAGCTGAATACCAGTATTTTACGTGAAGCGGCTGCCTACCAGACCTCCACAATCCATTAACTGGGGAGCACGGTACTTTTTGGCAAGACTGGTGTCAGATTTCTGGCTTCTGACAATCCGTAACGACTGCCAACGATCTCCTAATGAAATCAGAGACCAACGGCTTGACGTGCTTTCCGAGGCACGGAGAAGTCTCGCTATGTTAAGATGGTCACCCATCCACAGACCAAGCTCGGCAAGCGTTGCTTAACCTCGAAGATCGACCCGTGCGGCTGTTATAATTTAGCCACGAGCTCCTCTCGCTTGATTTTAAAGAATATATACTTTAAATAGAAACATACTTTTACTAACCTGACTTAACCCTACATTTCAATTGCCAAAAAGATCTGGCAACTTCACATCGCCTCTTGAGAGACATTAAAACTTGCAACATCGTCTGAATTTCGCAGCAATGGCCGCCACTCCTCCTGACGTTTAGCTGCGGAATATTATTATATACAATGTGGTTTTTGTTGTTTGAAAGTTTAACTTTTACTACATTTTGGAGCAGATGCAGCTGTGGCCACTTGATATAATGCATTCCTTGCCGCTTATAAGAAGAGTTAGACGGCTAACAAGCGTCAGAGATAATCTACATACGTCTGCATATTTGTTGTAAGCAAGTTTGACGTTATGTTATTTGGAATTTTGACTCTTATCAAAAACATACTACTCTGTCTGATCTACACTGCAGTCTCATAACAATTAACACTATAACATGGTAACATTGTATGAATCAATTCTTTTTTAACCCCCGATGCAAAAAGAGGGGTAAACAATACGTTGCGTTGGGGGACCGCGCTGCTTAGTTAGGTAATAGACTATTTGTAATTACATTGTTAGGTTTGGAGCGGTCCCCCAACGCGACGTATTTTTTTTTTTTAGAAATATTCATACATACTTAGGTACTTTCAGATTGATTTTTTTATTATTATTTTTTACTTTTTAAAGGGAAGAAGGGGTTTTTGTGTCGGGGATTCTTAAATTGTTAATTTATCTATACTAATATTATAAAGAGGAATGATTTGTATTTTTGTATGTAACGAATAAACTCAAAAACTACTGGACCAATTTCAAAAATTCTTTCACTATTAGAAAGCTACATTCACCCTGAGTAACATAGGCTATTTTATCCCCGTATTCCCACGGAAACGGGAACTACGCGGGTGAAACCGCGGAGCGCTGCTAGTTAATTAAATAAAAGAGTAACCGTAGAGTTTCAGTCTTTTGACGCGAAAAGAATGAGTCTCCATTACACATGTAGAGAGAATTATTGCAATATACTATACAATATTGCAATATAGAATATACATATATTAATATACATAAGTCATCGGATAATTGCAAATGCTGTAAGATTGTAAAATATCGTGTGAAATAGTGAACTCAACATTCTCAATAAGACGCGGATGTATTGGTGACTGTTGAATTTAAGTAGGTGGGATTTATTATATTCAATCTAGTCTGTTTTCAATATAACGACGAATTATAATGTAGTAAAGATATGTTACAATCTTTCGGAGTTTGCAATTATCCGGTGACATACATAAAACTCTTCCATTACTAATTGACTGACAGACAACGCGTAGCCGAAACTACTAGCAAGCTGAAATTTGGCATGTAGGTTCCGTAGGGAGTAAGAGTAC
Organism: Hecatera dysodea; assembly: GCA_905332915.2. Taxonomy (NCBI): domain Eukaryota; kingdom Metazoa; phylum Arthropoda; class Insecta; order Lepidoptera; family Noctuidae; genus Hecatera; species Hecatera dysodea. The sequence goes on along the minus strand of HG995287.1, from coordinate 22,835,765 downwards.
TTATAAAATATTCCCGACATTCCTACGGGAATAGGAAAAACGGGATATGCACGTACGAAGTCGCGGCCAAATCTAGTGCAATACATAATTGCTTTCAAAAACTATTAACACAATAATATCAATGTATTTCTATTCATATTATATCAATCTGTGTTTATTAGGGTTCCGTAGCCAAATGGCAAAAACGAAATCCTTATAATTTCATCATGTCCGTCTGTCCGTCCGTCGGTCTGTATGTCACAGCCGTTTTACTCGGAGACTATAGCGCCATAAATGAAAATGTTTTTAACTAACTTTTTAGATTTATGTAAACTGCTTATATGTGTGAAGTTTCATTAAAGCCGGTTCAGTCATTTCGCAAAATAGTGGCTTGAAAATTTCTATGACATGCTATTCGGCGTACACGCTCTTATATTGTAATGTGTAACTGTTTTATGTCCCAATAAAGTAAAATAAAATAAAAACATAGTGTTCTGTTTTTTCTTTATCTTTTTAATGTGTTTTCACTATATTATATTTGCCACATATCCGTATTAGGGAAACCTCATCCATCACACAAATTGTATTATGTATGTACATATGTATGTATGCGAGCACTGTTACAAATCCATTTACCGTGCGTGTTTCATGTATGTGCTAAATCAATTTTAGTATTTTTTTCTCTTCACTTCATTTATATATAATATCACCCGCTTAGTTCCCGTTCCTGTGGGAATTTTGGGATAAAATATAGCCTATATCACCTGAGGATAGCGTAGCTTCCCAACAGTGAAAGAATTTTTCAGATCGGTTCTATCGTTTCGGAACCTATTCAATACAAACAAATAATCAAATATTTCCACTTTATAATATTAGTATAGACTAACGACCCGTCCCGGCTTCGCACGGGTGCAATGCTTTGAAAAGTAAAATATAAAAAATTGTTATCCCTAAGAGATAGACCATCGTGGACTTTTTGTTAACGTAAGGTTCAGCCAGCGATTGCAATTTAAGCGCAAAAATGTGTTAATTTACGAAATCACATTAGAAACCTCTAAAATGATCAGTGTTTCTCTACTATATTATCCATGTATTATACATGTAAACCTTCCTCTTGAATCAATCTATCTGTTTAAAAAATCTGCTGCGTAGTTTTAAAGATCTAAGCATACATAGGGATAGACAGACAGCGAGAAGCGACTGTGTTTTGTACTATGTAGTGATAGTTATTACACAATTCGAGGTGATTGTCGAACAGGTGCGCACGCGCTACTCGTGTTTAGTAGGTAGTAGGCCCTCCAGTAGTAATCAAAAGCTGAAACCAAACAGAATCATCTGCCTGCCTTTTCCCAACTGTATTGGGGTCGGCTCCCAGTCAAACCGGATTCAGCTGAATACCAGTATATTACGTGAAGCGGCTGCCTACCAGACCTCTACAACCCATTAAATGGTGAACACGATACTTTTTGGCAAGACTGGTGTCAGATTTTTTGGCTTCTGACAATTCGTAACGACTGCCAAGGTTCTCGAAATGACAGCCGGGACCAACGGCTTAACGTACTTTCCGAGGCACGGAGAAGTCTCGTTACGTAAAAATGGTCACCCATCCACAAACCAACCTCGGCAAGCGGCGCTTAACCTTGAAGATCGACCCGTGCGGCTGTTATAATTAAGCCACGAGCTTCTCCTGAAACCAAACAGAATGAATAATTATATACTGACCGAAAACCCAGGCTAAACCTAAATGATTTACTACAATCTAAATGATGCGTTTAAATTAACACCATCCTTGTCACAAACTCCGCATTGAAAGTCGTGAATTCAAATCGTCATTTAGTCGTACTTTGTTGCGGTAAATACATTAATTAGTTTAGTAAACGGCAACTAAGTTTATAGTCTAACCAGAATACTAGTAATCACGCGATCTAAGATAGCCGTTTAGTTGGATTTAAACTGGAATGGGTACTGCGTTAGTTTACGAGTGCCTGCATTTAAATTGATTTCATGTAAAATTAACAATGTACAAAGGCACATAATAACTTATTTTACTGGTAAAACTACTCAAGCAAACATGACGGAATTCCATAAAGGAAAAAGCCAGTCGGAACCACTCCGCGCTGGCATGACCTAATATGCTGCGTCTAGCAATACCTATTTTTCTGTGATGGGAAATAAGATAATGGCAAACTCTTACTGGTTAAAAACCCACCCGTGTTCCTTTTAGTGTCCTTTGCGTTCCCGCGGTGACTCTTTCGAACAAATTCCGCAACCCTAGCGTCCGGCAATACCTGCGACACAGCTCTGAGATGTGCCTCGGCTACATCACACCACAAAGATTGAGGAGATTGTGGAGTATGTTCGAGTGAAGACCAGCTGGACCTCAAGGGTGGAGAAGTTGGAGATTCAGATTCCTGGTGCGAATTCCGACTTATCATGTTGAGACCTTTCTCAAGGAAGAGTTTTGGCCCAAGGGTGTCTTGTGTGTTATAGCGGTGGTGGCCGAGTGATAACGGCCCTGACTTACGAATTGTAGGTTGCGGGTTCAAACCCAGGCAGGCGCATTACTTTGAGTAATAATTTCATCACCATTGCTCTCAAATGGTGGAGGAAAACATCTTGAGGAAACCGGCACGTCCTAGAACCAACAATTCGAAGACATGTGACATTCACCAACCCACACTGGGCCCATGTGGTGGATTACGGCCCATTTCCTCTCCTAGAGAGGAGGCCTGTGTCCCAGCAGTGGGAACATTAAAAAGCTGATTATGCTTATGTGTCATGTATCGGCGACCCGCGTTGCGCGTTGCTGCTTTTTTCGCCACCTCCTGCTGCTACCCGACGTCAGCCGAAGGTGGTCGAAGACGCCCGAAAAGTTTGTTAGAGTCAATAGCGGATCTCTCCATAATCATTACTTCAGAAGCTACAACTATAAAATACTAACGACCCATTCACTATTCACAAACACTCACCAATTTCTCTAAAGCACTGAATAGAAGCCATACCAATAAACTTACCCGGTACAATACTCTACAACTTGTATACTGTGTAGTCTTTAAGCTGTATCTTCACGACCGCATCATTAGAGGGTGCTCAGGCCAAGTGGTATTGATACTCAGAGTATTGGCGGCCGTCCAAACCAGTGCTAGTTCTGGTTTCATAAGCTGTAAGTACCGCTTGGTCTAATGGATTTGACTCTCTCTTAGAATCAAAGGAGTATGTTAGTTACAGACTTAGGATTTGGAAAATTTTAAGGGATTGGCTTTATTGAATGGTTATAAAGTAATTGTAGTAGTCGTTCTAGGAACTGTTGCCTAAGATAGGTATGATAACCGATAAGGTCAATCAGAGATGGGCTTAGGATGGTCAGTGTATGGGTGTACTAAAGAGTCACCGCAGCTCTGAAACATAAAGGGCATTTGGAAGAACACGGAAGGGTTTTCCGCTCCGTCCAGACCGGAAGAACTCATAATGACATACCACCTTAAAAATTGGTCTCATCTATTTCACATCGAGACTCCTTCTTGCTTCAGTGATACTCAACTGCATCCATTTTGACTGGAAGTTGATAGTAACTACACACTATTACTACTAGTTAGGAAAAAAACTGACCAGATAAATGGACCCTTTCATGCCTTTTTTTTCTGGACTGGAAATGACTTCAGCTGCTCTGGGCGGAGCGGAAGGGAGTGTCAGACTCTTACTGACTAAAACCCACCCATGTTCCCCCTAGTACCCTTTGCGTTCTAGGGCAGCGGTGACTCTTTCGAACAAATTCCGCAACCCTAGCAGGTACTGACCCTATGAGGCCCCGTCTTCTTTGCTGACATCTCTTTGAGGTGCGCATGGAACACGACGCGCCGTCAACCCGGTCCTGGTTTCTATCGGACGGCGAGCTAACCACAGCTCGCCATCCGCAGGCCCGCGCCTACAGTGGCCGGGAATCATCCTGCGAGTCCCGACATCCTTTCATGTCTTAGATAACACTTTAAGCTTTTGTAAGAAGCCCAGAAAGAAAGTCGATCACTAGTCTTATAATTTTCGACTTACCCAGTAACTGTGTTTTGGAAGGCAGGCCAACAGTCGACCTATATAAAAATGTGATACTACTTCTTAAGATGAAATCTGTTTCAAGGAGTTTTAATATCTACTCACAAGATGTCATTTTGCATAAAAAATGCTAGAGCAAAAGGACAATCGTATCGTTAAAGTTTTATTCGTACTTAACTTTTATTCTAAAAATAATTTCTAGATCTTAATAAAGATAATATTGTAATAGCTTGACGTTACAAAGGAAGCATAATACACTGTTATGACTGAACGTTAAAAGTTTAAAAGGATATCGACTCTCTAATAAAAAGCGGAGATTGTACAAGATAGACAAGCCAGAAATTCGTATTTTGAGTTTAATAAAATTGTGGTCTATGTTTTTATGACATACTAACTTCTGCCCGCGACTTCGTTCGCGTGGAATAGTTACTTTACTCCCATTTTGAAACTCTCAGCCCGATCGGTTTTAAATTGTCAAAGTTTCATACAAACTTTCATCCCCTATTTTATCCCCTTGGGTAGAATTAATCAAAATCCTTTCTTAGCGGATGCCTACGTTATAACATCTACCTGCATGCCAAATTTCAGCCCGATCCGTTCAGTGGTTTGGGCTGTGCGTTGATAGATCACTATGTCAGTCAGTCAGTCACTTTTGAGTTATATATATTTAGATAGATAGGCTCCAAAAGTACTAAACCGATTTGAAAAAATCTTTCACTGTTGGTAAGCTACACTGTCCCCGGGTGACATAGGCTATATTTTATCCCCATGTTCCCACGGGAACGGGAAATATGCGGGTGAAACTATTGCTGCAATAAAACCTTTTAGTGAATCACTTACTTGGCTGCCCTATTTTTCGAGGAATGTTTAAAAAATATCGCAGCATCGAAATATTGGAAAATACTCATTTAAGATAGAGTGTTATTTGATAGGGATATATGGTGAAGATCCCAGGGGCTCGCTGGATGCTAACAGCACATGATCGATCGATGTGGCGATGGTCGTAAAAGGTTTGCTTTCAAAAAAGGCGTCTTTAGACTGAAATTATAATGACCGACCAGTTCATCCTAAAATCGTGCGACTTAAGATTGGGCCCCAAGTCTGCTATTACAGTAGTGTCATAATGGTCTATCATTCATCTCATAATGGTCGATTTTGACAAGTTTCGTAATCTACTAACATAAAAGCGTCATTATGACTTTCCAATGGTCACTGACACTCCATTTAAAGAATGGTAATCTCGTATATAATGAGAAATGAATGACAGACGTATGCGGTAATTTGCTAAAATTTTGAGAGTTCCTTTGATCAGTGACCTACCATTAGAACGTCGTTTTGCAGTCATTTCTTTTAATAGCTCGGTTATCAAAAAGTATTATGAGGCCATGGACCGACCAATGATCGACCATTATGAATTTAGCAGATTACGAACTTTTAACAAAATGACAATGGGATCGTGTTGGAATGAGAAATTTATAAAATAGCAGACTTGGGGAGGGGGCCCTGAATACGTCTTGTTCTCACATTTTTTTCTTAAGCTTTTTTTCCGATTCATTAATGTCAGCATATCGTCTTTCCTTCCACGATCTTTGCCAAGGTACTATAAAGTTGAAATTTTGAAAGCAGTCATAACTTCTAAACTGGTGTCTGGTGATAAACGGAACGCACCCGGGGGCGCGGTTACCCACGGTTTATTATTCAACCGGGTATCAACCGGTTTCAGGGAGTCGACTATGTTTGCTTGATAAATTGATTCCGAAATCCGGGTATAGTTGTGTCATGACTGAGTTATGACCGGGTAGTGGGGGACAGACGGAGGGATGTTGTGGTGATATGGGACAGGTCTTTAAGCAGTAAGAGATTGATTGAACAATATTGTTATTTTCAATTTTGTGTGGGCATGTTATTTCTATACGTATAAACGTTATAAACTTTAAGTCAAGCACTATACAGTATGTTAAATAACAGAGGGCGTTCCCTTAAATTCGTTATTCTATATCATTAATAGATAAAAATAAAAATATTAGGATAGAAAATAACCCCAATAAAAAAAAATTGACAGTAAATTCGAAACATCCTGTTTAAAATCAAAATAGTAGCGCGGAATAGTACCTACTCGTAGTAGCAATGCCCAAACCGGCAAATACCTACGCGTGTACAGAGTGTTTCTTTAATGTATCAATTTAATATTTTTAGTGAATATTTTAATATTAAAAAAATACATTTTGTTTTTGAATGGTAATATTTTTTATCATATATGGATGCTATACTATTGCGGGTTAACGGGAACGCCCTCTGTTAGTTAACATACTGTATATTACTATACGTTGATATCAACTTAACTGTAGTGATAGCAAAAAAAGACGTATCAATGAAATAAAATAAAACACTGCACGTATTCTAAGACTCTTGCTTGGCTTGCCACGGATCAGCAATCCGTATTTTGACTATTATCGTAGTAGTATCGAGTTTTAGCGGTTAAATTATATGCCACCACGAGAGGCAATAACTAAAAGCACGGAACTCAAGCTGTGAAGTCAGCGAAAGGACCAATAAAGGAAGAAAAATTAGAAGAAGTATATATGTAATTTTGCCAAAATTTTGCTGACCTCTTTATTTATTTATGTTCATGGAGGACTTACTTACTCTTGATGAATGACTTTTATTTCATGCATTAACTAATCTTGACTTCATATAGAATTCCATCCCTCTCCATCTTGGGCTGTTTGCATCCAGCTTTGGGCCAGCTGTTTTGTTGATTTCATCCACCCATCTTGTGGTTTTCCTCTGTGGTGTATCCCCCCTGGGCCTCTGCACCGTGTCGCTCTTATGTCGACCGCTCGTCCGGCAGTCAACTGACTTAAATTTTAGACCGCTTTATGCTCAACCAGCAAAAAATATCCTGCCCAACATTGGCTATGTGTTTGGGGTAGATATTTCGAGCCTGGCCCGCAATAGGGACCACGCAATATTTTCATCTTACTTTCATTTAAAAGAATTCTGTGTAAAATAGACCATACAAAAATTAAAACATTAATACGCTTCAATGTATTGCTGAAATTCCGATCATAAACTGACTGTTTTTCTTCTCTCGCGAAAACGGACGATGAAGTCACTCCTGTCTGCCAGAGATCATGAACTGTCATGAATTAAAATTTAAGTTCGTCTTTTCGTTGTCATAACACAAGTGACGTCACTAGATGTTGATTGTTTACGTTGCGTTTCACGTTATATTAATTCGTAATATTTGTTAAAAATCAATATTAACTTCAATAAAAACATTGCAGCGGCCCTTCTTTTATATTATTTTATCATTTCAATAACAAAATTTTCATGAATTCTGTAATTGCATCTTCCCTATTGTCAAGAGTTGATACTCCAAATACACCCAAACCGGGCCCTGCTCAATATATACATACATAACATAAATCAAAAAACGGATGCCAAAATAAAACAAAATTCTCCGGAGCAAATAATTTCCCTAGCGTGTACATGCATATGTATGTATTTGCCGACACAAGTTTAATAATGAAGTTGTTTCCGAGCGAGCAAAGCTTGCAGCTTGATAGTTGAGTTAGCAGTAATATTCTGATGACATGCATTGTGGACTTGGTATCGTATATAATTTAAAACTAGCAAAGCCCCGCGGTTTTACCCGCATAGTTCCCGTTCCCGTGGGAATATTGGTAGCCTATGTCACCCGGGGATAGTGCAGCTTCCCAACAGTGACAAAATTTTTCAAATCGGTTCGGTGGTTTCGGAGCCTATTCAATACAAACAAACAATTAAATCTTTCCTCTTTATAATATTAGTATAGATAACGTTAACATAATTTAGGGCTACTTTGTTTTTGTGTTCATCGGAGTAGCAGAAGGGTGCTGTAAGCTATGTTGCTCATCATTTTCGACCTTCCATTAAATGGTATAACACGTCAGCTTGCCTACGTTTTTTCTCCCTTCTTCTTCTTTGAAAGATAGCCTTTCAAAGACAACCTTTGTATGGAGCCAGTGATGAGACTGCCAAATTTTACACTCTACAATTTTAAGCTCTTAATGTATTTTGTTATAGAAGCCAGAAAATTTCACTCCAGTCTTGCCAAGATCGTGTTACCCAGTTAATGGGATGTGGAGGTCTGGTAGGCAGCCACGCCGTGTAAAATATTAGTATTCAGCTGAAGCCGGTTTGACTGGCAGCTGACCCCGATATAGTTGGGAAAAGGTTAGGCAGATGATGAATGTATTTTGTCATGGATATGATACGACCAACGGAACTCTATTACTATGCCAGAGGGTAGCAAATGGTTCGGACACGCTCGGCGCATTCTGTACTTTTCTTCTCCTTTAATTTGTGTTTGTAACCGTTGTGCTGTGTCTGTCCTGAATAAAAGTTTTTGTATTCTATTCTATTTCATTCCATTCCATTCCATTCTATTCCATTCCATTCCATTCCATTCCATTCTATTCTATTCCATTCCATTCCATTCCATTCCATTCCATTCCATTCCATTCCATTCCATTCTATTCTATTCTATTCTATTCTATTCTATTCTATTCTATTCTATTCTATTCTATTCTATTCTATTCTATTCTATTCTATTCTATTCTATTCTATTCTATTCTATTCTATTCTATTCTATTCTATTCTATTCTATTCTATTCTATTCTATTCTATTCTATTCTATTCTATTCTATTCTATTCTATTCTATTCTATTCTATTCTCCGCTCTCCGTGCGTCTGTCCGTCAGCGGGCTTTACCTCAAAAACCGTAATAGGTAGACAGTGGAATTTTTCACAGTGTTTATTTCTACTGTCCCTATAACAACAAATAATAAAAATTTAATTTGATTAAAAATTAAAGCTCCCACACAAGAAACGTGTTTTTTTTTGCTTTTGATACGGAACCCTTCATACTCGCATTCAGTCGGTTGTTCCTTATATTTGAAAAATTAACAAGCAGTTTATTTAATTGAAACTTTATTCTTTAATACTACGATCAAATTGATCGTTCAGTCTAAGCACCTCCACTAAAGCGAAGCCACGACTAAACCGTGCAGCCCCTAAAATTAAAAAAGAGATTAGGCAAATTAGTCGAGAAAATTATGCAGTATATCCACATAGTTGCATCCAACATTACGATGCGACTATAAAGTTACACATCAGATAAAACTTTCCTTAACGAACGCAAACTTTGTCGGCGCACTTACGTTTTTGCATAATTCATAAGCAATTAATGTCGAAAACTAAAAAAGACTAACTAGTTTTAATGGAAAATGAGCCTTTTAAATCTGTTCGTATGTTAACATTTTGAAATTGAGATGGTGTTAAGAACTTTCTCAATTATCTGAGTGACCGTTTAAAATGGCGATCTTTTAGAGGTTCGTGTTTGGCTGTATAATTTTCTGTATAGTTACGGGATCCCCCCTTTTTTATGGGAAATCATTAAATCACTTCTTCCGCTCTGGGTGGAGGCAAGGGAGTGTCAGACTCTTACTGACTAAAACCCACCCGTGATCCTCCTTGCGCCCTTTGCGTTCCAGGGCCGCAGTGACTCTTTCGAACAAATTCCGCAATCTTAGCAGGCACTGACCCTATGAGGCCCCGTCTTCGTTGCTGACGGCTATTTGAGGCGCACGTGGAACACGACGCGCCGTCGACTGGGGCCTGGTTGCTATCGGACGAAGTGCGAGCCACCCATAGCTCGCCATCCGCAGGCCCGCGCTTACGGTGGTCGGGAATCGCCTGCGTTTCTCGACGCCCGGGGCGTCTTCTTCTGTTGCGGACAGGATCCCCCCTTAAACTGTGATCTTAGATTGGGCCAAAAGGCAGTCAGACTAAAATGGTGGGAACGGGTGAGACTTGTCAACCGTAAGTATACTGACTGTTGGGCAAAAGTCTCCTGCAAGCTTGAGGATAGATAACGCCACCGAGACCAGCCCCGGATTAGTGTACCGCGAGAACTGGTTTGAAAAAACCTATTTCAATGTTTTTCAAAGCCCAATCATAACGAACCAGGTAAGTTTGGACATAGGTATCAAACGTGGCCTTCGCTGATTGTTTATTTATTGTGTCCGCTGTGCAGACAGCGAACCTGTTAATAGCGCTTCGCCGAAATTAAATTTGCAAGTCACAATTTTGCGAAATGACTGAACCGATTTTAATAAAACTTTACACATATAAGCAGGATACATAGGTCTAGGTAAGTTTCATTAAAATCAGTTTAGTCATTTCGGAAAATAAGGACTTGAAAATTTGTATGACATGCCGCGCAGCGTATACGCTCTTAATGTTGTGTGGCAGTGTTGGCTAGCACACCTCTGCCAACTCGTTCAGGGCTGAGAGGCGTGATGTTGTGTATCCAGACAATAAAGACTTGAAACTACTTGGTATATAATATTTTATTTAAACTGTACCTAACTACAGTTGTAGATTTTAATAAAAATACTCAATTGTAAACTTAACAAGAAAATGAATTGGTTCTCAACAGTGTTCATATCAAATAGGTTACTTTTTATAAATATAAAACGCTATGGCACGATAAGACGGTTAGAAATATCAGAATTAATGGTTTTTTGTCCATTGTTAAGGGAAAAAGTCGTGTTATTTATTTAATAAATTAATTCTTGAGCATCACTTTTCCACACAATTCACAACCGGAATTGGTTTTTCCTTAGCTTTCTTAGTCTTCTTTATCCTATATTTCTTTTCTTTTTTAATTGATTTTGAACACTGTGGTTCTTCTTCTTCAATTTCTTTTTGAACTACTTCTTTCTGTTCTCCTTTTTGTTCTTCTATTTGTTCTTCCTCTTGTGCTTCGTTGCTCGGAGTTATTGCTGGACTATTTTCGGAGACTCTACTTTTAACTGTGCAAAAATAGACTTGGTTCGGAATATCCTCGGCAGATTGTTCAGGGATTATCATAAGCGAATGTGTTTCGATTCTGTAGTATTCTGAGTTGCCATCGTCGTACCGATCTTTGTAGCAACATCGTAAGGATTTCGTCAATCTTTTCCAGTAACTGGGTTTCCTTTCTTCCTGGTCCTGCATCTCCTCCAGCATCTCGGTAAGTTCCTGCGACAATTCCATATTTTCTCTGATTTATTTTCGAATCGTTGCAACATATCGTTTGGATGCTTTAGGAGTCCATTTAACACACGGTGTGTGTTTTGGTTCTGGATCAGGAATATCCCTTTTTAGGGTATCGTTTTACTAGTGCTTACATTTCAGTATATTATTTTGGACTAATAGATTTTATAAATTCTGTCACATTAGTTAAAAATGTCAGTTGTCATAAGTATTTGCTGTTTATTTTTCTAAAACGGTAATAGCATGGAAAGTTATTATTCTGCCGCACGCATAAGCATAATCAGTCTTTTAATGCTCCCACTGCTGGGACACAGGCCTCCTCTCTAGGAGAGGGAATGGGCCGTAATCCACCACGCGGGCCCAGTGTGGGTTGGTGAATGTCACATGTCTTCGAATTTTTGTTTCTAGGACATGCCAGTTTCCTCATGATGTTTTCCTTCACCGTTTTGAGAGCAGTGATGATGAAATTAATTATACAAAGTTATGCTCTTGGCTGGGTTTGAACCCATGACTTACAATTCGTAAGTCGGGGCCGTTACCACTCGGCCATACGAATTACTGAAAATAAAATCTTCTTAGACAAACCCCTTGACTTGAGCCTCAGAGACTTCTAAACTGAAGATGACGTATTCTAGTAAAACCATGGAATTAATAAGTACTATATAGAAAAGAAAATAAAACAACGAGACGGTAACTGCACAATATATTTTATCATAATGAACAACCATGATGATCATAATGAACAAAACATATTTCAATAGTCGAAAACCTTCTTGTTTTCGACAAATGAAACATTTTCGTCGTAAAATTGATTGAGTCAGGCGTTACTTTGCGGAAATCCATTTTAAATTTGAAAATGAAAATAATATATCTAGTTTTAATTTCCGCGAATATTAGTGGGTTGCAGGTATGCATCTGCCTTGTAATCTTGCATGTACATAATATAGCGGGCAGGAGGGAGGTGCATACCTGCAACCCACTAATATTCGCGGAAATTAAAACTAGATATATTATTTTCATTTTCAAAATTTCGTCGTATGTATCCTGCTTATATGTGTGAAGTTTCAATTACCTAAATCTGTTCAGTCATTTCGCAAAATAGTGACTTGAAAATTTGTATGAAATGCCATACGGCGTATACGCTCTTAAGACGTCCCTGATCGCGACAGAGGAAGCATCTCTACGACAACCCTAAGACTTGCACGTGTGGTCTAGGCACTATTATTTGCACCATCAGCGCTTAGTCCCAAGTTAGAATTTAACTTTCGTATTTACAATGGTTGTGAGCTGTTGTATTGTTATGTGCAAAGCCTGGCGGAATGAGAATATCGTGTACCATGTTATGTGATTAATGAGCCAACATAACTGCAGATTGCATAATTGGGTCGTATTTGAGTACAATGTAATGTTGTGTTGTTTGTTGTGGAGGAAAATTTGGTGATATATTTCCAATATAAGTGATAATCGTTATTTGAAATCTTGAAGGTCTGTCGCCCCACCATGACGTCTTAAATCCATCATGCTTCCTGTATCAGAGAGAGATGGAGTTATACAAGACAAATAGCATTATCCCTTTTTCACACGGATATCATGATAGCAGTGGCACTTCGTGGTACGGTCATTGGTTCAGTCTAACAACTGAGTCCATTTCATACGCTGCCCACTTCTACTAGCAGCGGACACCCGGCTCGAGGCCGGTTGGCCCCTGAGTTCCTCAGTAGCCAGCTTCAACCCCTTTTTAAAGAATTATTAATCATCAAATGACTTCTTACGCTCTGGTCGGAGCGGAAGGGAGTGTCAGACTATTATTGACTAAAACCCATCGTCCAAATGCTACCTATTTCCGTTCTAGGGCCGCGGTGACTCCTTCGAACAAATTCCGCAACCTAACTCTCTTCTGATGTGCAGATGTTGGTGACGTCATAAATACTCGTCACTCAAGGTCGACGCGGCTGCAGCCTAACCCTGGTGATCAGAGGTCCGGCTGCTAGGCAAAGCTAAGCGAGGGATTGTTATGCTGCGAGGGGTTGTTGTTGTTGTTGTTGTGCTGCTTGTTTGACTGCTGGGTTCTGTTTGAGTACAATGTAAAGTAAGTTTGTGGGGGCTGGTATAACTGTTTTAATGTCAAAATCATTTATTCAAATTAGGCTGAGCAAACACGATTTGAAGGTCAAAAAGTATTCCTAGTATTCTAAGAAGTTGCGCCCTGAAGTTTCTGCGTGATTCTATTTACCTACATAATGTACGTAATTATATGGAAGTAGCTATACCCCATTCACAATAAGATTAAGACACTGAAATAAATCTTTTTTACAGTCCGTTCAACCGATTTTGACTTCTATTGCGTTGGTGGCATGACACATGGTAGCTGCAGTAAACAGTTGGTATTATAATCACGTGTTTGCTTTTATTGCCATCCTTATGCCTACGGAATAGAAGTAAAAATCGTTTGAACGGACTGTAAACAATTTTGTTCCAATGTCTAATCTTATTATATAGAGTATAGATATATGTACAACTGATAGCAGCTGTTCAAAGACCCAGTCATTTCCCATAGGATGTTACATTGTTATTTTCCTGAAACAAAGATCTAAATCGTAGAAACTAAACAAACCCTTAGTATTTTCAAATTATTTAATTTTCAGACATTACAATACACTTACATTAACAATACAATACAACACAATACGGACGATTACACAGGGACAAGACAATACACAAACACATATTTTATTTTTAATTGGGTAGCCCAAGTTTTGTTTTTCATGTTTTATTTATTTATGTTAAAGACAAACAAACGATTACATGGACACATATACACTCTTAGTTAAACTTATCAATAAGATTTGTAGACGAATGATAAGTAATGTTATAGTGACATAAAACTTGAATAACTTGTTTCTGTAATATAAAATGGTTAAATCGAAAGTTTATTTTCAGACATGATACTGTTGACTTTTAATATGTTGTAACTTAAAGGCGTTTTTAGAATATACATTTTGAAAGGAGTTCTTGAAATTCAATAGAGTCGCCTACAAAGGCTAGTGTTGTCGAAATGACGATACAAAGAACTCGGTTAATTCAAGCAGTCAAATAATTCTTGCTCATTGATCGATCAGTGTTATTGTTTTTCAGTGTTGAAATTGATAATTTTGCAGTTGTCACCTCAGGCACTCGTTTTGAATAAACTCGATGTGCTGTGCGCAAAAAACCAAACCAAAAATTCGTAGACGTGACATTCACCAACCCGCACTGAGCTCGCGTGGTGGATTACGGCCCATTCCCTCTCCTAGAGAGGAGGCCTGTGTGAACATTAGAAGGCTGCTTATGCTTATGGTGTGCGCATAATATCGAGTGCTTGTAAAAATATATACAGCAAAGTCTTCGATATTCATCTTATTCAGTCTTAATCGAGAAGAAAAATTGTGATAATTAACTGCATTAAGATAATCTTGTCCACTCGATTCGAATTTGATGGTGTGGATTATATACCGGTGAGCAAAAGCAAGTTGATGTCAGACGGTTCAGATAAACAAGACAATAATAGGAACAAAGATACCATTAGCAGCATCAAGTTCAAACAAAAGACGAACGCGTCAAATAAAAATAAAATGCAAAACAAATAAAAAGTCTTTACATTGCGATACTTGTAACAAACCAGTTTGAGGAAAATGTATAATACATATAATAAAAAAACCATAATTCCGGGTAAGATACGTGTGTCTTTTAGTTATTGTATTCCTCAGATGTAATTATTATATTATACTTGGTTACGTGAAATATCTATGTATATGAGTTTTATTGCCAGCAATAATGGTAAAAGGATGATAGGAAACATGACCTTAAAGACAACAAGAATAAGCCTTGACATTTTACTTAAAAAATCGAAAAAATCTTTCCTTCAATATTATAAGTGCCTTGGGATTCGAAGTTACTTTGTCTTGAAACCCCTTCTAGCCAGTTCTATTTGTAACTAATTGGCTGATTATTCCTTTAAAAAATACTTCCAAGCCCTTGTCACTAAAACACCACTATCAAAAAGAACCTTGACCCCTATACCTCCTCATTGCAAAGTTCATTGAACTCCAACAGGTCTGTTCCGGGTCTCGCGAAGCTGAACAGGAGATAGTTCTTGGAGACTCGAAATGACAGCATCTTCAGTTTAGGAGTGATGCGAACTGTCGCCAGTTTTATCGTATCCTGGTTTGGATAGACCTTTGGACATTTTGGGGGGCTGCAATTACTGCCTCTGAAACTGGATAAAGCGTTTTGTTAATGATGCTGTGTTTGTTTAGAATGTTCGAGCTGAGTGGTAACGGCCCCGACTTACGAATTGTAAGTCGCGGGTTCATACCCAGCCAGGCACATTAGTTTGTGTGACTAATTTCATCACCACTGTTCTCAAAACTGTGAAGGAAAACATCGTGAGGAAACCGGCATATCCCAGGATCAAAAATTCGAAGACATGTGACATTCACCAACCCGCACTGGGCCCGCGTGGTGGATTACGGCCCATTCCCTCTCCTAGAGGAGGACTGTGTCCCAGCAGTCGGAACATTAAAAGGCTGACTATGCTAGAATGTTCGGATTTTGTTTTCAAACACTCATTTTAACGTTCCGTTTTCACTTTTATTAAATTTGATGTCAGAAACTTATTTTGTTAATTTCTCGATAAATATGCGTTACCTTTTAATAAGAGTATTATAATCAGGGACTCAAGCTCTTCCAGATTCAAACGATTTTACAGCCCAACTCCTGCCAAACGGTACAGGACCCGACCCGATATTTTTGTCAGCGCATGAAGAATATGGATGAGGTGCACATGAGCGTGTGTGCATGGATGCATGTAAAAAGAAATGCTAATACCACACAATAGGTGAAGTTTTGCTGTGGATGTTGATAAACTACAAATTAAATTTCGTCGATTGTTCGGGGTACTTCGTTATATTAATGTTAAATTAAGTTGAGTTAAATAAGAAAATACATCATTATGAACTGAATATAGATAAGACTTTATTGTAGCAAGATTTCTTACAAACGTCAAGAGATCAATTGTTTTATAACAGTCTCTTAGCAACGTTTTAATCATAGTTTCTTTTCCATAGATACTAGGTACTTCACATCCTCGGAACTTTTGAAAGAATATTACGTTAATATATTCTTTAGTCCTAATGCGGAACTTAATTCACGTAGCCTGGGGCCGAATAGTGGTTTGGTAAACATATCAGCCAATTGCTGCTCCGCAGGAACATGCTTTACGTCGAAGTCTCCGTTACAAACACATTCTCTTACAAAGAAATGTTTTAGCTTTATATGTTTGGTGCGCTTGTGATACTCATACTTTGGGTTGTGCGCTAGTTTTACAGCTGATTCATTGTCCAGGTTCAGTACAGGTTTCTCAATGTTAATCAGGGTGCTAATAAGGCGATTTAACCATAAGATCTCTTGAGCAGATTCGCTTGCTGCTATAATCTCTGCTTCAGTCGAGGAGATGGAGACTGTCGTTTGCTTCTGGCTTCTCCAGCTAATGGCAGCTCCGGAGAATAAGCACACCATTCCAGATGTCGACCTTCCAGTAGTCTGGTCTCCTGCATGATCTGCGTCGCTGTAGCAAATCAAGCGTGAAGGCGACTTTTTCGTATAAGTTAAGCCATTATGTTGGGTCCCTTTTAAGTATCGGAAGATGCGTTTTACTAACATGATATCTTTTTTAGTAGGTGATCCGAGGTTCCGAGATGCGACACCTACGGCATATGAAATATCAGGCCTTGTGCCTACAGATAAATATGCCAAAGCACCCACGGCTTGTCTATACGGGAAATTCGCAATACCAGCTTCTTCCTCTACCGTCTCATTTTCTTTAATGATTGGCGTTGGTGCTGATTTACAATTGGACATTCTATATTTTTCTAACACTTTCTTAGTGTAGGCCTTTTGACATAATATAATGGTCTTGTCCGTATTAACAGTAATTTCCATTCCAAGGAAATATGATGCAGGTTTCGTCGTAATCTTGAACCTTGTTTTCAGTTCCTTAATAAAGTCATCTCCTGCTTTCGTTGTGTTATAGGCCACAAGTCCATCGTCGACATAAAGACCAATAAAGACTTTAGATTGTCCTTTAATACGAAGATATAAGCATGGATCCGCTTCACTCTGTTGAAAATCAGATTTTATTAAGAATTCTTCAATGCAGGTGTTCCAACAGCGCGGTGCTTGTTTTAGACCATAGAGACTGCGTTTTAGCTTGCAGACTCGTTTGGTGCCATCCTGATAGCCATCAGGCTGTTTCATATAAATTTCTTCTGTTACTGTGCCGTTTAGAAAGGCGGTCGACACATCAAACTGACGTAGTTTTAAATTTTCTCGAGCAGCTATAGCAAGCATTGCTCGTATGGTGCTCATGCGAACCACTGGACTGAATGTTTTATCATAATCAACTCCAGGTTTCTGGGAGCAACCCTTTATCACCATTCTGGCTTTATACCTATCGACGGTACCATCAGGATTCATTTTTACTTTATACACCCATTTGCAAGGGAGAGCTTTTCGTCCTTTGGGCAAATCAACCAAATCCCAGGTTTGGTTGCTGTGCAGTGAAGTTATTTCATCATCCATGGCTTCTTTCCATTTTGATTTATTAAGAGATTCCATTGCTTCTTTGAAAGTTTCAGGCTCTTTAGGTTTGTGAAGATTTTCGATCTCTTCAGCTGCTGCCAAAATAAATTCATCGTAGCGCTTAGGAACTGTGATTCTTGATCTGTCTCTCAATGACCTTGTTTGAAAGGTCGCATTTTCTTCTACTGCATCAGCATCAGGTTCATCATCATTATTGACAGTGGTAGAAGATTCAGAAAGAGATTCATATTCACTTTCATTATTTTCTGGTGCTGCCTGTTGAATGTCGTCAGTGTTATCGACTATACTTTGTTGCAACGTTTCATCTTCATTTTCTGCGTCACTGTCTCTATCATGTTGTTGATCATCACCTTTATAATTGTCAAGCTCAACATACACTTGTCGCTTGCGTGTAGAGTGCTGCGTTGACGTTTCATTAGGTTGATCGTTTGAAAACTCAAAATCGGAGAGTAGTCTGGAGATTGCATTTTTATTTGATTCATTGTAGAACATAGTCTTCAGTACCTTCACGTCTTTTGAAATGATGACGGTATTCTTCGAGGGAATGAAAATTCTGAATGCTTTAGATGTTTCAGAATATCCCACAAACATACCAGGAATTGCTTTTGGTGCAAATTTGTGACCTTTAGTGCCTTTCGTCAGAACGTAGGTTTTGCAACCGAAAACGTATAAATGATTAATACAAGGCTTTCTCCCTACCCATCGCTCGAATGGCGTTTGGTTCTGAATGGCGCTGTTTATACTCCTGTTTGATAGGTAGTTAGCAGTGAATACTGCTTCGCCCCAGAATTTTAATGGTGCCTGTGCGTCAATCATCATTGCTCTTGCTTTCTCCACAAGTGTACGATTCTTACGTTCAGCAACTCCGTTTTGGTTCGGGGTATAGGGTGCGGTGAGACGTCTTTGTATCCCGCAGCGTTTCAAATAAGCGTTGAATTCTTTGTTCACATACTCAGTACCATTATCTGATTGTAAGAATTTGATTTTGTTCCCTGTGTGCGTTTCTGCTAATTCTTTGAACTCTTTAAACTTTGCTAAGATTTCAGTCTTGCTTTTAATCATGAAAACGCGACTGTATCGGCTATAATCGTCAATAAAAGTAACGAAATATTTATTTCCGCCAATTGTGGGCGTTCTAATAGGTCCACATACATCGCTATGAATGATTTCTAAGCATTGAGTTGTTCGTTGAATTGTTTTCTCACGAGGTGCAGGAACACGATGGAGTTTTGCTTGAATACAAATTTCACACTCTGGCAAGACTTCAGAAAGATCAAAGTTCAAGCCAAGTAAATTCTCGTTTTTGAGTGCATGTTTCAGATCTTTGGCGTTCATGTGTCCGAGTTTTCTGTGCCAGTCGTAGATGTTTGATGAATTCGCTTTCTTTTTAGCAACTGGTATCGAAACGTTGTCATCATAATCATTGGCCAGATTGTTGCGCTCATGTTTATTTGGTTTGACGTAATAAAGTCCATCTTCTTGCTTAAAGGCGGTGATGGTTGCTGCATCTTTTGGATTGTTGACCGTCGCTTTATTCTTTGTGAAGAGGACAGAACAGCCAGCATCAGTCATTTTGCTGACTGATAACAAGTTGGTGCACAGACTAGGTATGTAAAGTGTTTCTTTCAGATGTGTAAGGATTGCACCATTACCATTTTTTGTTCTGAAAGAGACTGTGCCTTTCCCCTTGATTTCTGCTGTTTGTTCCTTTGTTGCGAAGTTCAGTTTTCCGGAATATCTTTCCAGTTTCTTGAACAAGTCTCGTTGGTAAGTCATATGAGACGTACAACCGCTATCTAAAACCCAAATGCTGTTTTTGTATTCATCATTATGTGTCAGTAGGCACTGTGTTATAAGATGGTTTTTGTGAGACCTGTTGTGAGACCTGTTAGTATTTTTGTTAGGCTTCTCACTCGTTTTCTTCCAGCAATCGGTACAAATTTTGTGACATTTGCGTTTGAAGATGTTACCACTTCGTTTGCAAACTTTACATGACGCAAATAGGGCTTCTTCGTGTATAGAGGATCCAGGTTCTTCGTTATTGGTATAATTTTGGCAATGCCGTGCTTCACATTCTTCTATAATTTTACTTCGAAGCTCCTCTGGCTTCGGAAGAATGTCTCGTGACTCAATAGCGATTCTGAATGTCTCAAATTCGTTTGAGAGGCTATATAGCATCATTATTGTAAGTAAGTCCTCATTTATAAGTACCTCCATGTCAGCCAGTTTATCGACAATGTCCATGAACTTATTCAAATGACTTCTGACATCCTGACCTTGCAATTTCATTTGGATCAGCTGCTTCAGTAGGGATGCTTTACGCGCTGGTCCCTTACTGGCGTAAATATCCTTCAGTTTATCCCACAAAGCTTTGGCACTTGTGCAATTTTTTATTTGTTTGAGCTCTGAAGGAGCAATTATCAGTATAAGTTCTGATCTTGCCTGTCTATCACCGTCTTTATCCGCTGCAGCTGCTGCATCAGTCTCGATGTATTTCCATAGTTTGTTTCTTACGAGAACGGCTTCAGCCTGTATAACCCAAGTGTCATAATTCTCTCTTGTAAGAGGATCAATTTTGGTGCTCGACATTTCTGGGTATTGTTCTCAAAAATAAGAATACTCAACCACGCTCTGCTACCATGTTAAATTAAATTGAATTAAATAAGAAAATACATCATTATGAACTGAATATAGATAAGACTTTATTGTAGCAAGATTTCTTACAAACGTCAAGAGATCAATTGTTTTATAACAGTCTCTTAGCAACGTTTTAATAATAGTTTCTTTTCCATAGATACTAGGTACTTCACAATTAAACTATAGGCAAATGTAAAGGCTGTGAAAGACACAAAATTTACTAGCCAATACAGTAAAAATAAAAAACCAAACGGAACTATTTAATCTGAAAAAGGCATAATTAATGACCAAACATGCGGAAAAATAATCATTCATAGTACGCTTGGGAAACCGATAATCGATTGCAAAGTAACGTCACAAACCCATAATGCAACACCGCAAAGGTAAAATAAAACGTTGAAAACATATCGAAATAAAATACCGAAAGCTTAAATTCAATACAAAACCAATGCAATATGAATTCAGTAATATGTTTCGCTTACCATACAGTGTAAATTCTTTTGAGTGCACCAGAAATTTTGATATTCATGTTGATATTTTGAACAGGGTGATTGGAAAATTGAATGTCAAATGTAATCTTTCAATATCGGTGGATTGGAATCGATTTTGAAATATCTGTCGTGTTTGTGGTAGTTGCGTCGAGGTTTTAGTTGAGGATTATTGTCTATTGAAATGTGATAGGTTTTATTCCTAATTTTAAGCATTTATTTTAGTTTATTGATATGATAGCTAGCAGGCTCGATTGTGAATTTGTGAACCATTGCTGCTGGATTTTGGCTGGACCTGTCGTCTTGCAGCTGTGTCGTCACAATCTATTTCTGTTGTTTTGTTTTTGGCTCTGTAAGTGTTTTACTAACATCGTTTTTAAGTACATTGTTGCTAACACTATGAGTCTCTTGTTGAGTTGTTCGAATTAAATGATTGAACTAAATTAAATATGGGAGGATGGGAACTTTTTATGCGTATTTTAAGTAAGGATGATAAATACAAAATATGGACATAAAAAGTCGTGTTTACTGACCACATGCAGAGTCGATCAAAATATCAAGCAATGTCTTGAAAAGCTAGGGTGGTATTTAGATCTCACTCTTGTTTGTATTTGATTGATTACACAATTAATTATTTACGACTTATGCAATTCGTGGTTTGGCAATTTTTTTTTGTTATAAAATCGTATAGAATTGTCAGCAAAGAATGACTAAACGAAGTTAAATTAAAAATGGAGAATTTAATCATTTATTTCATTCAACTAAAAACTCTCTGCACCAAACTTCGCCAAGAAGTGTCTGAATAAGTAGAAAAACATTTTCACAAAGAGTGGTAACTCAAAAAATCTTCTTAAAAGTCGCCACTTATCGAAGATCGGCGAATTTTTGCACCTTTACGTGATTTTTTAAGTTACCGTTTGAAGGTTTTGTCACATTTAAAGTTCATTTTTACTGGTTTCATGCATTAAGAATTCACAATCGTAATTTAAGGTATTTAGTGTTTTCAGGCGTAACACACTAGCATTTTCCTGAGGCTTTGTTTACATGGCTTGTCTCACTAGAATCTTGTTTTTCCGAGATAGAGAGAGAGAGTAGCCTGAAGCATGCAGCAATAGTCAAGCATTCTATCAGTAAATGATTTTTAAGTCATTCCCGACGTTACTTCCTACAAACTACGAAAGTTTATCTATAAATAACACTAGTTAATTAGAGTTATATAGAGAATAAACGCGCGCAGAAGCTGCAGCAGAAGCACGTGTTTTCAGCTCCGTAACTTTGATAATTGCACGCTCAATTGCAACCTGCCAGGTTTTATATCGATTATACTTCTGGTCGTGTGCGTCGGAACTGCAAAATTTAATTCTAAACCAGTTCTATCATCGGGAGTCAACCGATATGTGGTGCTGCAGAATTTGTTCGAAAGATCATTAATCGACTTCTCCCGCTCTGGGCGGAGCGGATGGGAGTGTCAGACTCTTACTGACTACATAAAACGCATCCGACTTCCTTCTAATGCCCTTTTCGTTGCAGGACCGCGGTGATTGTTAGGGTTGCAGAATTCTTTTGAAAGATCAGAAAGATTCATTTGACGACGAAAAAAAAAAATATATTGTAGACATCCCACTCAAACCCCCAAAACGTTTTGAGAATTCAAGAGTGAATTGTAGTACTTCTAGGCAACTCCGCTCCATCACCGACCGCATAATCACTTACCATAGATCAGGTCAGGAAGGGAAACGCAGGGCGATTCCCGGCCACCATAGGCGCGGGTCTGCGGATGGCGAGCTATGGGTGGCTCGCCGTTCGATAGCAACCAGGCCCGAGTCGACGGCGCGTCGTGTTCCACGCGCGCCGCAAAGAGCCGTCAGCAAAGAAGACGGAGCCCCATAGGGTCAGTGCCTGCAAGGGTTGCGGAATTTGTTCGAAAGAGTCACCGCGGCCCTGGGACGCAAAGGGCACAAGAAGGACCACGGGTGGGTTTTATAATATAATATATATCTTTTATTTCGGGTAACAAAGACCCATAACATATATACCTTACAGACTATCATACATATTTATATAAAACTAAAACATTACACTATTTTATTTTACACGAAGTGCCGGCGTCGTGTTACGCTGCGTGGTGTCGCGTAGTCTTCCGCGGAATCGCCGATACACGACACCCTTCGGCCAAAACTCCTCCTTGAGGAAGATCTCAATATGATGAGCCGGAACTCGCACCACGAACGACTTGAAATTCGTGTTATGGCGCGGCTCCAACTTCTCTACCCTTAAGGTCCAGCTGGTCTTCGCTCGAACATACTCCACGATTTCCTCAATCTCGTGACACTCTCTCCAGCTCCGCCCAGAGCGGGAGAAGTCATTTGAAGATTTCCCATCCACCAGGAGATAGTGGTTAAAGACGAGCCCATCAATAACAATAAAGAAAAAGTTAACATGGAGTTACGAACATTTCATCTTGGTAAAGCATCGCCCTTGCCACTCACATCATCCTAAAGCACAATGCGTCATATTTACGCCCACATTTCTGTACAGATTTGCAAAAAACTTTTAAGTGGTTAGATGGAAACTTGCACGGTTTTACGAGGCGTTTGCCCGGATTCTTGCCCATCCCACCCTCATAATTCATCCCTCCCAGTGGCAAGTTTAAACTCACCTTAATGCTGCTTTATTGTTAAGATTTTAGCCTCCAGGCGTTTGTTTATTGCATGCAATTGATAATGTTTTTTTTTTCTTATTTACCTACCTACTACCTACCTGCGGGACATAATTATTGCGGAGCTGTTTTTACCGCTTGGTATATGGACCCAGTTATTTTTTGTTTTCTTTACTTTAGTTTAAAGAAAATTGCGATGGGATTATGCTTGGACGTTTTTGTAGACTTTCTTATTTGTCAAGTGGTTAGTGGCATTATTGTTAAGCATGAGATTCTTTTTTCATTCTGAATTTCTCCTGTTGCAGTCCGGATTCGTATTGGTAGATGGAATTAGGTTGGCCCATTTCTTAAAAGGGACGTAAACATTTGTGGCGAACTGTGTTTGCTGCATAGATACTGTATAGATACTATCTATATTCACATAAAAAAGTATCGGGAATAGATCACAACATGTGTGTGGCATTTTGGGGCGGAATTTTTATTACTATTTTGATATAATAGTATACCTAACCACTCAGGGAAATACGAGTGATTTGTTATAATGTGTTTTCACTAACTACAATATATCGATCAACGGTTCCAAGACATTGGATAGAAGGGATAGTGACGGATCAAAAGGATTTCTGCACCTTTGGGTTACGCGTTTGGTGCTCGGACGCAACAAATGTTAGACGGGAACCGGTCGCTGAACAACTGGTTTTGAATACAGAAAGACTCTTGGAGAGACAGGATCGGGAAGAGGACAACTCATGTTTGTGTATGATTCTTTTTTTTAATTCTAAATTGTGAAAAAGTGACTAAAAAGTTCCAAACAAATCACTTTTTAAGTAGACTGATACAGTTGGTGGTATTTACTTTAGCTCAATCACAGATATAATTTTTTGCTGTTGTTGATTTTCACAAAGGTATTTTTTTTATTTATTACTCTTTTGTGAGTTTTTTTTTTTGGAATCGTCTCGTCGAACCCTTTTTTTGAATAAACATTTATGTCATTAAAAATACTGAAAATGATTGCTATCCAACTTCAAATTGGTGTAGATCCCAAATGGAAATTCGAATTGAAAAATCGTAAAATAAACCTAGAAAAAAAAATTCAAATACCTATTCAACGATACCCTGTTTACGTAGTTGGTCAACTTCTACTTTTTATTCTATGGCGTCTAGTGGTCGACGTATTGAATTTTCATTGCTGTAATGTCTTTATTGATACTTGCAGTATTAGACAAATTGAATGATGTAACGGCTTCCAAACTTGCTTTGCAAAAAACTGACCGATAGTCGTTAAAAAGCTGTCGTAAATAAGAACTGACCACCATTACTATCTCGAACCGGTATTATCCGGTGATATATGCATTCAATCTCTTTGATATTATAAATATAATTTAATTAATGAATAATTTCAACATGTAACAATTATTTATAATGATTCCAAAGTGCGTTCTAGGAGTTTCTTGCTCGTTCTTGTACATAGAGAACTACGCTTTGGTACGTGTGAGCTACTAGTATTTTAGATTGATCGACTTCGACGATTCAAAAGTGGCTTATAATGGTTTACTAAAAATACACGATTTGATTTTGAGTTTAATGCAAACGAAACCGCAGGAAAAGTTGATGGAAAGTATTAATTAGCAACACTTCAAGTGTATAACCAGTTTACGAGTAAAACTGAAGCAGATCTGGAAATAAAACAAAATGCCGCAATTCTACTTATCATACGTTACCAGTCGGATTACGGATCTATAGTAATATTTACTTTACGACCGAAGCAGTAAAAGTTATGACATTAATAATATAATTAACTTACGTTAGTACTTATTACAGCCGTAATTTTAACTGTCGTAAAATATGTAGCGGGAGTTTCGCCTTTATTAGGGAAATACATCATAAAGATTTTTGTAACTGATTTTATTCATCAACTCCAGGTTCTGAATGTAATCGACATGGAAATAATATTTTCAACACATTTTGTCGAAAATTGATTTCTCTCCCAATTGAACCACTCTTGTAGGCTTGCAATGAAGTATTTTTCGCAATCCTGTCGAAAAGTGTAGCAGTAAGCCCCCGCCTTTTTATCACAATTATATTATCAGGTTGGTCACTGAGCAGCTCCATAGGTCCCGCATAATAATTTGCTACCAAATATTGTGTTTATGACGTGGTATTCGTCGTTTGATACACGCCGGCATTTGTATTGCCCCCCTTTTTTTCTGGCTTGGAAATCATCAAATGACTTCTCCCGCTCTGGGCGGAGTGGAACGCAGTGTCAGAAGCATACTGACTAAAACTCACCCGTGTTCCTCCTAATGCCCTTTGCGTTCCAGGGCCGCGGTGACTCTTTCGAACAAATTTCGCAACCCTAGCAGGGCCTACGCCCTAATTAAAGAGCGCTTATTGATCCTCCTTGTCTGCAATGCATCTGCAATGATAAAGTTTTCCCATTCCATTTAAATGACATTATAAGTATGGAAAGTCACAGAGGGAAACTACTGAGCGGTTGAGTGGCTGCGGATTTACCTAATCATCGTCTGCCTAGCCTTTTCCCAACTATATTGGGGTCGGCTCCCAGACAAGCCGCATTCAGCTGAATACCAGTATTTTCCGTGGAGCATCTACCTGTTGCCGTAATCAATATCGAGCAAAAATGAGCAAAAAAATTACGTTTGTTATATGGGAGCTCCCTTAAATATTTATTTTATTCTATTTTTTAGTATAATTATGTTGTTATAGCAGTAACAGGAATAAATCATCTGTGAAAATTTCAACTGTCTAACTATTGCGGTTCATGAGATATAACCTGGTGACTGACGGACAGATTGACGCTCGGCAGGACAGCGGCGCCTTAGTAATAGGGTCCCGTTTTACTCTTTGCGTACGGAACCCTAAAAAAAATAGTATTTGTAAAAAAGAGATCCACAAATGAATACTTTACTATTCCTAATAGGCTCAAAATACCTTCTCAAATTAAGTCTTAAAATTACTCAATATTCAAAAAGTCAGAACCAACTTTCTCTCACTAATTTCTTAGATAGAGTTTATAATAATTGTTCATTATTAGCGAAATTCACTCCAACCGAAAATAAGGCTTTTGAAGTCGGCACCAATTCTCACAATTAAACTTTTGAGTAATCCTTTGATGTGCTTCGTGAAAGACCAAAAACTAATTTTGGAACCGTGGAAAAGGCTTACCGACCTACATTTTTGTGATGAAATGCGGCCCGGAGAGGTGGAAATTACGAGTAAGAGGAAATGTGTAATACCCTTTACCTTTTAATTCAACTCGTAGGTAATCCTACTGTTACCTGTATATTTATATGAACATATAAACTAGCTTTTGCGCGCGATTTGTACGCGTGTTACATAGAACCTAGTACGCTTAAGTGGTAAAATGTAGCCTATACAGTATGTTAAATAACAGAGGGCGTTCCCTTAAATTCGTTAATCTATATCATTAATAGATTAAAATATAAATATCAGAATAGAAAAAAAAGCATAAAATAATCCGAATATAAAAAAAAAATGACAATAAATTCGAAAAATCCTGTTTAAAATCAAAATAGTAGCGGGGAATAGTACCTACTTGTAGTAGTAATGCCCAAACCGGCAAGCATGTGTGTACAGAGTGTTTCTTTAATGTATCAATTTAACATTTTTAGTGAATATTTTATTATTAAAAAAAAAAACATTTTGTTTTTGACTGGTAATATTTTTTTTATAATATATGGATGCTATACTATTGCGGGTTAACGGGAACGCCCTCTGTTTGTTAACATACTGTATTTTAAGTTATCTAGCAGTAGAGCGGTGAAAACTGCATTCAATTTTATGCAGTAGTTTTTGCGTTATGCGCGTGCAAACATACAGACAGAAAGACAGTCCGACAGATAAAAAAAGCACACTAAATATATTTTTTTTTCAATATCTTCAATGTACAGAAATCGGCCTATTGCAATTTTATTATACATATAGATTATATAGGTATCTGTTTCATTTTCTTCATAGGAGAATTTTTGGCACGTAATTAAAAAATAATCTGACGGTGTGGCTGTAATGAAAAATAATGTGAAAATTATTTTTTTTCTTTTCAAGGGTACTGGTAACTGCCATAATATAATATGCCACACCTGTTAATGCGAAGGTCTTATTCTATTATTTTCACTTGTTTCAAATCAGATAAAATAGCTAAAGCATTTTTCGGTTAAATCAGATAAGAAGGCATTGAAGAAAATATGTTGCGCCTACCCTACATAATTATGTGGGGTAGGCGCAACATGTTCCATGTTCTTGTTTCCTGTTCTCGTAATTACGAGAACACGAAATTATGATGATAGTATACAAAACTGACTTCTCATAATAGTAAGCAAGCATCGTTTTAAAGACCTTAATACTCTTAGTTTTATTAAATGACTTACTAGTCATTTAATAAACACATCCACACAACACATCCCGGCTTTGTACGGGTGGGGATTTATTTATTTTAATGTAGCTTTTTTCTTAGACATAAGTTTTTGTAATCGGTCCAGTAGTTTTTGAGCTTATTCGTTACAAACCTAAAAAAACCTACTTACCTTTCCTCTTTAAAATATTAGTGTAGATATTGTCTCGACCCTTGCACGGATAGCATGCTCACGATATGTGTTACCAGACCCATATAAAGCCCCAAAAACTTTTAACAGCCACGTGCATTTAGAACTATTGATGAGTCCCATAGCCGTTAAGTAAATGACAGTTGAAACGTTCTAAGCCCCCGATCGCTTGCCCGATTGGTAATCTTGTGTTTAATCCTCTAATCCTCGGCGCGTTTTGCTACTAGATATTTTTAGGAAGCAGCCATAGTGTTACAAGTTTAAGCGGTTTATGCAAATTGGTTTTATTACGGTATTGGATTGTACAGTCGGTGATAGCAATTAGCTGACCCCCCTAAAAATTACTCGATTTTACACCCTATGCTCATAACATTAAACGTTATTCAATATGTATGAGTTTATCAGACTAACACTACTCGTTGAACAGAAACAATAAATAATTTTGATACGCAAACTTGAGCTTTAAGAGGTTGGTTTTAGGTCATTAATTTATAACTGTTCACCTATTTTAATAAGTGGGTAGTTAGACATCAATATGCGTATTCAACATTAGGAATATGGGGTAGATTGGTAGAAGAATAAATTGAACAAGATATTCTATGCACAAATAGCAGTGAATACGCGCGAACATTTTACCTTGCCTTACTAAATTGTAAAAATCCACGCTTTTTTCCTTTTTATTAATTGTTATCAGTTTTGATAGTTTAATCTTCATGTCCAAGTTGAGTTGAGTGATTATTTAAAATAATCTATTTGCATGAGGAGAATGTTGGTATTAAAGCGATTGCTACGAAATATAGCGGTAAGTGTATTCTTTTTTATGCTTCATTTATAATTATAGTTATTCCTTAATTCGTTAGTTGGCTTAAAAGCCGGTGAATGTAGAATAATAGACAATTAACTATGTTTCATTATGAGTCTAATTTGAGATCATTTATAGGTCTAATTTGATTTATATTATCTAAATTGATAAACGTATTTTTGCAAACTTAATCGATAAATTATGTTTACCTATTCGTTACTAAAATTATGCTTATCGTGTTGTTTCAGAGAAATACAGTCAGATTGTGGCTAAGACGTTTGACGTGTGGTTTTAATACCTATTCAAAAAGATCGTCCTGGACCAAAACCATTCATGAGAGGAAGTGATTGTTGTTGGATATGGTGCGCGGTATGCGGGACCGCTTGCAACAAGTAATAGAAAAAAATGGTGCTCCACTTCGCTATTAAAAGCATAAATTATAAATGACTTGAGTAACCAGTGTTGGTCACAAACAATACTAACGTATGTCAGTGTGTGTGTTAAATTAATTATTGTTATAATTTCTAACGAAGTATTTCGAATACCTAGTTTTTTGTCAAAACCTTATAACTAAAATAAATACTCACAAAACAAATTGATATATAGTAGGTAGAACTTCAACGTATAATGCCGTTTTATTTAGTTAAATGATATTTAATGTGGTGATGTTATTGTTATGAAATAGAAATACATACCTATATTTCTAAATATTATAACATGCTGATTCACTACATTAAACTCAGTGCAGTTAACAACGTTATTAGTAAAATAGTAAGTAGGTAAATATTATCATCTTCGTGTCGTCATCAATATCATTTATGTTATTCTTATAATATTTTTTTTTTTATAAAATATAATCGTTTTTACCACCATTTTGGTTTTTTATTTCTGTTCGTTTTTTTAATTTTTTTTTGTTGCTAAAGTTATAATTTATTATTTATAACTTAAAACAAATTTACAAAACAGAAACAAACGCGTCAATCACAACTGGTTACGAACTCACAACCTCAATTTGTCAGCTCACTATAGTCACCACTAGACCACTCGAAACACATTTAACGTGATCGAAATTACGTATTATATTACAAGTTAAAATAATATTCAAGATCATACCTACCTTAACACTGCGTATTAAAGATCAAATTCGAATAACTATTTTATTGATCGTAGACGTTGAACCAGTTGTCTTACTGCTAACAAGCAAAAGGTTCAAATTCGTTTAATTTTTAGGGGGTCAGGTAATTGCTATCACCGACTGTACTTTATAATGAGGATCTATCAAATCTATCTATATAATGGTGGCGGTGGAATAAAACCAACGTTGGATGACAGATAGGGGTTTATTTACTATACTTCAAACACTTGACAGACTTATGCAAACAAAGTTATACTGAAGTGAGACCTATTAGTGGTCCTAGGGATGGACTGCGGGGCTATCCTATCCTTTTAACCTCCTAGCTCGGCTGTTCCTGAGGGCGACGGGGCCTCCGCTCAGGTCAAGCTTAGGACAACAGTGGTGACTGCGGGGCTATCGTCCACTGTGCCTTCTAAGTAGCGAGTGTGATTAGTTCCTCGATGGTGTCCGTTTATATAGGCGGTTTGACAGATTAGTGTGTGTCTTCTAGTGAAGACAGAACGAAGGTTACATCCACATGCAGGCATGAGATAGTTCTCATGCCTGCATGTGGATGTAACCTTCGTTGACGTCACGGACACTTCACAGGTCGTATGCTAGATGTCGCTAGTAGTACTGTAGCAGGTACGGTTTCTGTGTTATCGTCTTATTGATGAGTGATCTCGTATGTGTTCTGATCTATTCGGGTGGCGTAGTGTTGTGCACACAATCCTATAGATGGCGTGAGGTGTCGTGTTATATCTGTCAATTTATTAGGTCCGAAATAACTCGCATTAACAGATTTAACTGGAGGCCTTTAAGACTTCAAAATCGAATAAGTCCATCAAATAGATTTCCAGAAAAATATTGGACGTTTTTTTATAGATTTGATAAAGCGAAAAATAAGTGTCCAATATTTTTCAACCTGAAAGTCGGTTGAAAAATATTGGACAAAAAGGAGGATGTTCTCAATTCGACTGTATTTTTTTTGTGCATAACTTTGTACTGGGTGTAGCGATATTGAAGATTCTTTTTTTTTTTTTATTTCGAAAGCTGGTGCTTTTCGTGTGATCCCAAATTTTATTGAAAGAAATTTTATTGACTTTTTGGTTTTTTTGTTTAGAAGTCGGTCGGCAAAAAAGTTTTTTCGATAATCTATCTGAAGGACTAAATAAAATCATATTTTTAACCAAGGAAACATCCCTATTGTAATACAGTAAAAATGACAGTATAAACAAAAATAAACAAACAAACTCAAACACTAAAAATGATTATTGCAATATTTACTTAGAAGTATTAAAATAAAGTAACTCAATCGTGAATAGACAGTGTTTCCTTTAGCATAAAAAAATCCTCCAACTAGGTTGCTAACTTACTATTCATGAAATTCAGAAAATACTATTAAAGAAATTCAGAAAATAGTTACTACTCGATAATGTATCCTCCTGACACCAATATCTATAAGGAAAATAGGCTAGTTGACTAAAAAAATCTGATTAGTCCGTCTGAAAGATTTCCAAAAAATATTGTACACGTATTTTTTCTTTTTTCACATAAACAAAAAATGAAGACGATACAGTGTGCGTTGAAAACTCGTGTGACGTGACTACTCGCTACAATTTTTAGCGAGCCGTGACGTCACACGATCCCACTCCTGATCTTTGATGCTTTTTATCTTCGTCAGTTATTATAGATTTGATAAAGGAAAAAATACGTGTCCAATATTTTTCAATAATCTAACTGACGGACTAAACATAATCATATAATTTTTACTCAGGAAACATCCCTATTGTCGTAGAGAATTTCTTTCAGCTTACAGCAGCCGATGAAGCTGTTACCTTAGTTACCTACCTACTTTTAGGCATCGTTCTTATCAAAAAGTGATGATCGGGCGGATAAGCAATTACCGCGTTCATTTGTATGGCAAATCAATTCACGTCGTCACACCTTTTTTATGGATGGGAAATCATCAAATGACTTCATCCGCCGTGGGCGGAGCGGGAGGGCCAGACTCTTACTGATTAAATCTCAGCCATGTTGGGTTACTCTTTCGAACAAATTCCACAAACCTGGCAGGCGAATTGTCCTGGCAAGCCCCGTCTTCTATGCTGACATCTCGTTGAGACGTGCAAGGAACACAAGGCGCCGTCGACTCAGGCCTGGTTGTTATCGGACGGCGTGCCACCTAACGCTCGCTATCAGCAGGCCTGCGTCTTTGGTGGCCGGGAATCGCCCTGCTACTCCTAACTCAGCCTCTTTCTTCGCTAGCAGAATTGCATAGCAGTAGGAGGTGATTGCTTCTCATGTCCCTTGCTTCAGACCATGGATTGAACCTGGGCAGGAAGCAAGAGATCGCCGCCGCCAATAATTTTGACGAGGAAACGGCGTTGCTGCCTCCACGTATCGTCACATCTACAGCGGGGTTCTAAAAGTTATCGTGTCGATCGCATATTTAGGTAGTGATTGCGTTTTAAAAGTTAGCCGCGTACGCCTTAGTTGGAATATGTGTACTTCCATAAATATAAACCACTTGGGTCAAACAAAATTTCATGTAACTAATCTCATATAGTATAAGTACTATGTATTTCATGAATGAATTTTATGCTATACGCCCTCAAAGCATACCAGTATCGGTAAATTAGGTAAACTATTTGCCTAAACATTGCCAACCACTTATCTGATTTATTTAATAATGATTGTTTTGGTAATGATAATAACCAAAATAATTATTAATACGTTTAGTAATACTCCGATAGTTATTATCGGAGTATTGCAGTATTTGCTTTGGGTTTATCGGGAATTATGGATGAAATTCATTGTTGAAAATTATGTAGCAGATAGCTTATTATAAGTTTGGTAATGTTATTCATTACGAACGACTGCTTTGTTGATATAAAGAACGTATTGTTTGCGAGGAGGCAAAACTTTCCAAATCTGAAACTATAACGAAAAAAACTTAAAGGAAGGGCCTGATTTGAATGAAAGAAAAAGTGTTTACTGTTGCAGAACGGATACAAAAATTATAACATAAGCTTGAATGTGGCACAGAAACGAGGCAGATGCATGTTGTGTTTTTGGCAACAAGGCTCCTGCATAATGCTATACTATGGGTAAACCAAAAGACATGAGAATAAATATAATTGGTGAAAAGCAGTTACAGTCAATTCCGTCTAATTTTTTTAGGAATCTGTACTTGTATTAATAAACACAAATAGGAAGCCAATTAATAAATAGGTCGGGGAAAAAAATTCTTCGCATTTTTTAAGAAAATTCTTCGCATTTTTTAATATAGTTTATTTACATTTAACTATAGTATGTAGGTACCATTTTGTTTGATAACATTTTGCCATCTTGTAGGTAGGGACATGATCCCATTGCTATAGAAATTTTGGGACTTCTAATCAAAATACCGCGACAAGTGGTATTGTTTTTTTACCTTTTTTGTAGTAAAATTTTAAAATGTATCGAATTTGCTCATTAGACTCACTCATCTTGACACTCGTCTTGACAGTACGAAAAACAAATGAAAATCACACATTTTCCTAATTTGAATTTGGAATTATGTTCTTTAAAATTTAAACTTTCAATGATACCTAAACCAGTCAGATACAAAGAGATTTTATTACAAGTTCATACATACTTTAATGCGAAAAAACTTTTTCACCAACCTAATATTAAGCGGTTAACAATAGTGATGATTTCACAGTAATTCGAAATTAATGACCCAGTATCAATTCAATCGCAGCCCCCACCAGTGTGTGTCCTCCCTAACTCACAAGTACCCGCGACTCTCCCAAAGGACATCGGTCACGTGCCAAACTTTGTCTCCATTGAAATTCGGAATAATGGATCTCTTCGCCTAGCTGAGGTCCTGGTACAATGTGGTCGGGTAGTAACGTAGATGTAGGTGTGTTTTTCCAAGGAATTGTGTTAGACGTGGATCGTTCAGATTTTAGCTGTTGGACTGGATGGTTCATGAATTCTTGGTGATTGTGAACTTGATAACTGGAAAATGTATATAATTATTTGCTTAAATCAAGTGCAGCCGCATCATATACATTGCATAAATTACATTATAAAAAAACACTTAACTAAAACTAAAAATAGTCAAAAGATGGCGTCGAAAAATTCCTCCGCATCGCTGGCCGCTGGAAAATTACCAAGAGACTACCGGAAAAATGATGATAAATTGAAAAAAATTAATGTTGCCTCTTACTTATTGTATGTGTATACATAAATAATAAAATAAATAAATGAATACTACCCATGTAGCGCCAATATAGCTACTACATGTGTATTTTCCATAAGAAGAAGATACGTATATTATTTGACCAGTACAGTTGTATGGACTTCAAAAGAGACTTTGACCTCTGAGTTTGTTTCGGAGTTTCTTCTCAGGGTAGTCGGCTAGGAAACACTGGCCTCATCTAGTTTATAACCGTCAAAAAAGATTGACGTGTAAAAGTGTTATTTACAACTTACAAAATAAATATCATTTATCTTTTACCCAATAAACTTTTTTAAGGTTCCGACTATACGTAAGAAACGGAACCTTATAAACCCACTCGGATGTGTGTCTGTCCGTTCTTTTTTTTTCTCCGTAAATTTTCTCCAAATCTCCTCGATCGATGCTGTGAAATTTGGTTTTGGTGCACATATGATCTTCTATGACCCAACCACAAACGCGTTACGTAAATAAATAAATTTGTTTACTCATTTTGCCACGAACTTCTCACATACATACATATATGTATGCGCTTTTCTATATCAAACTAGCTGACCCAGCAAACGTTGTTTTGCCATGTATAAAAAAAATGAAAAAGATTTTCCCGCTTTTCTGTTGAAATTTTTCCTGAATTTTCTTTGCTATAAACCTCAGGGAGCCCGAGACCTTACCAACGAACGCAAAACCGTGGAAATCGGTTCGTGCGTTCTGGAGTTATAGCGTCAGGAAGGAAAACCCGACTTATTTTTATATAGTAGATGACCTACTATGGGTCCATTTCAAGATCTATTTCTGACAGTTTTATTTTAATAGAAAATCAGTTAGGTATAATCATTGATTGACCATGGACGATTTTAATCATAGTGTCCGCAAATAAGTGTGTTTTTGAAAGCAAATAATTGCATAAAACTGCTCGCTTGAATATAAAATTCATGTCGACGTAATCCTAACAGGAATCCTACGTATGTATTTAGTAACTCATAAAATTTCTGATAACCGTTAGGTTTTATGTTAATCAATTTGTGGTAGGTATCTATACTATATACTAATATAATAAAGCTGAAGATTTTGTTTGAACGCGCTAATCTATAACTACCAGTCGAACTTGGAAAATTATTTTATAGGCTATACGAGAACGAAAAAACGGGATACACGTGAACAAAGCCGCAGGTAAAAGCTTGCTTTGTATAAAATTATATCTGGTATTTTTTTAAAGTTTTATTGTTCGTTTTTACTATTTTTCTGTAACTGGAATCATAGTTTAGAGTACAAAATGGCATTTCCTTTTATTTTCAGTTCGTTTCGTTCATAAATATATTAGCGAAGAAATATTTTGTGATTATATTTGAAACTTTTTGTGTGAATAGAAATGTAAATAACATGTTTGTAAAAGAACGATATTTTTAGATATGAAATATTTTTTGATTTTTTACTTAATACACTTATCTCTAACTCTTACTCTTTTTCCTTTTTATCAATACCAAAGAGCATTCGCATCTCAGTAGCACCGAATGAACGAACTTCACATTGAAATGAGTAGAACTGACCCTTAATATAAAAGTACGGAAAAAAATGGTGAATCACTTTTAAGAATCTTACTTCACACAGATTTGCTACGAATTCGTAGCTAGCGTAGCACCAACCGCTACGGCGTAGTAAACTCGTAGACGGGTGAATTTCAACAAGTGATTTTTATATGTCATTTCGGTGGGATTTTTTAATTTCAATGCTATCTACATATTTTTAGTGAAAAATAAAACTTTAGCCTATTTTATAACATTGTGCGTGAGTGGACATCAAATTTCATCAAAACTTACATAAATATTTAAGGATGAATTTTTAAGAGTCCACTGAAATGAAAAGTGTCTACCGAAATGATAAAAATGACCACCGAAATGATAAACTGTGCACCGGAATGAAATAAATCCACCGATATGATACAGCTAAGAACAACCGTGCCGGGCAGCCAGGGTTCCGTACTTTGTTAGGTTTGATTTCCACAAATTTTAGATAAACACTGAGACAGGACAGTAGACAGTTATTTTAATATTATCATTAATATATAGATATTACAATTACTATTACATATATCATTCTTTGAGGTTACAATAACCTCAAAGAATGATATTATTGTAATATTTATATGATATGAATGAATTGTTTCTTCACTTAAATAACCTTTGGTAATTTTTCTGGTTGTTGTTGTGTGAAAATGTTGGAAAACTTTATCGTAAATGCTGGTAACCATAAATAAATATTTTTGTTTGTTTATGAACTAATACTAATTTACTTGATATATTTTCAAAAGAGTGAACGAAGCGCGATAAGAAAGCTTAAAGTTTCTGATTAATATGATGGCTGCATTTGTAAGTTATGCCATTAATAGTAATACATAATGTGTACCCGTTGCACTAAGAGAAAAATGCTAGGTATAATTTACTTAAATTGGTAACGAAACGAGAATAGTGTTTCTACAGGTATATAAGTAAAACTTCTAAAATTAAATCAACTCTTATATTTTATACTGGGAGCTACTACCCGATAATATCACCGTGGACTCGACAATATACTGTCATCAGCTTGACCGACTCCGTACAGAAATCAACAAAAAGCGCCGTGAACAAACAAAGATATACCTACTTCCTTCACGACAACGCTCGGCCGCACATAGCCAAAGTCGTTCGTCAGAGCTATTGGATTTTGAATGGGAGCTACTGCCACATCCACCTTACTCTCCCGATCTAGCGCCAACGGATTTTCATTTGTTACGCTCTCTCAGTAATCATATACAGGACAAAAAATTTGATGATAGAGCACAGTTAACAGATTTCCTCGAAAGCTTTTTTGCCTCACGGCTCCCAAGTTTTTACGCTGAGGGTATCCATGCTTTACCTAATCGCTGGAAATGGGTTGTAGATAACAACGGTGCCTACTATAAAGACAAGTAATTGTAAATTAAAAATATAATAAAGACCCGAATAATCTAATCTACACTTACTTACATTACAAAACTATGACTTTATATTTGATAAAGGATCTCTAAAACTTTATGGTTTTATCATTTCGGAGATACATTTCATTCCGGTGGACTGTGACACCGAAATGAAACTATTTTTGTCCCCATGTTACTGAAATGATAAACTTACTTTTTTGGCGGAAAAACCGCAAGCTTTGGGACCGCTGCGTTCGCGCCGAGAGCTTGAGCCGGACTGATCCGAAGTGAGGAAAGGTGAGAGGGGCGTAACAACGCAATGTTGACATGGATAATCTATTAAAACTTACTGTCCTCTGAAATGATAACTTTTTTCCAGACAAAAGTTGACTGCCTGTCAAATCCATGAGAAAGAAGATAAACAAACAAAAATAGTTTTATTTGATCGAATATATTATAATTTAATTATTATTAATCAGTTTATTTCAGATTAAAAGACAATCCATACAATTAAACATTTAGATAAATAAATTACAGAATTTAAAATACAAATTATTAATAAAAAATAAATTACAATTGTGTTAGTAAAAACTTATTCTCTATGTTAGTCAGAACCCATCACAATACGCATCCATTTGTTCTGTATGGGGCAATCCACACGAGATACAACCATCTGCAGGATACTGTTGCTACTGCCTCGCACGCGCTGCAACAACGAGGCCACTTTCTTTCGTACAACCGCGTGAAAGCCGTCCGTTCGCGCCTCTGCAAACATTCCGGACGCACTACAATAGCGAGGCAGCCGCATCAGCATCCTGAAAACGTTGTTGTATTGGACACGCAGAACACTAGCAGCCTGGCGAGTGAAGTTTACCCACAGACTACTCGAGTATAACGATTGGCAGTACGCCTTGAAAAGGGTAATTTTCACTCCCCTCGAGCAGCGAGCAAACCTGCGCACAACCATATTCCCTCTGACTGCCAATGCCCTGCGCTCCCTATCTATGTCTGCGTCGTCCTGTAACTCTTCTGTCACAATGTGCCCCAGATACTTGAAGCTGGTTACCACGCGCAAAGCCGAACCATTAAGCATAATAGGCGGAACATACACTGGACCGCGCTTTCCACTCTTGAAAACGAGCACTTCGCTCTTGTTCGAGTTGTACCTCAATCCATGTTCCGCCGCGTACGCCTCACAGATTGATATAAGATTACGCACCGCCCCCACCGACGGGCCCAGCAGTACCATATCATCTGCATAACTGATGTTATTTACGCTTACTCCATCTATAAAACAACCAACATGAGTACTGCTGAGCCCACCGATGAGGTCATTAACATACAGGTTGAATAACAGAGGAGAGGTTATTCCCCCTTGCCGCACGCCACACTCCATGCTATATGCATCAGATAGTGCACCAGCCCATCTCACCTGATTCCTCTGATATTTGTACCAATGGCGCAACACGGAGATGACTTCAGCCGGCACACCCGCACCTTCCAATTTGGCCCACAGCTTATCATATAATACCCTATCAAAGGCCTTGGACAGGTCCAGGAAGCACGCATACACCGGCGTCTTCCTCTCCGTGTAGTACCCGACAGCTTGCTTAAGACACAAGATTGCGCTCTCTGTTGACAGCCCACTCCTGAACCCAAATTGGGCATCATTCAGCTTAATGTGCTGCAGGAGAACGTTGTTAAGCAAGCTGTCAAGCACCTTGGCCATTATCGTGGCCAGTGAAATGGGCCGATAGTTTTCTTTATCTGACACATCACCAGTCTTATTCTTGATTAATGATAAGAGAATTGATTTAAATCCATATTATGAATCTATTGGCAGGGGAAGGTATTTTATGAGCGGAATTGGGTTCAGGACGGCCACCGTGATGATAAAATAACACTTTGTAATTATTTTTTTTGGTATATTAGAGGGTAGAAATCAATGATTTTTTTTGCCAAGGTAGAGAAGTACTTACGTTGTTGAGAAAAAATATATAAAATAAAAAACCAGCACATTGCACTACCGTTCTCAGGTTTGCCGTGTATTTTTTTTGCTTGCGCAATTCACCCAGACCTTTATCTTTAGAATCCATTTTGAATTCGGTCAAGAGTTAGGAACTACCTACTTGACAACTATCGCTCTAAGGTACATTAACTCGGCGCTTGACCTCCGGAGCCACTATCTACCCGTTTACAATTCACCTCAGCTTGTCGTTACAATGGATAGTTACAGCAAACAGTTATAATTGGAGGTCAGTGCAACGTTAGACGGTGGAGATTCAATGGCATACTGAAGTGAGAACAGAAGAACCAGTGCAGGTCTCCATAGGATCAGTGCCTGCTAGAGTTGCGGAATTTGTTCGAAAGAGTCACCGCGGCCCTGGAACGCAAAGGGTACAGGAAGGATCACGGGTGGGTTTTAGTCAGTAAGAGTCTGACACTTTTCCGCTCCGCCCAGAGTGGGAGAAGTCATTTGATGATTTCCCTTCCAGAAAAAAAAAGAACCAGTGGAGGCAATGCATTAAATAAACTTCTTTGGAGATTCGATTCATTGATTTACAATACAAATTTTACGTGGTATACTAAGAAAACATTGCACAGACATTAGAAAACTGTTGAATTTTGGTTCAAGAGCCGAGAAGAAAGCACGTTAATGGTCACGGATTTAAAGAGTGTAGAGAGACTAAAACGTAGATACATGATTACAACGAAAAAACCCAGATCCGAACTTTGGAGACCTACATATCATCATCTTCCTCCCTTTATCCCAAGTTACTTGGGGTCGGCGCAACATGTTTTTTTCTTCCATTCTGTCCTATCAGCCGTCACGCTATCACTAACTCCTTTTTCTTTCATATCACTCCTCACACAATCCATCCATCGTTTCTTTGGCTTACCTCTCCCTTTCCATCCATCCACATTCATATTCATAACCCTTTTAGTTACATGTGTTTCATGCCTCCTTTTTACATGACCATACCAAGACAAGCCCTTTCAACTTTTCCGTCACTGGCACCACTTTTGAGCTACCTCTAATGTACTCATTTCTCACTTTATCCATCCTCGTTACATGCAATCTCAATCAATCAATCATTTATTTTGTGAATCTATTTTCATCATTTTTTTTTTAACTTTGCCCCACCGTAGGATTTACTCCTGTATCGTGGGTGCGTTCACAAACATGTAAACTCACATACACAAGACGCCCAGACCCGGAACAACTATCTGTAGGCCATACAAACATTTGTTTGTGTGTGCGGGAATCGAACCCGCGGCACGTAGCGCAACAGCCGAACGCTCAACCACTGCGCCAACTGTGTCGTCAAAATTTGGAGGCCTACATATAGTTACTGCATCTATAATAGTATGTAGTCAATATCATAAAATACTGCTATTGTCAAAAGTGCTGTTGACCTTTTGTTCTTGCTTGTCCATTGGCACAAGCACATCGCGTAAATCTGTATTCAATTCTAGGTATTTGCACCGGCTAATTGGAACGATTCCTTTATCTCAACTAGGTCGGTCGGAGCCTGTTTAGAAGCTCAGTTAAGGAGTAACATGAAGAGGAGAATACTGTTTTATGACAGGTAAGAGAGCAAGCAGATTACTTTTCTGAATAACGGTGAAAATATATTTTGTTTTTATTTTCAAATAAGTTAGGTAGAATTATTGTGAATTTTTCATAAGGAATGATTTTGAAAAATATCTTTTGTTTTTGTTGTATTTTATAATTTATATAACAAAATTAAATTATTTATTTATTTAGTGTAGGAGAAGTAAGGGTTATGACAGATGGATAACAATTGTATAATAGGTAATAGCAATTACTTTCAACTAAGAACTACAAGCACAAAACTTCCAGAATTTAAAAATTCATGTTAGCCGCAATAAGTCATGACAATATATATAAAAAAAAACATAAAAACTCATTAAAATCTATGTGCAAAAGTTATTTATACCGCCAAGTTATTTGCAACAGTAAGTAAATGCTAGCTAGTACAACTGTTAGTTCAATTAAGTACCTCGCAACTGCAGGGGGATAAAAGCTTGCAATAGTGTTGTGACCACAGCACACGGAATCTCTAGACCTCCATTATTTTATGGCTTCTCGTAACATAGTCTAGGTCCTCCCTGTAATCGTATCCAGTAAGTATCTTGACAGTTCTAAGAGAAATAATGTTCCTATGCTTCAACTTACCAGGCTTGTTGGAAAGGGTAACCACGGCACTGGAACGCAAAGGGTATTTGGAGGAACATGGTTGGATTTTGGTCAGTAAGAGTCTGACACTAAAGAATTAACTTATGCAACAAAAAAAAAAATGTTTCAACTTAAGGTGCGTCTACACGGGGAATGAAAATTGATAAATCATAACTAATCATAAGCAACACTGTGACGTCACAAAATATTAAGCAAGTTACTGGAAACACTTTTATTGCCACATGCGTTTCGTGTCGCTGGCTTAAGTCGACAGGTTGAAGTGCCCGCACGCATGCTGGACTCCCTTCCTGCGGCGCACGCGGTCTCCTCGATATACCAGTGTCTGCGGCGATAAGGAACTGGTCGCCGCCGCCGTGGCGCGCTAACTTATTCACTAATCTTCTATACTTATAATAAATCTGTAGAGAGGTCAATTCTGTACAAGGAATATATTTTCAAAATAACTATCAGGGGTGATTAGTGATCGATACTGGTGCCAAAAATGCAATCAGTAAAATTTTTGTCTGTCTGTCTGTCTGTCTGTCTGTATGTTCTTTATAGAAACAGAAACTACTCGACCGATTTTAACGAAACTTGGTGCAATTATTCTTCATACTCCTGGGCAGGTTATAGTATACTTTTCATCACGCTACAATCAATAGGAGCAGAGCAGCGAAGGAAAATGTTGGGAAAACGGGATCACATAGTGATCTATCAATGCACAGCCCAAACCACTGAACGGATCGAGCTGAAATTTGGCATGCAGGTAGATGTTATGACGTAGGCATCCGCTAAGAAAGGATTTTGATTAATTCTACCCCCAAGGGGATAAAATAATGAACGTTTAAGATGAACGTTTGTATGAAACTTTGTCAATTTTAAACCGATCGGGCTGAGAGTTTCAAAATCGGGGGTAAAGTAACTATTCCACGCGGACGAAGTCGCTGGCAGAAGCTAGTACTAAACTATTATCTGTGAGACTGTTTGTTTGTTGGATTATTACAATACAAAATAACAAGCAATGTGCACTACGCACAGGTTTCAGCTGTCACTGATACGTTCAGAATTGTCGCAGTCAATCATTTATGCAGTGGTGGCCTAGTGGTAATGGCCCCGACTTACGAATTGTAGGTCGCGGGATCAAACCCAGCCAGGCGCATTACTTTGTGTAATTGATTTCTTCACCACTGCTCTCAAAACGGTGAAGGAAAACATCGAGAGGAAACCGGCATGTCCTAGAACCAAACATTCGAAGACATATGATATTCACCAACCCGCACTGGGCCCGCGTGTTGGATTACGGCCCATTTCCTCTCCTAGAGAGGAGGCCTGTGTCCCAGCAGTGGGAACAGTAAAAGGCTGATTATTATGTTATGTAATAATTTATGCGTATGAGTAAAGCTTGGTTTGTATGGCAAGTTCTGTAGTCGCGTCTCGTGCTCTGTAGTTCCATGGAGGTAGAACCTGGATTAGTAATCCATTTCATCTAAGTGCTAGCACAGCCTTTGTATTTTATGGATGCCTTAATAAAATGTCACAATGATACTTTGTAAAGTGAGCTTTGATTAACTTGATTGAAATATCTTATAGGAAGAGTGACTTTTTATTTTATTTGTTGGCAAGACAGTAAAGGTGAAGATTTTTTATAGTAATTAGCAATATTGAGGTTAATTTATAAAATCTTTATTCATTTATTATTTATTGTTTTTATGTTGCCTATTTATTGCTTTTATACATGATGTGTCTACATTTCTCTTTTTTCTCGATTCTTCTGTCATAGGTATGATGGAAGAGATTTCTATAGAAATAAGTATCGCCTTTGTATTTATTTTTCTGATTTCTTTTTCTTGTCTTTTTTGTTAGTTGTTTTGTAGTGAAACTGTATAAAGGCTGACTTTTAAAACGTATTGTGATTTCGATTTACTTTTTAAACGCTTTGTTCTTGCATTCTTTGCAACAGCAAAAAGTAACCATCACTATTTACCATAGATTATTAAAATGCCATAAGATACTGGTTAAGGAACGGTAACTGAATCTGTGGTAATTCTACGTGAAACGGAACGGTAAATATTGGTAGGTACTGTATTTTTTTTCTGTTAATATGTCGTTAAGTTTCTTTTTCATTTGTCAAATTGTTTTCATGCTGATTCCTCTTGGTTTACGAAAAGGCAAATACATACAATTTTCACGTTTCAAAATGAAAACTTATTTTTAAAGACCTGGTAACCCCTTGGTTCACAGCCACTAACCCAGTTAAGAACATTGGCAACCTATGCACGTATCTAGATGAGTTTATAGCATTACCACACCGTACGTCTGGTAAGCTAGCATGGAATACATTAAAACTCGTGCACTTTTGGAATTGGGTTATTTATGAAATATTATGAATAGAGATTTTGAAACACTAGTTTTTTGAAATTCAAAAATATCTGATAAGCTCTAAAGGAAATAAATAATTTAAATTAATTTTGAATTTGTTTACTTCGATTCCATTAAATAACGATCAATATACATTTCTTTTTTTTTATTTATTTTACAATCAGCAGCCCTACCATGAATTCTTAAATTCATAAGGATTCCTGTGTCAGAGAGAGACGGAGTTACACAAGACGAATA
Organism: Hecatera dysodea; assembly: GCA_905332915.2. Taxonomy (NCBI): domain Eukaryota; kingdom Metazoa; phylum Arthropoda; class Insecta; order Lepidoptera; family Noctuidae; genus Hecatera; species Hecatera dysodea. The sequence goes on along the minus strand of HG995287.1, from coordinate 22,791,760 downwards.
TCACTATTCCTTTTCCTCACACTGAATCATGATAGCATTTGGCATTTCGTAGTAAGGCCACAGTTTAATTTTGTTTTTTTTTTAGTTTACTATTGTTTGTTTATATGTTTGTCTTGTGCCAGTCCCAAATAAACATTTTTCTTCCTTTATATTATTTTGACTGAAAGATACTTATAGAATACTGTCCAGCAGCGGTCTACCTAAAATGTCGCCATGGTGACCGGTCTTATGTGTCTTGCATCCAGCTGACACCCACTGCCTTTATCAGGTCGTCAGTCCACCTTGTGGGAGGTCTTTCAACGCTGCGTCTTCTGGTAAACGGACACCACTCTAGAACCTTCAGCGATTCTTCAGGGGTTTTATTTAAGCATAGGAAATCAACAAAAATACTTTTTTCACTCTGGGTGGAGCAGAAGGGAGTGTCAGACTCTTACTGACTAAAACCCATCCGTGTTCCAGTGCCGCAGTGACTCTTTCGAACAAATTCCGCAACCCTAGCAGGCAATGACCCTATGGGGCCCCGTCTTCTTTGCTGACGTATCTTTGAGGCGCACGTAGAATACGATGCACCGTCGACCCGGGTATGGTTGCTATCGGACGGCGAGCAACCCATAGCTCGCCGTCCGTAGGCCCGCGCCTACGGTGGCCAGGAATCGCCCTGCGTTTCTCGACGCCGGCGTCTTCTTCTGTTACGATAGGTACCCTTAGGCACCCACTTTGTGGAGACTATTGCCCAGTGATGCTGTGCTGACGTGACCAACCAAATTCCTTTATTAACGTGTTACACGTTTTACTTACTACATTTATGAATGCCAGTTTCGAGCGCGGTGCGGCGTGTTTTTATTTTATTATACATTATACGACTATTGTGCATAATAGAGCTTTAGGCATAAAATCAACGGATTAATCTACCTAACGCATAAAGCTGATAGCCTTTCCCTAGTATTACTAATGTATTAACAATTCAAGGTAAAACCGATACCACTCAATATCATTCTCGTAAATGGATCAAAACAATTTATTAGTGGAATTATCGGAATTCGTACAGTGCAATATAATCAATTAATGTATGGAATGTAATTTCTGAGTAATACCATATCAATAAAGTATTGGGAAAACAGATTTGTTTTCAACTTTATTTATTTAAAGACTAGTAGCACACCGTGGTTTCACCCGCGTAGTTCCCGTTCCCGTGGGAATACGGGGTTTAATTATAGCTTATGTTACTCGTTGAGAATGTAGCTTTCCATTTTTTTTTAATCGGTGCAGTACTTTTAGAGCTAATTTGGTACAAACAAAGAAATCTTTCCTCTTTATATTACACGACAAACGTCGTTTTGCAACATATAAAAAATTAGGGGTGGACCACCCTTAAAATTTATGGGGATGAAAAATAAATGTCAGGATGAAGGATTTGAAATCATCAAATGACTTCTTCCGTTCTAGCCGGAGAGGAAATGAGTGTTAGACTCCTACTGACTAAAACCCGCCAGTGATCCTTCTAGTGCCCTTAGCATTCCAGGCAGTGGCGTGCCTAGGGTTTCAAAATAAGGCAAGCCCAATAAAATTTTAACCGATTTCAAAAAAAGAAAGTTCAATTTTCGGCTATGTAGGTACCTACGTATGTTTATATAGGTATGTATATTATTTATATTGTAATTGGAATCGTCTATCTTTCTTAAAAGATTTTTTTAAATTACATTAGAGTAAAATTTTGGTGATCGTTATAATTCTAGGTACCTACCAACAATTGTTTTTCAATAGCTATCATTGATAATTCGGAAAGACGCTCTTGACCTTGTGTATTTCTCAGATAGGTATGGATACTTTTAAGAGACGAAAAAGCACGTTCCGCGGAAGAACTTGTAGCCGGAATAGTTACAACAAGATACGCTAACTTTAACAGCTCGGGAAAGGCATCTTCGAGGTTATTCTCATGAATGAAATCAATTAATTCGAAAACATTACGATCTTTCAGATCAGGACTAGAATACAAGGCTTTTTAATGTTTGTTTGTCGAAATAGTTTGCATGCCTTTTAATGGCACCAAATATGTTATTTAAATCATTATAACCTGGTGTATTCCAAACGGAATCTTCATTCGAAAAAAATATGCAGCACCAGCAATACAACTTATTAGTGTGCGAACAGCCAACAATCCAACTAGTTTTATACACTGATCTATTAAATTTTCGTTTATGCGATTTACTAGTCTGAGAAATACACAGATTAGGCGTGGGTTTTAATGAAGAAATGAACTGTTTTTTCTGAGCAAAGTTTAAAGATGTTACCTTATCTTCGCCAATCAAAACTTGAACGCATTTTAAATCCTCACAAGGTATAATTACCTCCATTGTTGTAGGTAAGTCACCAAAACAATTGTATCACTGAGAAAATCTAAGAAAACACACTAAAAACTTTAACAACAAAACTTCAAAACAAAACAAAACTCAAGCTAATGAAACTGAAGTTAGTTGCACTCGGGTGTCAGGAGCTACTTACGCAGAGTTGCAGTGTTGTCATTTAGGCAAAAAAAGTCGCCAGGTATATGAAAAATCTAGCTAGATGTCGCAAATTTTTTATTTTTAAGATATTGCTTGAATATTTAATTTCGTTATTTTAAAAAGTCGCTAGTTTTTATTGTTGCTAAATCTTAAAAAAAGTCTCCAAACTCGTTAAAAATCTCCAAGATCTCACAACGTCGCTAAAACAGCAACACTGCAGAGTTGGCAAGGTGACAAGGTCGCCCATACGCGTGCAACTTCATAGGCATGCACGGCTTAAATCTTCCATTCTGATCCATTTGTAGACGCACAAGGTTCTAACTCGTTATACGGCACATCGCTATAAGTGCGAAAGTGACAGAGAGTGTATTTGAAAGCCCGGCAAAAGCCGGTGCGTGTAAGCAAGATAGCTATATGTAGATACTGCAAATACGAAACTCTGCGCGCGAACAATCGCGACGTGTATTAGTGTGGCATAGGTAGATACTTTGTGTTATTTTGACAGGAATTAAGCGCGCGAACTTTGAAATAGTTCGGATTTGATATTGATTAGCTATCGAGCATTTTAGTAAGGCATGCCGGGCTTTTGGGCTTATATGAAGGTACCGCCACTGATTCCAGGGCCGCGGTGAATCTTTCGAACAAATTCCGCAGCCCTAGCAGCTTACCATTATATCCTCAAGTCATTGTCAGTGCTAAATAAATGTACCACAATCTATATCCATATATAGACGACTATGTATAATATGTAGGTGTCTATTGATCCTGCCATGGCATGGCTGTAAGGGTGGCTCTGTTCTAAATTTGTGTAAATCAATGAATTCGTACCGACGATGTGTTGCACAGACAGATCTTGATAACCCTTTATTACCAACTTCAGAGTTGGTAATAAAGGGTTTTGATACTTTGTTTTGGGGAAACATTGTTTAATGGCGATTTTCAACATAATTCAGTTTTTCTTGAGTTTATCTTTGTAGACTGTGTGTTTTTTGAGATAACGCACCCTTTGGATGCTTTCATCCTAAGGGTGCGTTGTCTCAAAAAATTGCAATTTTTAAGTTTTTTGGCAAATGAGTAAGAATTAAAATCTTTAAACAGTGTTGGATAAAAAAAAAAACAAATTTCTCCCGAGACCAATGTATAAGCTGTCCCTTTGATATTTCGGGATCTTTTTCATCACTGGGTTTTAGAATAGGTTTTTTTAAGTTCTGTTTATAGCAAAATTATACGTAGCAGCAGCCCTATTAGGACGTCTTTAATCCATCATTATTCCTGTGTCAGAGAGAGACGGAGTTACACAAGAAGAATAGCACTATCTCTTTCCCTCACACTGAATCATAATAGCATTGGCACTTCGTAGTACGGCCACAGGAGTTTTGAGTTAAGCCCCTTTCATTCTGAGAGTGCGGTAATATCATCATGTTTCTGACTGTTGGGAACATATAATATATCTTTATAATGCTTGCAAGCTTCATATTTCTACATGACAGGCTTCTTCATACATTCTTAACTAAATATCATATATTTTCTTTCTTTATTTTTTTTTTTTTTATAAAACTGCCCCAGACTAGGAATTTCTCCAGTATCGTGGGTATATCTATCTGTCTGTGTGTTGCCTCTTCATGGCTTAAGGACTGAATGTATACGGATACAACTTCTAGGTAATTATTTTGTGGTATGATTAAATACTTTGCGATTAAGAAAGTATCTATATTTAGTAAGCTTTACAAAACAATTGGTCTTGTAAAGATTCGTTTGCATCATCCCTTTGCTCAGAAACACAGTATTTAACCGACTTCCAATAAAAGGAGAAGGTTCTCAAGTCGTCTGCATTTTTTTACTGGGTGTACCGATTTTGATTATTCTTTTTATATTTGAAAGCTGGTGCTTGTCGTGTGGTTCTAATTTGAGTGAGATCTGACGACTAGTATTTGAGTTATCCCTAATAATGCCTGGCTTCGACTACATTGATGATTTTCTCATTCTCCGGAATTCTTCAATAAATGATAGCAAATCTTCCGGATTACTGAAATTGCATATTTGTTTATTGTTTGCATCAGCTTATAACACGTATGCTATGATGGGTACGTTTAGTTCTGGGGTGTCACCACTAAAAAGTACAAAAAAAATATACTCAAAAAGTATAAAATAACTTTAATTTCGGAAAAAACATCCAAAAACACCGGTTTTCGAAATTAAAGCTATTTTGTACTTTTTTTTTCTTTCAATACTCATTAAATTTGTGCAGAGCTCTTGCATTTATGAATTTTATAATTTATACTAATATTATAAACAGGTAACGTTAGTGAGTTTGTGACGTCGTAAGGGGCAATCTCTGGATCTACTAAACCGAATTTCGAAATTATATCACCAATAAAAAGCTACGTTATTGTGGAGTTTCATAGGCTATATTTTATCCCCATATTGCCACGGGAACGGGAAAAACGCGGGTGAAACCGCGGGGCACTACTAGTATCAAGATAAAACTATTGTACTAATAAAATTGGAACTGAATCATTTAAAAAGAGCCTAACAGCCCGTCCTGGCTTCGCACGGGTGGACATTTACTTATTTTAATATAGCTTATGTTACTTTGTGAAAACGTAGCAACTAATGGTGAAAGGATTTTTGAAATCGGTCCAGTAGTTTTTGCATGTATTCGTTACAAAAAAATACAAATCTTTCCTCTGTATATTATTAATGTAGACATACAAAATCGTTACTCCACATCGCAAAAACACGCCTCACATAATATACACTCGACCGAGATTCTTAATCATTCCGTCAAGTACACCTTGGGCCTTATCCTGTCCCCTCCTCACCGTGACAGGGACCCTTGGGCCATATCCCAGGATACCGTCTATATCTTTAGATATGTCTCAAGATAAATGTTTACCGCTGCAGCCGGTTGAGTGGGCGATTTTGTTTTGTTTTCTTGTTTCGTCAACTTGGCAGTTTTGATATAGTGAAGTTTTGTTTTTTATAAGACTTACTTTGAATGTTGTTTCTTTGGGTATTTAAGAGGAGTATGTTTTAGGAGTATTTGAAGATAAATTGTGGGTTGGTTAAATTTTTTGAGTTACATAATAAAATAAAAATAGCACAAACTAGAAATTCAGATTCGTAGTGTTTACAGTTTAAAAGAATTATGATTTTTTAACTTTACTAACATATCAGATGGCAGATTCATAATACACCTGGGAATGTATTAAGGTATATGTACATTTACGGCCTAGGCATTTGTAATTCAAATCACTTCCCATTACGAGTCCATCAATGATTTTAACGTGTAATAGACTAAAGGTCTAGGTTGTAGGACTATAATTTCATTCAGCAAAATTATCTTCATAAATATTTATTTAAAAAAAATAAAATTGAATAAAAACCCACACCGTAATCCATTTCATTTGATGTGTCATATGATCGAGTTTAATAAAAAAAAATCAGTTTCTTAATTTGCCCCAAAAGTGAATCACACTCAAAATTTATTTATTTGCGTAACGCATCTATGTTTGGATCCCAGAAGTTCAAATGTGTAGCTTTTTACAGAATCTCTCCTGGAGATTCTTTAAAAATTGTCTGTGATAGATGGACAGACAACCAGACACACAAGAGAGCGATCCTATCCGTTTTTACGGATATTCCGAACCTTAAAGTGGAGAAATGCTCATATTATTATTATTTATTTATATCGAACACAAATTATTCATATACTGAAAAACAGAATCATTGTTGTTACACTTATAAAACTATGTTAGTAACATTGCTCCTTAAAATAAATGAAATTAAATAAAATAAAAAACTAATTTAAAAACCTGTGACTACCCCCGCTCCCCGCTGTACCAGACCTGCAGCTGAGCATACGGGTCAAATGCCTGAGGAACAGGCTAAATGGCTTATTCACTGTCACCCTTAGAATCATATGGCATCAAAAGGCCACTTAAATTCATCCCCGCTGCCGTCCCTGGCAACAGTGATGAACTTGACTGGAGGCGAGCGCGCGTATCGATCACACGCTTGCATTAAATTCTGTTGGCCTACCTATGTTCGAACTATCTACGTGGTCCTTTATAATATTGCCGCTATCGATACGAGAGAAGCTCTTTGATTTTAGATACAAAATGCGTGGAAAAGTATTTCAAATTTTAATGTTCAGTTTATACTAATGTAATCTTACGGAGATTATCATTTTCCGGTGGCATGTCCACACTTTATCCATATTTCTCAAAAAACATTTTACAATAAAAAAAAAAACCGACTTCTAAACAAAAAAACACGAAACGTATAAAATAACTTTAATTTTGAAACTCGGTGTTTTTGGTTGTTATCGTTTTTTGAAAACATACGTCCGACATATTTTTATTTTTTTTTTTGTAAAAAGTTTCACCGAACACCCCCCCACCCCTTAACATGCCCATCACGGCGTACGTGTAAATTGGTGTAAAATAAACAAACATGCGATTTCAGCAATCCCGAAACATTTGCTATATTTACAAAAAAAAAAAAAACAGAAAAAAAAAACAAAAAAAAAAGAAACAACAAACAGAAAAAAAAAAATACAGTCGATTTGAGAACCTCCTTCTTTTTTGGAAGTCGGTTAATAAAATTATTAGAACTCCACAATCCAGTTACGTTCAATAAATTAACAAAATATGTAGCAATATCAATATCATTGGCGTTTTCAAAAGGAATTCGGGCTAATTCAAACCTGCGTGTTTTGACAGGGCCTATTCATAGCTCCAGGATAGCTCATATCTATAGTTGCATTCCTGCTTTCTGCTATTAATTTGCGATGTTATGTAATTCTGACAATTTCGCCTTTGTAACGTATCTGCGTGAAACTGAATTAATTAATTAGTTTGATTGGATTTGGATACGAGTCTGTGATAGGTATTGTTTTTTGATTGCTGTGTTTTGATTGGTTAGTCTAATTTATGTCTGTAAATGTTTCTACTATGATCACAGGTAACTCGTTTATCTGAAAAAATATCATACACGGAAAGAGTTTCGAAAGAAACACATTTTTTGTAAGTTCTTCGATTTTCAAAAATGCTGTTTGAAAACTTTTTTAATTTTATTTTTAACCGACTTCTAAAAAGGAGTGTTCTCAAGTCGACTGTATATATTTTTTTTGTGTGTTGCCGCATAATTTTGTACTGGGTGTCCCGTTTTTGATGATTCTTTTTATATTCGAAAGCTGGTGCTTGTCGTGTAGTTCTATTTCAATGTGATTGAGATCTGACGACTAGTATTTGAGTTATCTATAATAATGCGCGGCTTCAACTACATTGATGATGTTTTCATACACTCTTGCCGATGTAAAATGAAATAATAAAATTGTATACGATGGTTTGGAAGAGCATCTTAGTATTTCAAGGTGGTCTCTTTCTAGTTTGGTGAAGATCTGATGAAGAACAGAGACAGGAAACGGAACTCTTCAATAAATTATAGAAAATCTTTTGGGATTGCTGAAATCGCATGTTTGTTTATTGTTTGTGATGGGTAAGTTTAGGTGGGGCGGGGGGGTGTACCACTAAAACGTGAAAAATAAAAAACTTTTTAAAAAACAAACCGAATTCTAAACAAAAAGTATAAAATAATTTTAATTTCGGGATTCGGTGTTCAAAAAACGAAGAAACAATAAAAAACACCGAGGTCCGAAATCAAACTTATTCTATACTTTTTTTGTTTAGAAGTCAGTTGTTTTTTTTTGTTTTTTTTTTCTTCAAATACTTGCCCAATATTCAGGCAGGTTTTGTCAAAATTCTATATCTAATGAGCATACATACTGTTAGATTTGTGTTTGGGTTTGGTCGGGTGAGTCGTCAATGTCATGTATGGAAGAACTAATTGACAGAAATGGTCCACTTTTTAGTTTCAGAAGTGAAACTCTGCAGAATGTTTTATGTCAAAATTTTATATTCTAAAACAATTCGAATTTCGAACACGTCCCCGTAAGTATTCACTCGAACTAACAATACTGTCATTGTAACCAAAAATTATAAAGTCCACTGAATAAATTAGTAGATAACAATAAACAGAACGACGTACCTTTGTATTCCTAAAACAATATGGTTGTTCTATCAGATCATACAAAACAATAGTGATACAAAATTCAATTAGTGTGAAATAGAAAACAATCAGCCTTTTAATGTTACCATTGCTGGGATACAGGTCTCCTCTCTAGGAAAGGGAATGGACCGTAATCCACCACGCGAGCCCAGTGCGGTTCGGTGAACTTCGAATTTTTGGTTCTAGGACATGCCGGTTTCCTCACGATGTTTTCCTTCATCGTTTTGAGAGCAGTGGTGATGAAATAAATTACACAAAGTAATGCGCCTGGCTGGGTTTGAACCTGCGGCCTACAAGTCGTAAGTCGAGGCCGTTACCACTCGGCCACCACTGCTGCTTGGGATTATTATTTTGTGTAAAATTAGTATAATAAGCCACTTATACCAATTGGCTGTCGATACTTTATTCGATTGTATGTGAAAAGTGATAAAAAATAATATTAAAGAAGCGGCCAATCTTTGCTGCATTTTTTTTTGCTGTTTGCTCTACTTTGAGTTTTTAAATCAGCACTTTTTATACTTCAAAAACCTACATGCAGGAAGATAATTATCTGAAAGAAATATTTGTCTACCATAGTGTTTTAGCTGGAAAGGATTATAATCCTTTCCAGGTACAACACTATGGTAGACAAATATTTCTTTTTTTGTATTTGCCTAAAGTACATTGACCTTTCCCTGATATCTCTTCGTTCGTAGGTACTCGGAATACAAATTACAATTCATTTCTAAAAAATGTAAAGGACCATGATAGAAGTCGTTTCAAGACGGCTTTATGTCTTTATTTCCGTGTTTGAAATTAGGATCTTAGTAAATGTAAATAGGTCAATGACCGCAATAGGAAGTCGTGACGGCCTAGTACTCTGAAAACATCGCTGTTTTCAGAGTACTACGAGTAGACGAAGTATTTGACAATCGCAATATTTTCCCATGGTCACCTCGGTCACGTCCATGTTTCCACGTTAACACCAATAATTTTCGAAACACTCCTCACGTGAACCGTTTGGCCACGCTAATTATTAATTTATTACACAAATAAAATCAGCGGTTGAAAGTACAAAACATTGAACAACAAACAAAAAGTCAAATATGAAATCTGTCCAAAAACAACTCATCACTGACAAATGTTTTCCCGCTCAAATTGACGCAACGTACCAAAGACAATGCGCACGTATTTTTTATTTAGCCGTCTGGCGAAGGAACTGTTTGATTCAGCCGGATTTACTCAATTATTCACGAATTCAACCTCGCTGAATCAATCTATGCCACAAAGGTCCCAAGATTACGCGACCGCTATATATTCTTTAATTGGGCCACCCTCTGACAGATTTCCGGACGCACCGAGGCTTAGGCACTATGTTTTCCTTAGAATTTGTTTGGCTATAATGTCTGGCCTAGTGGTTTTTTGCCAAAAGTAAGCCAGTCTCACGAGAAATTGTGTGGACAGGTAAGTTTCAGATTGAGAATGTACATGTGGAATGTTTAAATGTTTTTTTCTTGATTTATGATCAGTTGTTCATATCGTAATAATGAGTAGATTTATGATTTTGGACTAAGAACATTTAACAATTCCATAGACACACCATCTGATAAGAAGTTGCTGTCAGAAGAATTTGCAAGACACAGCAATCCATAGATTGTTGTCAAAGAAGTAAAAAATATACTCTTCAATTTCGTCTTTTTTTGAATAAGCAACAATATTTTCCTGCCATTCACGATCATTTTGCAACAGAACAAAACAATAACAGAGATCGCTATTGAATATAATTTTCTTTTGTTTATATTTGAAAACACGCACCGAGGCATTAGCAGGAAAATATTTGAAAATATTCCGCAAGATCGAATGAAAAGATCTCCTAATTAAGGAAAGAAAGTTGATTGTATTTCTTTCACAAAGTTTTCAACTGTAGAACAGCTAATTTAGATTTCGTCGGAATGTGTTACTGGGACGTTTTTCAAGATTTTTATGGGATCTATTGTTGAGTTCTGGAGTGTGATAATGCTTAATGAAGGACTTTAATTAGGCTTTGAAAAGATTTTTGTCCCCGGCAAGGTAATCTAAATATGGGATTGAATCTAAATTAATAGAAGTAATTAGCGTCCTTGTAATGCTAGTACCGAATGATATTTTGGTTATAAACCTCCCAGTGAAGTTTTATGTTATATTGTCGTATGATCAAAATGTTATTACTTCTGCAATTATATTTTATATCAACATTGCCTGCTCCGCAAAGATGTTTATTTATAACTTTTATATTACAATATTTTCCTATCCTTAGAAACTATAACTACAAAGTTAGCGACAAAATATAAACATATTTTTCTTCTTTTTAGAAAGTAGAATATTGCTCGACGTGCCGTCCATGCAAACGGGAAAAGTTTTCCCATTAAAAATCAACTGAGAAGCTACTTTGTGCTAGATTAAACCTAATGAATATAAGCTCTGAATAGACGCTAATTGCGTTTAATGAATATTTATTACGCGATCATTTGAAAAGAATTATTAGTGATTGTCTTCTGATATTTCATTTAATTCTTCAATTGAAATTGATTATTTGTTGAGGCCGTTTTATCATTGCTAAGATGACAGCAGACGAATTGCCGTGTGACAGATTTATTGACAAGGAATCTTTTGTTTACTCTTGCTGACTAAAACTCAACCGTGTCCATCCTAATGCGTTTTGCGTTCTAAGGTTGCGGTGTCTCTTTCGAACAAATTCCGCAATACTAGCAGGCACTGACCCTACGAGGCCCGTCGTCTTTGCTGACATCTCTTTGACGCGCGCTTGTAACACGACGCGCCGTTGACCCGGGCCTGGTTGTAACTGGACGACGAGCCACCCATAGCTCGCCATCCGCAGGCCCGCGCCTACGATGGCCAGGAATCGCCCTGTGACTGCTGATGCCCAGGGCGTCTTTTCCTGTTGCGGCGGCTAGAGCGTGAGTTTCCCCTCTCCCTGATAAGGAATCGTGCAAACCACCATAATTATTTTCCTAACAATTCCGATGAGAGGAAAATTACTATGGTTGTTTTCAAGATCGATATGGGGACATGAAAAGTGTGCAATGATAATGATGTAGGTTCAAAGGCTAATTTCTTTCTACGTAGGTCACTAAATCTATAATGTCGTAATAATAATTAGGAAATTGTATATTTTGTTACACGAGGGCGAACTTGCTCAAAGTCGAGGTCGTTATGTAGCAGAGATAAACTAAAAACTGCATGTTTTTAATAACTTTTCCCATGGCTTCTGCTATCAAAACGGCGCGAAGTGCTTTAAATTCTACTCAATGCTTATCTCTATTTAATTCTATAATATCGAACGGCAACGTGAGTGGCTTTCTCAATAAGTTCACGACTACGTGGTTCTGGCAGACTTCGACAAGCGTAAATCTACGAACTATTACCACAGATATTGTACGAAACTTATTAGATCCTTGGGGTTTGTAGTATTACAATGTAAAAATGTCTTTAGAATTATTGGATATTTTTTGTATCCAATCCAATAATCTATACTAATATTATAAATAAGAAAAAATTATATTTTTTTATGTAACGACTAAACTCAAAAACTGGACCTGGACCGATTTCAAAAATTCTTTCACCATTAAAAAGCTACATTCCCTGAATAATATAGGCTATATTTTATCCCCGTATTTCCACGGGAACGGGAACTACTTGTGTTTTCCCGCCAAATAAAATTGTAGTGTACGGTTGTATTTTTTTGTAAAAAGTTTTTTTTTCCACTTTTTGTGGTACACTCCCCCTCCACCTAAACGTATCAATCATAGCGTACGCGGTATAAATTGCTGTAAACAATAAACAAACATGCAATTTCAGCAATCCCGAAAGATTTGCTATCATTTGTTGAAGAGTTTCGTTTCCTATCTCTGTTCTTCATCAGACCTTCACCAAAATAGAAAGGGACCACCTTTAAATACTAAGATGCTCTTTCAAACCATCGTATACAATTTTATTTTTTCATTTTACATCGACAAGATATAATGAGAACATCATCAATGTAGAATAAGCCACGCATTATTAGGGATAACTCAATATCGAATAAAAAAAGAATCATCAAAATCGGTACACCCAACACAAATTTATGAGGTAACAAACATAAAAAAAGGAAAAAAAAAACAGTCGCATTGAGAACCCCCTCCTTTTTTGGAAGTTGATTGAAAGCAGGTACCTAGCTCCCGAAAAATCCGTGTCCGGTGAGTACTTGCGTCAGGTGGAAGGTGAAGACGCCCTGACGCTTTTCCAACAACTCCTCAAAGAAAGCGTGCTCAACGTGTTCAGCTTAACGTATGCTGCTTTAACGTGCTAATGGCATCATGGTGTGAAAATAATACAGTGTTGTGCGACTTGTATACCGCACCGGAATCATAATGATTTTAAAACGTCACAGTAAGATTCCCTACCGTTTACAAATATTTACTGAAAAAAATTAACGTCTTTATTAAAAATAGTTTAGATACAAATAATCAAAACGGAGATTAAACCTGTAACACACATTTCATGAGCCCTTACCATAGTGAAAGAAGAAAGAAAAACATTGTTCAAGCATTACAGCCTCTACAAATTGAACAATCAAAATCTTAAGCCCCTACCAATGCTATTCAATAACAAGAAAAACACTTCTTTTGTCCAGTTCGCCCCAAGTTTTATAGTTGGGACAAAACGGTCAGACCCCATCGCAGTCACGTTGCTGCAATGAAGCAGAACGCTCCGGGCGGATGGACTCCAAGCCACGGAAGAGAGGGGAACAGAAGGTTGGGTCATATTTTAATACCTGGAATAAACGCCACTGACTATAGTATGCTAGTAGGTGGTCCGCTATTTACTGTGCCACGACCAGCGATCGGTATACGTAGTAGATATTTACCTATCGTCTGCCTAGCCTTTTCCCAACTATATTGGGGTCGGCTTCCAGTCATACCGGATTCAGATTCAGTATTTAACGTGGAGCGGCTGCCTACCAGACCTCCACAACCAAATAACTGGGGAACACGGTGCTTCTTGGCAAGACTGGTGTCAGATTTTCTGGCTTCTGACAGTCCGTAACGACTGCCAAAGATCTACAAATGACAGCCGGGACCAACGGCTTAACGTGCTTTCCAAGGCACGGAGGAAACTCGGTATGTTAAAATGGTCACCCATCCACAGACCAACCTTGGCAAGCGTTGCTTAACCTTGAAGATCGATCTGTGCGGCTGTTATTCTTTAGCCACGAGCTCTTCAGATATTTACCTATAATATACCAAATGGAACTGAAACGTGGTCGTTCAGAATAAGCTTCTTCAGAAGGCTTGAAGTCACCTAAAGGGCAATAAGGAGGGCTATGCTTGGAGTTTTCTTATGTAATCGAATTAGAGATGAAGAACCAGAGTTTCTCGCCAAACTTAACAGATGGCAGGGCACACTTAAAGAACAGATAATCGGAGGCTGAAAAGTTCTGGAGTGTGTTCTGTCGCGCACTGGAAGTTGTAGCATTGGAGGATCGTCCATAAGGCTGGCCGATAATCTGGTGAACACACAGGACCGTTTAACGTGGCGACATATGTCCAGCAGTGCAAGTACAGCAACGAGTCTGCCTAACTGTAAGGAACCTACCTTCTGCCCTTATTTATTATTTGTCTTTACCTAAATAATTGGGGACAGCTATATTTGATAACGCACGTAACATCTGTTGAGTCGGGATTGAAAAGGTTACCTACACGCTAACCCATACGTTTTAGGTTGCGTTTGTGAAGAGAGGCGTTAAGGTTCACACGCTTGGTTGAAATCTACAGCTTGTTTTTTTTTAATTTTAATGTTAACTAGACCTAGTGTTTCGTTTCCAACTTACATGCCAGTCACTTCTAGGCCTTCCTCAGTGACGACGCTCGTTTTATAGTTCTCACTGTGTGACGCCTCTGGCTCAACTGTCTTTGTGAATTCTGCGTATATTCCGAACTTTATGGTTGGTCGGAGAAGGCAAGAATCCGGCAGGAGTGGGTTGCTTTAGGTGAGACCTAAGCCTAGAAAAAAAAGTGTCATATGCAATTAAGTTGCTGGTTCAGACAGTTGAAACCATGCAAGCTTGCGCATGCCACTTCTAAAAGCGATCAGTTTATTGTTAACTATTCAGGAAAATAAAGAAAGAAAGAAAAATGTTTATTTAGGACTCGCACAAAACAACAACAATAAAACATAATTAAAAGCTTAATATTAGTCGGGGAACGCCCTCTGTTATTTAACATACTGTATATTATTATAGTATGTTAAATAACAGAGGGCGTTCCCTTAAACTCGTTAATCTATATCATTAATAGATTAACGAGTTTAAAAATAAAAATATCAGCATAGATAAATAAGCATAAAATACTCCGAATTAAAAAAAAAAAATAATTGACAATAAATTCGAAACATCCTGTTTAAAATCAAAATAGTAGCGCGGAATAGTACACGTAGTAGCAATGCCCAAACCGGCAAGTACGCGTGTATAGAGTGTTTCTTTAACGTATCAATTTAACATTTTAGTGAATATTTTAATACTAGCTGCTGCCCGCGACTTCGTCCCCGTGGAATCCCCGATTTTAAAACATTCTTTATCGCTGCTCCGCTCCTATTGGCTTAAGCGTGATGATATATAGCCTAAAGCCTTCCTCGATAAATGGTCTATTCAACCCAAAAAGAATTTTTCAATTCGAACCAGTAGTTCCTGAGATTAGCGCGTTCAAACAAACAAACAAACAAACTCTTCAGCTTTATAATATTATAGTATAGATAAAAAATATATAAAAACATTTTGTTTTCGAATGGTAATATTTTTTATTATATATGGATGCTATACTATTGCGGGTTAACGGGAACGCCCTCTGTTAACATACTGTATGAAACAAATAAAAAGTCAAAAGTTTTGACTTTTGACTTTTTATTTGTTTCATACAGTATGGATCAATATGGAGCCTATATTTAAACTAGAATGAACACAGCCTCACTAAAACACTTCCTAGCAGAAACCCCATTAAACAGAGTCAAATTAACGATAAACAGTAAGCATGTAGTTATTGATTCCGAAGCAGACGTTATTACCCATTCATGGCAAATAATGGCAACCCATACCATTCCGAAAATCTATTAATGGCTTAACGACGCCCATGGGAAGTATCGAGGACTGACGGGTTAGCTAAATACGAGCGTTTCCGAGAACCGTTTGCTTGTAAATGAAGGGATGTCACTCTTTGAAGTCTCTATGGTCCACTCGGAGCAAAATTGTTCGGAAAATTGAGGTAAAATATGACTACTGACTGTTAATGGTAGTTCTTATGGAATAGGAGTTGCTTGGTGTGGTATAGTTTATATTGCTACTGCTTAAAATGATCATATATTACTTTTGTTTATGTGAGTTTATAGGAACTGTTAGATAGATTTTATTTTTATGTGCAAACATGCAATAGACCGTTATCGAAGAGTGATTGACGAACAAAACACGAGCGACAAAACACTCGTCGTCACTTTTTTTGAACTTTCACTGTAAATAAAAAATAAAGTATAAAAAACTATAAGTATAGGAAACAAGAAATCATTTAAGAAAGAAATCAAGACAAGTACAAAAATCGTCAAGGTCAACGCATGACTGTATATATTATATTGTGCCTAGCACATCTAAAAAATTATAATAGCAACCCGAACATTTTAACTAATCGATTAGTATCCCAAGTAGCACTTTAGCGATGAATTAGGTCATAAATAAGCTACATTACAGTCTACAGCTTTTATACAGCTGTACTAAAGGATAGGGTGAGTCTTTAGACTGTATTAAGGAAAGATTATACACTATTAAACAGCATAGCTGACTAATGACTTGATAGTGGCGAAAAAGTATACTAAAAACATTTAAGTAGAATTTTAAAATGCTCTAGTCCAGCTTTTGGCTGTTTGAGATACTACTAGCTGGTCTAGAAGCCCAAAGCTTGTTAACGGCTGGTTAATACGTAAAATTCACCTCTCTTGTAATGCTGCGGGCTGCATTAAAACATTGAATAATGCCACTAGCTTTTAATTGGTATACACTAATTCTATTGTAATTCTACTTCAACGAGCTTGTTAATGGCTGGTTAAAAGTGTATAAGGAATTTCTACAAATGCTGTTAGATTTATAAGAGAATAATTAAACACCCTGAGTTGTAAATTGGAATAGGAGTACTCCATCCTAATGCCAATGCATAAAGTGTAGCTGACAGTTATTATACAGCTTTCAGCGTTATTTAAGAGTAAATCTAGATTATTGGTGTTTAAATTACGTCAAATTTGATTTATTTTTGCATAATGTGCGAAGCGATTTCAAGAGCTATACTACGTATGTTTTAATAATACACTTTAAATAAAAAATGAAAAGTGGAGTAAAAAGAAAACTGTTAAAAGAATACGCTGAAGCTTCTATGGACGAATTGCAAAGGAGCAGTACTGATGCAGTTGATGTTTACAAGCCAGTGTCATTAACGCATAGGGTTCCGCACAAATAGATTTGTGTGCCTATCCTTTTGAAAATAAATTGCATTTGATTAAAATGATGTTGCAAAGAGGTAGCACACCACTTTCGCAGGTAGCAAAAAGACCCAGTGAATGTTGTGCTAGGTACTGATCGAAAGGAGGTGCTTTTCATGACCAAGGATAATAAAAGTTTCCCCAAAATTTATTTTCAAAATTTAGCAAAGATACAATCTTATTAAGGATGATAAGAAAAATAAAAAATCATTGTATAAATTTGTAAATACTGTTTTTTAATCAATATGAAACATAATTTGTGAAAATACAACATAATTACGAATGCCATTATGAAAAATGAAATGCTCCCAACCACTTTTCTTCTCCTTCTCTATAATCTTTCGTTTCCTTTTTCAACGGTTTTGATTATTTTAAACGGCATTATTATTCCTGAAAACAATAATTAACTAATTAACAATCATAATATAATACGAAAAGGGAAAAGCAAAATATTTTTCGGTTGTTTTGACGAAATGACATGGATAGCGCTGTTCTAAACTAAATTAAAAAAAGAAAAGGATGCGCAAAATTACCTAACTACTGGGCTTGCAAGGGTATTTCGAAAGCCAAACAATGTACATATTGAAATGGTTTTCTGTCGAGATTTCTTTATCCCTGAAAAGCTACTGTATGCTCTATATTTATACCAGTACACAGTAAGAAAGATAATTAAAATCCTTTCTCCAGCCATTATAATGCTAGAAGCTGGTACATTGACTTGGTAACACCACTGTACAGCAAATAACTTTTTAAAAGAATTTCTGGAGAATTTGTACTGGATAACAAATTAACGCCATTTTAGCAGTACAGAAACGATTTGTTATTAAATATCCAAATGATTTCTTATAGTTTTTAAGGATATTTGATAGCTTTTAATTCAAACAATATATTTTCCACTTATTTCCTAATAGAATACATTAAGTTCGAAAGCAATAATTTGAGTGATAAATCTATTAAGTATTCGTACACCATTTAATCTTGTGAAATATTTTCGTTAAAGCGATATTATTCTGATGGCGCGTGAAATATTTGATGTAATTACCTATACACATTAACAGTAAAGTGGTACTCGCAACTCAATTTACATACAGGACACTTAAAACCAACGTGAAAACTATTAAAAATATCTTACCTTAAATAATAGTCCGCCCGCGCACTTTAACAAACAATAAATGTCATCTGTCACAAAATACACAAAAGAAAATTAAATAAAAAAGTATTTTTGTTTGGTTATTTATACTTTAATAAAAGCTATTGCCAAGCCTCAAAACATCTAAAAGCTGTTGAAGAGAATTAAAGTAGCTGAATCTTAGGCTGCAATGGCTGTTGTATAGCAGTATAAGCCATTGTACAGGCCTCGTACAGCTGTTTCAATGATTATACCACCGTTAACCAGTCACTGTAATGCTCAAGGCTGCTTAATTTGGGGCCCAAATTAGAATTACAAGGGCTGTGTAGTTAGCTACACAGCCCTTAAGCAGGTAACTAAAGCAGCCTTGAGTGTCACAAAATTCTATAATCAAGTCACTATGCGGCTGTCATGTGCTACTTGGGATCTCATTCATCAAAATAGATTCAGCAGTTTAGGCGTTACGGTGAAACATACGAGCATATTTATGTAGGTACATACATTTACATATGCACACTTATAACGACCCGAGCGGCTATTATTCTTTAGCAGGAGTTCTTCATACATGTAAATTGCGATGCAATTTAACCAGTCAATAACAAGTCACTGCACAGCATAAGTAACCAATTTATCAGCTCAAGTGGGCAGCAACAGCCCTATACTAAGCCCAACAAATACACTGTCAGTTCACAAACAAAGAAAGGCTTTGTACATAATCATTACCAGCGTCGTAGATGTGCCAGTAACAATTACTTTAGTCAACAAAATGCAACAAGGAATGTGCTGTGACCCTTGTTGCCAAATCATATTTGTTTTGTTATGATCACGTCTAGTTTTTGTGTTACAACAACTATCAGTAACATCATTTTCCATTTACCTTGTACATTTATTTTTTACTAGCTGCTGCCCGCGACTTCGTCCCCGTGGAATCCCCGATTTTAAAACATTCTTTATCGCTGCTTCGCTTCTATTAGCTTAAGCGTGATGATATATAGTCTAAAGCCTTCCTCGATAAATGGTCTATTCAACCCAAAAAGAATTTTTCAATTCGAACCAGTAGTTCCTGAGATTAGCGCGTTCAAACAAACAAACAAACAAACTCTTCAGCTTTATAATATTAGTATAGATTTGCAATAAAGGCGCTGTTTTTTCCTGATTGATAAGTTTTTTCGCGTTATATAATGTGGAAGAAGTATTTAAAAGCTGTTGACATTTTATGGTGAAAGTATTTTAAAAACAAAAAAAAAATTGCAACTTCAGTTTACATTTTACAAAAAATCCTTTAAATTGATAACGTTTTCGCCTCCAAGCTCCACTTCAAAACCATATTACAGGAAAACTGTGCGTTCTTAAAATAATTTGTCAAACGATTTCTTGTTGCACACATTTTTCTTTTTTTTTTGTTGATCATTGATTTTGGGGCCCTATCGTAACGATTTACAAACTTAGTGATGTATAAGACAATCCACAATACCTGGGATACAATAATATACATTGCACACTGAGAAAGGAAATCATCAAAAGACTTCTCCCGCTGTGGGCGGAGCGGAAGGGAGTGTCAGACTCTTACTGACTAAAACCCACCCGTGATCCTTCTAGTGCCGTTTGCATTCCAGGGTCGCGGTGACTCCTTCGAACAAATTCCGCAACCCTAGCAGGCACTGACCCTATGGGGCCCCGTCTTCATTGCTGACGGCACTTCGAGTCGCGCGTGGAACGCGACGCGCCGTCGACTCGGGCCTGGTTGCTATCGGACGGCGAGCCACCCATGGCTCGCCGTCCGATAGCAACCAGGCCCGCACAGAGTACTTTTATACAGGCCCGACACAGATATCCTTGGTTTAGAAACTATCCACTGTCATTATACGGTCTTTGACAGTCGTTGAGGGTAGTCTGAAATCTGATTGTAATCTTTCCAATGGTGGGAAAAAACGGCTAGTTAGACCAAGTTGGCCAATACTAAGCACATGTGATCGCTCCAGCGTCCAACAGGTGACAGCTAACGCCAATCTGCTTTAATATCTAATGTAACCGAGCGTCGTGTATTTATGTCTGTCGTTATTTACATTATTCAGCTAATGTGAACTGTTCTAGTGGTTATTTTGGGCCATTCGGTCTGGCTAGTCAGTGAAAGATAAATGCAATTAGTTGCTGTCATGATATTACTAATAGTAGTATTTGTATGAATATTTTTCCTTAACCGTTTTGAGAGCAGTGGTGATGAAATTAATTACACAAAGTAATGTGCCTGTCTGGGTTGGAACCCGCGACCTACAATTCGTAAGTCGGGGCCGTTATTACTCGGCCACCACTGCTCTTGGAATGGAGCAACATCATCGAAATAATATTAATCCTACAATTTTCAGCAAAATAATCTGAAGCAATAGGTACGAAGTTAACTAAATAGGTTACAAACTCATAACTCACTTGTTCGCAAAACATACATTAGTCACACTATCGCATTAAAGAGTACTTCACCACTTCACCGCAACACGTTTAGCGCACCCTGTATATTTACTTGTGTCGACACAGCTTGCGATTAGTCGCAATAGCTTCGATGTAAGCACTCGTGTAAGTGGCGGAAATTAAGCTGTCTCACTTGGTTTTATAAATGAATTGGTAGTCTTTTTAAAATGTGGTGGTGTTTTGATGTCAAATGTGATGGTGATATTAATAGACTGAAGTAACCGAGTAGTTTTAAATTGATGAAATTTTATTTACGAAGAGATGCAATCTAAATATACATTCAATAAAACCATATCGTAGTTATAATACATTGATTACCAAGATAACACCAGAGTATTACAAATCATCAGCAAAAATCTTCAGTAATGCAATTATAAAAACATACATTTATCACACTAAAGAGTACTTCACCGCAACACGTTCAGCACACCCTGTACATTTAATTGTGTCGACGCTGCACAGCTTGCGATTAGTTGCAACAGCTCAGATGTAAGCACTCGTGTAAGTGGCGGGAATTGAGCTGTCTCAGTCGGTCTTATAAATGAATTGGTGCTCGTTTTGAAGTGTGGTGGTGTTTTGATGTCAAATGTGGTGATGAAAGACCTAATTCTGTATCTATTCGGAATGAGATAACTGGGCTGTTAAATTTAAATAAAGTTATGAATTGAATCTGATAAATTATTATAAAATCAAGTTGAGAAGTAAATAATTCTGAGTCCTTACATAATCATTTGCAAAGCCTTTGATTATCTATATCTATACTTCTATACTAATATTATAAAGAGAAAGATTTGTATTTTTGTATATAACGAATAGACTCAAAAACTACTGGACCGATTTCAAAAAATCTTTCACCATTAGAAAGCTACATTCACCCTGAGTAACATAGGCTATATTTTATCACCGTATTTCCACGGGAAAGGGAACTACGCGGGTGAAACCGCGGGGCACTACTTTTTATAATAATGTAAATACTTTTTATAATACTTTTTAATAAAATACTTTTTATAATAATGTAAAGTGCGTTAGTTTCTTTTGACGTAATGATAATATTTGAAGCGTACTTACTACGAAATCACATGACTCTTCCGTAAAAGGGCATCTTAACCCTCTAGGAATCGTTCCTGTGTCGCATTGAAAGAGTTACACTCTGTGCTCCCACAATTTATACTGAACTAGTGACACACCCCGGCTTCGCACGGGTGCAATGCTAATACTAAATCTCTACTATATTATGCATTTATCTATACATATAAATAAAATTGGAACGTCTGTTTGTAATATTGAAATAACCGCTTTTTACCTCATGCCGGCTAATCTCTGAAATGACTTGACTGATTTTGACGGGACTTTTATTGACAGGTAGCTGATGTAATAAGGAGTATCTTAGGCTACTTTTATTTAATGTCCAAGTACTTTCCAGCAATGCTATTCTGTAAGAACTCACTCCAGTTCTCACTTCTGATTCTGCGGTGAAAACTGTATTTGGTATTCTGTAACTTGATGAAAACTACACTAGCGCCACTAAGTGAGAACATAGGTGAAGCGAACTTAACTTGACAGTCAGAATATCAAATACTTTTCACTTCAGGTGAGTTACGAAGTGTAATCGAAAATGAGATATGAATCGAATTCGCACGTGAGTTCTTACAGAATAGCACTGCTGTTCCGCGCACAGCTCATGCGCATGCCACTACTGTGCCATCACGTCGGGCACCTCCCACCACTACTCCCACCAACGAATCAATATCACAAAGAATCGGGGGTTTAGTAACTATTCCACGTGGACAAAGTCGGAGGCAGAAGCTAGTTATACATATAAACCTTAAATCACTCTATCTATTAAAGAAGCTGCATCAAAATCCGTTGCGTAGTTTTAAAGATCTAAGAATACATAGTAACAGACAGATAGCGTAAAGCGACCTTGTTTTATACTATGTAGTGATAACTATTCACCGTCTTCGTCCTTGCGAATCACTAACTTAATCTCCAAGACAGGCGCCAATATAAACCCTAAAATACACACTCATAATTAAACAGCACCAAAGTTCACGACTCCAGTTCAGTACCCTCTGTGTAGAGCCACCCAGCAAACTAACACAACCATAAAGAAAAACTTACCCAAAACGCGATCGGTTCCAACAATGCCCAGTTTATCAATAAACTTGTGAAATTAAGGCGGCATTACCGTAACTAGGTGTGTGACTGTTTTAATTAACAAGGCACGAAACAAAACAATCTAATAAGCAAAGTTGAGTGCAAAGTCGTACGTTTGACACATACTGTGCTATGTGCAAGTTATGGGCGATAGCGTTTTACTACAATGATAAGATTCTGTAAAATGATCTGATGATCTGTGTGAAATGAGATTGTATATACTACTCATTTTTAGAAACTGGCCCTCTGAAAAAGGCAAAATGTTAGTGTAATACCGCCAAGAAAACCTCTGATTTAAACTAATGTAAGGTGTGAACGACAAACCTTTTGTGGGTTGTAACAGAGAACTGACATTGTTGAAATTACACATGTAGAAAGACGGTGTTTTGCATTTACGGCTAATTAATGTAAAGTGTTAGCGTGACGTTTTATAAACAAACGATTTTGTGGGTTGTGACAGAGAACTGGTATTGGCAATATTACACCTATGGAAAGTCGGTGTTTTACATATTCGGCTAACTAAACAGAAGATGGACTAATAATACAGTTACGAGTATGGTGAGATACATACATATATAATCTGACAACTTTACTAAGATCCACCGAATACGGACCGTACACAATTTTAATAAAAACTGATTTGTGAGTTTCTGTGAATATCCCTATAAATACCTGAATCTAACTGGAGCCTATTAAAATACTTATTCATGTACCTGTTAATTCCTGTCGTCCCAAACCTGCATCACATCAAGTAATATATAAACCATTAATCGGTAAAATATGTAAACCACTGGTAAAAAATATTCTGGTAAAATACGAGTGCGTTACAGGTATGTTAACCGCTGCCTCTCATACCTTAACTCCCACGCATCAGTAAACCGATTTCAGTTGCTCCGGGACCGTAGTACAAACTTAGTTAGCGCATGTTAGATGTTGCTCGTGAGCAGGGAACTGACACTATACGCTGGGTATTATCACTACGCTTATAGCGGCTGGGATTTAAGAACTTCATAACGTACTGTGGGTTGTTATTCAAGTGGAGGTAGATGTTCTAGATTATTTGAATTCTTATATGTTGTGCTGAACAAAAGCATGATTCTTATAATGAAAAATTCTTATAATATGGTGATACCAAATTGTGTACCGATGTAAATTACACCGTACCTATTTGTTAATAATACTAATCTACAAGAATTTTATGCCCGAGTGGTAGTAATTGCTTATTAAAAAAATACGGTATAAATTATGAAAAAAAAAAAACAAAACTGGTGGACTTTTTTTGGGACTGAGGAACATGGGAGGGTTTTAGTCAGTAAGAGTCTGACACTCCCTTCCACTCCACCCAGAGCAGAAGCACCCGTCCTCTAAAAAAGGGATAGGTGAACAAAGCACAAGTTGAGCTAATCCTGAAACTTTCACAGAAGCGGCCCGTGTTTCATCAGTGGGAATATTACAGGCCAATATTTCTGTCTGAAATAATTATTATTATTTATTTATGAATTTAAACTTTTTATACAATAGTGGTACATGGGCGGACTTAATGGAACAAGGCATTCTCTACCAATCAACCTTTGGGCTAAAAGACAACACTGTGGTAGGTGTACAACAAATAAATAAAATACAAAATATATTTTTTGGGAAAGAAATTACAAATAATATATAATACTAATAAAATACATATATATTAAAATAATAAACTCCACAACAACATCCAAGAACATTTCAAGATATGCCACGTAAAAGACATCCACAACCTTTCTTCAAATGTACAACTGTTTCTTCCTGATGGCGTATTTATGTACATAAGATGCATTTTTTATTCTCGCTGCGGAACAGGAAGATATTTTGTGTTCGACTAGTGTCGATTCAAATCGATTATTTAATAATAATAATAAATAATAATAATAAGTATGTATTTATTTATAAGTCTCTTGTTCGATTTTCCGAATTATAGCTTATACGAGCTTGCGTATTTAAATAATGTGGATGAATTCATTCAGTGTTTTCCCATCCAGAAAAATAAGGTATACCAAACGAACAATCCACTTGTATGTAAGTGTAATCTAATTTAATATATAATAGCAAAGTCGAAGAAATAAATGATGTCACAGCATTTCAGTTTCTCACTCATGAAATTCAGCTTTCAAGCAAAGCTCATAACGACTAAAGAGCGTCTACAAAGTGCTCCATTTAAGCTGTAAACTTCATATTACTTAAAACATGTTTACCGTTTTGCGTTAAATATTCAAGTAAATTCCTCGAATCTTGTAGGGTCTTATTTTGAAACAAGGAACTTTAGAGTAACTGTCACGTTAAAGCCAAACTAGCTGAAACAAGTTGCGACGCGGACCCAATGTCTTATCTTGACATGTTAGGCTCTATTTTGGCCCATTTAATAAGCACCAGGATTTAATTTAATACCGGAATCACTTGGAACGAACTAATTTAGGCCTCATCTAGGTTATAACGACCAACAAAGATTAACGTGTAAATGTGTTATTTATTTATAACTTACTTACAAAATAAATATAATTTATTAAAACAAAACGACAAGATTGGGAGCAGGGCAAAAAATAAAATAAAAAAAAATACTCATGCTCTCTGATGTTAATTAACTCATGTTTAATTCAGCGAAAGGTTCGATCATTTCACTTTGCGTGACCAGAGATTCTTTCTATGCCTTAAGAATTAGCATTGCCATTCAACCTGGCAAGGCTGCTAGTCTTTTGGGTTCTAGGCACAAGAGTTCCTTATGTATAAACGTGAGCGATATGGAATAGAATATACTAGAATACTTTTTATTATGTACACCATATAAGTTACAGAAAATATAGATGAAGAAAACATTACATAGGGTGACACAATGGGCGGCCTTATCGCTAGAAGCGATCTTTTCAAGACAACCTTTTGATAGATTTTAAAGAGAAAAGGAAAATAGTACTGTAGGTAATCTTAGATTTACTAATTATATATACAATAAATACATAATAGACAAGTATATACAATAATAATTATGAAACAAAATGCATAGAACCCAAATAAAAACGATTAAAGAGAGAGGTATTTTTTTAACTGTCCTTTAAGGGCAAAGGAATAGAGCATGACGGTATTTGTTTAAAAAATATATGATAATATCAATTTTCACCCACTGGAAACCTCGTCGTAAACACGTCTTATCGAAAATAAACAGTAAATATCGCCTATTATTTAGCATCGACAGTAGCGCAGAAAGCAAAGTCAAGTCATAAATAAAAAAGCCTCGGAAAGTTGAAAAATGCGGAATGTTTTCGTATGTACGGGTATTCGGGTAAGCCCCCTCCTAATAGGCATGTCTCCGCCATAAATTTCTGGGGCTGTATTCATCAGAAAGTCAAAGTTCGGATCGACGGTCCCCGCTCGTAAATTCGTGTGCCATCTACGTGCTAACGCCTCAATTTTTTGAAGTATACTACTTTTTTACAGTATGGGAGATGTTACGTATGGAGAAGATATTTTTAATGGCTTTTGTGTATCTATATTTTTTTAAATAATCTTATATATAAAATTTTCGTGTCACAATGTTAGTTACCATACTCCTCCGAAACGGCTTGACCGATTTTTATTAAATTTTATATACATATTCAGTAGGTCTGAGAATCGGCCAACATCTATTTTTCATCCCCCTAGATGTTAAGGGTGGTCCACCCCTAATTTTTATTTTTTAGACAAAATTTTTTTATTCAATTTTTTTTATGAAACAACATACTAAAATACATACAACCCTAAATTTTCACCCCTCTACGATAACACTAAATATTTTTTTTAAATTTTATATGGCAAAACAACGTTTGCTGGGTCAGCTAATAATATATAATATGTGAAGTCATGTAGTTGCGCTCGTATAAGACAGATGTCGTAAATAAGTACGAAGTTAAATTAAAATTCGTGTTTTAATAATTAGAATATATATAAATAACACTAGGCCCGAGGATCCTTGGTGTTATAATATATGTCTTATCGATACAAAATGATATGTTGACAGAATATAGCAGAAAAATCTTTAAAAAATCTAGACGGAAATTCTAAACTTGACCTCTGAGTTTCTTTCGGTATTCCTTCTCAGGGTAGTCAACTTGAGGTGCTACCGCTGCCATGTGGGTAACCACACGGGAGCTATGTGCCCCTCGGAGGTCGACCGCAGCGGACTCTGTTTCCGCTGTGGTCAGCCCGGTCATAAGGCCGGCTCGTGCGAGGCCACGCCGCACTGCGTTGCATGTGCGGCTGCTGGCAAGCCGGCCGAGCACTGGGCTGGGGGAAGGGCCTGCGCGCCATCCGCCCCGACCAGGGGCAAGAGGTCCGCCGCCGTCGCCGCCTCTGCCGCCGCCGCGGCTTCCGTCGCCGCCACTGCCACTTCTGCTGCGGGTGCTGCGACTCCCGGTACTCGGGAGGGGGCTGAAATGGAGTGCCAGTAATGGTCCCATTGCAGCCTCCTCCAGAGACAAATCGGCCGCTGTGCTATTGCGCAGTGGCTGATGCCTGGGGACGGTGAGCGTGGGTGGCTCGCCGTTCGATACCAGGTTGAGTCGACGACGCGTTGTGTTCCACGCGCGCCTCAAGGAGCCGTCAGCACCGAGGACGGGGCCCCATAGGGTCGGTGCCTGCTAGGGTTGCGAAATTTGTTCGAAAGAGTTACCGCGGCCCTGGAACGCATAGGGCACAAGAAGGATCACGGGTGGGTTTTAGTCAGTAAAAGTCTGACACTCCGCTCCACCCAGGGCGGGAGGGGTCATTTGATGATTACCATGCAAAAAAAAAAAAGGGTAGTCAAGGGTAGTCAGCTAGGTAACACCGGCTTCATCTAGTTTTTATAACGGCCGAAAAAGATTGACGTGTAAAAGTGTTTTTTACAATCTACTTACAAAATAAAAATCATTTAAAGTTTTTTTTTTTCACTAACTAATATCTACTCAATTGCCGTTTCATCCAGCATTAGGACCTATCGTTCGGAGTTAAGCCGAACAAACCCACGACACATGTTTATGGCCGATAAAGAGACCCTTTTACTTTTTACTGCACTTTGCTACACGTGATTACATTCTAGCTGTTCTTGACACACTTTTTATTACTATAAAACTTCTGTCATTTAAGTTTAGGTTTTTGGAGAACATGGAGGATGTGGATAAAGTTACTCTGTAGGTCGCACTCTCAGAATGAAAGGGGCTTAACTCAAAATTCCTGTTACTTATAACTTTGCTATAAACTGATCGTGAAAAATATACTCTAAAACCCAGTGTTAAAAAACATTCCGAAATATAATTGGCAAAGAGACAGCATATACATACATAGGTCTCGGGAGATATTTGTTTTTTTATCCAAAACTTTTTAATTCATGGTCATTTGCCAAAAATTGCAAGTTTTGAGTTAGGTACCTTTCATCCTGCTAGGGTTGCGGAATTTGTTCGAAAGAGTCACCGCGGCCCTGGAACGCAAAGGGCACAAGAAGGATCACGGGTGGGTTTTAGTCATTAAGAGTCTGATACTCCCTTCCGCTCCGCCCAGAGCGGCGAAGTCATTTGATGATTTCGCATCCAGAAAAAAAGTTCCCTTTCAGTCTAAGAATGCCATGTGTGATGTGCTGATGGATTTTTGCTCCGTCTAGAGCGTACGGTATTGAAAGAAAAGCCAGATTGGTGATGAATTAAAATTGTCTTTGACACACTGTTTTGTGCAGTTGTGGAGGGATTCACACAGATTTATAATACCCTTTGGTATAGTTAATCTCTGTGACATGTTTTCCTAGTGCAGTTACTACGCTCCCACATAGGAAGTATCGAAAAATGTTGGTAGTTTTAAGGCACCTTTGTAGAGAGGTGTGTTTTGGCTCATTGATCTTTTCATTCGTATTGGCCTTTTCATTTTTGCAAAACTTAAGCTATAAGATATATCTACTTTTCCATTATTTTATGAGTAGTTATAGGTTGTAATTGTACCCGTTTTGTGTGGACGTCAAACCAACAGTTGACTTTTTCCGCTCTAAGCGGAGCGGAAGGGATTGTCAGACAATTTCTGACTAAAACCCATCTGTGTTCCTCCTAATGTCCTTTGCGATCCAGACTCACGATGATTCTTTCGAACAAAATCCGCAACCCTAGGAGAACACATTCCATTACGTTACATTTTCGAAGATATACATATGTGTGTATTAGATTATGTGAGGCGTAGTGCAGTAGGCCGTACGTAGTGATAAAAAAAACCAGTATTTGTGTAAACTGACCTCTCATTTCGAAACATCGTGCTTCAAAGTCAAAACGTTTATTTCAATTGGTCCATTACACAGCACTTTTGAACGTCATCATTTACGTTGAACGGACACCTGTAAAGTCTGGTCGCAAGTGTGTACCGAGCTTAATGAATATGCATGACGAAATAATAAAGTGATTCTAGTGTCCATTCGCTAGGTAGATCCTTATGGAGAACTTCATAGTTACTCTTTGCAAACAAATGTTTTACAATATTTGGTATACGAAAAAATTTCATACTAGCAGCGCCCCGCGGTTTCACCCGCGTTGTTCCCGTTCCCGTGGCAATACGGAGATAAAATATAGCAAATGACACTCCACAATAACGTAGCTTTCTATTGGTAAAATAATTTTGAAAATCGGTTCAGTAGATCCAGATATTACCCCTTACAATGTCACAAAAAAGTTCAAAGTATACAAAATTATCTAATCAATACCTACACAAGTATAATAGGGTACACGTAAACAAAAAGTGCGTTGAAAACTCGTGTGATGTCACTACTAGCTACAATTTTTACCTAGCCGTGATGTCGCATGCCCCCACTCCTGATCTTTGATGCCTTTTATCTTCGTCAGTTTCGAAATTAAATTTATTTCATACTTTTGAGTTTTTTTTGTTTAAGTCGGTTGTTTTTTTTTCGTAATATGTTTTTTTCAATAAATGCTCATCTTATATCAAAACAAAATTTCAAACTATTACTCGTTTTTATAATCTCCATCCATGTGAATTTCCAAAATACATGAAAATGCTCATTTACCTAACACCTATATCTTCAAACCCAATCTCCATCGTGCGAACCTTTTCATGTCCCTACAGATCTCTGAGGACCATTGTAAGTCTTGAAGGAGGAAGACCCTTCACATCATCTTGATATCAACTAATTAGGGACGCTCGCGAAGAGCTAACGAATCCTTCTCCATTGATAGAGACCAAAAGTTTACAGGAGTAGTGAACTATACAGTAAGTATACCTCTACTCTGTAATAGGGATGTTGCCTGAGTAAAAACTATATGATTATACTAGCTGCTGTCCGCGACTTCGTCCCCGTGGAATCCCCGATTTTTAAACATTCTTTATCGCTGCTCCGCTCCTATTGGCTTAAGCGTGATGATATATAGCCTAAAGCCTTCCTCGATAAATGGTCTATTCAACCCAAAAAGATTTTTTCAATTCGAACCAGTAGTTCCTGAGATTAACAAACAAACAAACTCTTCAGCTTTATAATATTAGTATAGATTAAGTCTGTCAGTTAGATTATAGAAAATTTGGACACGTATATTTTGTTTTTTCTGATCTATAAGAACTGTCAAAATTTTAGCAGATCACCGCATACGTCTGTCATAAATTTGTCATTACGTACAAGATTACAATTCTTTGCCATTTCTTTCAATGGAGTGTCAGTGGTTGACCATTGGAAAGTCATAGTGACGTTTTTATATTAGTAGACTAGCTGCTGTCCGCGACTTCGTCCCCGTGGAATCCCCACATTTAAAACACCCCACATTTACAACACATTTAAAACATTCTTTATCGCTGCTCCGCTCCTATTGGCTTAAGCGTGATGATATATAGCCTAAAGCCTTCCTCGATAAATGGTCTATTCAACCCAAAAAGATTTTTTCAATTCGAACCAGTAGTTCCTGAGATTAGCGCGTTCAAACAAACAAACAAACTCTTCAGCTTTATAATATTAGTATAGATAACCAAACTTGTAAAAATCAACCATTATGAAATCAATGATAGACCATTCTGACACTACTGTAATAGCAGACTTGAGGCCCTGGTGTCACGCTACTGCTACAGTCCTTTTTTATGGATGGACAATCATAAAATGTCCAAGGAAGTGTTAGACCGACTAAAACCCATCCGCGTTCCTCTAAATGCCCATCGCGTTCCAGGGCCGCGCCGCGATGCCTGGGGACGGTGAGCGTGGGTGGCTCGCCGTCCGATACCAGGTTGAGTCGACGACGCGCTGTGTTCCACGCGCGTCACAAGGAGCCGTCAGCACCGAGGACGGGGCCCCATAGTGTCGGTGCCTGCTAGGGTTGCGGAATTTGTTCGAAAGAGTTACCGCGGCCCTGGAACGCATAGGGCACAAGAAGGATCACGGGTGGGTTTTAGTCAGTAAAAGTCTGACACTCCCTACCGCTCCACCCAGGGCGGGAGGGGTCATTTGATGATTTCCCATCCAGAAAAAAAAAAAGAAAAAAAAAGGGCCGCGCCGCGATGACTTTTTCAAACAAAGTCCTACTATTCAATTCGTGCTCTAGTCACGACCTCCCGGACGGCTCGGCGTTGGTACGCCAGTCACGTCGCGTCACGGCTCCGGGCGTGTGCCTTCAGCCTCCTGTTTGACAGGTGAAATAATTTGCTGTGTTACATCTGTGGCTTGGTGGTTGAATTTGAATTTGTAATGACAGGAAGGAAGGAAAAATTATGGAGTTTTCTAAATTTTTAGAATTTCGAGAATCGTTTACTGGGGATTAAAATGATTCCATGAGCTAATTTGAGGTTAGTTCAAACGTTTAAACATGTACCATTACACGCAAATTACTTAACGACCTTTGATTTAAAATACTTCTGTTAAAGGAAAATTACTGCCTCTACTACTTATGTCTGGTAGTGATTCTAGAAGAGAAAAATAAATCTAGAGGCGACAAGAAAAGATTCTATCAAATTATTCCAACTGTCGAGATGTAAAGTAAAAATGTAAATATTTTAGGACATTTTGAACTTTTTGACAGCCAAAGTCAAAGTCAGAACGTTTATTCCGAACTTAGTATACAATGTTGATGTTATGTTATATTAGTCCTTAATCGTTGATAGTATGTCTTATTTCTTCAGTTTCAGATATCCACGGGCTGTGCAACAAACTAGCAAAATAAATTTTACGAAAAAATCAGTATCACACCCAAGTCCAAGACCCTTATTCGCCCCAAAATCGTACATTTTCGATACAATGCGTGATCTCAATCAAGATAAAGGTGCGTCCACAATCACGTGGAATTAGACTACATTGTGTGCGTCCAATAACGTGACGTCATTATGTTAGGTGTCGCACGAGTTGATTCCTTTTACTGCCTTGTGTTGTAGGCGAGGTAAAAGTTTT
Organism: Hecatera dysodea; assembly: GCA_905332915.2. NCBI lineage: Eukaryota > Metazoa > Arthropoda > Insecta > Lepidoptera > Noctuidae > Hecatera > Hecatera dysodea. Next base: position 22,759,512 of record HG995287.1, on the reverse strand, counting down.
AGATTTGTTACAGCAAACTGTAAACGCACACCCCCTGCACAAAACAAAATCACACACTCACAAACGCACGCATGCACGCACGTACCGGCACACAAACACACACACACACATATTATGTATGTATATACACAATCTTTCCATGAAAACTCACAATCTCACATAAAATTACGCAGTGAAAAAAATTTTCACTTCTAATTCTAATTTTCTTTTCTTTTTAGTTTTACTTTTTGGTCTTCTATTTTTGCTTTTGTCTCAATTTATGAAGGTTAATGACTGCGACACAGTATATGTATATACTAATTCAGTTGTTATCGAACACAAAGTTCCTGTAAACTGAGTTTTTCGATTCAATAAATTATTATTGTATTATATTATTATTGTACTGTTAACAACCAGACAGTGGGACCTACACTTAGAAAATACATCGCATGAATGCACTAGTACAGCAATGTGCTAATTGGGATCTTCTCTCACAAACCCTTCAGTGTGTTATCTACCTATACAGCATAATCAGTCTATTAATGTTCCCACTGCTGGGACACAGGTCTCCTCTCTATGGGCACGCCACTATTGTGGCGATAAGTCCCCTCTTTGATGCGTGGCTGGAGAGACGTCACGGCGTTCTCACCTTCCGCCTGACGCAGGTGCTCACCGGACACGGCTGTTTCGGGAGGTACCTGTGTCGGATCCAGCGGGAGGACATGTCCGGGTGTCATCACTGCATGGATCGCCCGGAAGACACGGTGGAGCACACGGTGTAGGTCTGCCCTGCTTGGGCGGAGCACCGCCCTGTCCTCGTCGAGGCGATCGGCGGCGGCGACCTCTCGCGTCCGGCCCTGGTTCAAGCCATGTTCGGGAGCGAGGAGGCATGGGAGGCGGTCGCCTCCCTCTGCGAAGCAGTAATGCTAACGAAGGAGGAGGTGGAGCGCGTGAGAGAGAGGGAAGCCCCTCGCTCCAGCCGCCGCAACAGAAGAAGACGCCCCGGGCATCGGAAAACGCAGGGCGATTCCCGGCCACCGTAGGCGCGGGCCTGCGGATAGCGAGCTATGGGTGGCTCGCCGTCCGATAGCAACCAGGCCCGAGTCGACGGCGCGTCGTGTTCCACGCGCGCCTCAAAGAGCCGTCAGCAAAGAAGACGGGACCCCATAGGGTCAGTGCCTGCTAGGGTTGCGGAATTTGTTCGAAAGAGTTACCGCGGCCCTGGAACGCAAAGGGCACAAGAAGGAGCACGGGTGGGTTTTAGTCAGTAAAAGTCTGATACTCCTTACCGCTCCACCCAGGGCGGGAGGGGTCATTTGATGTAAACCATCCAAAAAAAAAAAAGGCCTCCTCTCTAGGAGAGGGAATGGGCCGTAATCCACCACGCGGGCCCAGTGCGGGTTGGTGAATGTCACATGTCTTCGAATTTTCGGTTCTAGGACATGCCGGTTTCCTTACGATCTTTTCCTTCGCCGTTTTGAGAGCAGTGGTGATGAAATTATGTATGCCGGTAACTTATAGTAGATATAACCGTGTTAAGTGTTAAGTAAAACATGAACAAATAAATATACGAATAAAATTGTAGAATATGTGATGTCACACTAGGGAGGGGGGTCTCACAAATGTGACCATCTGTGACAAGGACGGGGGGGGGGGGGCAAAAATCATGAAATTCGTGTGACGTAATTTATAGATGGCCTCTGAGCGGAGTGGAAGGGAGTGTCAGAATCTTACTGACTAAAACGTGCTAAAACCCACCGTGTTCCTCATAATGCCCTTTGACTCTTTCGAACAAATTTCGCAACCCTAGCACTGGCTTAGCGGGCCCCGTCTTCTATACTGACATCTCTTTGAGGCACGCGTGGAACACAACGTGCCGTCGATTCGGGCCTGGCTGTCTAACGCCCGCAGGCCCTGCATAGCCTACTACGTGTTCAAACTTTTATCTAAATCAGTTCAACCATTGAAGTGATTCAGACATAACCAAAATTGAATTTTCACATTAAACTTTTTCAACATTCTTTTGTTTGTAGCAAAATTATTTGTAGAGCAATCTCTACCAATAATTTTGCTACAAACAAAAGACCCTGATTGATATACCCAAGAACAACAAAATTACATTTCTACCATCGAAAACAATGTACTCGTAAAACAAAAAAATTGTGACGGTTTTCATCACACGGTAGGTACCCTTTCAAAACGCGATCCCTAATTTAATCCACAGAGATATCATCCAGTAACCCAAATGTTAAATTAACCGAGGTATCTAACAATTTCGCCCATTTTTCACCCAATAACCGTTTCACGGGATTTATAAGCAATTGAGGAGCGTCCCTATCAATGGGAGCACCGGATTTATGGTGTTTTAAAAGGGATTTTATTCTATTATGCTTAGATTTTTGGAGGGGGCTGACCGGCCTTTTTCCGTCCGAATTTTAGTGAATTGAAAAGCTGTTTAAATTGAGTTATGTCTTAGTTTTGTGGAAATCACTATGTGCAACTGTAATGCGTGTAGGTATTATGAAGAAAATTTTCGAAACTCGCCAAGCTTTATTCCAACTCCATAAGCTAGGAGCCCCAGTGGCATTTCCACGTATTCACCAACTGCAGTAAAGCTGTGGTTCCGTGTTAAATACTAGTTCTCAGCTACATCCGATTATACTGAAATCCGGGGTTGGCTTTCAGGATGTAGCTGAGACCCTTTTTTTACCCGGGAAAGGGCTAATCAGATGCCCTTTTTTTCTGGATGGGAAATTATATTTTTGCTGCCTAATATGTGACTAAGTTCTTCCTGCAGCACCGTTCCGGTGGCCTATCTCACAGAAATCATGCATTATTATTTATTATATACTTTATTGTACACCTTGTAATAAAAACAGGAAAAAATTAGCCCATTATCCCAGGAAGAACATAGTTTATGAAATTCAGCAATATAGTATTGCGTTTTGATAACATATGAACAAAAATCACTACTTCAAGTTTATTTCTTTATTGTAAGTATGTAAGAGAATATCGAGTTTTGAAGAAAGCCTTGTTTATTTATTTATTTATTTAAACTTTATGTACAATAGTGGTACATGGGTGGACTTAATGCAACAAGGCATTCTCTACCAGTCAACCTTTGGGTTAAAAAGTTTAAGTTAACCTTGTTCAAAACATTATCGATATTTCTTTTCATCCCATGAAAACACTTCATCAACTTATACTCCCAAATTCGAGTAACTATCCAGTCCGTCAAAGAAAAACAAAATGTGACGAGATTGGAACGGCGATGACGTCACAGCAGCACGCGTCGTGTGCTGTCGCAACTCAATTAACAATCCTTCCGCGTTACGTAATTGAAGTCTACATGGCGGCAGGGCTGGCACCACTGGGTTGTTTGACCAGGGAAAAGTGAAAATGAGAAGAAAAATTTAAATGACTAACTTTTAGGAAGTAAAAATAAAAGACATATATTTTGAGTGTTTTATTTGAAAGCGGCTTCATCATCATTTCAATAGAAAATCGACCACTGTTGTTTCTTCTGGTATGCAGTGCATTCACGCGACTGCAAAGCATACATTGAATTTCTAAAACGATTTTTTCAATCATGAAGCTCGCGTAGAAGAAACCCATTTAGTCAAGGGGTTTAAATACCTCTAGGTACCCCAGCTACCAGAAACACAGACTGGTAGGGAATATAATTATATACGTACAGCGGAATATAATTATTTCGCTGTACGAATCATTAAAGTATTCTCAAAACGTTTTGTGCGTATGAATATAGCACTATGTACTGGTGACGCATCCTCGTACGTCTAGATATATTTCCTTTTTAAAAGTTAGCACTTTGTTAAGTTAATATATACAAAATTACTTTGAATGCATTCCTTTTTCAGATTGTTTTCTTTGTAAAACGGCACCCTTAAATCATCACTCGTGTGTCTGTTACAGCGAATTTTCTCCGAATCTACAATACCGGTTCAGTTGAAATTCGGTACATGCATGACCTTCTATAACTTAAACACAAACGCACTTCATAAATCATCACAGCGTTAATTCGTTACATTCGTTTTTCTCAATGCCTTTGTTATTTTTATTTGTATGTATGTATCTATGTATTTATGATTGTATTTTTCCCTCTCTGTTTTTCTTTCTTTTAAGTTGCACCTGCCATGTTGTCTCTGTACTACCCTAAGGTCGACTGGTAGAAAATGCCTATGGCATTAAGTCCGCCTGTGTACAGTTCTTATACTAGTGCATAAAGTTTTAATAAATAATAAATCAACGAATAAATATATTTTGACACAAAATAGAGATAAATTAATAATAAAGTTTGTAGTATAAAAATATGATTTGTTCGGAACCATATGCGAGCGAGTTCGATCTCACTTAGCGTGTTTCTTTTTCTAGGATCCGTCATATATGAAGCCATCTTTGTATGTCAACCCTATGTGAACATCGTGCTCACGGGTATCCTCGACTTCTAGATGAAATTTAAATTTCTCATTCATAAATGTGACACCCCGGGATTTGAGTTCCGTGAGTCTCATGCTTCGGGAGCCAATTTTGTTGGCCATGCTGTTTGAAGGAGTCGTTTTATTCGGATAACCTGTAATTGTTCAAAACCGAAAAATATATCTATAGGGAATTCTATATCTTAGTTCGAATTTCTTTTAAAGGTGTTGAGGCTGGTCTGTGTCATCATCTGCCTAGCCTTTTCCAACTATATTGGGGTTGATTCCCAGTCAAACCGAATTCGGCTGAATATAATTGTTTTACGCGGAGCGGCTGCCTACCAGAAATCCACACAACTGGGTAAAATGGTGTCAGATTTTCTGGCTTCTGTCAATCCGAGGACTGCCAAAGATCTCCAAATTACATGGAGGAGTCTCGGTAACTTAAGATGGTAACCCATCCACATACCAATCTCGGCAAGCGTTGCTTAACCTTCAAGATCGACCCGTGCGGCTGTTATAAATCGGCCACGAGCTCGTGAGCTCGAGAACTTGACTGGCCTGTAGCCCTACCATGACATCTTAAATCCATCATACTTCTTGTGTTAGAGAGAGATGGAGTTTTACAAGACAAATAGCACTATCTCTTGTTCACAATGAATCATGATAGCATTGGCACTTCGTGGTACAGCCCCTGTGTATGAACTGAAATACTTCCAATAGAGTCGTGTGAGTACAATATAGTAATTGGTTTTAAAAACCGTTACATGTTCTTTTTAGTGTGATCCCGGACATTTAAATATCGCTAATGGTAGAGAAAACCTTTAAAAACCTAAAATCTAGAGCATCGATAGTACTCAGTACTCAGATGTTGAAACACCTTAAAGCAGCCTAATCTATACTACTATTATAAAGCTGAAGAGTTTGTTTGTTTGAACGCGCTAATCTCAGGAACTACTGGTTCGAATTGAAAAATTCGTTTTGGGTTGAATAGACCATTTATCGTGGAAGGCTTTAGGCTATATATCATCACGCTTAAGCCAATAGGAGCGGAGCAGCGATACAGAATGTTTTAAAATCGGGGATTCCACGGGGACGAAGTCGCGGGCAGCAGCTAGTTAATAACATAAAACATAATAATGAGCCTAGTTTTACATACAAAATTTTATAGAACATTATTTATTTATTTAAACTTTGTGTAGAATAGTGGTACATGGGCGGACTTAATGCAACAAGGCATTCTGAGGTAAATTGAAAAAAACTTACAATATGACTACAAGGCCTCAAGTCTGCTATTTCAATAGTGTCAGAATGGTTTATCATTGATTTCATAATGGACGTATGGATGGTTCATGTTGATTTTGACAAGTGTGGTAATCTACTAATATAAAAGCGCCACTATGACTTTCCAATGGTCAACCAATGACACTCCATTGAAAGAAATGGCACAGAATGGTAATCTCGTAATGACAAAATAATGACAAAATATTGACAGACGTATGCAGTAATCTGCTAAAATGTTGACAGTTCCTTTGATCAGTGACCTACCATTAGAACGTCATTGTGCAGTGCATTGCTTTTAATTGCTCTGTAATCAAAAAGTATCACGAGACCATTGAACGACCAATGATCGACCATTATGAATTTAGCAGATTACAAACTTTTAGCAAAATGACAATGTGATCGTGTCGGAATGACAAATTTATAAAAATAGCAGACTTGGGGCCCTGTAATGTTATATTCTTGGTTCTACATAATCTAAATACTCATACAACTTTATTTCGTTCTGCCAGCCCTATATTTATGTACTCTCTACTTGAAATTGTTGTTGAAAGTTGCTGACAGTTTATGAAATTTGATCATGTTTTGTGTTATATTCTGATGAAAATTTACTTTCTGAAAACTAGTTAGTGCATAAACGGGTAGTCGAGTTTTTAAATTTCACAGGAACTAGTTACTCTGACTGGATAGCTGAGAGCTTTTGTGTGCTAGTTTCGTACTAGATGGCTGAATTATAGTTATAATTCAGGATAGTTTTCAATAGGGTATTTTACTGAAAAAATCTAATTAGTCCGTGTGATAGATTTACAAAAAATATTCAACACGTATTATGTCACGATACAGTGCGTTGAAAACTCGCGTGACGTCACTACGTGTTACAATTTTTACCAGCGTGCAGCGACACGGCGACGTGACGTCACCAGCACCCACTCTTGGATTTTGATGCGCTTTATTTTTATAACTAGCAGCGCCCCGCGGTGTTACCCGCGTAGTTCCCATTCCCGTGGGAATATGGGGATAAAATATAGCCTATGTTACTCAGGATGAATGTAGCTTTCTAATGGTGAAAGAATTTTTAAATCGCTGCAGTAGTTTTTGAGTTTATTCGTTACAAAAATAGAAATCTTTCCTCTTTATAATAGTATAGACAGATTTTAAATGACAAAAAATACGTAGTCAAATTTTTTGAAAATCCAACGGTCGGAATAAATAAAATTATGATTTTTATGTATAGTAAAATGCAGCCAACTCCAGAAGGAACAAGCTCTTCTAGAGTTGAATGCATTCGAAGGCTTAAGGCACCGGTAAAGTAAACTAATGACGCAAGAAGAAGATTAAGCGACGCTTGCTGAGGTTATTAACTTACTGAGATTCATCCATGCCTCGGAAAGCATTGTCATTTGTAGATCTTTGACAGTCGAAGCCAGTAAATCTGAAATCAGTCTTGCCAAGAGGTATCTTGTTGTTTAGTTACTGGACTGGAGGTCAAAATACCAATTCTCGTATTTAAAATGCCTTCAAATGTCAATGTCTGTATACCACCTGTGTAAAGTAAGTATCAATCTATAACTATACTTACTAATATTATAAATAGGAAAGATTTGTATTTTTGTATATAACAAATAAAACTCAAAAACTACTATACCGATTTCAAAAAATCTTTCACCATTAGAAAGCTACATTCACCTTGAGTAACATAGGCTATATTTTATACCCGATTCCCACGGGAACGGGAAATACGCGGGTGTAACCGCGGGGCACTATTAGTATTCTATAATAATGTAATGCGCGTTTTGGATGAATAAACTATTTTTCTTAATTTTTTTCCTTTGACGTTAAAAAAAATATAGCCTATGTTACTCAGGGTGAATGTAGCTTACATTCACCCTGAGTAACATTGGCTATATTTTATCCCCCATTCCCACGGGAACGAGAACTACGTGTGTAAAACCACGGGGCGCTGCTAGTAAATTATATAAAAAATAAGTGACAATTCGTATTAGCAAAGAAAAATAGGTATTGACATGAGGCAATGTGAGGAAAATTTAAATAATTATTATTTTAATAGGAATAAATCTTATCCATATGCCTGTTAATTTTCTGATCTTTACAGTACTCATGGCTCTTCACGTACATAGTAGTTTATTTTTCACATAACGATTGCACAGTTATGATGGGCTGTCGGCAGGCTAACGTTTATTTCCTCCCGTAAATGACATTCAGCCGTTGGGCATGAAAATAGAAAACTATTCCCGTATTGGAGTTCAATTCGATCGTTTTTGTGATGAATAATACATAAGTCATGGAGAGTAGCTCGTGGCTAAATTATAGCAGCCGCACGGGTTGACCTTCAAGGTTAAGCAACGCTTGCCGAGGTTGGTCTGTGGATGGGTGACCATCTTAACATAACGAGACTTCTCCATGCTTAGGAAAGCACGTTAAACCGTTGGTCCCGGCTGTCATTTGGAGATCTTTGGCAGTCGTCAGAAGTCAGAAAATCTGACACCAGTTCTTTCCAAGAAGTACCGTGTTCCCCAGTTAATGGGTTGTGGAGGTCTGGTAGGCAGCCGCTTCACATAAAATACTGGTATTCAGCTGAATCCGGAATTTGGACCCGACCCCGATATAGTTGGGAAAAGGCTAGGCAGATGATGAATACGTAAGTCATGTTAGAAGGGTTCCACATGGAGCTATGGCGCAGAGCTGTTTTATAATTATTTTTTTGCCAAATCATCAAAGGATTCCATCCACTCTGGGCGAAGCGGAATGGAGTCAGACTGTTACTGACTTAAATGCGACCCGTGTTCCTCCAGATAAATTCGAAAGAGCAGGCAGCCGCTTCACGTACTGTGGTATTCAGCTGGATCAGGCTTGACTTGCAGCCGACCCCAATATAGTTGGGAAAAGGCTAGGCAGGTGATGAATTGATTTAAAAATGAGGTAAAAAATAGACACATTCTGTGCCTACAATATTCCACTACTGGGTAAAGACCTCTTCTTATTTTACAGGTACAGGTAAAGTGGGTTTCTGACCCATTTAGTAATACCGGCAAAATTTTAAAGCACCCCTCCCCCCTCAGCCCCTCCCTCCCCTTGAAGAGTTACCAATGTCACTGTCATCAGAAACAGATACTGCTATGCGTCTTGTAGTTCCTCTCAGACAACGGAAACATGATAGTTTTAAGACGTCATACCCGGATGAGAATGTTGAGATGGATGTGTGGAGTAAAGAGGATGGATAAAGTGAGAAATGAGTACATTAGAGGCAGTTTAAAAGTGGCGCCAGTGACGGAAAAGTTGAAAGGGAACCGCTTGTCTTAGTATGGTCATGTAAAAAGGAGGGATGAAGCACATGTAACTAAAAGGGTTATGAATATGAATATGGATGGATGGAAAGGGAGAGGTAGGGCAAAGAAACGATGGATGGATTGTGTGAGGAGTGATATGGAAGAAAAATGATTTAGTGATAGCGTGACGGCTGATAGGATAGAATGGAAGAACAAAACTTGTTGCGCCGACCCCAAGTAGCATGGGATAAGGGCAGGAAGATGATCACGAGTAGGACCCCAGACATGGCTCCTCCATTTTACGCACATTTTACAATCATAGTAGTAATCAATACCTACATCAACTAATCTAACAAAACAAATTCTACATTTAGTACGTCACAGTACATCTTTATTCCCAAGTACACTCGCAAACAGAAGTCTCAGTAATTCACTAACTTACAATGAGCTTCAATCAAAGCAATTCGCTCACAATCTTTCCAAATGAACATACGAGGTGAAGTGCACCTCGTGAATGTTCCATATAAATTCTATGTATAATCTGACAAATTTAATTCTAAATATTTGCATTAGTATAGCTACTCAAATTGAGGAACCTTACTAAGAAGTGCCAATGGCATCATGATAATTGTGTGAGAAAGTTATAGTACTATTAGTCTTGTAAAGCTCCGTCTCACCTTGAATCAAAATGGTTTTAAGATGACATAGTAGGACCCCGGTTAAGGCTCTTCATTCCACTCGAACACTTTCCAATGAGGGTTTTCAGAAAAATGTACTCAACCAGTTGGCGTCACATAGGCGAGAGGTCTTCTTCCTTGAAAAAGTGACTTTTAGTTAAATATGACGTTGATGCCAATTTAACAAATGTCAGAAAACATTACCGTTTTGACAGGTGTCTGGACCTGACACCTCAGTGCTGCCACCTGGTACTCGTCATTTTAGAAAACCTTCATTACGGTAATACCTACACAATGCACACAAGTCTAACAATTCACATTTTACATTTAATACGTAACAATGCATCTTTACTCCCAAGTACACTCGCAAACACAAGTCTTGTTAACTCACTAACTTACAATGAGTTTGAATCAAAGCAAGTCGCTCACAATTCGAACAACCGTACATACGAAGCGAACCGTACCCCGTGAATGGTCCTTATAAAGTTTTGAGAAATTTTCTAGACATGTTGCCTTCAACGCCTTTTCATTCGGAAGCTAATTTTCTCTTGCAAGTAAGCTTTTCATGCAGTTTGCGCAAAGGAAACTTGACGTTCGATAATTAGATAGACCAGTTATTTTTTTTTTACTTTTTTCGATACTGAGGTTTTTTGTATCAACGATGTACTTTTTCAACGACATATTATATTAAAATTATCGCCAAGGAAAAAATTACGAGTTCGTTTGGGTGAAGCACGGAAAAATTCACGTACTCAAGAACACTAACTCTAAAGTTCTCATGGTGAGGAAGGAATCTGATTTAAACAAACTCGCCTAAAATGCCACCTATACTGTATACAATCTTCTCTGCTTTATCGTTTTACTGTATTCGATGTTGTTTTGCCAAAATGTTACAAATTGTTGAGCACCTCTGCCTTACTAATGAGCCCGTCACCTGACTTTTGTTCTGTTAAAGAAATCCTTTGTGTTTCTTATCGCGCTGTTCATTTTAAAGTGTCAGTTCAAAATAATATGCCTTGCTCGCTCGCGTTTGCACGCACTACACATTACTGCTTGCCTACTCACACAGTTGTTTACCGATCGGTGTCAAATTATTGCTGTACTCTAGTAATAATAGTCGCCGTTTGTTTACCTCAGGTATATTTATTTTCCAACCACCCTGATTTAGTTGATATTTTTATGATATGTATTATAGTAGTCTATTTTACTGATCCAAACTATTCTGCTGTAGAATTTTATTTAAGTGATGGCTGCAAACTTTAATAATAATATACCTGGTTTAAACATATTTTATCAGAACGTTCGCGGTCTGCGTACTAAAACTGATACTTTCTATCGTCAAATGATAGCCAGCTCATTCGATGTTATTGTTCTCACTGAGACTTGGTTACTGGATGGTATTTTGAATTCAGAATTTTTTGATGATAGGTATATTGTATGGCGTCGGGATCGGGATTACGCTCTGACTGGACAATCACGTGGTGGAGGAGTTCTTATAGCTGCTCGTCGAGAATTATCAGTAATATGTCAACAAAATTTTCAATCTACAGCTGAAGATCTCTGGATAAGCATACACTTAAAAAATTCGAATACGCGTAACTATTTTAACTTACATCTCTGTGCGATTTACTTATGTAAGCAAAATCTTGGTCTTTCCTTTTCTTCACAGTTGACGAATTTTCTTTCGACATTAAATCGGTCTGTGATTGATAATGGTTCTGATAGATTTCTTATTGTGGGTGACTTCAATATGAGCGGAATAAGTTGGGTTCCTTCTGACAATGTATCGTTCGTCCCAAGACTCCCAACGAATCTTAAGAGTGGTGATGAGGTGCTACTTGGAGATGAGTTATGCACTCTTGATTTTGGTCATTATAATGGCGTGACTAACAAATTTGGTAAAATACTTGACCTAGTCCTCTCGAACCATGCAGTCAACGTGACTGAAAGTCTAAGCCCACTAGTACCAACCGATGATTATCATCCAGCATTGTTAATCACAATGGATCTTGTGGAAACACCTCCCCTTGAGTGTGCGTCACGTGTACAATTTTTATATGATAAGGGTGATTACGAATCCATTAATCGTGACATTTATATGACTGACTGGGAAAGTGAGTTCGCAGTAAGGTCAACTGACGATTCTGTAGATTTCTTCAATAATGTTATCCATAATCTTCAATTGAATTACATTCCTCAGAAACTTTTTCGTAATAAATCATATCCGGCCTGGTACAATTCCTCATTAATAAAAACAATAAAAGAGAAATACAAATACTTTAAAAAACTTAAAACGTATGGCAATAAAGCCGACGAACTAACGTTTAAACTTCTTCGTGATAGGGTAAAAATATTAGAAAGCCAGTGTTACGCGAATTACATGAAACTTACCGAAACGTCTATTAAAAACAACCCTAAACAATTTTGGACTTTTGTTAAAAAACGTCATAACGTAAATGTAATCCCAAGCACGTTCAATTTCAACAACGAAACACTGCGTACCGGGGAATCCATATGTGAGGCATTTTCAACTTATTTTCACTCCACCTTTTTAGATCCAAGTCATGGTGGTAGTTCTAGTTCCGACGCCCCTTCCGCTTCTATCTCCGAATCCTCAAACCTGTCGTCCGATATCAGTCGTATCACGGTGAACGTCGAACACATCGCCAGCTTACTCTGTAAACTGGATACATCGAAAGCGCCAGGCCCGGATAATATCTCATCACAGCTTCTCGTACGTTGCGCTGAATCTATTGCACTTCCTATTTCAATTCTATTTAAAAAATCTTTAGATGCTTGTGTTGTCCCCAAACTTTGGAAATCGGCATTCATAACGCCTGTACATAAAAAAGGTGCCAAAACAGACATCACTAATTATAGACCGATATCTAAATTATGCATCATTGCCAAGGTTTTCGAGAGGATTATTTATAACCAGGTCTATTCTGCTTTGAAACAATCCTTTAGTCCCCTCCAACACGGCTTTCTTAAAGGTAGATCAACTGTCACCAATCTTATTTTACTTAATGATTACATCACCGATGCAATGGACCACGGTAAGCAAGTCGATGTTGTCTACACAGACTATAGTAAGTGTTTCGACCGAATCGACCACGTCATCTTATTACGGAAGTTAGAGGGTATCGGTATACGCGGGGACTTACTCAGATGGTTTTCCTCTTACATAGAAAATAGGTCGCAAGCTGTGGTACTGAATAATTATATTTCTAGTTGGGTTTTAGTCCCCAGCGGAGTCCCCCAAGGTTCGTTGCTCGGTCCGTTATTATTTATCATCTACGTTAACGACATCGACTCCTGTCTGACCTCATCCAAATTACTGTGCTTCGCTGACGACATGAAAATTTATGCTACCATATCATCAACTGCGGACATGATCGCACTTCAAGCTGACTTACAGTGTCTTGAAGTATACTGCCATAAAAACAAGCTTGATCTCAATCCCAAAAAATGCTCAGTTGTAACGTATTCCCGGGGACGGTCACTCGTAGCCACAGCATATACTCTCGCTGGTCATATATTACCTAGATGTAGTACTATTCGTGATCTGGGGGTTCATCATGATTCCAAACTTATTTTTGAGAAGCATGTAGACTCTATCGTCGCTAAAGCTTCGAGATCCCTTGGTTTCATAATGCGACTGTCCAAGTGCTTCACACAAGCTAAAACGTTAAAAATTCTATATTGCACTTTTGTTAGAAGTCACTTGGAATACGCATCTGAAATATGGAATCCATGCTATCACAAATATATTGACCGTATCGAGCGCGTGCAAAAAAAGTTTATAAAATTCTTATGTTTTCATCAGAGGGTACCGTATCAGTCCAGTAACTATCTCGGTCTCTGTAAAAAATATCATCTCTTACCACTAACTACTCGTCGTGAGATCTCTGACTGTATTTTTTTGTTAAAAACGGTTCGAAGCGACATAAATTGTTCAGAAATTTTGTCGTCTTTCTACTTCAACGCTCCAAGCAAGTCCAAACGGTTCAATCCACCACTACGAGTGCCATTTGCAGCTACTAAATATAGACAAAATTCGTACGTTGTGCGTGTGAGTAGGTACTTTAATAGGGTGTGCAAACAGTTCGATTTTGATCTTTTTGAAACTAGTGTGACCAAGGCAAAACAATGTTTGTCAATGGATTTCTTTGGATATTGAATTGTTTATGTGTACTTTGTTTTTATTCTTTAAAATTTAACATCTTGGTTTTCATGAGAAATAACGTGTCAACATATTATCTTAGTTGATGATCTACCAGCACGTTTTTAATTGTGTTACTGTTTTTATATTATTATTTTTTTTGGCATTTTTTTTTTGTACTTAGTATGACATTGTGTTCCACAGTACTTTTATACCATTCTGGCTCTGGACGTGAAGACTTATAATTGGCTGCCAAATTATCAATCTGTTGTACATTACCATTATATTTAGCTGTAAGTCTTCCATAGTATTTAAATAAATAAATAAATAAATAAATATTTTTTTTTCCCTCCGATTTCGTAATTAAGAGAGAAGAGAGTTTTTCAAACTCTAGAATAAACACCTATCATAAGACAGTAAATATTGATTTGACATGATCTTAACTCAAAATACATAATAATTCTGAACGTACAATTTCTAGCATTTTTATTTTTGTGACAAGAACCGTTTATATTGAAGTAGTCATTCATCTATACTAATATTTTAAAGCTGAAGAGTTTGTTTGTTTGAACGCGCTAATCTCAGGAACTACTGGTTCGAATTGAAAAATTATTTTTGGGTTGAATAGACCATTTATCGAGGAAGGTATATATAATCACGCTTAAGCCAATAGGAGCGGAGCAGCGATAAAGAATGTTTTAAAATCGGGGACTCCACGGGGACGAAGTCGCGGGCAGCAGCTAGTTTATAATAAATTGGGAAAAAGGTTGCGACTTAAATTTGATACTTTTTAGAATTCCGGCACGCATATGGCCGTTTTTTTTATCTAAGGTCTGAAACAATCTAAGGCAATATTTACTCTGTTCCACGGATCCCTTCTGCTCTTGGAAATAATACCAGAATGTTGCAACACTGTAAAAAAAAACTATCGACAGTTTAAAGCAGTGGCCGTACTACGAAGTGCCAATGCTATCATGATTCAGTGTGAGGGAAAGGGATAGTGCTATTCGTCTTGTGTAACTCCGTCTCTCGCTGACACAGGAATCATGATGAATTTAAGACGTTATGGTAGGGCTGCAGAACATGCAAACAAAAATTCCAAAATGATCTAAAACCGACTTCAAAACACAAAGTCTAGTCAGTACGTTTCATCTCGTCCTGTTGAAGCTCACACTTCTACACTAGAAGTACAAACGCTTTTCACAAGTTTCAAGCACTTGCACGGGATCTCGAGTTTCGTAAACTTTCGGTCTAGTAACATTTTAGTAATATGCCTTGCGAAAGTGTTTCAAGTCCTGTCGTAAGATAAAAGTTGTCTTGGAATTACATGTCTTAAAGGAAGTTTCATTTGAGACAACTAGTGTACAAGGTAGCCAGTTCAAAAGAAAGTTTACCTTTAAGTTCTCACCACTAAAGGCTGTAAGCTGGGAATGTAAGGAAGTTTACATTAAATTGGATAATCGGTGTACGCGAGAGGGTTTAAGTAGCTTTTCAGAAAGAAAATCGTGTTAAAAGAGCGAATGGAATTTGTTTTGTTTTAATGTTTTAGTCCCACCTTTTGTATTTTATTTTATTCAAAGTCAAAACGTTTATTTCAATTAGGCCATTAAACGGCACTTTTGAACGTCATCATTAAAAGTTATCATAATTAAGCGACTCTAGCGTCCATTTGCAAAGGTAGATTCTTATGGAGAAGAACGGGCAAGAAACTCCATAGTTACTGTTTTCAAATAAATGTTTTACTATATTTGGTATACAAAAAAATCTTCATATATGTGAGGACGATGCACCAAGCACCTATTTATTGATAGTATCTCATGGTAAGCGATGTTGTGGTCGATGATAGATCACGCTTATCTTTTTTTTAAGGATGGGATATCATCAAATGACTTCTGTCTCTGGGTGGGACGGAGGGGAGTGTCAGACTTTTACGGACTGAAACTGACATTAGGAGGAACATTGTTGGCCAGGAGCAGTGGTCGTCGAGTGGTAACGGCCCCGACTTACGAACTGTAAGTCGCGGGTTCAAACCCAGCCAGGCGCATTATATTGTGTTATTAATTTCATCACCACTGCTCTCAAAACGGTGAAGGAAAACATCGTGAGGAAACCGACTTGTCCTAGAACCAAAATCTCGAAGACATGTGGCATTCACAAACCCGCACTGTGGTGGATTATGGCCCATTCCCTCTCCTAGAGAGGAGGCCTGTGTCCCAGCAGTGGGAAAATTAAAAGGCTGCTTATGCTTATGCTGTTGGCCGTATTCCTCCTAGTGCCCTTTGGGTTCCAGGACCGCGGTGACTCTTTCTAAAAAATCCGTAATCCAGGCAGATCATGCTTGCCTAGAAGAAATCTTTTCACTCTTGAGTAGTTTTCACTTGAAGACCCCCTGGTTGTAGCGACTTGATGAAAATAATATGTATCGAGTAGACGTTTGTAAAGTTACACTATTTCTGTTAGTGAGATTATGATTTTTTTTAGTATCCAGATAAACTAATGCAGGTTATTTTTATCCAAAAAAAAAAAATCCAAAACTGCAGGAAAAAGATAATAGAAAAAAAAAACAACATGTAGCACTCCGGGAGTGTCGGCAGAAGTGTTAACTTGAACATTATCGTAGTGCATGTTTGAATATTTTGGAATGGTTAGGGAATAATTTCGCACGATTTGTTGTATTTATCAGTATAAAAGTACTATAATTAAAATGGTAAAATACAATATTCATTTATTGCGCTATCATACGCATATAATATGACAATTTATATCACATAAAAAAAATTAATATTTCAGAACTATTGCAATTATTTTACATTAAAAAGTTTATCTCTAGTGATATTTCGAGCAAGCGCGGGTTAGAAAGAGAGAGAGAAGAGATCAAAGTAATTTGTGTCAAGACACTAAAGAATGATCTCACCAGTTCTAAATTCAAAAACCAACAGTCGGGATTATTCAAAAGCGATCGCGTTCAATCGGCTTCTCTTCAGATGATTCGGCGAGTCCCGATTTCATGAGTGGCCATCCACCTTCCACCTTTGATGTGAAGTGTCCTCACAAACTCTTGTAGGTATTTACCACATTGATGTGTCTGGGAAGCTTTTCGAGGGCGTTGAGGCGAATTTCCGAGGTGGTAAACTATTTTTGAGTATTCTTTTGAGCCGTTTTTGGATATTTTGTCGTTTGATCCATACGGGGAATTAAAGAATTTGAGGAGGAACTGATTTCACACTTTTGTGACATTAATATGGGATGAAAAGACAGTTACTTGGTTTTTATTTATTTGGGGATAAAATTACATTTTAGCATCATCAGGAAAAAGTGATAAGGCTCGTGACTGTGAAGCGTGAAGTGCTAATTAAAGAACTATATTTATTTGTTTCAGTTGAACTGGAGCAAACATATTGATATAGAAAAGAAAACGGTAAGTTTTGTCAAAATGCACGCGTCCACGTGCTTGGACTTTAATGACTTACCAATATATTAAATTTTGTTACTGCTTGGTTTTAATACTACACTAGTTCCTGCCCGCAACTTTGTCCGCTTGGAATAGTTACTAACCCCCCGATTTTGAAATATTCTTCTTTGGAGCTCTGCTCCTGTTGGCCTTAGTTTGATGAGCCTAAAGCCTTCCTCGATAAATGAGCTATGTAACACTTAAAGATTTTTTCAATTCGAACCAGTAGTTCCTGAGATTAGCGCGTTCAAACAAACAAACAAACAAACTCTTCAGCTTTATAATATTAGTATAGATTTGGCAATAACCATAAATAATTTTAATGATTTCCTACTTTGTAACTTCCTGAAGGCATCCCTTTATTTACACTACATTATCCTCACCAAACTAATCCGTCTGCTCAAAGATTCCGGGAACCAGGCGCCATATTTGTTTTGTAGTGAAACAGTGAGTTTCGGGACACATTAGCATCTCACCCGGGTTCATTTGCCTCTCTAATTGTGTACAGTTTTGTTTGTTCCTCATTTATATGCGGTGCGTGTACGGCCATGCTGGTTTTACTTTTTAATTAGAGTGAGTAATTTATTTAGTTGCTAATTATGTTTTCTGAGGAGTTTATTAGTTATTGATGAAAGAACTTACACCAATTAGTATTGTGCTACCTTGTTATTGGGTTATGGAGGTCAGAAAGGCCGCCTTCCTTTAAGGTGAAGGCACGTGAGCACATTCGCAAGAAGTTGGTAGAATCATCACAGCGTTAATTCGTTGGATTTGTTTTTCTCAATGCTGTTGTTAATTTTATTTGTATGTATGTATTTATGATTGTATTTTTCCCTCTCTGTTTGTCTTTCTTTTAAGTTGCACCTGCCATGTTGTCTCTGCACTACCCTAAGGTCGACTGGTATATAATGTCTATGGCATTAAGTCCGCCGTTGTACAATTTTTTACTAGTGCATAAAGTTTTAATAAATAATAAATAAAAAGGCAGCCGGTATTCAGCTGCATCTGGCTGTTCTTTTTTTCTACGATGGGAATTATCAAATTACTTTTTCCGCTCTGGGCAGAGCGGAAGGTAAGTATTCTTGCTGACTAAAACTCATCCGTTCATGGAAATGCCCTTGGCCGACCTATGACTAGGTAAGCGTTGATGAAGGGTCTGATACAAGCAAATATCACCTGTCTACAAAATTGTAGGGATAATGGAACAAAAAGAAAAAAAAAAACAAGTGAAATTCTGTCTTGATGAGACATTTATTTTTTCCTGTTAAAGACTTGGGAACCTTTCCTTTTTTTTTCTGGATGGGAAGTCATCTAATGACTTCTCCTGCTCTGGGCGGAGCGGAAGGGAGTGTCAGACTCTTACTGACTAAAACCCACCCGTGATCCTTCTTGTGCCCTTTGCGTTCCAGCGCGGTGATTCCTTCGAACAAATTCCGCAACCAAGACTTGGGAACCTAAAGATAAAATTGTTATTATAAGTATGCATTGATAGGTTCTTAATTCATTTCAATTAAAACCTTGAACTGACTAAATGTTTCGTCAGAGCACTGACCCTAAATATGTATTGTGTTAGAACTAGAGGAACATTCTAACTTATAATATCTTAAAAATTATAAACGCGAAAATTGTAAGTATGGATGGATGTTTGTTACTCTTTTACGCAAAAACTACTAAGTGGATCTTGATGAAATTTGGCACAGGTATAGATCATAGAATATCTTTTTATCTCGTGATTATATTACCTTGGGATAATTTTCGACATTTACGCGGGCGAAGCCGCGGGCAGCAGCTAGTTATAAATACTACTGCGATTGTCAGTTTGATTGTTACGCTTCCAAGCTTAAAACTACAAAACACAAAAAAAAAACACCAATGTCAAGCTACATTAGGTATCAGTGAGTAAGATAGGCTACATTTAATCCACGTATTCCCACGGGAACGGGAACTACGCTGGTAAAAATAATTATAACCCATCCATCCACGTTGGCCAACTAGGTTAAAACGTTTAGATTCTAAACGATGTTCTAAACTGTAGAACATCATGCATCAAAAAGCCACAAACAAAGCCTAAAAAACCTATGTTATTTTAGAAGATATTTTATAGACCTTACATATTATCACGCCCACGCTAACCTACTCGTATATTGTCACAGTTTTCGGCGGTGACTGCTGAACACAAAATTATTAAGAACTAGCTGCTGCCCGCGACTTCGTCCCCGTGGAATCCCCGATTTTAAAACATTCTTGATCGCTGCTCCGCTCCTATTGGCTTAAGCGTGATGATATATAGCCTAAAGCCTTCCTCGATAAATGGTCTATTCAACCCAAAAAGAATTTTTCAATTCGAACCAGTAGTTCCTGACATTAGTGCGTTCAAACAAACAAACAAACAAACAAACTCTTCAGCTTTATAATATTAGTATAGATTAGCTACTGCCCGCGACCTCGTCCGCGTGGAATAGTTACTAAACCCCCGATTTTGAAACATCCGTCATTTGTGCTCCACTTCTGTTAGTCTTAGCGTGATGACATATAGCCTATAGTCTTCCTCGATAAATAGGCTATCTAACACTGAAATATTGTTTCAAATCGGACCAGTAGTTCCTGAGATTAGTGCGTTCAAACAAACAAACTTTATATAGCTTTATATATTAATACCTATATATTTTACGCGATATTTTACAATATTATGGCGTTTACGATTTTATGGTGACATATATGTGGTAAAGATAACTTGGATTAATACATAGAATACTTTTCTCTCGGTCTCGATCTAAATTCCGCTAAGATGCAATCGAGGGCAGAAACTAGTTTTGACTCCGGATATGACGGCCATGATTTTCGTTCAACGCGCATTGAATGGACACAAATAACTATTAATGGTGTCTCTATTCGCTAAAATTGCATAAATTTTACGTTGAAATTATGCATTAAAACTTTCTGTATTTATCCCACCCGATGCTGAAAACATTTGCATATTCTTTCGAAAACTTGGCAAAGAAAGTTGTGGGCTGATAGGAAACTGAAAATTCAACGATTCATCATAATGGGTTTGCCTATAACAGATTGAAAAGTTTTTCGCTTTGCTGTAACATAAGTTGCGTCTTTCGAAGTTTTTTTGCATCACACTCACGAAGATTAATTCGACGGGCCAAGTGTTTTATTGGAGGATTCTTTTTTAAACTTAAGAGGGTAATTCTCAATAGTCCATTTTAGTTTTTCTTAAGGGATTTTTTTAAGCGTTTTATTGAAATTTTAAAGTAGAAATAATATAAAAGTAGACTTTGCAAAAGCCTTTGAAAATTACAACTTGTTATGGTAGGTAAATGTTGAATAAAACCTTCGATGGAACTGTGGCCATAGGCGACCTTAAGTCGAGCACAATCACGGGAAAAACTGGGATTGAAAGGGAGGTACTCACGAGTCTTCTTCGTTAACGAGGGTTTCGTGGCGCCACTCCAATACAGTCCGCGGACGTCCCTCTTTTGTCACTTAACACTTCACTGAATTGTTGAAAGTCTTCGTAGGTGGGTTTTGGTTACACTTACAGCATTGTTCAATTATAATTTATAGCCGGCAGAAGATCGCACGCGCCATTTTCTTGTGTTGAGTTCTTGTGAGTGAGGTTTTAAGGGATTGAATTGATCCGGAAGGAAGAAATGAATGAATGGAATGTAGGAACTGTTTGGATCGAGGAAGTTGTGTGACTGTGCGCTAGTCAATTGAAGGCCTTTTTCTTTTTATTTATTTTGATACTTTAACATTCTTCCCCCCTGCTGGCGAAATTATGGAGCCTGAACTCTACAATAAAGCTACGTCCATATTAACCAAAACTGATAATATATATAAATGATGTGATTGATGGATATGCAAAAAATATGATGTGTATGTTATTAATACAATATTAAATTATGATATAAAAGTAATGAAAATTTAATTATGCCCATCAGGGAGAGGACATAATTTTACTAAAGGTCTGTCAAGCGTACCTTGAGCAGTTTTGACAGTGGCCGAACGAGGAATCCCATCACGACCAGGATATAATTTTATTATCTTACCAAGGCGCCATTGTAACGGATGATTACATTCATCTTTAATAATGACTAACTGATTGATGTGAACATCACGTGAGGACTCATTCCATTTCAAACGTTGCGTCAAATGTGTTAAGTATTCCGAGTGCCATCGTGACCAAAAGTCCTGATGTATACGTTGCAAAAGTTGCCAACGTGTCAGACGGTTAGTTGGTATGTTTGTATAATTTGGTGCTGGTAATGTTGTTAATGGTGCTAACGTTAAAAAATGGCCTGGTGTGAGTGCCGAGATGTCATTGGGATCCGAACTAATGGAGCATAAAGGTCTTGAATTTAAAACGGATTCCACCTGGACAAGTAAGGTATTGAGCTCTTCATATGTAAGTATCTGTGTACCTATCACACGATAAAGATGCGTCTTAACAGACTTAACCCCAGCTTCCCAAAGTCCTCCGAAGTGGGGGGCCCCAGGAGGGTTGAAATGAAATGATATATGTTCGGTCTCACACGCCGACTTCATGATACTGGACAACTCTGATTGAGCGCCTTTAAAATTTGTTCCGCAATCTGAGTGGATAACATTACATCTACCACGCCGTGCGATGAATCTGCGTAATGCCGCTAGGAATGCCGCAGATGACATATCCGAAGCTAGCTCCAAGTGGAGTGCTTTTGTGGCAAAGCACACAAAAAGACAAAGGTACGCCTTCGTAACACGTGATCCACGCCTTCTGACGGGGGTTACATTAAAGGGACCTGCATAATCGCAACCAACTGCTTGAAATGATTTTAATTGAGTGACACGGAGTTTAGGTAAATCTGCCATTTTAGGCTCAAATGCCGTGGGCTTGACACGCAAACATTTATAACAATTTGATAAAACTTGGTGAATTGCCCGCCTTGGAGACAAAATCCAGAAATTTTGAAGAATTAAATAATGAAGTGTTTGTAATCCTGGATGCATGTTTTCATTATGCACCGATTCAATGATGCGCTGAGTTAAAAGATGTTTGCGAGGAAGCAAAGATGGATGTTTTGTTTCAAATTCTAAATCAGAACGAGAGAGCCTTCCCCCCACCCGCAAAACACCAGAGTGATCTATAAATGGGTTAAGTTTCCTAAAAGGTTTAGGTAAAACTTTTTTTGCTAATAATTGTTTGATTTCATCTTTAAATTCAATATGTTGTACGTGTTTAACAAGCACCATGAGGGCATTGTGTAGCTCATCTTCTGTTAAATGGTCAACTACTTTGTTTTTGCGTAAAGCTTTAATGAATCTGATACAATATGCTAAAATACGTTGAATTTTACGTAACGACGAAAATTTGTTAATGAGATTTTCTAAAGGGTTGCTATCGTTTAAGCTGTTTGAGAGCACTGTGACACGTTGTTCACAGGTTACATCATTATCTGTAATGCAACATGATTCTGTATTTAATGGCTCGTTGGGCCATTGATTATGATTTAGTGATAACCACTCCGGTCCGGTCCACCAGAGGGCGTGGCTGATAAGCTCGTCTGGTAGTAGACCACGACTTGCGCAATCAGCTGGATTCTGCTTGCCTGGCACATGTTTCCAGGTAGCATTTGGTAGTTTTCTTTGAATGTTTGCTATACGATTACCGACATATGCTTTAAAATTGGTGGAGTTTGATTTGATCCATGCTAGCACTATCATGGCATCAGACCATGCGAACACGCCTTCAATATTGATAATGTTAGAATAAATGTTTATGATATAACTCATGAGATCTGCTAATAATGATGCGGCGCAGAGCTCAAGTCTCGGCAGCGTTCTACGCTTGGTGGGAGCAACACGTGATCTTGCGCTCACCAGACGGACTTGATATTGATCTTGAGAAATACTGGAACGAAGAAAGACTACGGCCGCATAACCAGCTTCGCTAGCATCGCAGAAGCCATGAATTTGATAAGACGCTGCTTGATCATGTGTAATACGTCTTGGAATACGTAATTGAGAGAGATTTGATAATTGGTGCGTATACTTCGTCCAAATTTGATGAATGTCATCAGGTACAGGTTCATCCCAAGAAGACCCTAGTAACCACAGACGTTGAATAAGAAATTTTGCCAAAAATGTTAATGGTGTCAGTAGACCGATAGGGTCATAGATACGAGCAAGCTCAGAGAGCATTGTCCGCTTTGTACAGCCGCGGGGGATTTGATTCACTTGATAATTAAAAACATCTTGATGAGCATTCCAGGCAAGGCCAAGAACCTTGACGAAGTCGGTGTCACTGTCAAACGTCAAATCTGGTACCATTTTATGTTCTTCAGGTATGTTTTGCAGTACAGCCGCATGGTTGCTGGACCACTTCCTAAGCTCAAAACCACCGGCAGCCATGATTTTGACTAACTCTTGCTGCAAACGAGTTGCTTGTTGGATGTTATCACAGCCGGTGACTACGTCATCGACGTAAAGATCTGTTCGCAGCACCTTTGCAGCAACAGGATAGATGTGCTGTTCGTCTTGAGCCAGCTGATGCATGGTACGTATGGCCAGAAATGGCGCGGACGACACTCCAAATGTTACGCGGTTGATTCTATATTCTTGAATTGATTCGTCAGGTGAGAATCTAAATAAGATACGCTGATAATCCCGATGATCCTGGGTAATGATGATTTGACGATACATTTGACGTACGTCGGCTGATACTACGACTGCATGGAGGCGAAATCTTAAAATGATGTTATTAATATCTGCTTGCAATTTAGCGCCGGTCAACAATGTGTCATTAAGAGATCGACCCTGTCTATCCTTAGCTGAGGCGTCATAGACAACTCTTAAACGTGTAGAAACGCTATTGGGTTTTAAAACTGCATGGTGGGGTATATAATATGCTGAAGATGACTGATAATCATTAGGTGAGACAGGTTCCATCTGTCCACTTGATATATACTCCAGTATGTGAGATTTGTACTCTTCTCCGAAAATTGGATTCTGATGAAAACGTTTTTCAAGTTGATTAAATCCCCGAAGCGCAACCGTATACGAATCGTTGAATGATGGTAATGATGAATTTCTAAATGGTAAATGCACGATATAACGACCGGCAGCATCACGCTTACATGTTGATTGATAAATGTCCTCGCAACGAATATCGTCAGCAGAGGTTGCTTGTTTTGCATCCGATGGTATGTTGTCGGTATCCCAAAACTTTTGGACTGCAATATCTAAATTGGCATCCATTGATACATGATTGATTGATACTGGTATAGACTCAATGGGATTGGCTGCTTGTGTCCTACCCATGAGAACATACCCAAATACAGTATTAATTGCTGTTGCTGTATGATTATTGCTATCAATTTTGCCTGGTAACAAAATCTGTGGGAAAATCTCTCCCCCAATTAGGATGTCAATAGGGCGAGATTTATGAAAATCAGGATCAGCTAACTTGAGATTTGATATATGCTTGAAATCATTGATATCTACTGCATGTGTCGGCATATCACTGCAAATTTTATCTAAAACCACTGCTTCCATTGTAAATGTTGTATTGGAATTTTCCAAAGGACGAATATCCAGAAAGACCTTACTACATGATAAAGCAGGAGCATCCCCTATTCCTGACATTGGAGTGTTACATTTAACTCGAATCAAACCAAGTCTCCGTGCACAAGAATTTGAAATTATATGACTTTGGCTTCCGGGATCTAACAAAGCTCTTACCCTTTGATAAGTGTTATGCCCATCCATGATTTCCACTTGTACTGTGGCAAGCAAAACAAAGGAAGGAGCAGACACTCTGGTGATATTTGATAATGTTGTAACCGGGGTAACGGTATTAGAAGAGCTAGCCTGATTTACAGCAACTTGTGATGAATTTTGTTCATTTGAATTATTATTTTGATTTGAATGGGTGGTACCCTTTGTAAAATGTAATAGGCTGTTATGACGCTGTTTACAAGTTTTACAAGTATGACTTGATACACATTTTGAAGTGTTGTGATTTAAACGCAGACAATTTAAACAAAGTTTATGTTGCTTTGCAATTTGAAAGCGTTCTTGAGGTGTTTTAGCAACAAACTTGTCACATGAAAATAGAGAATGATTTTCTTTGCAAATGATGCAATTAGATAATTGAGGCGTTTGAGCCAAAAGCATAGTGGATGTTTGATTTGTAAAATTATTTTTATTTTTGTTTTGATAGTTATTATTTAAGTTTGTGATATTTTTGTTAAAATTGGTATTATTAGGCAATGTCACTGTTGTAATATTTGTTAAGGATGAACGCTCTAATGCATTACATCTTTCTAATAAAAATGTTTGCAACTGGTCAAACTGTGGAAACTCACACCCACTGCATGAAAGTTCAAAAGCTTCACGAGATTTTTTATCTATTTTTACTAAAAGTGAATGAAATAAAACAAAATCCCAGTTGGATGTGGGCAACCCCAATGAGTTTAACATTGAAAGATTTTCAGAAAATGTATCCAAAAGTTTTCTTAAGCTTTGCGCAGACGGTGTGGTTATTGGTTTAAGGTTGCATATTTGTTCCCAACATACAAATGATAAATATCGCTTGTTATTATATCTATTAACAAGTGCTTGGTAAGCGCTAATATAATTAGCTTCAGAAATTGGAAAAGCTCTAAGAAGATTAAGTGGTTCTCCTGAAAGGGAACTGACAAGATATTGGAATTTTTCTACTTTTGATATATCTGTCCTGTTATGGACTAGTGTGTTAAACAAATCAATAAAACCGGGAAAATCTTTAAACTGACCTGAGAAAGAAGGTAGCTTTATCGCAGGCAACTTTGTAGGTTTCCTGTTTTCTATTGAGGATGTGTGACATTTTACTGTATCTGCTTTCTGATCAGGTAAGAGTTTACGAATGGTTTCTAATACTTCAAAATACATATCATCTGCTTGCTCTTGATACATTGTTTGTTTTAACATTTGTTCATCACTGATATCAAGATTTTTATATTCACACAAAAGTTTTATGTGAGCATCATTAAATGCTTCCATAAGAGATTCTACACGCGATCCCCATGTTTCTAAACGCGGTAGAAGGCTTGCATCATTTATGCATTTGCGAGCGCAGACAACAGCATCTGTTAATCGCTTGTGCGCAATGTTGCGCTTTGATTCATGATGAGCTGCCATAGCTTCACTCATGTTGTTAAAATATGCTAATATTAAGTGAAAAATATATTTTCGTAACCAAAATAAGGTAATCCTATGTTTTGAATTAGTTCAAAATGTTGTTTGATGACAGCTGTCAATTTTGTGATATTATGACAGCAATGATAGCAAACATTCACCAAAAACTACAACATTGGCAACACTTTAGAGCTGACAACACTGAAGATTGAGTAGAAATGGTGAGTGAAAGATCGATTGTTTTGTTACGTTACTGGAAACTAGATGTCGCTATTAGCTGTATGCTAAATAACTACAAAATGTACCTATGTCCAATAAATAATAAGAAAATGAATGTTTCGAAGGACCTTAAAATGATAAAATACAATGTTGTAATTTATAAATTATATGTTATTTATAAATTCCACGACTAAAGAACTCAGAATGTTAGACTATTTATTGCAACGTTATATGTTACGTATGCGAATAAAATTACGTGAAAAATACGTATGAATGATAATGCTATAGAATGATGATTTAGTGTTATATGTTACACTTTAAAACAACGTTTGTAATGTTCAGATTCAAAATGTCTGTAAATACCTACCTACCTACGACCGGTCAAAACTGGTTCAAGATTTCAAACTTCGTATCGAAGTTGAGAAAACTTTACAAAACTTGTTTGTTTTGATGATATGATGCTTGTTTAATGAGTTATTACGTGTTATAACTCAAAATATTATGATACATACACAAATATCGTGTTTTCTGTGAAATGAAATGGCAAATATGGACGCCGCACTTGTGATGTTACGACTAAAGTTAGAGGTACACGTATATAAATCGGGCTCGAATGACCAAAATGTTGTGGTAGGTAAATGTTGAATAAAACCTTCGATGGAACTGTGGCCATAGGCGACCTTAAGTCGAGCACAATCACGGGAAAAACTGGGATTGAAAGGGAGGTACTCACGAGTCTTCTTCGTTAACGAGGGTTTCGTGGCGCCACTCCAATACAGTCCGCGGACGTCCCTCTTTTGTCACTTAACACTTCACTGAATTGTTGAAAGTCTTCGTAGGTGGGTTTTGGTTACACTTACAGCATTGTTCAATTATAATTTATAGCCGGCAGAAGATCGCACGCGCCATTTTCTTGTGTTGAGTTCTTGTGAGTGAGGTTTTAAGGGATTGAATTGATCCGGAAGGAAGAAATGAATGAATGGAATGTAGGAACTGTTTGGATCGAGGAAGTTGTGTGACTGTGCGCTAGTCAATTGAAGGCCTTTTTCTTTTTATTTATTTTGATACTTTAACACAACTGCTTTGTAAATCTTTTTGAAGGAGGTGTTTTGAGATAATAGTCTATAATAATACATATATATTAAGCTGAAGAATTTGTCTGTTTGCTTGAATGCGCTAATCTCAGGAACTACTGGTCCGATTTGATAAATTATTTCAGTGTTAGATAGCCCATTTATCGAGAAAGGCTATAGGCTATCACGCTATGGATATGAATAACATAGATCCAGTTGCTGTATCAAAAGTAGAGAACCCATACGCATAAAACTTTGGGTAGATGACTAAAAATCTAATTAGTCCATCAGATAATTTTCCAAGAAATATTAGGCACGTATTTCTTCTTTTTTCACGTAAATAAAAAACAAAGACGATACAGAGCGTTAACTACACGTGTAACGTCACTACGTGCTACAATTTTAACCCCGGCGTGACGTCACAAGCCCCGACTCCTGATCTTTGATGCTTTTTATACTTATTCGTTATTTTTTATTTATTTATTAAAGCAAAAAATACATTTTCAATATTTTTCGATAATCTGACGGACTAATTAGAATCATATTTTTTACTCAGGAAAGTTCCCTATTTTCTGGAGTCTGTGTTTCCTGATAGCTACAACGAGCCCCCTCGTTGTAGCTATCAGGAAACACAGACTTCCTTCTTCTCGTTAAGTTAGAAGTAAATAGGTTACTTTTGGGCAAGCGTAACTATCAACCACATCTTGTCTTTCACCAGATGAGATTTGTTTAAACATGAGTCTATCAATGAAATAAAATTTTACACACATTTACATGCATTATTTTTTAAATTTAATATGTATGACCTGTATTTAATTAATCTGACATTAAGACATTTTATAATAATTAAATATGTCATGTATATATATTTGTTCATTATTATTTATTTTGCTAGCAGTTTTATTTTATTTTCTTTGTTTACTATTTTGTTTGTCTTGTGCGAGTCCCAAATAAACATTTTTCTTTGTTTCTTTTTTATATAATTAATCTGGCATTTTAACTTGTAATTTAAATGGTTTAATATTTGAATTTATTGTAACACTATTGAAATGAATAGGGCTCTATACTCACAAACCATTAGGTAAATATACAATGTAGGCACCAATTGACTGTTATTTGTACCACCTTTATCTACCTGTATTAAATGCAAATAAATGATTCGATTGATTGTTTCATAGAGAAAATGATTCAGTATTTATTTAAAGTCATTCTAAAGAAAATATAAGTTTTGAGTTTAAGTTTAAATTGCCACTCTTAGCGCAGCTTAAGTAAAAAGGTGCTAAGAAATTGATTAAAAACTTAAGATCGGAAGTTTTATAAAATATTCTTAACAATAAAAACTTTACAAGATTTTTCCATTGAAGGAAGCGTCTAAGATAATGTAGCAAGGGATCGGATTTCTTCGCAAAGACAATTGTATGGGATTTACTTGGATTACGAAGGGTTCAAGTTTCTTTTAGAACTGTAGGGCTCCATAGGTGGAGCGGGAGGTATTTTATTAGTTTTATAAACAAAACAGTTTTCTTGATAGTTAAATAAGTTTATAAAGTGTAAGATAAGATAAGACATTTATTTTGTAAAACTTGAGTACAGTATACAGGTCTTAAAATTAAAATGAGGTCGCTACATGTTTTGCCATTTATGGCGTACAAAATAACTCGTAGTAGATAGATAATAGTAAAATAAAAATGAATAAAATGATTAATTACAATGTCAAAATTTAAATTCCATTCAAAATTAAAATGTCAATAATTTAAATGTAATTTAAGTATTCTATATAAGCAATATATCATTTTAGGATTCGTCTACGCTGCACTTGTCTAGTAATAACCCCTGAAGGTATTTTTTAAACTTATTTAGAGTCATGCATTCAATTACATCAGGTATTTTATTATGAATATTAGGAGCAATACCAACCATACTCTTTTTCAATAATGCAGTTTTTCATTCATTTGAACATAACAAATTCTCATACTGGGCACGAATTGGGGTTCTCTTAACTGCTGAAATTTTTTGTAGTTCCAGTGATAAGTTATTTTCCTTACAGCTAATTTGGATGGAGGTTTTTTTCTGATTCAGATAAATTCTACTTTACTTTTTACGTAATTTAAATCTTTTCATTTCATTTTTTCATTTATGAAATCAAAACTGTACAACTGTGACAATTCTGGCTTGCAAAATAAACACTATTGAAATATCTTTATAACCAATTTACCATGAAAATAAAAAGGAACAAAATACACCATTCCAGTTTCCCAACAAAACCGAACAGACCCACAACTGATATAATAACGAAATAACAATTTCCATCCACAAACAGGAAAGCATTTGGTAAAGAAAATTGCCAAGAAAAAGATCAAAATATTCATCAACAAGGTCCTTCAAAAGATGACGTCATGAGATGGCCGGAAATTGAAAATGTTCATACATGCTGTCGATTGGGCCATGTGAGATTTTTTTCCCTTAAAATCCGTGGATCATGATTGTGACATTTGTTACGTACTTCGGATTACGGATTGATCAATTTGGCTGCGGAATTTGTTCGAAAGAGTCACGGCGGCCCTAGAACAGAAAGAAGGATCACGGGTGGGTTTTAGTCAGTAAGAGTCTGACACGCCCTTCCGCTCCGCCCAGAGCGGGAGAAGTCATTTGATGATTTTCCATAAAAAAAAAGGATTAATCAAGTGGTAACTTTAGATCTGTGTGTGTGTATAAAATGGGATATTGATAGGTATCTGTTGAGTAACCAGGAAATTGTTTGGTTTACTTCGATTTTGTACTTGGTGTGTGTGAATGCCATCGTAATGTTGTAAACAGCATAATAAACAATACGATTGTGACTACCGTTCGCTTTTACCATATTTTCGGAATAACTGGGTATGAACAATCAAATTATTGGCACCCCAAAGTGGTTATGATGGCCGCTTATCGACTTGAAATGTTCACTTATGGCGGTGAAAAATTTTAAAATGTCAGAATAAAATCATTACTTAGCAGAAATGAAAAAAAAAATTTATTATTTCATGGTGTAATTTGCAAGGACTACTTAATTAAGTATTGGTCTTTCTCTGCAGAGGATTTTTACATAGATTTCTATTACGGGTAAAATTCTTACAAAACCTGGATCAGAAAACGTAGCAAAAGTACGAACAAATTAAGTACGCCGACAGTTTTATTACGCACCATGTTTGAGCTGAGAACCTAAAGTCATTTGCAAGGTTTCTCTCCTGAAACTTTGCGATCAGGTCCTAACAAGTGAAATTCACGACTTTCACGAAGTACTTCCATGTAAAGATTATGTGACGCAGAATACACGATTTGGAAATGGAAAGAAAACACAATCTCAACCAAGATTATAAATGCGCAAATGAGTTAAATTGCTGAACTGATTCTGATGAATTTTGGTAGAGACATACATTTATACTCTGGAACGAAGTAGGATTTAAATATACAGTCAAACTATGAATGCCCTCAATGGAACAACGGCTAAATGTGTTTTCTGAGATACGGAATAAATTTAGTATTTCACGGGTGGCCACATTTCCACTAACCGACACAGGTAAGCGTTGCTTAACCTTAAAGTTCAGCCCGTGTGGCTGTTAGGCTGGCCGCAAACGCACAGATTCCTGATTCGGATTCTTGATCAGGAAATTCAGATTCGGAGACCCGAATGCTTACCTTGCAACAAAAAAAAAAAGTTAAACGAGATGCACAAGCTTGTTTAATTTTCAAATGGAAAAGAAACCGGAAGTTCCATTCGAAAACAAGCCATGTTCCAAAATCGAACGTCTAACGAAATACTGAATCTGAATTCCTTATCAGAAAATCTAATCAGTAAACCCAATGTATGCAGCCAGCCTTAGCCACGACCTCCTCACAACTAGAAAAACAAAAGAAAAATAATATTTCGAAAAGAAAGAGATACAATAAAGGATACGTCCAATTAATATAATAAGAAATCTATTATGAAATTGGTCTGTAATTACCACAACAGGATAAAACCCTTTCCTAATTTACCAAAGGGATCAGTACCTACTGGTTGTCACGCCTAGTTTCTTCGGAGTTTTTTCTCGGCCACTGTAGAAAGCAGTGGTGGCCGAGTGGTAACGGCCCCGACTTACGAATTGTAAGTCGCGGGTTCAAACCCAACCGGGCACATTACTTTGTGTAATTAATTTCATCACCACTGCTCTCAAAACGGTGAAGGAGAACATCGTGAAGAAATCGGCATGTCCTAGAACCAAAAAAATTTATTTCAATTGTTTACAGGCACTTTTAAACTGTCAAGTCGAAAGAGGTGAAGCTATCTGCACGTTCCAAAGCGTAGATCTCTATCGAGAAGAACGGGCACGAAAATTCGCGGACACTCTTTTAAATTGTTATAATCTACTTATGTGCCAAATTTCATCATGATCCGTACTGCCGTTCTGGTGTGAAAGAGTAACAAATATCCATACATACAAACTTTCCCGTTTTTAATATTAGTAAGGAAGTTTAAGACTACATAAATACCCGAAATACCAAAATACGGCTTTTTCTTCCTCATAAATCCCAATTACGAAAGAATCTTTATCATCACAACACAAATTAAGTTTTAACGAACGAGAATTCAATTGAACGTTTGGCACCCAAAAATGTGAAATAACAATACAATCACAAAATTGTGCGCGAACAAAATAATACTTTTAAGCGATACAATAATATTAAACTAATTAACTATGTAGTTATTAATGCTAATAAACGGTAAAATGTAAATAATTTTACCGATTGGAATTCAAATAATTATGTTCAATGGAGTGTAATAATTACAATCACATATTTAAATTATTAATAATTGAATAATGTATGTTATCAAATAGTTTCCATTAGAACTGGATATGATAAATGCTGAACAATGCAGTCTATCAATGAAGCGTTATAACATAATATTTCAAAAATACCTATAATTTTTGAATTGGTGATATTTTGCGTTATTGAAATTTGTATGTCAATAGATTATTGCAAATCCAGTTAGTTTATAATAACTAATGTATCATAAGTTTGAAATAAATCATTTGCTTTTATGAACTCAGATAATAATATATTAAAACATTCCCAATACATTAAACATAATTCTTTAATATACCTATGTCTCATTCAGAAGATTAATGTTACAAAAGTTTGAAATAAATGTTTAGCTTTTATAAACTTTGGATAATAATATATTATGAGCTTTCCAAATACATTAAACTTAACTCTGATACGTATAATATACTCCTGTGTATATCGCGAAGAATGGTTTTCTAATCTCACGATATTTAAACCGATGATTATCAGA
The DNA here is from genome assembly GCA_905332915.2 of Hecatera dysodea. Taxonomy (NCBI): domain Eukaryota; kingdom Metazoa; phylum Arthropoda; class Insecta; order Lepidoptera; family Noctuidae; genus Hecatera; species Hecatera dysodea. Next base: position 22,726,465 of record HG995287.1, on the reverse strand, counting down.
AAGAAATAATAAAATGTATTTAGAACATACATAATTTTAAATATTTATTTTTTTCTTTTGTATAAATTTCTTACATTTCACATATCTCCATCATTACATTATTATATGCCTAGCCATTCCCAACTATATTGGGGTCGGCTTCCAGTCAAACCGAATTCAGCTGAATACCAGCATTTAACGTAGAGCGGCTGCCTACCCGACCTCCACAACCCATTAACTGGGGAACACCGTACTTCTTGGCAAGACTGGTGTCAGATTTTCTGGCTTCTGACAATCCGTAACGACTGCCAAAGATCTACAAATGACAGCCGGGACCAACGGCTTAACGTGATTTTCGAGGCACGGAGGAAACTCGGTATGTTAAGATGGTCACCCATCCACAGACCAACCTTGGCAAGCGTTGCTTAACCTTGAAGATAGACCTGTGCGGCTGTTATTCTTTAGCCACGAGTTCCTCACGAGCTTCATCCTTACAGGTAATGTTTAAAAACAATAAATTGCGTTTTATAATAAATTAGTGCAGAAGACGCTGACAACTATGACATAAATTTGAAAATGAAAATAATATATCTAGTTTTAATTTCCGCGAATATTAGTGGGTTGCAGGTATGCACCTCCCTTCCGCCCGCTTTATTATGCACATGCAAGATTACAAGGCAAATGCAAGGATTTTAAGCACATGCAGGAAGGCAAAGCAAAACCCAACACCATTACCGACACGTGTTTCGCCTCTCCACGAGGCATCCTCAGGGGACGTGTTGACTCGCTGACCGTTGAGTTGCGAATGAGAATTTAGTTTATTTTTTTGTTTTGGAATGGACCACTCGCAGTTCAGCACACTAAGGCTGGTTACTGCTTAACCGGACAATCCTGTGGTGGCCTCAAATGAATTTAAGGCCCCCAGCCAGGGCTAAAAACTACTAAAAGCTAAATGACCGCTTCGCTAAGGGCATTCCCTGTGGGATACGGGCCTCGGCTTAACGGGGTCATTGAGAGGGGCAGCAAGGGACAGGCTGGGTCAGTTATTATTATTTAGGGGATTTAACGCTAATGGCTCAGCGGCGCGGGCTGGCTCGTTAGGCAAAAGTCACCACTCGCAGTTTTAATTTCCGCGAATATTAGTGGGTTGCAGGTATGCACCTCCCTCCCGCCCGCTATATTATGCACATGCAAGATGCAGGAGGAGGGGTTGGAGGTGCATACCTGCAACCCACTAATATTCGCGGAAATTAAAACTAGATATATTGTTTTCATTTTCAAATTTGAAATGGATTTCCGCAAAGTAACGCCTGACTCAATTAATTATAAGTAATTATTTTTTTGAATTCGGATTATTTTATGCTTAATTTTCTATGCTGATATTTTAATTTTTATCTATTAATGATATATATATATTAACGAGTTTAAGGGAACGCCCTCTGTTATTTAAAATACTGTATATGAAACATGCACGGTACGTCAAAAAAAATGCAAAAAGAAACACACAGCACTGCACTAAAATGGTCTATTTCAGCGTTATGCCAGACTTACTAATGCTGCCTGACGCTGGTTTTAAATTAACCTTTCAAAGGACAATATCTGCGTTTCATCCCGATCTCATTTCGTAGATCTCATAGAAGAAACAGTGCATTGTCCTCTCTGAATTTTCCCGTATAAAACACAAAAGCGATTTTTTTTTACAAAATACACACTCAGCCAGAACGCACAAAAGCATGTACCTACAATTTAAAGCCCCCTTTACACACGCACTTAACAAAAATATGATAATAACTTCGAGTAAGTAAATGAAGTCGCTACCAACAAACGGTGTAGTCACGTAAAATATTATTCTGCCCATCCCTCGAGACATAACCTTTATAGTCGAGTCCAGTGCACCTGCGAATGAGTTATTCGCGCAGATTTATCATCGCAGATAAGGTTTTGTATCTGGTCGGTGTAACGCAAATGTTAGCAATATATCTGGGGTTTTTCTCTGGTGTTTGTCGAGAGGTGTGCTGGTCTTTTTGTTGAGGAAGTTAGAGGTAAAAGTAACCAAAAAACCATCGGTTTATTATCTTTTTAAGACGTTTTGAAGTCTTATTTATTTACTTACCTTACCTACTTATTATTATTATAACTAACTAGTACTAGGTATATATACACTTAATCTTATATGTAAAATTCTCGTGGCACAATGTTAGTTACCATACTCCTCCGAAACGGGTTGACCGATGTTTATGAAATTTTATATGCATGTATATGCATATAAAATTTCATAAACATTGGTCCCACTGAATAGTGGGCCTGAGAATCGGCTACCTACTATGTATTTTTGATACCCCTAAGTGATAAGGGTTGTCCACCCCTAACATTCTCATTTTATTTTATATGGCAAAACAACGTTTTCTGGGTCAGCTAGTTATATAAAAAAAAAAGAAAAAAAAATGTATAATTTGATTATTATTATTAACGTTACTAGAAAGGGACCACCGTGAAGTTCTAAGAAGCTCTTCCAAACCATCGCACACAATTTTATTTTTTCATTTTACATCGGCAAGAGTCGATGAGAACATCATCAATGTAGCCAAAGCCACGCATTATTAGCGATAACTAGTCGTCCGATTTCAATCAAGCTTTTGAATATAAAAAGAATAATCAAAATCGGGACACCCAGTACAAAGTTATGAAGTTGCACACAAAAAACAAAAAATATAGTCGACTTAAGATCCTCCTCCTTTTTTGGAAGTCTATTAAAAAGTGTCTTTGCAAAAAGTGACAGTGTTGCACCAGGGTTGCGGTATAGCAGTAATACTACTAACTTTATTACGGCTTCCAGATCGAATTTGAAGATTAGTTGATCCAACCCTGATGTAACGGCTGAACTTTCAATCTTATCAAGATTTGGGTCAAAGCTATATATTCTACAGAAGTGGCCCTAACGGACGAGCTTCATTAATAGGCACATTCTAGCTGCATTAGTAAACGACTCGGTAGATGACTCAGGAGTAACTTAATTACCGGAGTTGTAACAACTAAAAATGACAACAAAACGGATAGACAGATATGTGGTACAAAAACAAAATGGGTTTGTTTATTTTTTGCTGAGAAGGTTTGGTGTAATTTGGATAAAGAAATTTATTTATCTTATTTTCTTTCATGAGCTTATAATCGTTTTACTACTGAGACACCCAGGAATCTTTTCTGTGAGATAGAGTGGGCTGTAATCTAGTAATTGTTAAGGCCCCTCGCCCACGGCGACTTTTTGTAGCGATGCAGTCGCGCGTTTAGCAAACGCGCGACAGCATCTCTTCTAACGCGTGTTAGTCGCATTTGCAACGCGCTACTAATGCGCTACTGCATCGCGATTGTATCGATACACATTTGCAACGCGCTACTAACGCGCTACTGCATCGCGATTGTATCGATACAAACGCGCGACCGCGTCGGACGTGACAAATGTTGCCTCAACGGAGTCCATCTTGCAACTGTACTGATTCAAGGTATTTTTGTGTCGTAACTGCATCCCGACCGAATCGCGATAGTATCGCGACCGAATCGGGTTTGTATCGCGACCGAATCACGTTTGCATCGCGACTGAATCAGGTCTCGTGGGCGAGGGCACACAGCTAGCGACAGCTTCGCGTCTGTATCGATGCCTACGCGCGACAGCATCGCTACAAAAAGTCGCCGTGGGCGAGGGGCCTAAATGACTTCGAATAAGTAGTTGACTAAAAAAATCTAATTAGTCCATCAGATAGATTTCCAAGATATATTGGACTCGTATTTTTCATGTAAACAAAAACGAATACGATACAATGTGTTAAAAACGTGTGACGTCACTACGTGCTACAATTTTTACCACGACGTGACGTCACAAGCCTGATCTTTGATGCTTTTTATCTTCGTCGACTTCTATAGATTTGAAAAAGTAAAAAATTCGTGTCCAATATTTTTCGATAATCTACATAACTGATGGAATGTATGTAATAACTGAATCATATTTTTCTAAATTCCCTATTGTTGGTTCTAGGATATGTTGGTTCCTTCACGATGTTTTCCTTCAACATATTATGAAAGCTGTGTTGAAGAAATATCTTGGTTAAGTACTCAGTATAAAAATATTTCTATATTAAAAAATACAATAATCAGTGATTTTCGACGCCACTAAACTTTACTCTTCTCGTTCAAAAGAAATTTTACAACAACTTATTTTCAAATCAAGAGTAAAGCAATAAATCATACCTAAGGTACATGTAAATGACGTAATATCATCAAGCCATAATAAAAATCAAATATCAACAAAGTGGAGCGTAATTTCCAAATTATAATAATGTCACCATTTCCCCCGGCGTGGCTCATTAGTATCGTTTTATCAAATACCCACAATTTTGCTTGTAGATGTCATAGTGCGAGACTTTTTTGCGAACTTGTTGTGTTAAAGTGTATTCTTGGACTAAAAAAAGTGTAGTTTGCTTCGGATATATTTTTTGTATGTGGATTGATTAATAAAGTAATTGCCTTAATTTATGAATGCTTATGGACGGTCACAGTGATCAGATGTAGGTAAGATGTGTGTTTTTGACACATATGTACATTAAAATAGCAAAAATAGTGTAAGAACGTTTTCTTATCTTTCACAATAGGGTATTTTACTGTAATAGTATACTACTGATACAGTGCATTGAAAACTCACGTGACGTCACGTCGCTGGTAAAAATTGTAGCAACGTAGTGACGTCACGTGAGTTTTCAATGCACTGTATCGTCTTCATTTTTTGTTTACGTGAAAAAAGAAAAAATACGTGTCCAATATTTTTTGTAAATCTATCAGACGGACTAATTAGATTTTTACAGTAAAATACCCTATTATTGTGTTCTTAACATTCACAATTGAAGAAACACGTATGTATTTCCAATCGCTCGCACACGACTACTCCCGAAGACTGACGACCGCGTGACTAGTTCGATTCAATCTAAAAGGGCTAATTACGGGCCAAATTATGGCGTCAGGAAAATGTGCGGTCCGCTCTGTGCTTGAACATGCTGAAGTTATTCTTGAAAAAATTGACTGATACGTCAATTTTTTAAACTTTATCAGGCACAAACTTTTAATTTTCGTGGTAACGGGATTGTCTGTCTAGTAATTGTCTACTGCATACATTTCACTGTAAATACTACATTTCACTACACCGCCAGCAGTGATTGGTTTCCAAGATTCACCTGGAAAGCAAATTGAAGATGGAAATACTTGAATTAATATATGCCAAGCTTGAAACTAGCAAACTGCAACTGATGAAGTGGGTCCGTAAATCTTCAGGCTTTCATGTTTTTAGACGACTGCTCAAAAAAGGAGTGTTATGTTTTCAGGATTCATGTTTGTATGTATGTATGTTTGAGAGTTTCTTTATTCCACCATTACCTACTTCTTAACGGCGTAACCGATACCAATCTATGTGGTATTGTTAGAAGCGTTGAGTTATCTCGGGTAACATAGGCAGTATGAAAATTATAAAAAATCTTAATTGACAGGCTTGGTTCGCAAATAAAAAAAATATTAAAACAAGACAGATAATCTTTTCATTGCAGCCGGGGGACCTGTAAATAACTATTCAAAGGAACCGTTCCACGAATGCATTGAAAAGATTATTATCTATTTTGTTTTTAGTTTAGTTCACTTTTTGACATGGCAGGCGTATTTTTTCATTTTTTTTTATTAGTCTTATTAATTTTTACGCAAAATATGTTTGTTTGCGTTTCTAAATTCTTTCGTGTTGCTTATAAAAATAATACAATTGACCCTCAGATTATATCATGTTGATTTCAATTACTTGAGTGTGTTACCTGGTAGTATATTATTGTTATTTTTAACCGACTTCTAAAAAAGGAGGAGGTTCTCAATTCGGATTTGTGTATTTTTTTTAAATGTTTGTTCGCGAGAATTTCAAATCGGTTGGCAAGCGACGGATTTATATCCGTCGCTTGCCAACCGATTTGAAAAATTCTTTTTTGTTGGAAAGGGTATATATAGTCCCATGAAAATTTTATCGAAATCGAACAAGCGTTTTTTAATTTCAATAAATGATAGAAAATCTGTCGGGATATCTGAAATCGCATGTTTGTTATGTTTAGCTGGGAGTGAACCAATAAAAAGTGAAAAATAAAGAAACTTTTTACAAAAAAATAAAACCTACTTCTAAACAAAAAAACCAAAAAGTATAAAATAACTTTAATTCTGGAAGTCGGCGTGTTCAACAACAAAAAAGCAACCAAAAACACCGAGTTCCGAAATTAAAGTTATTTTATACTTTTTGGTTTTTTTGTTTAGAAGTAGGTTTTATTTTTTTGTAAAAAGTTTTTTTTTAACTTTTAGTAGGCACGTGTTTTGGTCCAAGATGAAGCACGCTTATCTAGAAGTAACCTTTTCCAGACTTAAAGACTCGTAGGTTGTAGTTATCAGGAAACACTCTGGCAGGGAATTCCACTCCTTAGCTGTACGCACAGTGAATGTGTTCCCAAAACCTTTTGCGCGTGTGGGTGGGATTAGATGTTAAAATGTTTGTCGAAATCTGTCCTACACTGAAAATATTATGTCACTGCCAATGTACAACATTGGAAACAAATAAAATACTCATAAATATTCTCAATAATCTCCCTTTTATTTGACTGTTATTAATTACTAACTAGAGTAACACTTCAAAAGCACCCACAAGTAGTTTTTGCCATCATCTTATTGATTCCAACCTCAGTTTTTTAGTTTATACATCTCTATACCCCATTCACGATATGATTAGACATTGAAATAAATCTTTTTACAGTCCGTTCAACCGATTTTGACTTCTATTGCGTTGGTGGCATGACAAATGGCAGCTGCAGTAAACAGTTGGTATTATAATCACGTTTTTTCTTTTAATGTCATCCTTATGCCTTTGAATAGAAGTAAAAATCGGTTGAACGCATTGTAAAAAGTTTTAAAAGTGTTAATCTTATTGCGAATGGAGTATAGTTCTGATACATATGTATAAGGTAACACTTAAACAAAATGTCAATCATTAAGATGGCGGCCTGAAATTCGTGTTACGTTGTGGCTTTGCCTGACGCCTCTGTCAAATTGTATTCTGTCACATGTGCATATAGCATTACCTTCTTCCATAGAGCGGCGAGCGTCGGCTCGAGCAATGCTTGATACATCATTATCTCAACTTTTCTTATAAACCAAGTGTGTCTTCAATATTTACGATTACTTGATGTCCCGTCAGAATTCTGACTACACTTATGGTCACTACAACTTGAGCTTAGTGTACATTGCGTGGACACAAACATTGCTCAATATTCTTTGTTGATTGATAGAAAATGCAAAGGAAATTAAGTTCGCTATGTACCTTTGTGCAATTTTAAACAAATTATTAGTAACTAGCAGCGCCCCGCAGTTTTACTCGCGTAGTTCCCGTTCCCTTAGGAAAATGGGGATAAAATAATATAACCTATGTATATTACTCAAGGTAAATGTAGCTTTCTAAAGGTGAAAATTTTTTTGAAATTGGTCCAGCAGTTTTTGAGTTTATTCGTTAGACATACAAAAATACAAATCTTTCCTCTTTATAATATTAGTATAGATCTCTATTATATCTAGTATCTGTTTTTGATGGCTTAATAGAGTATGCTAGCTGACAAGTTGAAAATATGGTTTTCATATTGGACTCATAGTAAATTATTTGTTTTCTGTCATGTAATGACAATTAATTTGCAAATTATTGTATAAATAGGAAGTTTTCCTAACTTAATAGACATTTATGCATTGCTGGAGAGATTTTTCTGGGACTGTCTTTATGAAAAATGTTGACGCTAATAAATTACTTAGTATCTGCCTAATTTGAATAAATTACTTTCGATTTTCATTTTTATGAATGAAACAAAAAAACAAAATAGTTTGTTTACGCCAAGCATGACGCGTACCATAAAAAAACGAATGAAAACAAAATTAATGAGTTTTGCGATTTGGGAAGGAAGGAAAACTGCCATCGCTCAGCATAATGCTGGTTTCTGCCGGCGTGAAAATTCCGTGTTCTGTGTCATCTGTGTAGACTGGTTCGGTTGTGTGTCTAACTGGGCTGGTATTGGGTTAGTCACACGTCTAGGAGTTAAGTGGTAAATGTAAATACAATAGGATTCGGAATTCAGTCTAGTTTTGCTACTGGTTTTGTTTGAGATGAAGGTTCTGGTATATAGACAAACTCTTTAATGATTACAGCTAAGGAGCGCAAATGAAGGGTCCACTGCAATAACGATAAATGTCCTTGTTACCTCGTTTTGAGATACTTGCGTTTCAATTGTATTAACGGGAAAAGGAAAGTCGTGTTTAAAGGTATGAATATAATAACATTATTGGTTTCAGCACATTTTGATTGTTGATATTATGTTGTTTCTTTACTCAAGCTTTATTTAAGAAGTAACTAAAATATGTATGATTTATAGTTTTTAAAAAATAGGACTTTATTGAGTACGGTCCTTTTATCTAATACTAGCAGCGCCCCGCGGTTTCACCCGCGTATATCCCGTTCCCGTGGGAATATGGGAATAAAATATAGCCTATGTTACTCAGAGTGAATGTAGCTTTCTAATGGTGAAAGAATTTTTGAAATCAGTCTAGTAGTTTTTGAGTTTATTCGTTACATACAAAAATACAAATCTTTTCTCTTTATAATATTAGTATAGAAATAGGAATACTTATTTAGGTACTCCAGATATTATCGAACTAGGCCAGTTCTCAGATATTATCAGGCATCCAAGAAATATCCTCGACCATTCATAGAAAACCTTTCTTCATAAAATATCGTCGTCCATAACTTCTGCTCTGATGATCCTGTACAACAAATTATTAATACTTCACTTCTCATTTATAATAGCCAGTAACCATCTGAATGTGATCGAAAGGAAAAATTAATGCTCCAGTGAATAAGTTTCTGATTTAATAGGATACCAATTGTTTTATCTTCGAGATGGTTAACCGATGTATATTTATTTCTATGGAAGGTGGGTAGGCCTTTAGTAAGGGACGCTACTTGTGTCGATATTCTTGCGCCATCCCGTCTTCCTAGCTTGTCGCACCGTGCTCGTACTATCGCTGCGGCTGAGAACCTCAAACGGTGGAAATATAATAACGCAGTTGGCAATTCTATTTTTGAGCCATTTGGGGTTGACACTCTTGGACTATGTGGAGTTGGACCGAGTGCTCATGAGTTATTTAAAGAACTTGCTTAACGTGTAGTTGACACTTCGTGTGACCCAAGGGCTTGACAATTCAAAAGTTGCAAGCTGTAAAGTTTGAGCCTGTAAATGCATGGGAAGCGGTCGTCTCCTTCTGCGAAGCAGTTATGCTAGCGAAGAAGGAAGCGGAACCCGTGCGAGAGAGGGACACCTCCTGCCCCAGCCGCCGCAACAGAAGAAGACGCCCCGGGCGTGGCTCGCCGTCTGATAGCAACCAGGCCCGAAGCGACGGCACGTAGTGCTCCACGCGCGCCTCAAAGAGCCGTCAGCAACGAAGACGGGGCCCCATAGGGTCAGTGCCTGCTAGGGTTGCGGAATTTGTTCGAAAGAGTCACCGCGGCCCTAGAACGCAAAGGGCACAAGAAGGATCACGGGTGGGTTTTAGTCAGTAAGAGTCTGATTTCCCATCTAAAAAAAAAGGCTATCCTAGTTTGAATTCCTGTCTCCTACAAACCTTTGAAGGTACCTCTAATGTTTGTAACACCTGTATATTATAATTGTACTTTGGGGGAGAAAAAAAAAAACAAGGTGAATGAACTAACACTTGTTTCTGGTCAAGGCCACAACTTCGTTGTTCTGAATGTAGTATTTGGTTGTAACAGTTCAATGAACAAAATTGAGGTACAGAAATAAGTGGTAATTGGAAAGCCGCCAACATGCACTTCTAATGAAGCACAATTTCGACTGTATTGTCGCCAACGTCCATACCATGTTGAGTACACCGGTTCTCGTTCCGATCACCGAAGTTAAGCAACATCGGGCGCGGTTAGTACTTGGATGGGTGACCGCCTGGGAATACCGCGTGACATTGGCTTTTTTGTTTTTATTTAGTCCTAAAGACGATATCAATGAGGTTTTATGTATACATACATATACCTAAATAAAATTGTAGCGTCTGTTTGTAATATTGAAGTACTACTACATGCATATATTAATATATACGCTACGTACACCAAAATAACCTTTTTTACAATTTTTGTCGGTCTGTTTGTTCCGGTTAATCTCTGAAATGGTTGGACCGATTTTGACGGGATTTTTACTAGCACGTAGCTGATATAATAAGGAGTAAAGGTTTTTACTTTTATTTTAGAACAATATTTTATTTTAGAAAAATAAAGTAATGTTGCAATGTCCAAGTACTGTCCGCGCGCATCTCAGCTCACTCGCCTCCCACCACTTCTCCTACCAACGAAGCAATATCACAAAAAATCGGGGGCTTAGTAACTATTCCACGCGGACGAAGTCGCGGGCAGAAGCTACTTCTGAATAAAATTTTTACTTGCCTTATTTTTTAACCTCAATTTTGTAATACTAAACTTATTTTTTATGATTTTTTGCTACGATTATCAGATTTGTTTTCATTAATTGGCAACCCCCAGTTCCGAACTAAAAAAGGCGAAGAACCAGCCGGTCCATTTGATAAGCATTTCACGGTGAACACTTAGAAAGAGTCAGCGCCAAGTTAACTGTCATTCCAATTCTATTGAGAGCACAATTGGTGTTCAATTCACCTTCATTTTCATGGTAAGATTATTACAGAATGTACAAGTTTTATAGTGGTGCTATTTGATGCTTGTATTCTGCAATTAACTGTAAAACTGATTTGCTGCATTTGACATTCGTAGCTACCTTCGACAGCTATGATGACAAGTCATGGTCAAAGATATAAACATGTTTACTACTAATCGTAGTTGCAAATATAGACTAATCACAAGCGGAAATTTAATGAATAGTCTATCTAATGACAGGAACAAATCAAATCATTGGATAACTGCCAAATGCAGTGATTGTAAAGAGTAATTTCAGCTGCACTGTCGCCAACATCCATACCATGTTGAGTACACCGGTTCTCGTTCCGATCACCGAAGTTAAGCAACATCGGGCGCGGTTAGTACTTGGATGGGTGACCGCCTGGGAATACCGCGTGACGTTGGCTTTTTGATATATTTTTTTTCTTTTGTTTAAAGTTCCTATAAGGATATGATATGTTAGCTGTTCATCTTTTTATCGCGAATAATCATCGTTTGGTTTTCCTCAATATTCTCGGGAGTGGTGATGACAAAGATGATGTCAAAATTATCCCCAAGCTATGCGTTCCGTTAGGTAGGCAGTTGCTGTTCTAGGACTTTTCGGCCCCGTCAGTCATCGGTTCTGAGAGCAATGTGCCCCGCCCTATCTATTACCAAATACAAGAGTTCACTTTTCGGATAGTGAGTTGACTTCATGTAGACAGGGTTTGAACGAATTGTCAAAAAGGATTGTTTTGGATAAATCATACGAGGAATGTTATTGCAAATGAGGTAATTGATACTCGTAGCAACAGATCAATGAATGTATGTAATTACAGAAATAAATTGTCGTGGGCAAATTGCCAGCTTGCACTGATGGTGTAGAGTCATTTCAGCTGAACTGTCGCCAGCGTCCATACTATGTTGAGTACACCGGTTCTCGTTCCGATCACCCAAGTTAAGCAACATCGGGCGCGGTTAGTACTTGGATGGGTGACCGCCTGGGAATACCGCGTGACGTTGGCTTTTGTTCTTTTTTTTTGTAAAATCTTTCTGTGCAGGGTGCGATCTTTTGGCTGGTGATCTTTTTTATAGCGGGTAATCATCATTTGGTATTCCTCAGTATTCTCGGGAGTGGTGATGACGAAGGTGATGTCAAAATCATCCCCAAGCTTTGCGTTGCGAAAGGCAGTCACTGTTCTAGGACTTTTCGGCCCCGTCAGTCATCAGTTCTGAGAGCAATGTGCCCCGCCCCATTTATTACCAAATACAAGAGTTCACTTTTCGGATAGAGAATGTAACCAATAGAGAGCTTATAGGCTGATTTCTTCTAAGCACACGACTCACTACTGCGGGCCGGGGGACGAGGAAGAATGCGCGACTCCAATTTGTCAGTTCAAGGTCAAGTTGCGTAGTTTGCCTATCGTTAGGGTTGCACTACTTCATTAGGGGAAAATAATTGATATCGATAAAATGAATTTTAACATTATGAAAAATATCTACTCATTTAAAATCATAGAAATAATATTTAATCAAAATCAATCAATTACAAAAATAAACAGACGTATCCTGTTATTAGGATTGAATTTTGGAGAAAGGAAAGAAAGGGAGGAAAGTTGGAGAAAGGATTGTTTCGGATGTTATCATACGAGGAATGTTATTGCAAATGAGATCATTGCTAGTAACAGAGCAATGAATCTATATAATTACAGATTTAAATTGTCGTGGGCAAATTGCCAGCTTGCACTGATGGTGTAGAGTAATTTCAGCTGAACTATCGCCAACGTCCATACCATGTTGAGAACACCGGTTCTCGTTCCGATCACCGAAGTTAAGCAACATCGGGCGCGGTTAGTACTTGGATGGGTGACCGCCTGGGAATACCGCGTGACGTTGGCTTTTTGATGCAAACGAATTTTATTTTAGTTCTCGTATGGAGTTCCCGGCCTTTTTTTTCTGGATAGAAAATCACCAAATGACTTCTCCCGTTCTGCGCGGAGCAGAAGGGAGTGCCAGACTCTTACAGACTAAAACCCACCCGTAATTCACCTTGTGCCCTTTGTGTTCCAGGGCCACGGTGACCCTTTCGAACAAATTCCGCAACCCTAGCAGGTACTGACCCTATGAGGCATATATTCTAAAAACAGCGGTTTTACTGAGTTGGGGGTTCTCTGTGACTCCATCATACATTCGTTGTCATCTTTGATAACTCAGATGAAGAATAATGATCCTGGATTGAACATGCCTACATATAGTTATATATTATAATTATAGCTAGCCTGAAATTTCCCACTGCTGGGCAAAGGCCTCCCTCCACTCCTTCCACTTTTCCCGATCCTGTGCCACATCCTGCCAATTCCCAAGGAAGACATCCAAGTCGTCCCGCCATCTCCTTCGTGGTCTGCCGCGGCCCCGTCTCGCGATGTCAGGGCACCAATTTTGAGTTTTATAGGCCCACCGCTCGATGGACACACGGCAGACATGTCCAGCCCAGTCCCATTTAAGCTGGGCAGCCTTCTGAGCCACATCAACGATCTGTGTTTTTGAGCGCAGTATCGTGTTTCGAATTCGATCCGTTAATTTAACACCAAGTATACTGCGCTCCATAGCACATTGGCACATATACCAACATATAGTTATAGGCTTATTAATAGCGACATATCAATGAATAGTTCATCTAATGACAGAAATAAATCGAAGGATTGGAAAACTGCCAAATGCAGTGATTGTAAAGAGTAATTTCGGCTGCACTGTCGCCAACGTCCATACCATGTTGAGTACACCGGTTCTCGTTCCGATCACCGAAGTTAAGCAACATCGGGCGCGGTTAGTACTTGGATGGGTGACCGCCTGGGAATACCGCGTGACGTTGGCTTTTTGATGTTACTGACTTTTGTTTTTTTTCAAGTTTTTTTCGAGAGCAGTGGTGGCCGAGTGGTAACAGACCCGACTTACGAATTGTAGGTCGCGGGGTTCAAACCCGGTCAGGCGCATTATTTTGTGTAAATAATTTCATCACCACTGCTCTCGAAACGGTGAAGGAAAACATCGTGAGGAAACCGGCATATCCAAGAACCAAAAATTCGAAGACATGTGACATTCACCAACCCGCACTGGGCCCGCGTGGTGAATTAGGCCCATTCTCACTCGTAGAGAGGCCTGTGTCCCAGCAGTGGGAACGTTAAAAGGCTGATTATGCTTATGCTAAGTTTTTTCCCGACTGATTGCAAATAAATGGCATCGATTTTCTCTTTTCAAAAGTCATATTTGTAAAGTGTAAATAAATAAATGTATACAATACATGAATAATAAATTGAATGAATGAATAATATTTCTAGAATTATATGACACAAATAAATGCAAATACATCTTTCTTTTGCTTTAAGCTTTTTGCAGAGGAAACGTCTCGCGAAAAATAAATAAGCTGCTTATAATTGCAATATTATAGTTAGCTACTTTAACTCTGAAACATATATATTTACGTATATATAAGTACTATCAAGGACAAAAACCAGTTTAAGTTTCAGGTGGCTTTTATGAGTAAAAGCTTGATTTGCAGTTGCGATAATTTTAAAGACTAGTCGGTATTATTTTGTCATGCATCGCTTAGTACCTCATTGGCACTGATATTATAAAGAGGAAAGATTTGATTGTGTTTTTTGTTTGTTTGTATTGAATAGGCTCCGAAACTACTTGACCGATTTGAAAAATTATATCACTTTTGGGAAGCTACACTATCTCCGGTGAACGTAGGCTATATTATATCCCCATATTCCCACGGGAACGGGAACTACGCGGATGAATAACTAATTAACAGATAAGACACATCATAACTATCAATATTGTTCCACAATGTCGCGGCTTCAATGAAAGAGACAAAATAATAATTGTACAATTTTCTAACATCTTTGCGTATTCTTATCTCGTTATTTGATTACGGTTTTCTTGTGCCATTTTGCGTTAGACGACATCGTCATCTTCCACATGTTATTCGAGAGTCCGCTGCTGGATATAGGTCTTTCAAAGTGACGCTCGACACATAAAAAGGTTATGCGCTTACACATCCAGCAGATTCCCGTGACTTCACTAATTTGTGGAACGCTTTCTTTAGTTGCATCTTCAGGTACGTGGTCGCCACTCCAAAACCTTTGACCCCATTGACATCTGGCATAACCAAACGTGCTCAAGTTTTGCTGTATTTTTCCAACACTCTCGTCCCCGACTGTACTCAATACATGTTCTTCAGGATTATTTTCCATTGCAAATATACCTACTGTACAAGAATCTTGTAATTTTATGTATTTCCTGTTGCATTTCCTATAAAAGGTTCGCGGAAATAATCTACGAATGAAAGCGCAGAGTATCGGAGCAAATTAATTCAGGGAATCCTTGATAGCTGAAACACAGTTTCACATTCAATCCGTATTCTACGTAGTCTCTTTTGAATATAAACTTGAATTTCTCCGTAGTTGTGATTAACGTTTGTTCTTTTTCCAACAATATTTTGAAATTTCGGAAAGTATCCCAGTATAACTTACGTCTGATGTGAAACTGTTAAATTTCGTGTATTTGAATACGGAAACTATAAACAAAAAAAAGTTCTGTATCTCAAGTTGATGATGAACTTTGTTTCATGTGATTAGCTCCCAGTCTAACGGGATGGTGTTGAATACCAGTAATTTAAATGGCAGCTTATCTTAAGTGACAGAAGGGTACATTAACCCTTGGTATGATTGTTTGTCAAACTTTCGGTTTAACTACCCGTAATGACAGTAAAAAAATTAATTAAGCATTTATTTTCGAAAGACTAACTCTCGTACCTAAAAAGAAAAATACAGTCGACTTAAGAATCTCCTCCTTTTTTGGATCTCGATTAAAAAGCGTTCAATTTCAAGTAGCAAATATCAGCAACAATTGACGTTTTGACACTTGCCAAAATGAAGGGACTTTAAGGCTTAGCACGCACTGCGATTAAACTCGCGCGGTTTAGGAATAGCTGAAAACGCAAAAACGCGCATCAACACGCACTGCGGCTAGCGTTTTGCTTAAATTTATTTCATTACACCATGGATTTCTGGCGAGCAGCATGTGTTGTAGCTTTGATATTGAAATTAAAAAATAGAAAACGTAAACAACGCCGCCGCCATAGGTACTGGGTACCTACATCCACTAACTGATCAAAGACATTTGAAAGGATACTTTTGCAAAATGTACAACAACGTGCGTCAACATCCCGATAAGTTTTTTAATTACTACAGAATGTCGATTGGCACTTTTGATAAATTTTCGTAAAAAAAATTGTCGTAGTCTACATTCGATGTTTCTGAGTCGGACGACATGACTTATTCTCTGCAAAAACGTCTATCCTCCGCACTCGCACAGTCGAGACTGAATAAAAACCGTATGCGATTAACCGCAGTGCGTGCGCCACAGTACTGTTACTATGGGACACAAAAAATCCGCGCGTTTTCAAACCGCGGTAAAAACGTAACAAGTTGCGTTTTTAAAATCAGTCACTGAAAAAAGTCACTAAAGCGGGCGCTTGTATAGAAAGCTATGTGTTACATTTTTTTGCGGTTTCAGACCTGCGGTTAAACGCGGGCGTTTAATCGCAGTGCGTGCTAAGCCTTATGGTGTATTTGGCAGTTAGCGAAGCAAATGCTAACGCTCCATAATAATACGAGAATCGGTCCTCTGATTTATTATTCCAATTTTTAACAAATAAAATAGAAATAATAAGAGCCAAGCTCACGTACTAAAAAAATGTGCAATATTCTACTCCAATCCATGAAATCTTAACCCACAAATCCTTGCAGCAAACCGATAAATCGTAAAACAAAACAGGAGGCAACAAGCGCACAGCTGACGTTGACAATGATGACACGACGTGACGACGCGGCTGACGCGCAGCAACAAGTTGACATCAACGGGTTTATTTTTTTCTTTTTTACGACATTCCTTTTAGTGACGTGACAATTTTATGTGTGGACAGCTGAATATAAATTGACCAAGTGTAGAGGTCACGTCTTTATGTGGTTATTTGTGTTTAGTGTTATGTCTGTGCCAAGACTTTGAGATGTTGTGTGTTTATGTGTGTAGATTATTAGGCTAAAATGTTTATTTTTTGGCGATTATTCTGTTAATAGCCGGAATAACGTACCTTGCCTTTTCCTAACTATATTGGGGTCAGCTTCTAATCAAATCTCCAGGCTGCCTACCAAACTTCCACAACCCATTAACTGGGTAACACGGTACTTCTTGACAAGACTTTTTTTTGGATGGGAAATCAACAAATGACTTCTCCCGCTCTGGGCGGAGCAGGAGGGAGTGTCAGACTCTTACTGGCTAAAACTCACCCGTGATCCTTCTTCTGCCCTTTGCGTTCCAGGGCCGCGGTGACTCTTTCAAACAAATTCCGCATCTTCTTGGCAAGCCTGGAGTCAGTTTTTTTCTGGCTTAGAATCCGTAAGTACTACCAAAATCTAAAAATAAAAGCCAGGACCAACGGCTTAACGTGCTTTCCGAGGCATGGAAGAGTTTCAGATCGACAGACACTTTATGTAAAATACTTACTACTATTATTCAGATGCGACTAGACAGACTGGAAATCAACTCCCTTATTTCTGGATGGGAAATCATCAAATGACTTCTTCCGTTTGTTTAGAAATAGACGTAAACGTCTAAGTTAAGTACGTACGTTAAGTATTACACTCGTACGTTAAGTATTACAATGTCAACATTCTAAAGAATGTTGACATTGTAATACTTAACGTTTCGTTACTTACTCTTTTACAATTTCTTGGAATGACTCCGAGAGATTCGACTATCACATTTTGGTGCGTACAAAAGTGTTCCAAATGTTCAATTAACAATTTGTCAAAAGTTTACAATCTTTCTAGATATTTTATAATCTCACGAAGTTTGCTATTTTCCGGTGAAATACACATTATGACACTAAAGAATTGAGAATAAATCGTTGGTGATTATCTAAAATAACTAAAGCGCATTGGACATAGTGGTTACTATGGATTGAATCGCTAGACTCTTTCGATTTGAAACTAATACAGTTTCAAAGTGAAAGAGTGTTAAGTTTAAATAAGTAAGTTCTCAGTCGATCTCTTCTCCAGAGACTAGGGGATGTAATAAAACTTTGAAAACAAACTACTCACGCCACTGCTGCCAGTGATTGGAACCGTTTCCTTAAGTGGACTGAGATGAATTTGTACTTAGGGGAAGATATTTTAGTCTTTCAAAATTTATCAGTATTAATCTTTATTTATACTGATAAATTTTCCCGGACCCAAGAAAATCAATGCAAAATGATATACGTTAAAATAGCAGTCATTTAACTAGCAATCAATTTGGTCTTTGTAGTCTAAACATATAGAAGGAATACAATATTTCAACGGAAAATTACAAACGCTGCAAGATTGTAAATTGATGCATGAAATCATAAACTATTTTTTATTTTCTTAATAAGGCATACATATATTGGAAACGATTGAATTTGTATGGGATTCAATGTACACAAAACGATTTTAACATAAAATATCAAGTAATTATAATCTAATCTTTCTCAAGGTTAATTCCTCAAAAACCATTTCAGACACAGATCTGCATGGTTCTCAAATAACATCCCCACCGAATGTGTCTCCACGTTGTCGTCGTGGTGGGGCTTGAGCGTCCCAATGATCTTGCGAGCTTTCCCGGTAGAGCCACTCATGCCGGAAGGTCGCAAGTGAGGGATCAGACCAAGAGAGACACACGCTTGCTCGCTGCTCTTTGGTACGCGTCTGATCATCAGACTTGACTGTGAGAGCAGCGAGCAGGTGGAGAGGTGAGGTTAGGAGAGAGGGCCCTGAGAAGGGGCGGAGCGAAAAGGGACCGCACCCTTAAAAGGAACAAAACATGAAAAAAGGCGATTGTAAAATGAGTCCCCAGGTGGGTCCCGACTGCTCAGCGGTCGGGGAATCCCACCCCGCTTCGGCGGGCTGCCCTCCGTACTCTGGGGTGGGCACCAAACGCCTTCCGCTTGCCAGTGGCAACACGAGCCGAGGAGGCTCCCAATCGTCGTCATCCGAGTCCGCTTCCTTTAAGGAGCTGATGGCGTACGGTTGCGTAGAGGAGGGTTCGCCTGAGCGCCGGGGTGGTGCGGAGTCGGATTCCGGCTCCGCGCCAGACCTAGTAACAGTCAGCTCGGCGGGCTCTGGAGACAGAGGAGGGGGGGCTGCTGTGGAGGGCGTCAAGCTCTTCCGCAAGCGGCCCAGACGGGAGGATGACAGCGGGTCGTCCTCCGAGGGCGAGTTTGCCTCCGCCCGAAAAATCCCCACCGCTAGGCGGGGCAGGGGCTGTGAGGCAGGGAGGGGGCTGGCTCCCTCTACCCGGGAGGTGGAGCGTCGGGCCGGGAGGTTGGCGGGGGAGGGGCGTCGCCCTGGAGGGAGCGGTCGCAGGGCTCCCTCTACTCGTCCTCTCGACTCCGACGACTCGGAGTCCCCGGGAGAGGTGCCTCCCACTGCCGAGGAGAAGAGGGCCAAGCTGGAGGAGGTCGTGGAGGCCGCGATCCGCGCTGTGGCCTTCAAGAGGAAGCAGTCCTCCAAGCGGGAGGCCATTAGCGCGGCCAAAGCCTCCATTATGGCGGCGGCGGCGGCCAACGTCGGCGGGTCCGGAGAGGCGACAGAGTTGCGGGCGGAGGTCGCCCGCCTCGCGGCCGTAACGGAGCGACTCATTGCGGAGAATGAGTCGCTCCGGAGGGACCTGGCTGGCATGGCCAGAGCGGCCTCGGAGGAGCCGCAGGGGGGGCCGAGTCCGGCGGCGCTGGAGGGG
Source organism: Hecatera dysodea (assembly GCA_905332915.2). Lineage (NCBI taxonomy): Eukaryota > Metazoa > Arthropoda > Insecta > Lepidoptera > Noctuidae > Hecatera > Hecatera dysodea. Next base: position 22,706,892 of record HG995287.1, on the reverse strand, counting down.
AGCCAAGTGCTGAGCCAGGTGCGGAACCTGGTGCGGCAGGAGCTGGCTCCCTTCCAGAAGCAGTTCTCCGTTTTGGAGGACATGATTCGGCGTCCCCAACTAGCGGCGATACAGAGGCCCCCGGGCCGGCAGAAGGCGGCTTCTTACGCGGCCGCCGTGGCTGCCGGCCCGGCAACGTCCGGCCAGGCGAAGGCCAAGGCGGGAGCCGCGCCAGCGCCTGTGACGCCGGCGCCTGCGACGCCGGCGACGACCAAGTCGGCCCCGGCGAAGAGGGGCAGGAGGAAGGCTGGAAGGGGAGCGGCTAAGGCTGCTGAGCCAGTGGCGCCGCAGCCGCCCCCACCCCCACCCTCGGACCCTCCTGCGGCCGAGGCCGAGTGGCAGGTTGCTGGTCAAAAGCGGCGGGCCGCGAAAGCGGCCAAAAATAAGGCGAGGAGGCAGCGGCGGAAGGCCAACGCCATTGCGGCGAGGCTTCGCGCCCCGAAATCCGCGGCTGTAGTGCTCACACTGCAGCCGGAAGCGGAACAGAGGGGCGTGACGTATCTCGCCGTACTGAAGCGGGCGAAGGAGGCGGTGAGCCTCCAAGAGCTGGGCATCAGCGGGGGCATCGGGGTCAGGAGGACCTTAACCGGTGCCCGCAAGCTCGAGCTCGCCGGAGCGGAGAGTGGCCCGTTCGCGGACGCCCTGGCCGAAAGGCTGAGGGCGGTCTTACCCGCGGATGAGGTCCGGGTGTCCAGGCCGACTAAGTGCATCGACATGCGCATAGTGGGCCTGGATGACTCCGTGACGGAGGAGGAAGTTGTGGCCGCCGTCGCCAGGACTGGGGGGTGCTCTGCCGAGCTCGTCAAGGCGGGCACCCTCCGGCCTGACAACACGGGCATGCAAACCCTTGTGGTGAGCTGCCCCGTGACGGCGGCCAGAACTGTGTCGGAGGGCCGAAGGCTCTTGGTGGGATGGGTGTCTGCGCGGGTAAAACTGCTGGAACCCAGGCCTCTGAGGTGCTACCGCTGCCATGTGGGCAACCACACGGGAGCTATGTGCCCCTCGGAGGTGGACCGCAGCGGACTTTGTTTCCGCTGTGGTCAGCCCGGTCATCGGGCCGGCTCGTGTGAGGCCACGCCGCACTGCAGTGCATGTGCGGCTGCTGGCAAGCCGGCCGAGCACTGGGCTGGGGGAAGGGCCTGCGCGCCATCCGCCCCGACCAGGGGCAAGAGGTCCGCCGCCGCCGCCGCCTCTGCCGCCGCCGCTTCTGCCGCTACTGCTGTGGGTGCTGCGACTCCTGGTTCTCGGGAGGGGGCCGAGATGGAGTGCCAGTAATGGTCCCATCGTGGCCTCCTCCAGAGACAAGTCGGCCGCTGTGCTATTGCGCAGTGGCTGATGCCTGGGGACGGTGAGCGTGGGTGGCTCGCCGTCCGATACCAGGCTGAGTCGACGACGCGTTGTGCTTCACGCGCGCCTCAAGGAGCCGTCAGCACCAGAGACGGGGCCCCATAGGGTCGGTGCCTGCTAGGGTTGCGGAATTTGTTCGAAAGAGTTACCGCGGCCCTGGAACGCAAAGGGCACATGGAGGAGCACGGGTGGGTTTTAGTCAGTAAAAGTCTGACACTCCCTACCGCTCCACCCAGGGCGGGAGGGGTCATTTGATGATTTCCCATCCAAAAAAAAAAAAAAAAATGTTTCTCAAATAACATATTGTGAATGTGAGGACTATGTAGATCTCCATATTAGGGTCTAATTTTAGTTAGTTTGGCAGTTTGAGTAATTCTTGCGGCCTCCCCAAATGACCTTACTTTGGTATTGTTCGTCAAATCGTTAAGCTCCTTAAAGTCCTAAGTTTGAGCTACATGGTAACTGACAAATGCTTGCACTGTCTGGATAGGTCTACTCATATCTGTGTGACACCACCTCACCACCACCACCTCAAAAGGCAAACTTAAACATTAACCTACATGGTTCTCATATGACTTGACCAGTACGGATTGTATGGACTTTAAAAGAGACTTTGACCTGTGAGTTTATTTCGGTGTTTCTTTTCAGGGTAGTCGGCTAGGAAACACCGGCCTCATCTAGCTTAAAAATATTGGACGTGTAAAAGTGTTATGTTTAACCTACTTACTTACACAAAATTACATTCATTATGTTACATTTATTTCATTACATTTATTTTTAAAGACATTCCTAAGGAGTTTTACATTTTTCGGACAAATATAGTCTACTGCGACTTTAGAATAGTTTTTGTCCATCATTTATGTTGATTAAAAGTAAGACCGATTAGGTACACACGAATCTACAGTTTGTGGTTTTCAAGTCAGTACTTTAAAAGATTTGAGGTTGCCATTTATTTTTCTGAAACCATATAACTCATCACACAATCCCGAGAATTTCACCCAAAAATTGGTCCTTCCCCCTACTCACATAAATCTCCATAACGACTTCACAACTTCAAATCTCGCGTATTAAATTTAAGCCCAAGAAAGGTCTTCTAAACTCCGGACATAATCAGTAATGAGAAAGTCCGGACAAGAAATGGCAGTAAGTGTCCGGACTGAAGTTAGGATTGTCACGTCCACCGGTCCGGAGCTATCTGTAGATGACAAGCCCTTGAACAGCGGGCGTCCATCCGGCATAACTTGAATTAATTTAAGCACCTACCCTGCTTGAAGGGGCACTATTACAGACGTTAATACGTACTATCTACTAAGTAATGGCGAATTATACTTGGTATAGATAATTTGGTAGGAAATGTTTATGATGAGTTACGTATGAGTAGGTCGCGGGTTCAAACCCAGCCAGGCGCGCATTACTTTGTGTAAATAATTTCATCACCACTGCTCTCAAAACGGTGAAGGAAAACATCGTGAGGAAATCGGCATGTCCTAGAACCAAAAATTCGAAGACATGTGACATTCACCAAGCCGCACTGGGTCCGAGTGGTGGATTACGGCCCATTCCCTCTCCTAGAGAGGAGGCCTGTGTCCCAGCAGTGGGAAGGTTAAAAGGCTGATTATGCTTATGCTTTATGCTAGACTATAATTCGTCATCTTTGTTTTAAGCATTTGAATTTTTGCATGGGATTTCAAGAAACCATCAATCAGTCTAGCCACCTTATTTCACAATATTTATGAACGTTCTCTAGTCTAGTGATCGAATATATCAATTCTTTTCACTACGAAAATCGGTGCTATTCTGAAACAGTCCGAATTGAGTTGAAAACTGGCAATATAAGTTTTATATTTAATTTCGATTCATTGAGCTGACAACGCGACCATATTAATGGCCCGACCACAAATAATATACCAGCAAATATTCAGTGTGGCCACGTATCCGGTATTTTGCCGGACTGCTATGAACATTTCCAGCAAAATTCCGAAATTTCTCGAATACCGAATGCCATCTAGTCTAAAAGTATTCCACACTGGACTTTTACTACTTTGAATGTAATAAAAATTAAAAAATATTTTGGTTTAATTTAGTTTTCAGATGGTATGCTAGTGAATATGTTTTAGGTTATTAGAACAGAAGCCAGGTTTTTATGTTGGCATAAAAGCGTGCGGCTGGATTTGGATTGTTTTGAAAAAAAAATCTGTTATTTCGAGCGTTGCGCTATATAATTTTAGGTACAAGTATAGTTCTACTGGGTCCGGAATTGTATGACGTTTTAGGGTTGTACGATTTTATTTTAAATATTTTAGTATTCATCCATATTTTTGTGGAGGGAAAATAAAGTATATAATCCATATTTTTGTGGACTTTTTACGTTTCACGCATTGAAAATCGATGTACAGAAGAAAAAGCCTCTATCTAAAAAAAAAAAAATCGAAAATCTGCGTTTTAAACACCGTGAGAGTGGTGTACAGACACACACATTAGTTCTAAATTGTGCCCGCAAAATTTGAATAATTTCTAAATTTATTTTAATGAACATAAATACATTCTTAACCATATATCTATATTATTATACTAATATTATAAAGAGGAAAGATTTGTATTTTTGTATTTAACGAATAACTACTCTAAAACTACTGGACCGATTTCCAAAATTCTTTCATCATTAGAAAGCTACATTCACCCTGAGTAACATAGGCTATATTTTATCCTCGTATTCCTACGGGAACGGGAACTACGCGGGTGAAACCGCGGGGCGCTGCTAGTCGCATATAAATTTAATATTTTTTAGTGAAATATCGTTAATAAGCTTTACAAATATTTATATAATTATTAATTTTTTTTTTTTTATTCGTAACAACTGTTTTCGTAACAACTGCCGACAAAGAAGTAATCTCTTACTGTTATTTTTCTCAGTTATGAATTCCTTTGGTCATTTAAAGTATCATAATTGTCGTAGATATCAATATTGTCGTAATTAAAGCTCTGTTTGTAAGGCAATTTTTCTTCTCTGTATCATTTTTTTAGTGACTACAACGCTTCCGTTTTCCTCCAAATGTTCCTTGCATTCCAGGGCCGCGGTGACTCTTTCGAACAAATTCCGCAACATATGCTACCTTAATGCATTCCTTTAATGAAAAAAAAAATATTAATGGTACTGGCAGTGCCCTGCGGTTTCACCCGCATAGTTCCCGTTCCCGTGGGAATATGGGGATTATATATAGCCTATATCACCCGGGGATAGTGTAACTTCCCAACAGTGAAAGAATTTTTCAAATCGGCTCAGTAGTTTCGGTGCCTATTCAATACAATCAAAAAATCAAATCTTTCCTCTTTATAATATTAGTATAGATATAGTTGATAAGGTCGCGGTCGTGTAGTTTTGCGGCCGAACCCAATAACGATAGAAAAACAAATGAAACAACAGAAAAATTATATAGGGTTTCTGTTGTTTCATTTGTTTTTCTATCTCCAGTATGTGATAGATCGGTTATTGGGTTCGGCCGTTAGTTGATAAGGTATTTTCTTTTAAGTTTGTGTTTTTCTGTTATGTGCGTCAGTCTTGGCGGAATAAATGAGTTTTCTTGTTTCTTTCTTTTTTTATTTATCTTTTTTAGCTGAAATTTAGCATGAACTTCTAATACTACGTATCATCGATTGATAGTGCAGGAATCAAAAATTTTTACTCCACATTAATATACAGTCTTGGGTGTAAAGCCTAATGATATTACAATATTTTAGAATTATCCATATTAATTTCAAATTATTTAATTGGGTTATTTGTATAAATTATCCACATTCTCAGACACCATAACATGACGCTTGGCAAGTGTTGCACAGGTTCACGTTACCCAGTTTCTGGGTTATACAGGTCTGATAAGCAACCGTTGTATGTAATTTACTGGTTCTTAGTTGCATACGGTATGACTGAAAACAGGGCCCTAAGTCTGCTATTACAATAGTGTCAGAATGGTCTGTCATTGATTTCATAAAAGTTGACTTTTACAAGTTTGGTAATCTACTAATATAACAGCGTCACTATGACTTTCCAATGGTCAACCACTGACACTCCAATGAAAGAAATGGCATAGAATGGTAATCTTATCTAGATTATTACAAATGAATGACAGACGTATGCGGTAATCTGATAAAATGTTGACAGTTCCTTTAATCAGTGACTAACCTACCATTAGAACGTCATTGTGCAGTCATTGCTTTTAATAAGAGTCGGTTATCAAAAAGTATTACGAGACTATTAACCGACCAATGATCGGCCATTATGAATTTAGCAGATTACGAACTTTTAGCAAAATGACAATGGAATCGTGTTGGAATGACAAGTTTATAAAAATAGCAGACTTGGGGCCCTGGCCTTTTGGTAGTTACCTAACGAAATGCTAGGCAAGCAGTCACCACACCTTCATGATCAGTAACAGCACGTAAGCACCATAAAACGAATTCCATGCAATTTTCGAGATTATTAAACGGGAATTTCCTGGTACGTATTTTGCTCGTGGTTCACCTAATCTTGGTGAAATATCGAAGATGTGGTGCGGAATATTAATGGTTTATCGCTCACTGAGCTTGCGTGTATTTACTTGTTTTGTGTGTATCTTTAGAAATATTTTCTGTATTAAAAGCTGGATATTGATTGCCGCGCATGGTTTTGTAGTGAAAATAAGATTTTGAAATTAGGCAACAACGAACGGAAAATTCGCATTATCAGATACTTCATTTATTTATTTATGTAATTGCAACGGTAAAAAATATAAACCAATTACAGCAATTAAATTACAGCATTTAAATTCCATTGTGTACTTAGGTGGTAAGTTATAAAAAAATGTGATCACTATGGACCCTGTCAGGCAATAAATAAATTCATGTATTTATTATAGTAAATATTGATTATTATTATAGTATATTTTCAGTAACAGTTTGTGTAAAAATATCAGTATAAGTATACTTCTTTTCTCTGGATGGGAAATCATCAAATGACTTCTTCCGCTCTGGGCGGAGCGGAAGCGAGTGTCAGACTCTTACTGACTAAAACCCACCCGTGATCCTTCTTCCAGCGTTCCAGGGCCGCGGTGACTCTTTCGAACAAATTCCGCAACAGTATAAGTATACTTACATTTAACATCTCAGTCTTTGGTTTCTTTGACAGGGGTGGCCAACTTGCTTAGCTGCAAGATCTACTTTTTAGTGACGAAACCCTGTGAGATCTAAAAATTACATACTTCTTAAAATTTTAAATGAAACAGTATATTTTAGTATACAATAATGTAGTATTTTAATAACCTAATCTATTTATATAGTTGCAAAGTCTGTTTACGTACCTACATACATTTTTGCCTTGCCGCAATCGACAGGTTGACCACTCCTGTTCTACAGCTAAAACGTTTTGTAATAATAATAACAAAACTTCTTTTTCATTCCAGAAACTTTAGACCTCAATCTGACCTGAATGAAAACATGAATTAAGGCTAGTTTATTTGCTTAGCCAATACGTACTTTCTATCTCAGTATATACCTACGTAAGGCAATATGATAGTACAGGGTAGTGCTATTAGACAAGGTGCTAACAGCCTGTCGCTTCCCATTATTCTTAACTGTGAAATATGCATCTAGCCAGCAACTGTAGTATCAGACTTCGAACAAGTAGTGCTTGGCATGCAAAATATGCTTCGGTTTTTCCCGTACCACAGACTATAATCAATAAGACTCAAATGAAACAAAAATAGTTTCTATTTTCAAGTTTAATGGTTGTTTGATGATTTCTCAGAATTACAAAGAGAGATTATAGACTATCGAATTTTGATGTTCCAAATGTTCAGTTGACAATCTTTCGAAAGTTTACAATGTCTCTAGATATATTATGATCTTACGAAGTTTTCCATTTTCCGGTGACAGCTATAAGAGTACCCCCACCGAATGTGTCTCCACGTTGTCGTCGTGGTGGGGCTTGAGCGTCCCAATGATCTTGCGAGCTTTCCCGGTAGAGCCACTCATGCCGGAAGGTCGCAAGTGAGGGATCAGACCAAGAGAGACACACACGCGAGGAATCCCGCTCACTGCCTTCTGGTACGCGTCTGCTCATCAGACGTGGCTGTGAAGGCAGTGAGCGGGTGGGAGGAGAGGCCCTGTGATGGAGAAAGGGCGGAGGAGTAAGGGACCGCACCCTCTAAAAGGAACAAGATGGAGATAACACAAAAGGAAATAGATTTACCCCAGGGCGGTTCCAGCGGCTCAGCCGTTGGGGAATCCGCCACGCTCGCAAGAGCGTCTGCCCCACCGTATTCTGGGGGGGGCACCAATTGTGTTCCGTTTGCCAGTGGCAACAAGAGCCGAGGAGGCTCCGAATCGTCGTCATCCGGATCTGCTTCATTCAAGGAGCTGATGGCGTACGATTTTGTAGCGGAGGGTTCGCCTGAGCGCCGGGGAGGTGCGGAGTCGGATTCCGGCTCTTGCCCTGACCTAGTAACGGTCAGCTCGGCGGGCTCCGACGTCCGGCCAAGCGAAGGCCAAGGCGGGAGCCGCGCCAGCGCCTGTGGCGCCGGCGCCTGCGACGCCGGCGACGACCAAGTCGGCCCCGGCGAAGAGGGGCGGGAGGAAGGCTGGGGGGGGAGCGGCTGAGGCTGCTGCGCCAGTGGCGCCGCGGCCGCCCCCACCCCCACCCTCGGACCCTCCTGCGGCCGAGGCCGAGTGGCAGGTTGCTGGAAAGAAGCGGCAGGCCAAGAAGGCAAAGAACAAGGTGAAGAAGCAGCGGCGGAAAGCCAACGCCATTGCGGCGAGGCTTCGCGCCCCGAAATCCGCGGCTGTGGTGCTCACACTGCAGCCGGAAGCGGAACAGAGGGGCGTGACGTATCTCGCCGTATTGAAGCGGGCGAAGGAGGCGGTGAGCCTCCAAGAGCTGGGCATCAGCGGGGGCATCGGGGTCAGGAGGACCTTGACCGGTGCCCGGAAGCTGGAGCTCGCCGGAGCGGAGAGTGGCCCGTTCGCAGACGCCCTGGCCGAAAGGCTGAGGGCGGTCTTACTCGCGGACGAGGTCCGGGTGTCCAGGCCGACTAGGCGCATCGACGTGCGCATAGTGGGCCTGGACGACTCCGTTACGGAGGAGGAAGTTGTGGCCGCCGTCGCCAGGACTGGGGGGTGTTCTGCCGAGCTCGTCAAGGCGGGCGCCCTCCGGCCTGACAACACGGGCATGCAAACCCTTGTGGTGAGCTGCCCCGTGACGGCGGCCAGAACTTTGTCGGAGGGCCGAAGGCTCTTGGTGGGATGGGTGTCTGCGCGGGTAAAACTGCTGGAACCCAGACCTCTGAGGTGCTACCGCTGCCATGTGGGTAACCACACGGGAGCTATGTGCCCCTCGGAGGTCGACCGCAGCGGACTCTGTTTCCGCTGTGGTCAGCCCGGTCATAAGGCTGGCTCGTGCGAGGCCACGCCGCACTGCGTTGCATGTGCGGCTGTTGGCAAGCCGGCCGAGCACTGGGCTGGGGGAAGGGCCTGCGCGCCACCCGCCCCGACCAGGGGCAAGAGGTCCGCCGCCGCCGCCGCCTCTGCCGCCGCCGCGGCTTCCGTCGCCGCCACTGCCGCTTCTGCTGCGGGTGCTGCGACTCCCAACACTCGGGAGGGTGCTGAGATGGAGTGCCAGTAATGGTCCCATTTCGGCCCCCTCCAGAGACAAGTCGGCCGATGTGCTATCGCGCAGTGGCTGATGCCTGGGGACGGTGAGCGTGGGTGGCTCGCCGTCCGATACCAGGTTGAGTCGACGACGCGTTGTGTTCCACGCGCGTCACAAGGAGCCGTCAGCACCGAGGACGGGGCCCCATAGGGTCGGTGCCTGCTAGGGTTGCGGAATTTGTTCGAAAGAGTTACCGCGGCCCTGGAACGCATAGGGCACAAGAAGGATCACGGGTGGGTTTTAGTCAGTAAAAGTCTGACACTCCCTACCGCTCCACCCAGGGCGGGAGGGGTCATTTGATGACTTCCCATCCAAAAAAAAAAAAAAAAAAAAGCTATAAGAGTACAGAAAGACCAAAGAAACGATAGATGGAGTATGCGATTAACAGAGAAGAATGGAAGAAGTAATGCTGCGCACACCCCATATGAATATATAATGGTAAGTTCGAGAAATACTTATATGTTTATTTGCATTCCGCAATGTGAACTTAAGTGGCTACATATTATAGCGAGGCGGACCGCGTGCGGGTGAGGGAAACCTCACGCTCCAGTCGCCGCACCTGAAGAAGACGATGCAGGGCGATTCCCGGCCACCGAAGGCGCGGGCCTGCGGACGCCGAGCTAAGGGTGGCTCGCCGTCCGATAGCAACCAGGCCCGGTTCGTCGGTCCGTCGTGTTTCACGCACGCCTTCATGAGCTGTCAGCAAAGAAGACGGGGTCCCATAGGGTCAGTGCCTGCTAAGGTTGCGGAATTTTTTCGAAATTTTTTTCGAAAGAGTCACCGCGGCCCTGTAACGTAAAGGACACTAGAAGGATCACGGTTGGGGTTTAGTCTGTAAGAGTCTGACACTCCCTTCCGCTCCGCCTAGAGCGGGAGAAGTCATTTGATGATTTCTCATCCAAAAAGTGGCTACATACAAAATATATATAATTTTAGGTCATTGTGGACCCTGTTGGGCACATCGAGATAGGACAGAGGAAGAAGGCTATTATTATTAAAAAAAGTTAAATGTAAATATTTTTCTACCACAAATTTTTATTTATTAATTTATCATTAAAATATAATTCCTGAATTATCTTTATTAAAAAAAATGACTAGCAAGATACTGAAGTAACCGTAGAAAATGAAGTGGTTTAGATAAATCCGTTTTCTACTACAAATTACAGTTTAAATAACAACTCTTCTTTCTGCTAACAATATTTCTTCTTTACCGTTAACGTCCTTCTAAATTTCATCATCATCAACAGCCTGTTGTAGTCCACTGCTGGACCAGGCCTCTCCAATTGCACGCCACTTATATCTATTTTCGGCTTCCCGCATCCAGTTCCAAATTTAAAGTGAGTTAAAAAAAAAAAAAAACAGTAACACATCAAGAACAAAGCTACAAGAATTCAATACGTCCCAAACGAAATACAGAAGTGTGGTAGTGAATAAAAGATTTCGCCTTACTTGTTGATAACACGGGAATAGGTACTAACCTTAAGAAAGGACGGTCCCTGGTCGAACCTTTTGTAGTGTGTTATCAGATTGAAACGTTGCTTATCTGTTTCAAATACCGTAGAGAATTTTTTCGACGGACGGATTTTTTTTTTGTCTGTGCACGTGTGCGTTTGGGAATACAGTGAAATTCGTTTATTATGACGCTGCGTATATTGATCAACTGCTTAGTATAAAGTAAAACAGATAAATTTGGTTTTCAAATTTAAATTATTAAAAAAAGTACGGATATAATGACTTTGTTTATTGACATGTTTCTTTTTTATCTTGTTTATGGTTCGGTCGATTAACTTTCGATGATTTTGCCAATGTCAAGGTTCGAAGTGGTAATGATGGTCGTTCTCATTTGCGATTGGTTAGTTTTTGTTGCGAAGAAAGGTAGAAAGAACAAAATATTTTTTGTTTGATACATTTAGGACAGCACATAAGTAATTACACTCTGCTCTGTCCTCGAGATCAAGAAAACTATGTAGTAACGCGCAGGTACTGCCATCCAACCACTAAATTTGAAATCAACAAGACAAGTAAAAAAATGTAACAACTAGAGCTGCCCTCTCTCGGCTAATCATTCGCGTTTTAGTGCTTGCGCTATCCACCACGTTTTTTCGTTCCTCTCAAAAGTTTAAGAATAATCTATAATTTCAAGTGTTTTTTGGATAAAGTGTGTATATCTATTGTTAACAACGTAACGTGTAGTATATTTTTAATCATTATGCCGAAAAAACGGTACAGTAATGAAGATATTGAGGCCTACGTAAATCGAAAAATGAGTAAAATCAAGAAAAAGTTGAAGAAAAGACGCCGACAGAGCTCATCTTCACAAGATTCGTTAAAAACAATAGGTATGTAAGTACAAATTAAATAACAATTACAGTGAAATTATGCTTACTATTCTACATACAGGAAGAAAAAAAAAAAAATATTTTTTTGCCAATACCCACATCGTCATCGTCATATAATATAAATCTATGTTGGTGGTGAACATTTTAAATATGGAATGTGTTCCCCCATTTGATAATAACAAGGCTGTTTACAGTTTAGAGGGTATAAACCCAGTGTTATTGCATGATGATTGTGAGCATTACAATGGAATGACTCCGTCAGAATTTCTTTTAATTTATATTCCCTTTGTTTACGTTGGTCGTGAACATTTTTATGGAATGTGTCCGCCAAACTATTACAACCAGGCAGTGTACAGTTCATAGGAATTGATACCAGTGCTATGTTAACTGATTGTGAGCATTTCAGAGGAATGCTTCCGTCATGATCATGGTCGTAGTATTATTATTACTACAATTCAATGCATTTCGCAATTTATTATTAAAATATATGCGTTTAGTCGTGGACTTGTATTATTGGCATACAAGCAGATCATAATACTGCCCGTTAACGGCCATTACAGACGAACCACCTAGAAGAAATATTTTTGAAACACGCTTATCTTTCCCTGAGCTACCCCCCTTAGATGTGTCGTCTGAACCCGTTGCTACTGACACTGCCGTCACGGATCAGGACGTACAAATCGTAGGAAACAACGAAGCTGAAGACATTCTTCCAGATGATATTTTGGAAATATTAGGTGAAGCTCCTATAAGAGACAAAAGGTTTGGCCTAGCCCTTAATCCAAGTCTAGCTATCAGATGGGAGCATACAGCAACAAATGGCCTTTCTAAGGATATAAAAAAAGACATTTTTGAAAAACATGACATTCCAGAAAACTGTAAAAACATTGACGCTCCTATACTTAATCAAGAAGTAAAAGCAGCGTTATCAGAAGTTCTAAACAAAAAAGACAAGGCGATTGAAAATAAACAGAAACAGATTGCTTTGATAATTACTTGTTTAGGAGATGCTCTTTCACATGTCTTATCTACCGATAATACCAATTTAAAACTTGTTAAGTCGTTAACTGACGCTGGAAAATTGGCCTGTGACTTGCAACATACGGAATCGATGATTCGCAGAAGTTTTGTTTGTTCGTCAATTAAAAAGGAGATAAAAGATCACCTGTACACAACTCAAATAGATAGCCACCTCTTTGGCAGCCAGTTGGGGGATATATTAAAAGCTGCAAAAGCAATAAACAAAACTGGCGCGGAAATGAAGACCGGAGCCTCTGCACCTGGCCCTTCAAGACGATTTGTGAACAAAATGCAAAATTTAAACACGAGACGCCCACTTCCGCACCATGGCAGGCAGACGGGAGCTGCGGCGAGACGTCCAGCAGTGCCTGCTCTAAACACTCGACCCGAGAACCAGCGCCAGCAGCGCCGCGCTCCGCCACCACAGCAGCAGCCGCGCGGACCCTACAGGCGCTCACAGACCCAAGCACCGCACCGCCGATAGAACTGGTGAGTCATGCGGGACGTTTGTCGCAATTTTACGATAGATGGGGAAATCATTAATGATTTGTTAAACATGGGAGCTATATCACCCTGTCAATCCTGTTACGGTCAATATGTATCGAGTACCTTTCTTGTACCCAAACCAGATGGAAGACAACGATTCATCTTAAATCTTAAGCCCTTAAAGAGATTTATAAACACAAACCATTTTAAATTAGAAGATCTTCGCACTACGGTAAAATTAATTTCTAAGAATTACTATCTAGCTACACTAGATTTAAAGGACGCATATTTTTTGATTCCAATTGATAGGTATGGAATTCCGAAAAATTTTGCGTTTCCAAATACCGTCTATCCAAGGTTTGGAAAGCGATCTTTATGAATTTAACGTGCTTCCATTTGGCTTGTGCACAGCTCCATACGTTTTTACTAAGCTACTTAAGCCTGTGATGGCATTATTAAGAAGTTTAGGCTATTTATCAACTATTTATTTAGATGATATATGCTGTATTGGAAAAACATACAAGGAATGTTTAGAAAATGTTCAAAAGACCAAATTAGTTTTAGAATCTTTGGGATTTGTTATTAATAAAGAAAAAAGTTCATTGATCCCGATAACCAGTTGTAAATATCTAGGCTTTACTATAGACACTGAGTTATTTCATATCAGACTAACAGACACAAAAAAGACGCATATTACGAATGAAATTCGTAACTTTATGACCCTTAAAGGTTGCAAGATTAGATGTCTTGCTCACCTGGTGGGTCTTCTTGTTTCTGCTTGCCCAGCTATTCAATATGGCTGGCTATACACAAAAGAGTTAGAGAGGTGTAAATACCTAAGCGTTATTAAAGTCGGAAAATAATTATGAAAGTTATATGAATATATCTTTACATATTCACAAAGATTTGTTTTGGTGGCTCAACGCTGTCAAAAATAACGTTAATCCTATTCGTGATGAGAAATATTTGCTTGAAATATTTTCTGATGCTAGCAAAACAGGGTGGGGGGTGGCTTGTGGCGAAGATACTGCAAATGGGCAGTGGGATACTGCAGAAAAGGACCTGCATATCAACTTATTAGAATTAATGGCAGCCTTTTTTGGCCTTAAGATATTTGCCAAACAACTTAAGAATTGTCAGATCCTTTTGCGCATTGATAATACCACAGCCGTATCTTATATAAATCGGATGGGTAGCATTCGATTTCCGCATTTGAATAGAATTTCCAAGGAACTCTGGCAGTGGTGCGAGATAAGAAATATACACGTTTTCGCTTCTTATATTAGTTCAGAAAATAACGTAATAGCAGACGCGGAATCTAGGGCCACACATCCAGACATAGAATGGGAACTATGTAAAAATGCCTTCAGCAAAATCGTCCGCACGTTCGGTACACCAGCAATTGATCTATTTGCATCAAGAATCAACAGAAAATGCGATATATACGTGTCATGGAAAAAAGACCCTGACGCTTATGCGATAAACGCCTTTACATTGAATTGGAAAAATCTCAAATTTTACGCATTTCCACCATTTTCTGTCATATTAAAAACATTCCGGAAAATAATCACGGACGAGGCTGAAGGCATCGTTGTTGTGCCATACTGGCCTACGCAACCGTGGTTCCCGTTGTTTGAAAGTCTGTTAGTGTCTGAGATTATCCTGTTCAAACCAAGTGACCAAGCTCTTTTGTCTTGTTCCAACAGACCACCACTACCTCGGCTTACCCTGGCTGTAGGCAGATTGTCAGGACGGCACTACTAAAAAGAGGCGTCCCTCCTTCTTCTATCGATATTATGTATGCTTCACTTGCCAACAATACTATAAAACAATATGATACGGGATTAAAAAAGTGGTTCATTTTTTGTCAGTCTCATAGCGTTGATTTTTATGAAGCTTCTGTTCCCAACGTTATATATTTTCTTACAATGCTTTTTAATGATGGAGCACAGTATGGTACTTTTAACAGCCATCGATCAGCCTTGTCTCTAATAATTGGATCAAAAATTGGATCTGAAGATAGAATGATTCGTTTATTAATTAAAGGTTTCTATAAACTAAGACCACCATTACCTAAATACAATGAAACCTGGGATCCGTCTGTTGTGCTTAATTACTTATCTAATTTATATCCCAACGATGAGTTGGACTTGGATTGTCTTACCAAGAAGACCGTAACCCTAATCGCACTAGTCACAGCGCACAGGGTTCAGACTATTTCGAAAATAAATATTAAAAATATTTGTATTGATTCAAACCATATCACTATTAAGATTCCAGATTTGATTAAAACTTCTCGTATTGGTTCTACACAGCCTTGTCTACATCTACCATTTTTTACTAAGCAACCAGAAGTTTGCCCAGCTAACGCACTTAAATCGTATTTATTAAAAACTGCATCAATTAGAGGTGAGGAAGAATATCTTTTCATTCGCTTTAAAAGCCCTTATAAGGCTGTATGTTCGCAAACTTTAAGCCGCTGGATAAAAAGTGTTTTATGTGACAGTGGTGTTGATACAAGTAAATTCAAGGCCCACTCCACCAGACATGCGTCTACTTCAGCAGCCATTAAGTCAGGCGTCTCCATAGACCTAATCAGAAAAACTGCTGGCTGGAGTGGGTCTTCATCTGTATTTGCCAGGTTTTATCAAAGACCATTGTTAACAGACAATGCCAATGATTTCGCTTTGTCAGTTTTAAATGCATAAAATAATAATTTACAATTAGTGATTGTACCTTAAAATACAGTTATCATGCAGAATTATTGTGTTTTTTGACTTAAGTTAATACTTATTATATATAAACAGCTAAAACATATTACCTATTTTTTATTAAAATCTTTACCTGAACTAAGTTTTTTAAATGTCATACTAATTAGATACTTACAATAATATTTCATTCCGTACGCACATACAACGCATTTTAAGGCTTTCAAATTCTACATAGTTTTCTTGATCTCGAGGACAGAGCAGAGTGTAATTGATGATTAAACGAACTTACCTGAAGTGAAGTTCAATCCCAATTACACGAAGGCTCTGTCCGAAGAGATCAACTCCCGCCCAGTCCCGTACACTCATGATCACTAGATCCATGAGACCCTTATGCGTTTTATGTACTTATGTCGGTGTTATTACCATGGATCCAGTTCCCTTTACTTTGAACTAAATGATTAGCCGAGAGAGGGCAGCTCTAGTTGTTACATTTTTTTACTTGTCTTGTTGATTTCAAATTTAGTGGTTGGATGGCAGTACCTGCGCGTTACTACATAGTTTTCTTGATCTCTTCGGACAGAGCCTTCGTGTAATTGGGATTGAACTTCACTTCAGGTAAGTTCGTTTAATCATCAAATATATAACAAAAAATATTAGTAATGATTAAATTCTATTAATATTAATAAATTAATAAAGACTTAACTGCGGAGGTATGGGCTAAAGATAAAACGATTTTTTTTTCGTTATAGAAACATATACAAATGATTCCTAATTTGTTTCTAACTTGCTTTGTTTTGATTGATGAACGACTATCAACACACATTTTTTGTCTTTTTCATACGAAATACCTATCAAAAATGAGAATTTGTTTATTTCCTAAGATTACGTTTTTTAACCGACCTTCAAAAAAGGAGGAGGTTCTCAATTCGACTATATTTTTTGTGTGTGTTACCTCATAGCTTTGTAGGTATCACGATCTTTGTGATTCTTTTTATATTCGAAAGCGGGTGCTTGTCGTATGGTCCCATGTTTTTTTTCGGACCTTTCATTTTGGGACTCGGTGTTTTTGGTTGCTTTTTCGGTTTTTTGGATATACATTTCCAAAATTAAAGTTATTTTGTACTTTTTGTATTTTTTTTTTGTTCAGAAGTCAGTTGTATTTTTTTTTTGTAAAAAGATTTTATACCGAATTTTTCACTGTCCTTCGATGCCATTAAAAACAGATTCAACTGTATACATATGTATGTATGTACTTATAGGTTGGTTCTGGTAATTTGTCTTCTCAATTTTGTATGTTGTTTTGTTATTATCTGCAACGTGGTGCTATTTTTAGAATAGCCATTTTGTCGGACATACGAAGGTGTTTGGATAATGTGAGTACAAGATTTAGGTATTGACGCGATAAATGGATAAATAATTTACTAGCAACGTAATCCTCTTATATAATAATTATTATTATGCTTAATACGATGAATTAATATAATTCAGTGCCGGCACAGCCAATTGAGAGACCAACTCGCACCCGATGAGTTTCCTACCATAAACTGGAAAAAATTCGTGGCATAGTTGGTGCAGTGTTTGAGGAATCGGCTGCTGCGCTACGTGTCGTGGGTTTGATTAGTACTCGGAACAAATATCTATATGGCCTAAAGTTCCGGGTCTGGCTATTTGTGTTTGTAAACGCACCCACGATACAGTAGAAATTCCTAGTGTATTGCAACATTTTATTTTTTAAATCCTTTAAGAATTTCCATGTATTGTTTAGCTGTTACGACTATATCCATTTGACAGACAGACGGACAGTGAGTACTTAATAATGAGGTTCCGTATCCGAAACCGAAACCCTCGCATATCTTGTAAATTCTGTATTCAATGACCGGCAAAAGCTTAATACATGACAAGGAATATTACAGTAAGTATCCTCATCCCACAAAACTTTCCTCTCGGTCCTTTCCTACTTCACCCCTGAAAAATGTGACCCTAAAAAAACCCAAACACCCTAACGTAATCTCTTTTTAACCCATACTTTGTTTACTGTCTGAAAAATCTCTGAGAAAAGTTTGCTTTGAGATCATTAATTCAGCAGCTTATAGCAACTTGGGCATCCTTAACACGTTCAATGTCGCAGAGATTTTTTGCTAAATCTTTGGGGCTTAAAAGAGCGGTTTTAAGCCTACAAAACATTGAACAAATTTCCCTTTTTTTTCTTTTTTTTTTGGATGGGAAATCATCAAATGACTTCTCCTGCTTTGGGCGGAGCGAAAGAGAGTGTCAGACTCTTACTGACTGAAACCCACCCGTGATCCTTCTTGTGCCTTTTGCGTTCCAGGGTCGCGGTGACTCTTTCGAACAAATTCCGCAACGAACAAATTTTCCTGCGGACTAGAGATTGATTGATGGTTTACAACCACAAAACTTATAGTTGATGTTCATGCAGATTCAGTTTCATATATTATTTAGCTAGTGGCTTGGTCGGTGTGAAAGTTGAAAATTATTCCAAGAGAACAACTCCCCGGGATGAAAAGAAATCCGATGTACTATTTCTGGACATCGACTACCCAATTGTGGCGTTTCATCCAAATACATTTAGCCATCAAGACGAAAAGAGGTAAAAAACAGACAGACGAGTTTCTTTGGTATGTAAAGCAAGGTTGTTTTCTTCCATTCCCGTAGGAATTTCGGGAAATCCTCTCTTAGTGCTCTCATGTAGAGTATAGGGAAAGGACATACCAAATTTCAGATTTCTACAACCAGTATTATCGGTTGTACGTTATGTCAGTCACTCAGTAACGGAAGATCTCTATAGTATTTTGTACTTATAGGTGCAACTAGCTTATGCCCGCGACTTCGTTCGCGTGGAGTTCCATACAAAATGTTTACCCCTTTTTCACCCCCTTAGGGGACGAATTTTCAAATATCCTTTCTTAGCGTATGCCTACGTCATAATATCTACCTGCATGCCAAATTTCAGCCCGATCCGTTCAGTGGTTTGGGCTGTGCGTTGATAGATCACTATGTCAGTCAGTCAGTCCCTTTTGAGTTATTTATATATTTAGATAACACAGAATAATAACAGATAATATAGCCTGGTAAAAATACATATATTTCCTAGTCATTTAACCCTGTAAAGCTTATTAATAATTGCATTTAATGTCTTTCCGCCCTTGTGCCGCATAGCCACTGTTTATATATTCACGTGACATTGGACCTTCACCGAGGTGCTGCCATAACTAATTCAGCACGACTTGATGAACCGCGGTCTCGTTGCGAGAATTTATGAATTATGTCGTCAGCTTTCACAGGCAATTTCTGTTGCTTGAGCCGTAACGTGCATACTATTTAAACACGCGTACAGTTTTATAAATCTTAAACGCTTTATTCAGCGTTGATTAGTGCTGAAAGCGCTTTTTAAGCTGGAAGGCGGAGGTGTTGTTTTTGCAGCTGGATAAAAATAGGCTGAGATTTTATCAAAATTTAAGCTTCTAGTGAAGAATGTTTAAAATTAAAAAATAATTTGGTGTTACTAAGGATAAAATTTGCTGTTTCGTATATTTGTTATAGTAAAAGTTTCGGCATAGTTAAAAGAATAGAAGTCCCATGCTATTCCCACATACTCTTGAAACGGTTGTTCTGTTGCATTTAAGTACCCCTTGAAATATTGCCAGTAACCCCCCATTGCACAAAGCCAATGTTCACTAACACTATTGAACATACATATGTGGTACGTATACAGTGCTGTGATTTTTGAATTATGCAAATTTTATTTGAGTTTCTCTAACAAATGGTTGGTTACCAGTCTATTATATATTTTTCTATATGTATATGTGTATTCTATTGGGATTTTAAATAATTTATTACGAGACCTTGACAAAAATCAAACAAACTAAATTTTGTGATACCGACCTTTGCTACTACGGAAGTTGCTTTGCGTCGAGACATGCTTTCAATAAAACTTTTTTACCTTCTGTTCTTGGAGTTTGACGTTGTAATGCCATTCTCTGGCTCGTCAGTGTTTCAACCAACTGGCGCTTGGTGGTGATCACTTCTTTTGCAATCGCTTTTTGGTGAGCTCCCACATGTTTTCTATAGGGTTTTTGTCTGGTGAATTCCTTGGCCGTGGCTGATGGGTTGACGGTCAACTAAAGAATTAAAACTTAACTAAAGTATGAAAAATAAAACGACTGCAGTGGACAAGACAACACCGTAATATGCCTGTTTTAAACTGCAGTCGAGTAAATATATCATAATGCAATAATGCATTGTATCATTTTTTTTATAGGAATGCGTTTCTAACGTATATGCTGTCCGAGTGTTGGTTGATAAAAGTTCTTTTGTCAGACGGCGCTCAGGAGAACAACTCCAAGCATATTGCCTTGTAGAGATGGTAAAACACCCAGTTTGTGTTATGGTATGTTCTGTCATCTCAGCCAAATGCATGGGTCCCTGTATTTTGTAGAAGGGATAATAAGACAAGATTAGTACAAGTAAGTACCCCAGAGAGTAGAGAAATCCAGTTACCGCCTCGAGTATATTAATGGGACCCTGAAGATGACAACTACATTTTTATGCATGACTCGGCACCGTACCACAAAACCAGAAATGTAACTGCAATTTTAATAAATTTAAAAAATGAACTTTAATTTATTTTAAATATGAGCTCTTTCCCTGATAATATGGCCACGTTTTTTTGTAAGGATGGGAAATCATGGGACTTCTTCCGCTCTAGGCGGGGCGGAAGGGAGTGTCAGAGTCTTACTGACTAAAACCCATCCGTGATCCTCCTAATGTCCTCTGCATTCCAGGGCCGCGGTGACTCTTTCGAACAAATTCTGCAACTATGGTAGGCACTGACTCTAACGATTCCCGTCTTTAATGCTGATATCTCTTAGAGGTGACTGTGGAACACATCGCGCCGTCGACCCGGGCTTGGTTGGTATCGAACGGCGAGCGACGCATCGCTCGCCATCCGCAGGCCCAAATAATATAGCCACATACTGTAAACAACAATACACTTAACCAACATCTCTGCCAACTCTGTGAATCGATATCGACCTTTTTATTGTTTTCACCAACTGAACTTAAAAGGTGTGCAATATTTTCTTAGTTGATAGGTTTTTGCTTTTATGCAGGGTGTTCGGAATCTACTTTACCGCTTACCTTTAGATTTATTGTGTTTTCTAAGCGTATCCCTATTATAACGCAATGGCAGTACCTACCTACAATAAAATGATTGCATCAATGTTTAAGATTGGTATGTTTGTTCTCAAGTCTCCACTACTTATTGATTTTATTAACAAAATATCATAACTATAAAAGATATATTTTATTATCTCTTTCAGACAGCCTGGCACTTTTTTAAAGATGGAAAACCATCAAATGATTAGCTCAAGGCCTATGGCAAATAATTTCAGACGAATCATAAAAAACACTACTTATTTGTTTGTCTGCTTTTGATCATGATCGATGTTTTTCTTGATGGATCCCAAAAGCCGGTTGCTTTAGTACGTCCTAACATAATATTATAAATACAAAAGCTTATTTGTTTGTCAGAAACGCCTTCACGCCTGAAGTGCTGAACTGATTTTGATAAATTTTAGTGCATATATAGATGAGACTCTGAAGACGGATGTAGGTTTTTCTTGCGAAACTATATACTAACTCAAATGGAACTGCATGCAAAAGCTAGTCATAAATACATTTTCTATTACAAATGTCAATATCTTTGCCACCAGTGCGAGGTCGCGAATCTAAATAACTTAGATTTATGGCACACATTCACGACATGTATTTCTTGTGAGCGGTGAGCACGTGGGTGGTTACAAGTCAACTGTACCACATATTGCATGGGTGATATGGAGTTAAGATATTTATGAATTCGTAGTGATAGATGATAAGTTTTCAGACTGCAAAAAATCTAAATAATAATACTCATGTGCTGTATCCAATAGATTACAAGTAGCGGATATGAGAATGTAGAGATGGATGTGTGGAGTAACTAGGATGGATAAAGTGAGAAATGTGTACATTAGAGGCAGTTTAAAAGTGGTGCCAGTGACGGAAAAGTTGAAAGGGAACCAATTGTCTTAGTTTGGTCATGTGAAAAGGAGGGATAAAACGTATGTAACTAAAAGGGTTATGAATATAAATGTGGATGGATGGAAAGGGAGAGGTAGGCCAAAGAAAAGATGTATGGATTGTGTGAGGAGTGATATGAAAGAAAAGGGAGTTTTAGTGATAGCGTGACGGCTGACAGGACAGAATGGAAGGAAAAAACGTGGTGCGCCGACCCCAAGTAACATGGGATAAGGGCAGGAAGATGATGATGATGTGCTGTATCCAACGCCCTCAAGACCACGAAACTTGAAACCTTCTCACAGAAAATTAATACCAGAATAAAAAAAAGTATGACCTAATCTAGGTTATCTATACTAATATTATAAAGCTGAAGAGTTTGTTTGTTTGTTTGTTTGTTTGTTTGAACGCCCTAATCTCAGGAACTACTGGTTCGAATTGAAAAATTCTTTTTGGGTTGAATAGACCATTTATCGAGGAAGGCTTTAGGTTATATATCATCACGCTGAAGCCAATAGGAGCGGAGCAGCGATAAAGAATGTTTTAAAATCGGGGATTCCACGGGGACGAAGTCGCGGGCAGCAGCTAGTGGTTTATATTCCGATTAGTCTTTGAAACATCTCAACATCCAAACATACAGAAGTTCACATTCCTAAACTTTGTAGAATTATCCTTGAAGTAGTTATTCACCTCGCGATAATAACACTTGCAGCTGTGTCAAAATGGCGGATACTTTAATGACCAATAACTCACGGAAGACTTGCCTTAAATGACAACCTAAGGGTCCACCAAAGACACTTGCAATTTAGAAGACAGCCAATTATCTTGGGGACTGCTGATGCTTCACTTATTTAAGTAAAGAATAAGTAGAACTAAAACTAACGTTAGTTTAAAATATGGCGTCGAAAAATTCGGCTAATGTGCCCAAAAGGCTAGCAGCACTACCACGTTGTATGGCAATGCTTATCCTTTATCCAAAGTCAAAGCTAGTCCTTGGGTCACGCGAAGTGTCAACTAGGCGTCTTGACAGATCTTTAAACAAGTTATAAGCACTCGGGCTCCACGACCCGATAGTTTCAACCCCAAATGGCTCGAAAATATATACCGAGGTTTTTATATTAGTAAGTTATTGATAAAAAAACCGTTTAATTTCGTCTCGGTCTCCCCCGGTAAGAACCCTTCGTGTATTATATACCAAAAATATTTTTAAAATAATAAATAAACAATAAACAATATTTATTTGTTCAAGACTTAAACCTATCTACAATTATTGTACCTATTAGACTTTTTACTTAGTGGCAAGATACAACACATGTGCATCTGGGCTTAAACTAGGAGGACTCCTGTGCTATAAGCACCAGTTACTTCAAAAATGTTTCTTTATAGCGGCAACAGATATACACACTCTGTGAAAATTATAGCTGTCTACCTTACACGGTTCATGAAATACTGCCCGCTGACTGACAGACGTACATACGTACAGCGTATCAGTCTTCTTTCCATTGTTGCCAACAGGTTGGATGGGCCTTTCGTGCAACACTGGCAGGCCATACATGCACCTGTACATCGGGCGTGGGGCAGGTGATTAAATATTGTTAATTAAGGATTATTATTTTGTTTGCAATTTATATTTTTTTCTATATGTCATATTTATTAAACTAACTAACATAGTATTAAGTGCTACTAACACCTGTGGACCGAAAGTTCTCTTTTCTAATAAATATTAATAATAATAAACATAATTAATAGTATTCTATTGTTTATACTTCGTGTACGTAACTCTAAAAATAGCTGGCAATATACATAATCATCATCATCTGCCTAGCCTTTTCCCAACTATATTAGAGTCGGCTTTAGTCAACCCAGATTCAGCTGAATACCAGTATTTTACATGGAGCAGTGGCCTACTAGACCTCCACAATCCATTAACTGGTTGGCAATATATATGTTTTTACATAAATAGCTGTATCACCTATTTTCATTCTCATGGTCGAACTCCCACAGAAATGCTGCAGTTTATAAAATAAAGCTTAGATTATTTTATTTTACACGCAATCACAAAATTAGTGTACCTTCTACGAGTACTTGTCAGTAATAGATAATTCAAAATCTGTTCCGTACTTCTAGAAAATTATTACGTTCTGCGAAAAGAAAAACAGACATTTTTTTCAATTCAAGAAAGTAACTTTTAACAATAGCCTAAAAGTAGTTTGGATACCTGAAACTGGAACACAAAAAATGCTATATTTCCACAAATCTAGGTTTTAGTGGAAGCTAGTGCCAGTGATGCTAGATTTGTTCGAAAGAGTCACCGCGGCCCTGGAACGCAAAGGGCACCAGAAGGATCAGAGGTGGGTTTTAGTCAGTACTAGCTATTTGATGATTTCTTATCCATAATAAAAGCTGAATCTAACAAAAAAATAATTCAAAGATGCTTCTGTACGAATCACAAATCCAATAATATTCATATTGAACCTTAGTTTATATTTGTCGATTCCAATTTCCTTATTAATAACCTAAATACATTTTACAGCACAGTTCAGGATTAAGGAACACCTGTCCCACGAGATCGATTGAAGTGAATAAACAATGTAATTTCTTGTCACAGTTGGATCCCCGAGCAGTCGTTAATTAAAATGTGTTCTAAGGTATGGCGTGGTCCGTAGCGAGGAGGCGTGGGAAGCGGTCCCCTCCTTCTATGAAGCAGTAATGCTAGCGAATGAGGAGGTGGAACGCGTGCGGGAGAGGGAAATCTTACGCTCCAGCCGCCGCAACAGAAGAAAACACCCCGGGCATCAGGAAACGCAGGGTGTTTCCCGGCCACCGTATGGGTGGCTCGCCGTCCGATAGCAACCAGGCCCGGGTCGATGGCGCGTCGTGTTCCACGCGCGCTTCAAAGAGCTGTCAGCAACGAAGACGGGGCCCCATAGGGTCAGTGCCTGCTAGAGTTGCGGAATTTGTTCGAAAGAGTCACCGCGGCCCTAGAACGCAAAGGGCACAAGAAGGATCACGGGTGGGTTTTAGTCAGTAAGAGTCTGACACTCCCTTCCACTCCGCCAAGAGCGGGAGAAGTCATTTGATGATTTCACATCCAAAAAAAAAGAGAAGCGCGGATGAGAGGTTTTAGTATACAGAGGTCTTGATCAAAGTGGACCCTTTTTTATATGGTTGATAAATCATCAATTGAATTCTTCCGCTCTGGGTGGAGTGGCTGGGAGTTTCACTCTTACTGGATGGAGTTTTTTGTCCATTCTTCTCCATAAAAATGTACTTCTTGCGAATGACAACTAGTGTTACTATAATATTTTATTTTCAATCTTTTGTGACGTTCAAAAGTGACTTAATGGTGTAGTTGAAATAAATGAATTGACTTGACTTTGTCTTTACTGACTAAAACCCATAAAAAGAAAGTTTAAGACATAAAGTCATTTTTTGTTTAAAATAAATTGGGATTAAGAACAGTAATTATATTGATAACGTTCGATAAAATCTTAAAGTAAGGGGAAATTCCAATACTTTTTTTTGTATTATGTATTTTATATATATACATATATTATATTGTCTCAAGTAATCGATTTCAGATAATTTATTTGGACGATGCTACGCACTTGCTACGCCGTAGCCGATAACTGTTACGCCGTAACGATCGGACACTTCTACTAAACCTTTAGAATGCTACGGTTTAGATCTTCGTATGAAAGAAGTATGTCGATATTATACAAAAAACACTTTTGTTCTATTAGTGCCTTATTTGTACTAAAGAGATTGCCTTGTGTGATAAGGCCGCCCATTGTACACTTGTTTTTATAAATGTTTTTCCAGTTCACATTATAAGGTGTACAATAAAGTATACATATATAAATAATTTGCTTTCAAAGTACAGTCTACCATTTTTATAACCACATTTATTTATCTTTTTTCATCTTCTCTTTTACGACTGTACATATCCTCCCGTAACATAATCATATTTGCACATTCCCATTCCCGGGAAAGCCGTTTGTTCTAAACGCACCTCTAAACGCGAATAAAACAATAATTCTACGTCATACCAAGTCCAATTTTCCGCGGTTTTGTCATTGCAATATCTATTCATGAGTTTTCGTGTCATGTATGTTACGACAAACTTAAACATGCGGCTCAGTTAAGCCTTGTAACCACACAACAAAGTTCAATTTACAAAAAATCTGGTGTCGTGTAAATAGTGTGGTTTGGTTTGTGAGTAGGGTTACCACACCGAATTATAAGTTTAAATTGTTTTGATTTTGTAGGACCTCGATAGTGTTCCCGTGCGTTATATGTAGACAGGTACATGATATAATTTATTATTATGATGCAGGTTGGCAATTTAAACTTTAATCAAGTAGTCGGAAGCTTAGTTTAGGGATCAACTTTCATAATATATAGTATGATCGCGAATATAGCTGCTTACCGTACCTATATGGGCTTGTTATTTGTTCGAAAGTGGCGGTTCTTTTCTTTTCTGAATGGGAAATCAAATGACTTCTCCCGCTCTAAGCGGAGTGGAAGGGAGTCTTAGGTTCTTACTGATTAAAATCCACCCGTGTTCCACCTAGTGCCCTTTGCGTTCCAGGGCCACGATGATTCTTCCGAACAAATTCCGCAACCCTAGCAGGCACTGACTCTATGGGGCCCCGTCTTTTTGCTGACAACCCATTGAGGCGCGCGTGGAACGCTACCCGGGCCTGGTGGCTATCGGACGGTGAGCCACCCATAGCTCGCCATCCGCAAGCCCGCGCCTACAGTGCCCGGCAATCGTCCTGCGTTTCCCGATGCCCGAAAACTAGCGGCCCTCCCTGGCTTCGCATGCGTAGAGATTTTTTTATTTCAATATACCTACCTAGTATTTGTTACTCAAGGATACAGTAGCAGTTTAATGATGAAAAAAATTTTGAAATCGGTCCAGTAGTTTTTGAGTTTATTCGTTACAATCATACAAATCTTTCCTATATATAATATACGGTAGATTTAATGTTTGTGTGAATTGACCCTTCATGATTGATGATGATTCAATACTATTTATATGCATTTTTTTAAATTCGTATCATACGAAACTTTGAAGCCCCCCCCCCACTCCTGATCTTGGATGCTTTTTATCTTCGTAATTTTTTATATATTTGGTAAAGCAAAAAATACGAGTCCAATATTTTTTTGGAAATCTACATATCTGACGGACTAATTAGATGTTTTTAGTCAAACACCCTAAGTATTTCATAAAATATTCAAAACAATTCCAGAAATTTGCATTAATTAATGTCGTTGTTTATTTCCCGAGAAGACTAACATTTCCCGTGAAATCGAGGCTCAGCTGTTTGAGCCAGCAGCTGTGCTGTTATTAATACGCGTCAAGAAAAATAAAACGGTACCCGACTCATATTTTTGCATACTTATTGAATAATTTTCAAATTGATTTAGAAGTACCTATTAATATAAAAAATGGCAGCTAAATAGGGTAAAATCGGGATAGATGTCACAGCAGTACAAGTGCCCCAATTGTAGTTACTCTAGTTTCAAGGATGAATCGCATGCTATTTTATTTATTTATCGAAAGACTTTTCAACTACCACTAAGAAAACAGTGTCTCATGGCTCTGTGTGATTGTATGGGAAGGCAAAAAGCGATCAAAGTTTTTTCGGGATTGATGCTGTTTTTCAGCGGCTCGTATATTCTAAACGTGATTTATATGGACTAAGCAACTTTCCCACATATGGGATAAATGTCCCAAAGCGTAAAGCTCCGCCTAAAAATTGCTAATACTTTGGAAATATCAAAGAGAATGTTTGTTTTTATTTTTCAATTGCAGCGCCCCGCGGTTTCACCCGCGTTGTGCCTGTTCCCGTAGCAATACAGGGATCAAATATATATATAATAAGCGGGCGACGAATCTATTCTAGACAAATAGAAGAGTAGTTCTATTTGTCTAGAATAGATTTGTCTCCCTCTCTTTTTACATAACGGAATAGGGATGTTTCCTAAGTAAAAAAAAATATGATTCTATTTAGTCCGTGGGATAGATTATCGAAAAATATTGGACACGTATTTTTTGCTTTTTCAAATCTATAAAAGTTGACGAAGATATAAAGTATAAAAGAGCAGGAGTGGGGGCTTGTGACGTCACGCCGTGGTAAAGTTGTAGCACATAGTGACGTAACAGGAGTTTTCAACGCACTGTATCGTCTTCGTTTTTTGATTATATGAAAAAGAAAAAATACGTGTCCAATATTTTTTGGAAATCAAATTGACGGACTAATTATTATAGATGTTTTTAGTCAACTACACTATTATAATGACAATGACAGGTAATAAGCAGGCTGGTAGCATAGGTATATTATTTCCGTTGACCTCTGTCCCGAAAATTTCCACAGTCCACATACTAACCCTACATCAACCACTTTTTGTTTTGACAAATCCTGTCAGCTAGTGTTATAACTCACTACAGTCATGGACTTACTCATTCAGTCGCCATGACTATGAAATAGTTTTATATCAAATTTGACAGACTGACAGGTCATCGGCCGTTTATTTTGTCGGCGACGTCCCGGGAATTAAGGCTGCGATGCAATCATGTAGACTTGTACCTGTGTGTGTAACGGAGATAGGACCATGGAAAGAACGAATGAAGGTGAGTGAATTTTCTTATTTTCGTGATGTTGGTTATCTTACTAGATGAATTGGGCGACCTATGGCGATCATTAAGTAGGTTAGGGCAGGTATACAGGGTTATTTGTAAAACACCAACAACCTCCTAAGAGGTCATTGTACTCAGTATTATGAACAACTTTTACTATGGGACCAAACCTGAAATCGCGAAAAGAAAAATCAGCTGTTCCTTACATTTATGTTCGTATAACTCATCAAAATGTAGGACTGCGGAATAAACATATTTTAAACATTACACGGTGTTAATTCAGTGATACAGATGTGTTAGAAGTCGAATAAACCGACTTACTAGGTCATTTATTTATTTGATTTAATTACAACTTTAAAATTACCTACATAAAATAAAGTATACCTGTACACTGTGGACTGATTGAAACCACTTTTGGCTGGCAGTCAAAGTTAATTAAACCACAAAATGTTATGGTCGGTTTCGTCATAAATGTAACTTTATAAGCAACGAAACCCATTTTTATGACGTTTTTCATGACTTAATAAATTCTCCAGGTAATTAGCAGAGCAAGCATAAAGGAACGTTTCTAGTACGCACTTAGGTGAATAATATTGTGACCTTTTCTGAAGGATCTGCAGTGCTATTCTGTAAGAACTCACGTGCCAATACGATTCATATCTCATTTTCGATTACACTTCGTAACTCACCTGAAGTGAAAAGTATTTGATATTCTGACTGTCAAGTTAAATAACTTTTTACTTAAAAGTAGTTCGCTTCACCTATGATCTCACTTAGTGGCGCTAGCGTAGTTTTCAACAAGTTACAGAATACCAAATACAGTTTTCACCGCAGAATCAGAAGTGAGCACTGGAGTGAGTTCTTACAGAATAGCATTGCTGAATCCATCAAATGGCTTTTTCCGCTCTGGGCGGAGCGGAAGGGAGTGTCAGATTTTTACTGACTAAAGAACATCCGCGTTCCTTCTAAGTCCTTACGTCCCAGGGCCGCAGCGACTCTTTTGAACAAATTCCGCAACACTAGCAGACAGTTGCCCTATGGGCCCAGACTAAATTCTGTGTCCTAAGTGCAAGTTTTTTAACGTTCCCGATCGCGTTAGCGTAAAACGTCAATAAGCGCTGTCTGGTAGCAGTAACGAAACCCTTCTTTTTCCAAACAATTTGACATAGCCCAACGTTTACGTTAACACGATTGGGTACGTTAAAAAACTCACATAGGCATGCGTGGTCTCACCGAAAACGTATTTCTGGGCCTTCATTTTTGAGTATTGTCATAATATGTGTGTTGCAGCCAAGCAAATGGGAAACAAATTGCCTCAGCTGTAAGTGAGAAAGAGTAACTTTTTTTTTTTTTAAAAAAAAAAAAAACGTTGCCCCACACTAGGATTTACTCCTGTATCGTGGGTGCGTTCACAAACATGTAAACTCACATACACAAGACACCCAGACCCGGAACAATTATCTGTAGGTCATACAAACATTTGTTCCGTGCGGGGATTGAACCCGCGACATGTTGCGCAGCAGCCGAAGGCTCAACCACTGCGCCAACCGTGTCGTCGTATATATATAACCTATCTTGCTTAGCTTCTGGCTTGCCATCAAATTTGGCATTTTCACTCTCAGAAACCGAATTAAGCAGACATAGACCGAAGAATTTATATATTTATGAGAGGGTGTGCAATACACATTGTTCACAGAACTGGACAGGCGATGAGGTCGAAAGTTCCAGAAGACGAAACGTTTTAAACAGTATAGTAAAAGAACTTGCCGATAGACTAAGTGTTACCAAGACCCACAAGTATGTAGTAGGCTGGATCTACATATATCCAGCCAACCGTCAATACAAGAAAAATGTCACAGAAAACAAAAAAAAACAGAGCCCTGTTTTTACTTTCGTTTTTTTTTTTGCATTGATTGTTAGTTAGTTTATTTTTTGTGTGCTTCTTGTATTGTTTTGTTTTGTTTTATTGAATATGAATATGGATCTTGTATGGTCTACAATAAAGATTTATTATCTCTTTATTCATCTAACTTAATTACTAGATATTTCTTAAAAAAAACACATAAAAAACATTTAAAAATATTAAAAAAATGCATTATTATGATAATGATGATGAAGCAGAGTATGCAGGATTTGTCATCATTAAATAAAAACAACAATGTAATAATTATATGAAAACAGAATATCGTGTTAAGCGTCGAAATGATTCATGGTACTGATATTCAGATTATAAAGGATTACATTTTAATTATACAGCACTGAACGATTGTGTGAATAAACTTCCATTCATTCTCGTTCACTTATTGGTTCAATATAAACGAGGAGTTCATTGTATGCGGTGAATGATGTTCCGCTTGATTGGACATTCTTTTAATGACGTGTTTTTTGGTTAACTTTTGTTTTAATGACTGTATGTTGTAATACAAATATTTCCATATAAAACATTTTTTATTTCGTCACTCTTTTGTGTACTGTGCAATTACACCATCAAAATAATAAAAAAAAAAACATCACGTAAATACACATACACACACACACACACAAAAATATGAAAACAAAATAAAAAAATATGAAATTAAATGAGTGTACAAATTCTGAATTTCGATCTTGCAACTTTGGGCTCTAAAGGTAGCATTCTATCAGCAAAATGTTTGTGTTGTATGACATTTTGGTCGCGCTTACCAACTTTATTCATATTGACCTTTATTTGCAATCGTTATTGCTGATAGTAGTTCTGTCTATCGGCGAGTTTTTTGATCCGTAGTTAACTATCGGTAAAAAAATATTGCAGCCTTTATTTTGTCATTAGCGTTTTTCATCTGAGAGCACAGTAGCCGCCAATTCGAGCAAAAAGGCGGCACGGCCATAACATCCTTTTCTCAGAACAATTCCGGCCATTTTAGATATAACTTCGTTGTGGATAAAACTAGAAGCTTGAATTTTCAGATATAGTATTTTTTTTTATATTTTAAATAAATAGATTGACTTGGCCATCGCATTAATTAAAATACAATGTACCTCACAAGTATTAGATTGTTTAATGCGATTGCCAAGTCAATCTAGTTATTTGAAACATAAAAGGTTTTTAGTATTGATATGGTCACTACAAGATGTTGTTCAGTTAGCTAATTACGTAATAACTTAAAAAAGAAGGTTTCTTAAGTAGGGACTGAATACATTAAAAATATTTCGCTCGACAAATCATTGGTGATATAAATAACTACATATTAGATAATAACTAACAAGGTTTGTGTAATTTTTAATTTGCATTATTATTTTTAATATACAAAAGAATGATATAATTTAGTTTGATATAATTTTTATATGTTATCATATCATCTATTGTTAAAACAAGTTATAATACCTTCCATGAGAACTAGTTTCTTAGCATATAAGCTTTAGTGTTTATAAAATGCTTGTTCTAATTATTCATTAGTTTAAGTGTTTAATTAAACTAATGATGAAAAGTTATTTATTTTTTTATTTTTTTTATTTATTTTCGAACGTAAAGTCGGCTTAATTTACGGTTGACCAAGGAAAGTTGAGGAGCAGTGGTGGCCGAGTGGTAACGGCCCTGACTTACGAATGTAGGTTGAGGGTACAAACCCAGCCAGGCGCATTACTTTGTGTAATTAATTTCATCACCTTCACACCACCAAAATTCGAATACATGTGACATTCACCAACCCGCACTGGGCCCGCGTGGTGGATTACGACCCATTCCCTCTCCTAGTGAGGAGGTCTGTATCCCAGCAGTGGGAACGTTAAAAGGCTGATTATAAGGAAAGTTGAAGTCCCTTAGGTTAGATCAAAATTAAATGTTAGTCATAAAAAATGATAAATAATTATATCAAAAGAACGTTGAACTTAATAATATACTAAACGAACGATACAAAAAGTGTTCTTGTAGCATATTTGAACGTTTTACTAACTGAAAATTATTTAAACTATTGTTAGATGAAGTAAACGTTATGTAATTTGTGCGATTCAATGTAAATAGAACAAATATTCTTATATTAAATAAACGGTATCCATTTTACCGAGACCTTTGTAGTAAAACCACCGACACAAAAACCTAAGTTCCCTTTAAAAAGTAAAAAAATAATAAATAAAACTCAGTCTTAAAATAGCTAAGTATGTATTAATAATTTAAAAAAAATACGTCGCGTTGGGGACCACTCCAAATCTAGCAATGTAATTACAAATAGTCTATTACCTAACTAAGCAGCGCGGTCCCCCAACGCGACGTGAGTTGAGTTGAGTTCTTTTGTTAATTTTTTACTTTTTAAAGGGAAAGGGTTTTTTTATATATACTTTTTATAAGTACATACTTATAAGAACATTCTCGATTAAGTCATCATCTATTGATGATGACTTAATCGAGAACATTCTCGATTAAGTCATCATCTATTGATGATGACTTAATCGAGAATGTTAAATGAAAGCGCACTAAAAGTGAATATTTTCACTTTCAGTGCGCTTTCATTTAAGACCCCACTCGAGTATATTTGCAGACATTCAGTTATTCTTCCCCGCTTTCACCCCCCACAACTTTTAAACGACTCAACCGATTTTCATCAAACATATTTAAGAACACTTGCCCGTAACTCACCCTTCATGCAAAAAAAAAAAACTAAATTGAAATCGCTTCATCTATTCGCGAGCTACGGAGCCACAGACAGACACGTGAAACTTATCACACCCATCTTTTTGCGTCGGGGGTTAAAAACCATAATTATTCAATCTGTTTAGTCCACTTCAACAATTGAAAATTTAGTGTGCAATAAATGAAGCACCTACTTAAATAGGCACTTTATTTCTTTCTTATACAGGGTCTCATGATTTATTTATCGTTATCGCAGTTTCAAACAGCCGTTATGTTTATCTTTCTAAAAAGTTTGAGAAAAATATATTAAGTTAGGAGACTTTTTCTTTTGTTAAGATATTAAGTGCTGACCCATGTTTAGATAGATGAGGTCGTACGAATAGTACATACGGTCAAAGATGGCTGTTTATTGATGTCATTTAAGGGCTTTACCATACATTAAGTTCACAAGAGTCACTGCTATGTTTTACCTATAACTGTTTTTTCAAAGCTGACACACACACACACACACACACACACACACACACACACACACACTCCTACCTATATTAGATACTAGCTGCTGCCCGCGACTTCGTGCCCGTGGAATCCCCGATTTTAAAACATTTTTAATCGCTGCTCCGCTCTTATTGGCTTAAGCGTGATGATATATACCCTAAAGCCTTCCTCGATAAATGCTCTATTCAACCCAAAAAGAATTTTTCAATTCAAACCAGTATTTCCTGAGATTAGCGCGTTCAAACAAACAAACAAACTCTTCAGCTTTATAATATTAGTATAGATTCACCCCCTTTTTTTTTGTTTGAGATGCGTTAAAGTCGGCTATACAATGAGCTTACCCAGAAGAAGCCTGATCACTCTAACTTTGAAGAGATTAGGGTTAAATGCGTTCGAAAAGACAGACGCAGGCAGAGAGTTCCACTCCTTTGTTGTACGCATTCTAGAAGACGATTGGAAACGCTTGTAGCGAACAGCAACAAGGTATGGATGGTAACTTACAATGTGTCTAGATGTGTGATGGTAGAAGGGGGCCGGTGGGATGAGGTCATGGAGTTTATGGGGACACTCTCCGAGACTCTTCTCCAATATATAGAAGATCGATAAGCAGGTGACGTTGCGGTGATGAGTCTGGCTGTGAAGCTTGGAGTTCACCAGTCTTTCGTCATCTCCTTTTTTTGTTCGGTTAAGTCATTTTACGTCCAGTTATCCTTAAACTAAATTATTTTCTATCATAACTCATTGAACTCGAAATTCATAAAAGAAAAGGTACTGTCCCCCGACGGCAATGAAAAGATTATTATACCTATATCTTGTTTTTAATTTTTTGTTTTTTTATTTTTATTTTATACTTTTTTTGCTATGTAATAAGCAAGCTGGACACGATGATAGTCGTCGTATGTCGGAGTCGTAATTTTCATGAAACCAAAATAATTTTCGTTTTTATTTATGAACCATTGCACCCCCTCTTTATGTTTTCAAATTTTCACGAGCCTATATTACCCGGAATAACTCAACGCTCCTAACGATACTAAATACATTGATATCAATTAAGCCGTTTAGAAGTTATTGTGGAGTAAAGAAACTCACAAACATACATACTTACATACATAATATGTAGGTACATACATACATCAACCCTGAAAACTCTCTATTCAATAAATGCTAAAAAAAAATCAAGTCAATAAGATACAATACTTTTTACTTACGAATTGCAAAGTCCATAGACACAAAAACCTAGCTTAAATTGCAGCATTTTCGCTCAAAATTTAAGTATTTTCAAGCACATCTCTGCAATTTCAGACGTATAAACAATTGAAAAACATTTCAATTAGATTAGCTAACCTTGGTTTAGCCCCAAGGTCTCGCGTGGGCTGTCGGTCGGGCACGAGCCCCGCCGGTTGCCATGGCAACGCCGGGGAGAGCGTGTCACCCTCTCTTGTCCTTCGAAAATATTCGCTTTAATGATAATATTTGATTTTTTATTGGAATAAGCGCTTTTATGCGTGTTTAAGGGTTGTAAATAAATTATGGACCGACGATTTTGACTACAGGATTTTTACATTAGCTATATTTTTTATATGTCTTTGACAATTTCGGGACGCAAAGACCATTCCACATGGAATGGAGCATAAGTTAAAATTTTATTTAATACTGATTTATTTATAAATCGCACAACAATCAATCTACTATTCATTATGATTAATTAGTGAAATAAAGGACAAAGAAAATCTTTTTTTTCTGTTTAAATTTATTTATTTAACCTTCCACCGGTAGATTATAAAAAAGTTTGACGTTTCCGCTCAATTCATTCTGGCCATCTTCAGTATACTATATATATGCAATCTCCATGGTGCCAATGTTTTAATACTTGGATATTAATATATTTTGTTACACCTATAAAAGTTTTTTTTTTATTACGATCGATATACTAAAACGGTGGTCGACCTGTAGACAAATAGCTACAATTTTCCTCGTGTCAGTGAGTTGCTGAAAGCATTATATCCTTTGGCGATCACGCTTGCAAAAACGAATTCTCTCTCTTTCTGTTCTATTAGATTGTTCAGAGGATAATTGAAACATTTCATTGGGAAGAATTAATTTTGGTCAACGTTATTGGGTATACTTCTTTTCCCTGTTGGCATCAGGATGTATGAGGTACACGTAACTCATGTGAGTGTGTGATGTGAGATCGGTAGTTAACTCGACCATCATCTGCCTAGCCTTTTCCCAACTATATTGGGGTTGGCTTCCAGTCATACCGGATTCAGCTGAATACCAGTATTAAACGTGTAGTGGCTGCCTACCAGACCTCCACAACCCAATAACTGGGGAACACGGTACTTCTTGGCAAGACTGGTGTCAGATTTTCTGGCTTCTGACAATCCGTAACGACTGCCAAAGATCTACAAATGACAGCCGGGACCAACGGCTTAACGTGTTTTCTGATGCACTGAGGAAACTCGATATGTTAAGATGGTCACCCATCCACAGATCAACTTTGGCATGCGTTGCTTAACCTTGAAGATCGATCTGCGCGGCTGTTATTCTTTAGCTACGAACTTCTCCGTAGTTAACTCGACCAATGGTGAAAATGCGTTTTTTGACCAATTTTTAGTTATTAAGTAATAGTTATTTATTTGACTATTGGACAAGCTAAGAATATCGAACAGTTAATGCATATAACGAGATTTAGGTGCCCATAACTGTTAAGCAATGGGAAGGATACGGCGCATCCATACGTAGTCTACATACGGATGCGCTGAGGCTACGGATCACAAAAAACTCAAAGGTCAAGTCGAAGATAATTTGTAAACCCAACAGACAAAGTTCACGCAACAGTGGAATGTCTAAAACCGGGAACATTATTAGTTTTTGTGATCTACTAAGCATAATCAACCTTTAAATGTTCCCACTGCCGGGACTCAAGCCTCATCTAGGAGAGGGAATCGGCCGTAATCCACCACGCGAGCCCAGTGCGGGTTGGTGAATGTCACATGTCTTCGAATGTTTGGGTCTAGGACATGCCGGTTTCCTCACGATGTTTTCCTTCACCGTATTGAGAGCAGTGGTGATGAAATTAATTACACAAAGTAATTCGCCTGGCTGGGTTTGAACCCGTGACTTACAATTCGTA
This sequence comes from Hecatera dysodea, assembly GCA_905332915.2. Classification (NCBI taxonomy): domain Eukaryota; kingdom Metazoa; phylum Arthropoda; class Insecta; order Lepidoptera; family Noctuidae; genus Hecatera; species Hecatera dysodea. Next base: position 22,670,314 of record HG995287.1, on the reverse strand, counting down.
AGTCGGGGCTGTTACCACTCGGCCACCACTGCTCCTCGTATCACCTCCCGAACCATCACCTCCCGAACACAATAATATTATGTTTACCTATAACCTACTTACCTTCACTGAGGGAGCAGAATATCCTCAAGTTTGCTAACGTTACATTACATAATTAATAGAACTTTGTCTTGAGGCAATATTAGATTAATTTTCTCCCCAATTTACATTTTATTTGCTTTACATTGGAGGTAGTATGTGAAGTTGTTCTTGGAGAAATGAAGTGAATAATTATGTTTCGTAAAAGGAGTAGGAATTTAGTTTTGGTGTGGGCAGAAATCTCTGCCCACAACCGTAGTCCTTTTGAAGAAAACTTCCTCCACTCCAGTCGACTTGGTCGCATGACAACGAAAACAAGCCTTGTAATTTTGTCACTCATTTTTTACTTGTATACACAAATAAACGTATTTGATTTGATTTGAACAGTATGGTGTAACTACCAGACCATGCAAAACTAAACATGCATGAATGGAAAAACTGCATGGGTTGATTTCCCTCTATCCCAAAAATATTTTTCGAAATAAGGGTCGGAAGCGTTTGAGGCATTTTACATTTATTTCGCTGACATAAAAGGTGAACTAATGTCACTGTATCAATAATGTTTTCTGGTAGTGTAATAACATCAAAATTGCAAAATATTCCTTGTATTTAAGAACGCCAGCGGCTCCGTAATTATAGTACCCACCTACTCGTGCTAATTAAGATTTTCTTTTATATTCATAGACACGCGAGTGACCATAATCTCACCCGATGGCAACCAATGATGTGGTTGACGAACGAACACGTTTACCTAAAAGTTTCCTATTAGGAAACATTACTCCAATAGGGAATTTCACTCCAACGCTGTAAACACCATAAAAGTATTCCCAAACAAAATATGTATAAGTCAAACAAATATACGAGTAATGTATTTTTTTTATATCGCCTCGAAATGAGAAACTTTCTATCGACCTTTAGAAGCAGTAGGTACCTTTTTATTTAAGGATGGCAAATCATGAAATGACTTCTCCCGCTCTGGGTGAAGTGGAACGAAGTGTCGGCCTCTCACCTTTGTACCTATTTTTGTTTCCTTCTTCTTATCTTTTTATTAAATGTGTGTACATAAATTGTTAAATAAATAAAAAATTAACCCATCCGTGTCTCCCCAAATGTCTTGTTATTTTTTTTTCTTTTTTTTTTTTGATGGTAAATCATCAAATGACTTCTCTTGCTCTGGGCGGAGCGGAAGGGAGTGTCAGACTCTTACTGACTAAAACCCACCCGTGATCCTTCTTGTGCCCTTTGCGTTCCAGGGCCGCGGTGACTCTTTCGAACAAATTCCGCAACTGCGTTTCAAGTCTTGCGGTGACTCTTTCGAATGAATGCCGTGACAAAAGCAGCACCTGCAGACTTATAAACGCAATCCTTTAAAATATTGACGTAAAAACTCTCAACGCGAACAAAAGCACACATATTTGGTGGTTAGCTGTTACGTATGAACACGAAAAGGCAGCTGTCTTGCCCAACTCAAGATCTCTGCGGCCGATAACGTGGGACATGTGTATAGACAAGCTGTATCCACCAACTGTAGTATGAATATGTAACTATGTACTCGGATACCTACATCCAAGTACATACGTAGGCACATATAATAGAATTATAGTCAGTAAATAATAACAAGCATTTATTTTCAATCAGATACATCCAACATCGTGTAAGTAATCAGTTTTACTCCTGTAATTGCAATGTATTAATAATATCTTTCACAAATAAAATCACAGCTACATTTTTATCAAATGACGGTTATTGTAACACTGAATTTAAAATACCTACATATAGAACGAAGGCACAGGAATATTAACAAATAATTTAACATCTGAAATATCATGTGACAATTTTATTGTAATACTAGCTCACACGCTCAACTTTGTCTGCGTCTCATAAGAGAGAGAAAAAAGCCTGAAACCCTGTTTTCAACATTTTTCAGTGATGCTCCATTCTCACTGGTCGTAGCGTGATGTTATATATCCTTAGCTTTCCTCGATAAATGGGCTCATGGGATAAATCTAACACTAAAATAATGTTTCGATTTGAACCAGTAGATCCTTCTTGTGCCCTTCGCGTTCCAGGCCCGCGGTGACTCTTTCGAACAAATTCCGCAACCCTAGCAAGTAGATCCTGAAAATGATGTAGCTACCTAATGTTCTACACAATGTTTATTGTTTGAGCATAAATTAAAAAAAAACAGAATGCAGTCTTCAAACGAAAACGATTGACCAATATAACAGATTATGGTGTTACATTGGTCAAACATACCAATCTAAATATAACACAAGCAACAAAAGGAAGACCAAAACTATCTCGATAGCGTGCACGTCGCGTAAAATATTACACCGTCCGGGGTCTGAACCCCGACCTCAGTTAGCGAACTTGGCAAACCCGACGAGCAGCAACAAGTTATAATGTTATATGATACTGGTTATGTAGGGGTCGCAGTTAATTTACTAACTTACTGGGTTATCAGAGTATCTGGCTTTTGATTTGAATGGATTTAAGCACAAAATAGAGAAGGAAATGAAACCACATCACGCATTCTAATCTTTTGAACCCAAAGGTTCACTGGTAGGGAATACCTTTTTGAATTAAGTCCGCCCATGTACCACTAGTGTACGTAAAGTTTAAATAAATAAGTAAAAAACAAATCTTTGAAGATCTCATGAGCAATTCATGGCTAAACAATAACAGCCACCCGATTTAATCTTCAAGGTTAAGCTACGCTTATCGAGATCTGAGCGGAACGGAAGGGAGTGTCAGCCTCTTACTGACTAAAACCCACCCATGTACCTACTAATGCCCTTGGCATTTCAGGGCGGCGGTGACTCTTTCGAAAAAAATCCGCAGCCCTGGTAATCACTATGCTGACATATATTAGAGGTGCGCGTGGAATACAACGCGCCATCGATCCGGGTTTTGTTATCGGACTGCGAACCTGACAACGCTCGCCGTCCGCAGGCCCACGCATATGGTGCCCGAAAAGCGCCCTGTGACTGACGATGCCCGGGGCGTCTTCTTATGTTGCGGCGGCTGAGGTGTGAGGTATGCTTTTACCTTTAGCCTCCTCGTCTGCTAGCATTGCTGCTTCCCAAAAGAAGGTGTCTACATCTCTTTTCCCCTCGCTCCAGACCATAGATAGAACTAAGGCTGGAAGTGAGAGGTCGCTGCCGCCGATCGTCTCGACGAGGACTTGGCGGTATTCCTCTCAAGTAGGGTCTCACATATTTCCCCCGTATGCTCCACCGTGTCCTTAGGGCGATCCACACAGTGTGGTGACATCCAGGTGTGTCCTCTCGCCGAATCCAAAACGGGCAGTGGAGTACAAATAATTGCCTAAGATCTAACCTTTTGGTTGACTTCGTTTACAGGATCATTAAAAACAAGAAAAAGAAAACGGACGATCAAAGATCCTTAGCCATCCCTTTTTCGTAGTCCGTTAAAAGACGGTCAAAGTGACAGATTCAAATGAGAAAAGCTATTTAAATTAAAAAAGTAAGGGGAAACAGAAAGTAATATCTCTTGCAAGTCCTTAGAGATTTTTTCATTAAATGTCAGATAAAATGGTCAGAAGGACCACTTAGAACTAACTAGACTCAGACAGCGTGTCTATGGAAATTTAATATAATAAAAATTGTAGTAGGATAAGCAAAGTCAAATACCAAAGTGCACAAATGAACATGCGGACTCGAATGGCAATATTTCAGAGACTTATGTTATATAATAATCTCGGAGCGGAGCAACAATGAAGAATGTTTCAAAATTGGGATACATATATCCACGGGGGACTATTCCACGTAGATGAAGTCGCGGGCAGAAGCTAGTTATAAATATAATAAGATTATAGATAAAATAAAAAAAAAACTTATTTTTTAACTTAAAAATATGTCTCAAATATGTCCCAAAATATAACTAGGTTCGGAGACCCCTAATAGTGAAGAACAAAATTGAAAATAAACACATTTCACTTATAGAATCTAACCTAATTGCCGTTTGCCATAAGATAATTATGCTTCTTCCAAGCGGGTGAAGCCACGCCACGGGTAGAAGCTGCTTACTTATCGATTAAGAAGACATTTAATCGCTAATCGATGTGCAAACATCGTATTAGTCTATGAGATTATAATGTCTTTCCTTAGTAAACATAGGAGCAGTTTCATGGAGCGACTAAACTATCTGACACTCCCGTCAATATCACTGCATTTTATAAATGTTATTAGTTTAGTACAAAATGACCAAACCAAGCCTAATTAATATGTAGGTATATAATTATTATAGTAGATATACTGTATATATATTTTTTATAAGTATATTATTATACTAGCTGCTGCCCGCGACTTCGTCCCCGTGGAATCCCCGATTTTAAAATATTCTTTATCGCTGCTCCGCTCCTATTGGCTTAAGCGTGATGATATATAACCTAAAGCCTTCCTCGATAAATGGTCTATTCAACCCAAAAAGAATTTTTCAATTCGAACTAGTAGTTCCTGAGATTAGCGCGTTCAAACAAACAAACAAACAAACTCTTCAGCTTTATAATATTAGTATAGATTTTGATTTGTTACTTTAGTTTAAGGCATCACATTCTCTTCTTCTCTTGTTCTTACATACTATTGTCTACATTTGTTTTTCGTTTCTCCCTCCTCCTCAAGTCTGCTATTACAATAGTGTCAGAATGGTCTATCAATGACTTCATAATGGTTGATTTTTACAAGTTTGCGAATCTACTAATACAAAAGCGTCACTTTGACTTTCCAATGGTAAACCACTGACACTTCATTGAAAGAAATGGCATAGAATGGTAATCTCGTACATAATGACAAAATTGAATGGCAGATGTATGCGGTAATCTGCTAAACTTTTGACATTTCCTTTGATCAGTGACCTACCATTAGAACGTGATTGTGCAGTCATTGCTTTTAATAGCTCATTTATCAAAAAGTATTATAAAACCAATGACCGACCAATTATTGACCATTATGAATTTAACAGATTACGAACTTTTAACAAAATGTCAATGGGATCGTGTTGGAATGACAAATTTATAAAAATAGCAGGGGTCTCCCTTGTTTGACTGAAAGGAAATAGACAAATTTTCACTTCCCCATTTTTTTTCGCATTATTTCATTTGCCAAATTATTACTTAGCAAAAAATCTATAATATAAAGCATTTATTTCAGTTAACCATTTACATGCACTTTTGAATTGTCAAGGTCGGTCAGTCAAAGAGGTGAAGCTATTTGCACGTTCCAAAGCAGTTCAGAATTTTCAGTGAGCATGACACTCCCAACCGCTAGGGTACATTCAAGTCAAAGAGATACCCAAAAGTGGTCGTTCAAGGTACATAGTACTCACACATGTGACGTTAATTTATGTAATCTGCGGGTCTAACAATTTTTCCAAATGCTAATGGATTAGTTTGTGCGCTATAGTGGCTGTGGAGCAGGACCTGTCTTTCACCTCGTTCGCTAAAAATATCTATGTAGATATTATTATAATATATTAGTTTATTTACTAGCACTAGATATAAGGCATTTTTATACTGGTACTAACAAATTATGGAATTTGATTCTGAAATAAATGTTTTATTATTATTATTCTATAGAAGTATATTATTTGTTAGTATTATATTCGTCACAGGTAATTTTCTTGGAGTATTGATACGATTTCGAAAAACTACACTAGCACTGATAACATAGGTTATTAATATTTATCCTATAAATGTAAGAATTCTGTAAAATAGCGTCACGATGGCGAATCTTCTAAGCAAAAAATAATCTATACTAATGCTATAAAGAGGAAAGATTTGTATTTTTATATTTTTGTATGTAACGAATAAACTCAAAAACTACTGGACCGATTTTAAAAATGCTTTCACCATTAGAAAGGTACATTCACCTTGTAACATATGAACATTTTATGCCCGTATTCCCACGGGAACGAGAACTACGCAGGTGAAACCACGGAGCGCTGCTAGTATAAGATAAAGGCGAAAACGATATGAAATTACTAAGCAAAAATCCTGGAACCCAATAGAATTGAAAATATGATATACTGTTCACCATAACAAATTAAAAAAGGAAATTAAAAACTCCTCGATCAATGATATAGCAGTTATTGTCGCAAATAGCAAAATTTACCAGAAAACCTAGTTAATAATTAGGCGAATTGTATTTTACAGCTTTGTAAACAGGAATATTCCAACAGTAGGTACATTTTTTTCCTTTCACTGGTTCATAAAAGGGTCGAAACAATAGAATATAAGAGCTGGCATTTTATTATGTGAAATCATTTGGGACAATAAGCGAAGTAGACACAAAACTCCTTTAGCCTTACACAACCATCTATATTGCATTGCCCTTATTTTCTAAGAAGGAAAATCTTTTCATCAGATCTTACATAGCTACATACTTTATAGACATGTATACATGGAATACTTAAATTTTAAGTAATGTAATTTCAATTTTACCTCTCGGGTCATTAGTTTTTCGTCATAATCCCAGCCAGCATTTTGAATAAAATGAACAAAAAAAATTAAAAACACAACACAAATATAGGTATTTGTGTTGTGTTTTTAAATATATATTTTTTTAGTTCCCTGTAAAAAGTACAAAATAATAAAAAAAACACAATCTTAAAGTACCAAAGTATGTAATAATAATTCTAAAAAAGAAATACGTGGCGTTGGGGGACCGCTCCGAACCTAAAAATTTAATTACTAATAGTCTATTACCTAATTAAGCAGCGCGGTCCCCCAATGCGACGTATTTGAAACTAAATTGAAATCGCTTCATTCGTTCACGAGCTACGGAGCCATAGACAAACAGACAGACACGTCAAACTTATAACACCCCTCTTTTTTCGTCGGGGTTAAAAAGCAGAAATTTCCTGTTTCACGGCTTAGCCTTTTCTTTCAGTGAGTGTCCACACACAAAACTCGGAGATGCCACGAATAGATTAGAGACGTTTTAGATTAATTAAAGTGTTTTTGTCGCAGCATCGTTAGTTAATTGGTTTTCTTTTATGGAGGATTAATGGGAAAGAAAATCTCGGCAATGTAATGCGAGATCATGATTAGAGACAGACCGTCTCTTGTGTGCTCGGGTTACTGTACTTATGTAGATATAAAAGAACTTTTTTTTGCGGCTGTTGGGGTGTGAGGTTTCCCACTGAGATAAGACTTCGCTGCCACCGATCGCCTCGACGAGGACACGGCGTTGCAATGCCTAAGCAGGACAGACCTCCACCGTATGCTCCACCGTGTCCTCCGGGCGATCCACACAATGTTAACACCCGGACGTGTCCTCCCGCTGAATCCGAAACAGGTACCTCCCGGAACAGCCGTGTCCGGTGAGCACCTGCGTCAGGCGGAAGGTGAGGACGCCGTGGTGTCTCTCCAACCACTCCTCAAAGAGGGGACTTATCGCCACAATAGCGTGCCTAGATGTACAAGTATCTGCTATTATGAAAGCGATATATCTGTACTCGTCATTGGAAATCGACCATAATATAAATACAAACGTTGTGAAATCAGAAAATTCATTATCTATACTAATATTATAAAGAGGTAACGTTTGTGAGTTTGTGACGTTATAAGGGGTAATCTTTGGATCTACTGAACCCGATTTTTAAAATTATTTCACCAATAGAAAGCTATGTTATTGTGAAGTGTCATAGGCTATATTTTATCCCTGTATTGCTACGGGAACGGGAACAACGCGGGTCAAACCGCGGTGCGCTGCTAGTATATTATAATTCAGGAACACTGCATAAGATTCCTCAAGACTAAAATAAAAACCTCGACACTTCACACTTATCCAGATAAAAAATAAGATAGAAACCGTTAACTTATTGTACCTATTTCACAGCATTCGGAGCGCTGCAAAGCGCTTTAGGCATCACGTTCACGCGTCAAGTACTCTACAGTAACAGTCGGGCGGCAAGGCGATGCGTTTGCTTCGAGCAAACTGCATTCACTATTTGAGCAATGGCAATGTAAAAAAAACTTTTTATTTTCGTTTGGTGGAAAGAGAATTCGATGAAAGGCTTTGGGGTTCTTTCTCTGGCTTGCAGTTGGGTTTTTGATATTGGTAGGAATAATCTAGAAGAGTGACCAATAGAACTCAAAATACTTTAATTTCGAAAGTCGGTTTATTAGGTGGAATTTATGAATTTCATGGCTTTCGTGGCATTACTCACCAAAAAAACCTGAAGAATTAAGTTTCATCCAAAAGCTTATATTACAGTGAAAAAGTTATGAGTATGCAAAGTTTCAGGTTTTTTAATGTTGGAAAGTTCTTAAAAAGATGGATGGTTAATTTCCAACCAGACAGTCATACGATCGAAAAAAGATTCTAAAAAGCTTTTAATAACAAACAGTTGAACACTACGCATGTTCAGTGCGTTTCCGATTTAAAAACAGACTTTCCTTTTCAACTTTTCCTATTAAAACTTCATCTCAGTTTATGCAAAGTTAATTAAGTAGGTTCATACAACTTTCAACGTTTATAAAACAAACTATCTTAGATTTCAATTAACTTTGCTCAGTATAAAACTATACCTTTATGTTTTTGGATGAAAAATCATCAAATAACTTCTTCCGACTCTTAGTATCAGACTCTGACTGACTAAGACCCATTCGTGTTCCTCCTAATGCTCTTTACGCTTCAGGGCCGCGCTAACTCTTCTGCAATCCTAGTACTGACCCCATCAGGCCCCGTCTTCTTTGCTGACATCTCATTGAGGTGCGCGTGGAACACGACACGCCATCGACTCGGGCCACGAAGTGCTAATGCTATCATGATTCGTGTGAGGGAAAGAGATAGTGCTATTGGTCTTGTGTAACTCCGTCTCTCTCTGACAGAAATCATGATGGATTTAAGACGTCATAATAGGTCGCCTGGTTGTTATTGGACGGCGAGTCATCCATCGCTCACCGTCTGCAGGCCCGCACAGTAAATGCAAAGCCTGGAATCTGGAATGAAAGGGCATCAAAAGTTTGAAAGTCTACGACGATCTCAAGTATCATGAAGAAAATATATAGTTTTGTCTTCTGCCAGGTTCGCGGAACTTGTTCGAAAGAGTCACCGCGGCCCTGGAACGCAAGGGTATTAGGAGGAACACGGATGGGTTTTAGTCAGTAAGAGTCTGACACTCCTTTCCGCTCAGCCCAGGGCGTAAGAAGTCATTTGAAGATTTCCCATTCACACAAAATGGGTTTCATCTTGTATGTACTAGGAAAACCGGGTGTGTAAGAACCTCAGCTATGGGTTTTCACGAATACTTGCCCGCGCCTTTGGCTTCGTTTGTATGTAATCTTATATGTCTGGATATATATTTTCTTAAAAGCGTAGATTACCTAGATTTTCATGAATAAATAACACTACAATGTGAGTGAGATTGCAGCAAGACAACAAGTGAAGACAATAACTTATTTTAGGATAATTCTCTTGATTGTACTCCATTCGATTTTCCATCAGCAGTCTTCTTGCCTTGGTCATAAAGACACCCATACACTGCATGAATGGTATGTCTTAACGGTAACCACTCATTAGCATTTTGTTCAAGAAACTAGCAGCTCAAGTATACCTTTTTTTTCATAGATTTTGATCGCAGATTCTTGATAAAGAACCCTATAAACCATGAAAATAACACCCATGACAAAAAACTGGAAAAATTTTGTTGGTACCATTTTGACTTATAATACTTATATTAAATATATTGAGATAGGTTATTTTTCATGAAGAATTTGACCTTAATAACCTTATTAATCTACATTTTCTATCTTGTTACCTACTAAAAGTAGAAGATAGTTTTAGAACCTCTTTTTTGGATGGTAAATCATCAAATGTCTTCTCCCGCTCTGGGTGGAGCAGAAGGGAGTGTCAGACTCTTACTGACTAAAATTCACCGTGATCCTTCTTGTGCCTTTATGTCCCTCCGGTTACCTTTTCGAACAAATTCCGCAACCCTAGCAGGCACTGACCCTATGGGGCCCCGTTTAGCTCAAGTATACCTGTGATCCTTCTTTTGCCCTTTACGTTCTAGGGCCGCGGTGACACTTTCGAACAAATTCCGCAACCCCAGCAGGCACTGAGCCTATGGGACCCCGTCTAGCTCAAGTATACCTGTGATCCTTCTTGTAGCCTTTACGTTCCAGGACCGCCGTGACTCTTTCGAACAAATTCCGCAGCCCAGCTCAAGTATACCTTAAAGATGTTATTAAATGTAAACGATCCTTTATTCCCATCTTAAACAACTTTAGTATGAAACGTAATTGGATAGGAAACCTTAGAGATGCCTAGAGGCCACTTCCAACTTTTAATTCTCTATTTTGTTTACTTAGTGTTAGGGTGGCAACAGATGACGAGATAGAAGCGGTTTAGTAGTAAATATTCTACTGCCGAAGCTACACTTTTTGATCAAATTAAACCTAGATTTGATGTTTTTTTTTCATGGATCACTGTGACTTGAACCGTCTAAATTAACCAACTACTGTTTACCCGAAGTGCAAGGGACAATTAACAAAGTGACATTTTATCAAATTGATTTCTTTTTTTTTTTCATCAAAATTATCAGCACTTGATAGGTAGATAGATGATACTTCGGTGTATAGTATACCAAAGAAGTCACACAACTCAACTTACTCAACTGACCGATGAGGAACTTATCAGATCAGTGTTACAATTTTTTAAGCAACGGCCGCTTGATAAATAAGTACCAGAGTTTTCCTACGTTTTCGCATTTTTATTTTACAAATACAAAAGTTGTTAATTTTTTTTTTTGAAGTAATTAGCATGGAAGTTATTTTTTTGAGAATATTTTTGTTACTACATACATTCTTGAAGATAGTTGTTCATAAATACAAGCAGAAACAGTTTATTTTTATATTTTAATTTGGCCACCACACGGTTTTTTTTTTGCCGTGACACGCCGTAAAGTCACAGGGATCAAAATATACAACATATATAAATATACTAGCAGTGCCTCGCAGTTTCACCCCCGTAGTTCTCGTTTCCGTGGGAATACTGGAATAAGCTATAGCCTATCTTACTTGCTAATTATAATGTAGCTTTCCATTGATGAAAAATAGTTAAAATCGGTCAAATAGTTTCGGAGTTTATCCCAAACATAAAATGTGACATGAGATTATTTAGATTTCAGATATATATATTTTTAAATGAGTTGGGTTTACTCTTGACTCTAAGGCTAGGTGAAAGAGTCAAAGTTGACGATGGAATGAGCTTATCCAGATGAAGCCTGTTCACTGTAACTTTGAAGAGGTTATGGTTGAATTCGATATATGATCCAACTTCCAAATATTCAGCTGTTTTCCTAGATAAAAGGTACTCCACTCAGTAACTAGTTGGAAATTGTGTCAACAGTCTTAACCTGGAGCAACAAGTTAGGGAAATAGGTTAATTACTATTAAAACTTTCGAATATTTTCTGCTGGGAGAGTTTAAAAATTCCAGCTCGAGAGTTTCGGTATTGATCTGCGAACGGTATTTTAGAGGTCGGTGTTAACTTTAAAATATTTTACGAGTTTTTTCGACATTTTTGACCTGAAGTTTCATATCGTCTAATACCGGGATTAAATTAAAAGGGCCTTTTTTGCTTGATTTATACTTTGCTATTTTTCTTTTTCGTTTTTTTTTTACTGCTTAAACATTCATTCTTAATCGTGGACTGTCTATCCAGTAAAGTTTTTAATTGAATTCAGAGTGTTCCTCTGATCTCAGACCAAGTTTTACTTCATACGCAAAAGGACTCGGGACCAAAGGTAGTCTAGCAGCCTAATTAATAAAAAAAAAATAAAGCCTTATGACTGATTCTGATTAGCAAAACCTACACATTGTTGGACAGAAAATGTTTAGGGCTTCAGTACAATTTTACTGTAACATTGTTATACTGTATGTTAAATAACAGAGGGCGTTCCCTTAAGTCCGTTATTCTATATCATTAATAGATTAAAATAAAAACATTAGAATAGAAAAATAAGCATTAAACAAACCGAATAAAAAAAATTGACAATAAATTCGAAACATCCTGTTTAAATTCAAAATAGTAGCGCGGAATAGTACCTACTCGTAGTAGCAATGCCCAAACCGGCAAGTACGCGTGTACAGAATGTTTCTTTAACGTATCAATTTAACATTTTTAGTGAATATTTTAATATTCACTAAAAGGGTTATGAATATGAATGTGAATGGATGGAAAGGGAGAAGAGAAAGAGGTAGGCCAAAGAAACGATGGATGGATTGTGTGAGGAGTGATATGAAAGAAAAAGGAGTTAGTGATAGCGTGACGGCTGACAGGACAGAATGGAAGAAAAAAACAAGCTGCGCCGACCCCAAGTAACATGGGATAAGGACAGGAAGATGATGAGTGAATATTTTAATATTAAAAAAATAAAAACATTTTGTTTTTAATGGTATTTTTTTTTATCATAATTATATGGATGCTATACTATTGCGGGTTAACCTGTTAGAAAGAAGAAAACAGGACGTATTTACACAAAACTAAGTAACCGATTACCGAAATTAAGAAAATAATTTGAATTCGGAAATCGATTTCTTCGTTTTGTGTCGATATCTTTTTTTACTGCTACTGTGTTGTGTCTTTGCCGAATAAATATTGTCGATTCTATTCTCTACCGACGACTTGTGAGTTCTTAATTCAAATTTTGTACCGAGAATTTAAATTATGAGTTCAGCAATCACTAATCAAATGGTTAGATTTTTTAAGTAAGTCTGTATGTCTCATCACTTCTTATACCAAATCATTAAAAGGTACTCCACCAAACCCAGCAATGCCCTATCTTGACCTACACATAATCTAAGTCACAAGGTAACACATTTTCCCGTCAGAACGCCTCAGAATAGGCAGGTACAGAAGGTCCACTCCATACGAAGTTGCGGATTTTTTTCTAAAGCGTCACCGTAGTCCTCGAACGCAAAAGACATTTGGGGGAACACGGGTGGTTTTTAGTCAGTAAGCGTCTGATACTCCTTTCCGCTCTGCCAGAACTGATGATTACCCAAACTTTAAAAAAATACATGGTGTGAAATCGCTCCATGTATTTTTTTAAGCTCTCGTGACTGGGATTTATTTGTCATAGTTTGAGATAGTCAAAATATATATACATAATTATGTGTATACCTTCAGCAGTACAAGTCACCTGTCAAAGTGATTTCAACTCATACAATAGTCCGACAAGAAACATCTCGCAGCTGTCCACCGGACACAACACGCGTCTAACTAGCCGGATTTTCTCATTGCGGGGCTTTACACTTGGTTAGACCAATTTCAATTTACGCCTACATCAACTATACGTCAATGTGTGCGTACACCTATTTTTGCGAGTTGTATGAAGCCAGCCTTCTGCTCATCTATCTACTCAGTGGGAACACCCTCGACCTGATTTACCCCTGGCTTACCCCCGGCGTGCAAGTGATGGGGATTAGGGAGTATTATGACTTGCGAACGCCTCTTGTCGTATATAAAACGTCATAATATGGCAAAATATTGCGCCTTTTTTGCTTGAGAGGGTCGTAGAATTTGGGGCGAATGGTGTTACTTAGGTTCTTTTGTAATTGAGTAGGCTAAGGTTGGTACGATAGATATGTAACATTTATTTGGACTTTAAAAGAGACTTTGACCTCTGAGTTTGTTTCGGTGTTTCTTCTCAAGGTAGTCAGCTAGGAAACACCGGATTCATCTAGCTTAAAATGATCAGAAATATTTGACGTGTAATCTACTTACAAAATAAATATAATTTATCATGGCAGATTTATACTACAGGCGTAAGTCTCTGGTTTTGCCAACTCGACTGGCGACAACCGATTCAATTTTATTTCGTCTAGACATAGGTGTGCGCGTTGACAAGAGTATTTTACGACGATCATAAAACGATTATAAACTCAAATAATGTACCTGAATCTCTTTATTCGACAGCCTATCGTTTCAAAGATTTAGGTTGCCAACGGACTATGGGAATATCTATAGATATATGTACTTCATCTGATTATGTCTGTATGATAAAAATAATGGCGCAGTAAGCAATAGGTTGGCGACTAACAATAAGATGATTCTGGTTTACTACAGTGTCCTTTTTAGGGTTCCGTAGCCAAATGGCAAAAAAACGGAACCCTTATGGATTCGTCATGTCCCTCTGTCTGTCTGTCCGTCTATATGTATGTCACAGCCGTTTTACACGGAGACTATTAAAGCTACATAAATGAAAATAAATAGGTAGGTGCAACCTGTTAACCGCTATTCAATAATGCTGTAATATTATGGAAAAAAATAATTTTAGGGGTGGCACTCCATACATGTAACTGAGGGATGAAAAAATAAATTTCAACAAAGATAATCGTGTCATAATATATCATTGGATAGCTCTTTCCAAATTAAATAGGGGTTTCTAAAAAAATAATAATAATCTAAAAATATTTAAGGCAATAGTTTTTGAGATATGTGCTTCCAAATCTTCCTTCTAACTTTTAAACTATGACGTTGAACATTCTAAAAAAATAATGAATAAATAGAACTTCACAGATACTTCCAACGAAAATTGGTTTGGTATTGAAATTGGTTTGGTTGGGTTGATTTGGATTTTAACAGTGAACTACGGAACCCACCACTTTGCGTGGTCCGACACGCACTTGGCCGGTTTTTTAAATGTCTTATTCCGCGAGTACTTCCTAATAGTTTGTTGTCCAATTACTGCAAACTCAATCGGCTACCTATAACCACATTATTCAATTACTTCACTCCAAACACTAGCCTACTAACACACTAATTCGCCCCAGATCACAGACACATTATCAACACAATCACGGTCCATATTTAGCTGACAGCGGCCACATCTAGGCAACAGCCACATTAAGGCAACGCTAACATGCTTCGAGATCGTTAGCAAGACGAGCGATATACTGATTCGCACGCTGTTCAGAAGGAATGGGATTGTAAGTAACTGAGGATTGTGGACGTGAATTGATAACTGATTAGGTCCAAAGTTGATTGTAGTAGTGTTCTTAGAACTAAGTAGTAGGCTAACGTGTATTTAAAAGTTTTCCTTGTCAGTCAAATTGAACTGAAAATGTTGCGGAATTTGTTCGAAAGAGTCACCGCGGCCCTAGAACGCAAAGGGCGCTGTTTGATTTAGAATCGAAAGAAGTAGTAGCTTATTGGGAACGTGCAAAAACTATAGATGACAGCACAGACGCGTCAATGTCAAGTATATTTTACTTATAAGTTTCAAATTTGAAACGCTAGATGGCACAGTCTACTTCGTGCACGTTCCCTAAATGGAGAGTGCTGGAAGTATAAGTGGCAGCACACGTCAAATATTTACAACGTAAAAGTTTCAGATTTGCAACACTAGATGGCATAGTCTACTTCGTGCACGTTCCCTAAATGGAGAGTGCTGGAAGTATAAGTGGCAGCACACGTCAAATATTTACAACGTAAAAGTTTCAGATTTGCAACACTAGATGGCATAGTCTACTTCGTGCACGTTCCCTAAACGGAGAGTGCTGGAAGTATAAGTGGCAGCACAGGTTAAATATTTAAAACGTAAAACTTTCAGACTTGCAACGCTAGGTGGCATAGTCTACACTGTGCACGTTCCCTATAGCAACTGAAACCCAATAAAAAGGTAAACAGTATTTAGTACCGTCGGCCTACTATCGACGATGTGACAGGCTAATCCACTAGCCTAGGCGTGAGTTATTAGCTCAACAGCTTGAATCAACACGATTAAAAAGAAAGTTCCTTAAATGGAGT
This sequence comes from Hecatera dysodea, assembly GCA_905332915.2. NCBI lineage: Eukaryota > Metazoa > Arthropoda > Insecta > Lepidoptera > Noctuidae > Hecatera > Hecatera dysodea. The sequence continues at coordinate 22,654,457 of HG995287.1, read as the reverse complement.
ATTTTTCTGAAAAAAATCTAATTGGACCGTCAGATAGATTTCCAAAAGTATATTGACCTACTGTCAATAGCTCTGTGTAGCTGACAGTGCGATGAAAACTGGTGTGACATCACATTTAGAACACTTTTTATTCAAACTTGGCGTCATCAGAAATCGAAATGGTAAAAAATACGTGTACAACATTTTTTGAAAATGTAACTGAAGGACCCGGTTAGCGATAAGGTTGAGCGATTGGCTGCTTTGCTGCCGCGGGTTTGATTCCCGAATGGAATAAATATTTGTACGGCCTACAGATAATTGTTCCGTGACTGGCTGTTCGTGTATGTGAGTATGTATGTTTTTAAACGCACCCACGATACAGGAGGTATCCCTAGTGTGGCGTTGTTGTGTGTGATGTTTTGTTAAAAGAGAAAAATCTTCACAAAAGAGTTCACCTGGAAAATTGTAACCATCATGCTTATAGTCACCACGTGACACATCGTGGTCTGTTCCAGTTTGAAGGGTACATGTGCCACTGGAATCGCACGCACGTTTTCCAATTTTGTTTCTGGGTGTACTGCAATAATACGTAGGGCACGTTCAAAATGTATGTGATGTTAGCGATAAAATTAAACATGAAATAAAAATGGATGTTGTTTGAAATCAGAATTATTTGTGTTCTCTCTCATCAGTAAACTTATTAGCGTCATTACTATCCATCGTTTTAACAACTTCCTTTTTGAGGACGTTACTATGAATGGGAGTTTGAAGGTTTGTTTTATGTTTCAGCAGTAAATTAATCATCACCATTTTTGTCCACTGTCTTGACAACGGCTCTTTCCTTCCGTGGATTTCTTATAAAACAAGGGATGCAGTTGATTGTACTGCTTCCCTAAAACTACTTTTGTACGCGAAAGGCCGCCCCGTAGTTTAAGGGAGGCACACATTATTACAGGATACCATAAAAGTTACCAGTCAGGGCACCAAGTCTGCTATTTTCATAAATTTGTCATTTTGCTAAATTTTTGTAATCCGCAATATTCATAATGGTCGATCATTGGTCGGTCAATGGTCTCGTAGTACTTTTTAATAACCGAGCTATTAAAAGAAATGAATGCACAACGACGTTCTAAAGGTAGGTCACTGATCAAAGGAACTGTCAAAACTTTAGCAGATTATCGCATACGTCTGTCCTTAATTTGCCATTATGTACGAAATTACAATTCTATGCCATTCCTTTCAATGTCAAAATCAACCATTATGAAATCAATGATAGACCATTCTGATACTATTGTAATAGCAGATCTGGGGTCCATAAATTTTTTGCTAAAGAAGGTTCAGCTTGCAGACTAGAAACTCAAAGTAAACTTTTTGAGCGAGTAAAACAACCAAGCTTTGAATAGAAAATCATGTTGTCTTTATAAATTCAATCTACATTCTCGTCCAATTCTCAAAGGACAGGTAATCTTGAAATCTAGACAAAGTTTCATCAAACGCCAGGTGGATGGAAGTTTTCTCATTCTATCGTTTTCGCTTATTTAAGCGAGAAGTTTTTTTTTAATTCTCAAACGAGCGGAATCAGCGCGAAACTGATTTAAGCGTAATGACTGTGCCGCTCAAGTATTCAGTCAATTTCACAAATCGGACCCACCCTAATTGGAGTGAGGTCATAGTGAGAACATTTTTGGGCCATGAGAAGAGCGAGAAGGAAGTAAACTCATATTAATCGGTGAACTGATTTATGATATTTTCTTCTTTTCCATTCGAAGCCGGGTCAAATGGAATCTTATGGCCCAAAAATGTTCTCACTATATCGTATTGTGGCGATTTCCAAACGAAGGTTTTCTTTTCCTTACTGTTACGGTTGTAATAGACATATATATTGTACACTAGCTGACCCGGGAAACATCGTTTTGCCACATAAAATAAAAATAAAAAATTAGGGGTGGATCACCCTTAACATTTAGGCGGATGAAAATAAAGAAATAGATGTAGTCCGTTTCGCCATCCTAGCAGATATGCACGCTAAGATTCACGAAAATCGGTCGAGCCGTTTTGGAGGAGTTCAAACACAAACACCGTGATACGAGAATTTTATATACATATATATTAGACTAGCTTACCCGGCAAACGTCGTTTTGCCACATAAAAAAAAAGATTAGCACGTTTAAATGTCCAGAACCACTTGTCTTGGATATATCCCAAAACTGCACCGCAGCTTAGTATTTCGGTATTTTCCTTTGAAATTGATAGTCATGTTTTTTGTCTATGTTTTTTTTGGATGGGAAATCATCAAATTACTTCTCCTGCTCTGGACGGAGCGGAAGAGAGTGTTAGACTCTTACTGACTAAAACCTACCCGTGATCCTCCTTGTGCCCTTTGCGTTCCAGGGCCGCGGTGACTCTTTCGAACAAATTATTGTACTCAAATATGGCGTGTTGTTCCGTGTTCCGGAAGACGCGACGTTGGAAGGTCTCCCATGAGGTGGACTGGATATCTGGATCCCGGTGAGGATCGCGGGTAGCCGATGGATGCAAGACGCATAGGACCGGTTATTGTGGCGACACTTGGGGAGCCCTATGTCCAGCAGTGGACGTCTTTCGGCTGATATAATGATAATGATTATGATGGTGTTCGTGAGGAGCTCATGGCTAAAGAATAACAGCCGCACAGATCGATCTTCAAGGATTGTTGGAGGTTGGTCTGTGGATGGGTGACCATCTTAACATACCGAGTTTCCTCCGTGCTTCGGAAAGCACGTTAAGCCGTTGGTCCCGGCTGTCATTTGGAGATCTTTGGCAGTCGTTACGGATTGTCAGAAGCCAGAAAATCTGACACCAGTCTTGCCAAGAAGTACCGTGTTCCCCAGTTATTGGGTTGTGGAGGTCTGGTAGGCAGCTGCTCCATGTTAAATACTGGTATTCCGCTGATTCTTGTATGACTGGAAGCCGACCCCAATATAGTTGGGAAAAGGCTAGGCAGATGATGATGATGATTATGATGGTGTTATTTTGGATCGTTAGATAATATTGAGTGGGTAGGTACAGCTAGTTAATAAAAACGACCATAGTAGTTCCGTATTAAAAACGTGCAAAACCAAGTAAACGCATAACAAACAAAGTAAAACACCTACCCAAAAAATGTTGTCTCAATTTGGCTCGCAAACTGGGTTTCACTTACGTGTCTGGTTACAAGCTTTGGTGACAAAGATATTCTGGCTGGCTGCCAATTCGTGAAACATATCGCGCAGTCTTTTGAAATACACTGCATATTTGTATATTTATTGCATAGGCACTGAGATAGAAAGATATTCCTCAGAAACAGAATGCAGCGCCCCGTGGTTTCACCCGCATAGTTCCCGTTCCCGTGGGAATATGGGGATAATATATATATACATATATATATATATATATTATAGCTTATATTACCCGGGGATAGTGTAGCTTGTCAACAGTGAAAAAATTTTTCAAATCGGTTCATTGGTTTCGGAGCCTATTCAATAAAAACAAACAATCAAATCTTTCCACTTTTTAATATTAAGTATAGATACACCAAAAACGATAAAGATACAACAAAATGGGAAAAAAATAATTAAAAGTAAAAAATTACATGTTAGAAGCAGACACTTTCAGCCTACACATCAATCAGCAGATTCAGTACTCAAGTTAGAGATTACTACTTAAATTAGAGAATTTGAAATTGGAATCCGCCAAGCAGTATCTAAACAAAGCACTAACGGAATTATTTCATTAATGGGCCTACCTATATCAGGGGCGGACATATGATTTGTTATTATGGCATAGGAGGATTTTGTTAACGTGAAAAAAGAAAAAAATACGTATCCAATATTTATGGAAATCTATTTGACGGATTAATCCGATTTTTTTCAGTAAAATACCCCTTTGAAACGACATTCATACTTGTGAATTAATAGAAATCCAAGTTGTTAATTTAGTTCCAAATTATTTTGGATAAAATATGAAGGTTATTTAGCATTGGAAATTTACTTCAGGTGAAAATTATTAGACAACTTGCCGCAACTTGCCCGCAGTTTTAGCGGCCTAAAATAAAATTCAGGAAAGTTCCGGCAAATCTAATTGGCGGGCACAGCGAAAAATAAAGGGGGCCAGGGTCCAGAGTTTAATCAATTAAGAAATAAATAAGCATTCAGCTAATGCAAAGAATTTTGGCTGTTAACTTATTTTCGCACAAGTGTTATGTCAGTTTTATGTACACTGCCCGTGCCAAAAAGTGTGGCAGTCGTTTTTTTGTTTTTCTCTGTAAACAAATAATTTTGAATTGTTAAATGATTGCTGCCACTAATTTTGATTTCAAAGGCTATTTTTAGTGTGTTATTTTTTATTCAAAAAGAAATCTGATCTCTTCAAAGTTAGAGTGAACAGGTTTCTTCTGGGTAAGCTCATTCCATCGTCGACTTTGTCTCTGTCACCTGCGACCTAGACTAGAGTCAAGAGCATATCCATCTGATAATAATAAATATACAAATATGGATGAGGTTGAATGATTTAAATGGACACAAAAAAAAAACCGTTAGAAAAGTCTACGTTAGCAATGTTTATCAGATAAAAATTATAACAGGTTGCTCCATGGTTGACCAAACCAAGACTCATCCGTGCCTTGGAAAGTACACTAAGCCGTTGGTCACGGGTGTCATTTGAACATGTTCGGATAGTCAGGTGTCAATCTTGCCAAGAGTTATCAGTTTACACAGTTACTGGGTTGTGAAAGTTAAATATAGTCTTTCTGACCGATTTCGGCCATAGCGACCAATTTCAAAGGAGAATAGCCATCGGTGCAACATATTTATATTAAAATATAAATATGTCCACAAGTGTGTACGCAAACGCTTGAGCACTATAATATACACACACAGATCCCTCTACCATCACTCTATTCCGATGGGAAAGCAACCCGACACGACCGAAGAGATTTGGTGCAGTACCAACGGGACTTAAAGTCCTTTTCGGAGTTGCGTGTGAGCCGGCAATGCGTGAGCACACGTTTTATGCGCGCGCGTATACGTCTTTCTTGCGACAAATTTTAGTAGTTATACTCATTTTACGAGTAATTATGATCATTTTAAATGGGTGAAGAACAGACTAATGTTGATTTTTGCTACACCAGTAGCAGTGAAATAATGGAGGAGGATATAGGAGATGAAAGTGAGCAACAAGATAACAGAAATTTGGAAACATCAGAGAGGAGTGCGTATGAGAAAGAAAAGGGCGAGAAACGGATGCCAGAAAAGAGAGGACGCCAAGATGATGAGGAAATTGTGGAGGAAAACGAAGGTTTTGTCACGGTGGTAAGAGGACATAAGAGACCTGTTAGAAGAGATTCGAAGGACTTGACGTACGTGTTCAAGGAAGTTAACGAATCCGAAAAGTGTGTTGTTTGTGTCACAAGTAATAAAGAAATGTTACCCAAGCAATTTGGTATGGCAAAGTGGTTACGAGCGGCAGGTATTGAAAATATCACGAAAATGATATATAAGGGTGCATACAAAGTTTTGATTCAATTTGAAAATAGAGGAAGTGCATTGAAATTAATGACATCTACAAAATTACACGAGTTAGAATACAGAGCCCATATTTTAAATGAATTACAACTTACTTACGGAATTATTAGACAGGATGATTTAGATGTGGAAGAAACAGAAATCCTTGAAAATCTCAAGTGTGAATTCGAAACAGAATCAGTCAAGCGACTTAAAAGACTGGATGATAACAGTAAGTGGATTAACTCTGAAACAATAAAAATATGTTTTAAGAGCTCAACTTTGCCACCATACGTGTACGGGTATGGTTGTAGGTTCCAAGTTGAGCCGTTCACATTTCCTGTGTCCCAGTGTTCCATATGTTGGAAATATGGACACCTTTCCCGATCATGCCCAAACAAGATTCCAACTTGCCCTAAGTGTGGAAATAAACACGCAAATTGTGAGACAACAACTTATACGTGTGCCAATTGTAAAGGGCCACATATGGCCTTAAACAAAAAATGCCCAATATTTATGAAAGAGAAAGAGATTAGAAATATAATGACTAAGGATCGCTGTACTTATAGAATCGCTTTAGAGACATATATTAAAAATGCAGAATGTCATAAGAAGGCAACATATCACAACGAATTACATAAAATACACAACCAAGTAAATATTACGCAACCGAATTCTCAAACTAATGTCCCTCAAGCGATGAGCGAAGACAATTCAAACCGGTTCTTAATCACTACAGAGGCTATTATCCACAATGAGATTTCAACTTCCGATAGTTGTGCGGAAACGGATGAATCACCTGGTCTAGATAGTCAAGCTTATAACAATTACAAACAAAAAAAGAAGAAGTCAAAAAAACATAATTCAGATGAAAATAAGTCTCAAGAACGTTTATATAGTGATGTTGCAAGTACCCCCAAAGAAAAGGAAGCTAAAAATACCCCCAAAGAAAAAGAAGCTACAAATATCCCCAAAGAAAAAGACACTAAAAAGGTTACAAACAAACCTATCCCGGATTTTGATGTCAGTTTTTCGAGTACCATTAAACGTATAAAAGATATCTGTACATCAGGCGGCAGTTTAGATGATAAAATAAATATGTTGGGCAGTTATTTGATACAAGTTTGTGTTCAGTTTATCTTAAAATCTGAACAAGTGTTAAAAATGGTGACTTTTGTGGCAAGATCATGTCTATGTTTATAAATGGCTAATCATAATAATAAGAGGGTAACGATAAATATTATGCAGTGGAATGCACAGAGTTTACGTCCTAAACTAGCTGAATTTGAACTTTTACTTTCTCAGGAAAAGATACATGTTGCAATAATATCGGAAACCTGGCTCAAGACGGAATCATATTTGAGAATCAGTGGGTACAATATTTATAGAAACGACAGAATGGACGGATACGGAGGTGTGGCTATATTGATTCATAAAACAATTAATGCACAAGAATGCCCTATTAAGATTAATAATTTGGGAATAGAATTGGTATGTGTGAAATTATTTAATAATAATTATATTAGTCATATTATATCACTTTATTGTCCACCTTCAGTTCGATGTACACAATTCGATTGGGAACAAATGTTTTCACTATTTCCGAACAAATGTATCATAGCTGGTGATTTTAATGCCCATCACTTGAATTGGTCTACTAAGAATGATACTCGTGGTATTCAGTTGTATGACGCGGCATTGGATGCGGGATATATTTCCTTAAATAATAAAGATATAACTAGAATTAAATACGTCAACAATATCGTTCAAAAAACATCTCCGGATATAACGTTTGTCTCGTCTGAATTATCTTATCTGTTAAATTGGAAGGTACTCAATGAAAAACTAGGCAGTGATCATCTCCTTATCAAAATTTCCTTTTGTTGTTCAGATTCCGTTAACATGACTTCCAAACGTAATTTTAAATTAGTGAATTGGAAAAAGTACGCAATGTCGTTAAATGAATATTTTTCACAGACTCCATATAATAGTTCTAATGAGTCAGTACAATATTTATATGATACATTTATAAAAGTAGTTAACAAGGCGACGGATGAACATATCCCAATGATAAAAACATTTATTGATCCCAAAAAATGTTTCCGACCTAAGCCCTACTGGAATCCTTCCTTAGCCAATTTAGTAGGACAACGTAGGTTAGCCTTGAGCCATTTTAGGAAAAACTCTACTCCACAAAATCTTAACATACTGGAAGGTAAAACACAGGAAGCTAAAGAAGCTATTCGGCTGGCAAAGTTAAATGACTGGCAAAATTATTGTAGCAGCATAGACGAGAAAACATCTAGTTCGGAGATGTGGAAGCGTATGAGATGGGCGAAAGGTTTTAAGTCACCAAATACTAATTCACAAATATCAAATGAACAAAGATTCGAACTTCTTACTAATCTTACACCAGACTATGTTCCTACAAAGATGCCCGAGTTTTGTTCACATAACTCATTACTGGAACAACATTTTACAATACATGAAATGAACAATTGTTTCAAAAAGAAAGACACAGCACCTGGACACGATGGAATAACTTATTCTATGTTGTATCATTTGCCTTTAAATGGAAAACTTTACTTGTTAAAAATATACAATCGTATTTTAGATACAGGTGCTGTGCCGGTACAATGGCGTGACATATACATAACGCCTATACCAAAATCTTCACCGACTGGTGTCACTAAACTAAGGCCCATTTCATTAATATCCTGCGTGTGTAAAATGTTTCATTCTATGCTTATTAGGCGCCTGGAGTGGTTTATTGAGAGAAATAAGTTATTTTCTCCATATACATCTGGCTTTAGAAGATGACAATCTTGTCAAGATTGTTTAGTCAAGTTAGTCAGCCAAATATACTTAGGTTTCTCAATTAATACCCCAACTGTAACATGTTTTTTAGACATTGATAACGCATATAATAACGTAGTAATAGATATAATGGCTACAACGTTAGACAACATTGGGATTGGTAAAAGTATATGTAGGTATCTGTGGAACTTTTTGAGCGAAAGACAATTTATATATTAAAGATGAAAGTAACCATAACAACTACTTTGTCAGACATACAGATAGGGGTTTGGCTCAGGGTGATCCGATATCCCCACTCCTCTTTAACATTATCACTATTCGATGTTTTCAAGGACTTAATAACGTCAACATGTGTCAGTACGCGGATGATTTCGTTTTGTTTATTACTTCTAATAATCTTATAAAATGTAAACATGATATTCAAGCAGCTTTATATAATTTTTGTAATGTTATAAGGGAGGTGGGGTTGGAAGTGTCAGCAACTAAATCAAAGGTTTGTATTTTTTGTAGGGGTTTTAAAAGGTTAAATATTGATTTAAAATTGCATAACTGTAGGCTGGATTTGGTAGATAGCTACAAGTATCTGGGCGTTTGGCTGGACAGAGGCTTGCGTTGGTCTAAACACATTAATGTTATTTTAGAAAAGGCCAATAAACATCTTAATCTGCTTAGAGTTTTAGCGGGATCTTCTTGGGGTTTGCACCCAAGGCATTTACGACACATTTATATCGCGTTAATCAGAAGTCGTTTGGACTACAGTTGCTTTTTATATGACTGCAGCGCTAAATGTCATTTATACAAGATTACTAAAGTTCAAAATCAAGCTTTAAGGATTGTAGGAGGTTTTATCAAATCCACGCCAATCCATGTTATGGAAAGTGAACTCTGTGTACCTCCACTGCAGTTAAGGAGGAAGTATTTAGCATATAAATTTTGCCTTAAGTCTAAATCACTACTTAACAGTACAATAACTAGTTTGTTATCAGATCTGCAGACTTTTCGTAACAATTGTTATTGGAGAAACAAAACGATTCCATTGCTTGTATCTGTATACGATGAAGTTAAAGAAGAACAAGTGGCTTCTAGTGATCCTTTAAAAATGTTTACGTTAAGATTGTGGGTTAGTAATTTTAATGTGAATGAATTAGTTGTATCAAATTTAGATTGTGTCACAAAATCAAAAAAGTCCTATGAAAATCAATCTATTATTGATGAGTTACATTTAAAATATAAGGACTGGTTTGCTATATTTACGGATGGTTCTAAGAATGTGAACGGTCAAGGAGCAGCGTTTTATGTACCGAATATGCCAGTGTCTCACCATGATAACTGTTTTAAAATTGATAAAAAACTTTGTATTATGACCTTGGAGCTTATTGCCATATCGGAGGCATTGTCTTTTGTTGGTAATTCTGGTGTACACAGGAAGGTGGTTATTTTGACAGATAGCAAAAGCTCACTACAACACATAGCTCGATGCGCCTCTGGTTTCAGAGGTGCATCGATAGCTTATGTTATCCTGTGTAAGATGGATGAACTTACAGAACAAGGTGTACTTCTGAGGTTGCAATGGGTTCCCTCTCATACTGGCTTAAGGGGTAATGAAGACGCTGACACTCTGGCTAAATTTGCAGCTATCTCAGGTAAACAAATGAATATTGTACCGGATTATTCAGAGTTTTTGCCTAAGTACAAACAAATATGTTTTGAGAGTTGGAAGGAGTATTTCGATAAGCGCTCGTTAGAAAAAGGAATATGGTACAAAACCATCCAGTGTCAGCCCCTTCATATTCCCTGGTGCGCAAACACTAATCTTAATAGAAAACTTATTGTCACAGCTCACAGACTCAGATCTGGACACATACCATGCAATAAATTTAATTTTATGATGAAGAAGACTGACTCACCAAACTGTGAAGATTGTGGCGTCTCTGAGGATCTATATCATTTATTGCTGGAATGTGTCCGATTTGAATCTGGGAGAACATGTCTAGCAAATGCTTTTAAATTAAACAGACTGGATGTTGGCACATTCAATGTGATTCTTAGTCAACCCAATTCTAAGGTAGCAAAGTGTCTGTTTGAATTAATGGCATCGAAGTAAATTTTTATATACAATATATATTAAGTACAAACTATTGAGAGTCAGATGTGGTTAGGGTATAATGGGACTGATATGCACAATGTGTAAAAGTCCTTACAATAAATTAAAAAAAAAAAAAAAAAAGTCCTTTTCAAGGCACGCCGGTGTCACACCACCAATTTCCAAACTCCAGGCTGTCTCAGTGTGTGTGTGTGTGTGTTCAGGCTGTGTTCTTCAGTCTCTTGTTGCGGAATTTGTTCGAAAGAGCCAGCGTGGCCCTGGAACGCAAAGGGCACTAGAAGGGTCACGGGTGGGTTTTAGTCAGTAAGAGTCTGACACTCACTTCCACTCCGCCCAGAGCGGGAGAAGTCATTTGATGATGTCCCATCCAGAAAAAAAAAGGCTGTCACAGAGATTTTGCTTATAGAAAAACCCAGTAACACTATTGACCGAAATGGGAAACGATACCAGGACTCCACGTCCGGCAGTCGCGCTTACGACCGCGAGACCAACGGAGCATTTAGATAGTGACATAGGCAGTGGCTCTAAACAAAATACTGGTACTGAGTTGCGTCCTAGACTTGAAGTTGACCCCAATATTAGTAGTTGAGAAATGGCTACGCGGATTTATCTTATAGTAATTCTTTGTTCTTTTGTTTCTGAATTAAAATAGCTTATGTTTATTCATCTACATCTACACTAATTCTAACTTATTATAAATGCGAATGTGAGGGTGTTTGTTTGTTTGTAACGCTTTTACACCTAAACGGCTAAACCGATTTGTAAAATTCTTTCACCAATGGAAAGTTACATTATCAACGAGTAACACAGGCTATATTTTATCCCCATATTCCCATGGAAACTGGGGGGCTGCTATTAATATTATAAAGAGGAAAGATATTTATTGTTGTATGTTTGTACCGAATAAACTCAAAAACTACTGGACCGATTTCAAAAATTCTTTCACCATTAGAATGCTACACTATCCCTGAGTCCTACAGGCTATATTAAAATAAACAAATATCCAACCGTGTGAAGCCAGGACGGGCCGCTAGTCAGCCAATAATTTAATAGCAGCCAAGTCCCACCACAGGACAGAGCTTGTGCCAGTCACTTACGAATGAAGGAATCTTAAAATTGGCGCAAAACAGGCGGGTTAGTCTACCCCTCCGTTATCGACCCGTAATAGACCGAACAAATTAAATTCCTCTGCCGGATTATGTTGAGATATACGTTTTAGGGCCATTTGTTTTCGCTGGCTGCTTTGTTAAGGAATGGTTCACACTAGGGATTGTTTATGCTTTTAATAACACCGTAGATTTTGTGCGGATGTATGTAGATACCCATAATCAGCCTTTTAATGTTCCTACTGCTGGGACACAGGCATCTCTATAAATGCGAAAGAAAGTTTGTTTGTTATGCTTTCACGCTGAAATAGCTGAACTGATTTTGGTGAATTTTAGTACAGAGGTAGTTGAGATTATGCGATTTCGAAGCACACACCACGAAATGGTACTGGTGACATGGAATTGTGGTGGTGGTGGTAAGCGAACATATCACTAAAGAAGAAAATATCGAAGCGCATCTCATTTCAAAATCAGAAAAAACTAACACGACACAAGTAGGAAACCTATTTTTGTTTTACGAATACTAACTACAAATGGCTCTCCCGCTCTGGGTGGAGCAGAAGGAAGTGTGAGACTCTTACTGACTAAAAACCATCCGTGTTTCTTCTACTAATGAGCTTTGCGTCCTAGGACCAGGGTGACTCTTTCGAACAAATTCCACAACCCTTTTTTATTTTTTGGTTGGGAAATCATCAATGGCTTCTCCCGCTCTGGGCGGAGCGGAAGGGAGTGTCAGACTCTTACTGACTAAAACCCACCCGTGATCCTTCTTGTGCCCTTAGCGTTCCAAGGCCGCGGTGACTCTTTCGAACAAATTCCACAACCCTAGAAACACATATTTTCCCACACTATAAACAATAAGAACTTATCTAAATCACGACACAATGACACCATAACAGAGCGACATTGCGATCATAACACATGAAATATTCACCCGAACGCATTCGGGTTTCGAGTCCAAATCGGCACATTTATGACCAAGGCGTGAAGAAATGAGAATTTAAGTGTGATGTTTGCTCCTTATATAATAATAAGTATGTAACCTTTTTGTTCGTTTCATAATTCATGAAGGAAAGATCTAATTTATGATAGACCTTTAAGGGACAGGCGATTTTGGGTCCTTAAATTAGAAGTTTGCATAAACATAAACATAAGCATAATCAGCATTTTAACGTTCCCACTGCTGGGACACAGGCCTCCTCTGTAGGAGAGGGAATGGGCCGTAATCCACCACAGTGCGGATTGGTGAATGTCACAAGTCTTCGAATTTTTGGTTCTAGGACATGCCGGTTTCCTCACGATGTTTTCCTTCACCGTTTTGAGACCAGTGGTGATGAAATAAATTACACAAAGTAATGTACCTGGCTGGGTTTGAACCCGCGACCTACACTTCGTAAGTCGGGGCCGCTACCACTCGGCCACCAATGCTCCCTTTTGCATATTTTTTTCTGTATTGGCCATCAATTTTCCATAAACGACGAAGATATAAAAAAATGACAGTCGTCAGTCAGCCGGATCTGAAGTTGTACCCGATAGCATTCAGCTCGCCTTTGTTCCATCTTAAACGTAACTGGTGTTGTTTTTGTTTTTTACTTTGCAATGTGTATCAGAATAAACGCAACTTTTAAAGGGTCATTGTACTCATCATTATGAACAAGTTTCACTATTGGACCAACACTGATATCGCGAAAAAAAAAAACTACTGACCCAAACATTTATGAGCGGATACCGCGACAAAATGTACTGAACCGCTGAGATTTTTTTCGCGATTTCGGAGTTGGTCCCATAGTTAAACTTGTTTATAATGATTGTATAAGTGTACCTCTATGGTCTATAGGCACGCTTCAGCATTTGATGTTCAAAAGTTTCCGTGAGTGTATCCGTGGCATCAGAACACCAGCGCTGTGGTGTTTACTATTTTTATTTTAATATCGTAGCATAATATGCTGAGATAGGGACCTTTTTTGGCCTCGCACAGTTTAAAATTAATAATAATCTTTTTTTGTTTTGTTTTGTGCGAGTCCTATTTTTTTTTCTATTTTTTCTTTCTTTCAAAAGTGCCTTTTAATGGTTTAGTTGAAGTAAATGAATTGACTTTGACTTTAGATTAAGCTTTATAGCTTATGTCATACTTACTTCAATTCTTATTACTTTAATTTAAAGAAGAATCTTCATCTCCTCTTTCTCTAACTTAATAAGGCACAAGTACACAACAAAATTAAACAATTATTTACCGCGGTTTAACTGAAATATATGAGCAAGTTTTCAAGAAATTAGCAAGAACTCACTCTAGCATCTCAAACGGCGTTAATTTTGAAACTGACGGACCACTTAAATTGAGCTTTTTAATTCACAAAATGTCTGGGGAAATTTATGTACACAGGAAAGTCAAATAAAGTCACCGGAGTTTGGATGGCCTAAAATGGCGCTCAGTAACGAATGAGCTTAGAACGATGGCTGGATCGTAGGACAAAAATGGTGACCAACACAACACAACGGTCAGCGAGTCAACACGTCCCCTGAGGATGCCTCGTGGAGAGGCGAAACACGTGTCGGTAATGGTGTTGGGTTTTGCTTTGCCTTCCTGCATGTGCATAAAATCCTTGCATTTGCCTTGTAATCTTGCATGTGCATAATATAGCGGGCGGGAGGGAGGTGCATACCTGCAACCCACTAATATTCGCGGAAATTAAAACTAGATATATTATTTTCATTTTCAAAATTAAAATGGATTTCCGCAAAGTAACGCCTGACTCAATCAATTTTACAAAAATGGTTCACATTTTTTGAGTGGGTAACGCCTTCAATGAATGCTTGCTGGTCATCGTGAGTAGGTAATTTCCAATAGTAATTATTATATTGTTATTCTATTGCCTGTTATTGCAAAGTTTTCAATTTATAATTACATTGGCCCAATTTGAGCAAGCCTACATAGGCTTGCCCAGTTAGTATAAAAGTAGGTAGGATAGTAAGTTAGTCTGGATACAGATTTATATAAATATATGATAAAAGTAATATATATGTAAAGTAATGTATATTAATTGTGGTCTAACTTTTTTAGTACTGATGCGTCTTAGTTACTCCTTGTCTAAGTAAGAGTTCTTGTTATATTCATTGGAAGAACACAGATTTCCAAGATACGGGTTACTACTAGTTTGGACATCAGGAGTTCATTTAGGTTCTAGCCTCTTATATGTTGTTGTTGTTGTTGTAACTGAAACTGTTGTAGGCTAAGTTCTGATTTTGTCCAATAAACGTTATTATTATTTATCTGTTTTTATTTAAAATTGATTCTTATGGTACTGCCTGTTTTACAATTTTTTGAAATGTCAATAAAATAACTAAAAAGTAAAACTGTTTTTTTTTGGGACTATTTCATATTAAACAGTATATATTCCAATTACTTTCATTACAAGCAGAACTGTCAATCCTTTCATTAGAGTTAGTCTAAGGTTGTAAGCAATGATAAAAACCTATTCAAGTGTTACTTCGACCCTAGATAAATGATCTTAGATTAGTTTAGCTATTACGAACGAGGTTAAGCTCGGCTTAATGAAACATTACTTTAGTATATAATATCCGCTGGTTTATTTACACAGATTTACGACTGTGGCCGTAGTTATAAATGAAAATTAATATACCGAGGTATTTTGAAGAACGATCATTTAAGACGCAAAATTGGGTACGTTTAGAGCGGGTTTTGTATTGCAGCTTGTTGTTGTAAAGTAAAATAAAGAGGTTGCGGAATTTGTTCGAAACAGTCACCGCGGTCCTGGAATGTAAAGGGCACTAGGAGGAACATGGGTGGGTTTTAAGAGTCTGACACTCCCTTACACTCCGCCCAGAGCGGGAGAAGTCATTTGAAGATTTCCCAACTATAAAAAAACAAAAAAGCAAAATAAAGAGAGCTCTCAATAAAAATAACTAGGTCGGTACTTAATTTCACTGTAAATTTTCATAGTCAGTGGAATTATTTAATTCCATTCATCTTTTGCATCAACGAAAAATATTCGCATATTTTTAGTATCCTCGCATCATTGTAGAATGACCACGACACCCCACCTATTTGTGGCAGCATTAAAATATCATAAAATTAATTTCCAGATAAGACTACCGATTCAAGGTAATTTAACTGTTAGGCTCATTTTAACTGCCACTACTAGTTTAAGACTATAATTTAAACCATCAAAACAGCACACAAACATTTTAGCCGTCCCAACTCGCAGAGTCGTTATGTAGGATGGCCTCGTGATTTATGAGAAACGGGACACATCTCAGTGTTTCGCTACACGATGCGAATGTAGGGTGTCCATGCGTGCGGAAAATTTGAGCCAACGTCACGGTGACAGGAACGACAGAGTGATGTTAATCGTGGCTGGTTTGTCGTTTTGGCAGTTAGCGGGAGCCATACAAGTTTTTTTAGTGTGTTGTGTAGTATTTTTTTAATGTATGTGATGTTTTGAGTAAAGGTCACACTTGTCGAGGGCAATAAAACGTGAGCGCTAATGGTGTCAATCTATAATAATATTATACAGAGGAAAGATTTGATTGTTTGTTTGTATTGAACAGGCTCCGAAACTACTGAACCGATTTGAAAAATTCTTCCACTGTTGCGAAGCTACACTATCCCCGGTTGAAATAGGCTATATTTTATCCCCATATTCCTACGGGAACGGGAACTGTGCGGGAAACCTCGGGCCGCTGCTAGTGTGTAATTGATTCCCATTGTGTCATCTTATGTGTTTTTGTCTTCATTTATTTTAACTTATATGGTGTGCATAATAAAGAGTATTTTTAAAAACTGTTTATAGTAACAACCTTGTATTTTTAACACTTTTGGTGCCCGAAACTCAGCATATGGTTCGGACAATAATTTGTTCGTGTGCACACAACTTGCCCATATATTTATTATGTAGACATCTCGGATACGAATTAAAAACTCCTAATGGAAATGTATCGTGTACACTAAAAATTATTTCTATTGTATTCTAAACACAAGTAAAGGTTTCAGGAAATTCTAAACTATGGAGTAATTATTACTTGATTGACATTACAAAAATAATGGAATTCTAATGGTGCCTATACTAAATCAATTTCTATTCAAGTTACTCGAAGAATAGGGTATTTTACTGGAGTAATCTAATCAGTCTGACTAATAGATTAAAAAAATAATAATTTGGACACGTTTTTCTTTGTCATTTCAAATCGTAAAAAAAATATTAAGATAAAGCGCATCAAAGTTCAAGAGTGGGGGCTGCTGACGTCACGTCGCTGGTAAAAATTGTAGCACGCAGCGACGTCATGCGAGTTTTCAACGCACTGTATCGTCTTTATTTTTGTACGTGAAAAAAGAAAAAAATATGTGTCTAATATTTTTTGGAAATCCATCAGATGGAGTAATGAGACTTTTCCAGTAAAATATCCTGATAAAATATCCCGCTCTACACTACAATCTATCCACCCTACAAATCTCTTTCGTTCTGTAGATCGAATCCTTAGATATTTAGTTACGTTTATGTCGAAATCATTACACGTCCCACTATTTTATATTGCAAATGGGGTTCTGCATGTATATAAAGTATTTCAGCCGTTCTGTTATGTTGCAAACTAGTTATTCCCCCGTTGCTTCGCTCCTGTGGCATATCCCATACGTACTTCCACAGATTACCTTTAACAAACATACTTAAATATACAATTTTATCTCTGTACAACTATTATTACTAGTCAAGTTAAAGATGAAAAAAAAATGTTGTATGTTTAATGATAATTGTCATTACAAATTAATGAATGCAATCGATCGCATATGTATCCAATTAGAATTTAAACAGTATTCATTGCTGGTTTCACCCGTACTATTACATTGCACCTACTTTTAACCTACATAAAATAAAGGATAAAATAATATAACGAACTACGTAACCATGACTTTGTAACAATTTATTGATTTAAAAGTGTCCGTGGAGTGTTTTGCACGTTCTTCTCGTGCAAATAGCTTAATCTCTTTGACTGACCGAACTTGACAATTCAAAACTGCAAAACAGTAAGTGTTTTAATTGACTACAAGATTTTTTCATTGAAGCAGTGGAACAAGAATTCTTTTCGATTGTGGAAAATATGCAATTTTAGAATTTGGATTGCGCAAAAAATGTTAGAAAAAAGCCACACCACTAAGTCGCTGAATACCTGTATCCTGAAAAATTAGTTTCCGTGGAATACGTCGCATAATCCAAGCAACAGGAAGCCGCTAGTTTTATAACATTAGTTTAAATAGCACTCTTAATGAATACCAACTATTTCAGACGTTCTTCTTTTGGCGAACAGCATTCAATGCACGAATTGATACACTTTGGCTGAATGTCAATGATCATCTGCCTAGCCTTTTCCCAACTATATAGGGGTCGGCTTCCAGTCAAACTGGGCTCATTTAAATACCAGTATTTTACGTGGAATGGGCGGGCTGGCTACCCACAACCCATAAACTGGGTAACACGGTACTTCTTGGCAAGAATGGGGTCAGGTTTTCAGGCTTCTGACAATCCGTTACGATTGCCAAAAATTTAAAAATGACAGCCGGGACCAAATTGACAAGCTTAACGTGCTTTCCTGCTTTCCAATGCACTGAGGAGTCTCGTTGCGTCGCTGAATCTTAATAATAATAATCTTTTATTATTAAATCTTTTACACGATATAGTTACATATAAATAGCTACAAGTAATCTATACTATAATATTATAAAGCTGAAGAGTTTGTTTGTTTGTTTGTTTGTTTGTTTGTTTGTTTGAACGCGCTAATCTCAGGAACTACTGGTTCGAATTGAAAAATTATTTTTGGGTTGAATAGACCATTTATCGAGGAAGGCTTTAGGCTATATATCATCACGCTTAAGCCAATAGGAGCGGAGCAGCGATAAAGAATGTTTTAAAATCGGGGATTCCACGGGGACGAAGTCGCGGGCAGCAGCTAGTCTTAAATAAATAATTATGCTAGTATCCAACAAATAACTATTTATGTGTATAAATAAATTATCAATATTTCAGGATTTATAGAAAAATTATGTTAAACCTACAATTATGTACAATTAGCGACTTTCCTGAGCTAGGTTTATAAAACCTGTGTTTCAAGTCATCACTTAACAAGACTAATCATTACTTACGAATTACTTAAGCCTTACAATCATACTAGAAAATCCAATATTTTCTCTGTGTCGGTGTATATTATCTAACAATTTTTTTAGCTTATGGTATAAAAAAGGTCCTAAAAAGGTCCGTAAAATCAATGAGCAAATGCATGTCTTGTCTTTGGTTTTATGCAAACCAAATCTTTCCTCCTCCTGGTTGAAGATACTGAGTCAAAAGCTCAGAGTACTGATAAAGTATGATGTGAATTATTATAAATAGTTGACGTTCTGTTATTGTGAAAGTCAATACTTAAAAGGAACACGATTCCTCGAGAATACGTCAAGTGAGCGAAGCCGCAGGAACACGCCAGCTTACAATATTAGTTTAGATAGTACTCTGCATGTACACCAAATATTTCAGACTTCGCCTTTGCATCATGCATGCCTGCATTTGATTAGGCGAACAGCGTTCCTTGCAGGAATTGCTTGTCAGTTCTCGGGAATGTGATTGGCTGGGGTAAACTTATGTGATTGGTATTCCTGCATTCAATAGTTTCGCTAGAGGTAAATTAATGTTGTTGTTTGTGTTCGATTGCTTGTAGGTGTACTGTTTAGGAAAGTGCAGGTGTAATGTATAAGGCCATTCATTTGTATATATTTTTTTTTTATATTTTTGAGTTTACTTTTGAAAGTACTCAATGTTATCACTTATGAATTAGGTGATTTCTTCGTTATGTTATCAATTATGTGATGGGCAGCGGAGGAGTCCAAAAAAACACCAAAATTTCCACTAAATGAATTTAATAAGGTAATTACAGTTAATTCTTAATATTAGGTGAGTAGGTACTAAGTGGGTGTCCTAACGACCGATGTATGTGACGAAAGGCCCCGCGCCGAATCTGCTGGTTAGTTTTATTGGATGCCTCAAGTTGGGTTGTGCAATCTGTTCACAGTAACCGAATGTATGGTGATGACGTATCTGGGAGGCACTCACAGATATAACACTTCCCCCCTTAGATGAGCAACTATTTGCCAATTTCTACGGCAAAAGTTGCGGCTTTCTTGTTCCGCTGCGACAACTCGATGTCTTCTTTATTCGATTCAAGTTTAATGACTTTTGCTCGATGACGACGAATAAGGTAGATGGTAAAAAGTGCACCTGCACTTAACAATGCAAGTACAATCGCGTACAGTGGTATTGTTGTGTGGTAGAGACTCGAGGAATCTGCAGTATCGATTTCAAGAGACGTTTCCATTGTAATTTGTTTCTGTATCTTGTGCAATGTACTTAGATCCATTGAAGTCAGGTGGTAATTTGGTTGAATCTTCTGAGAATCATTAGTCATCCGTGGGAGTGCTGTGATTTCAATTGAAATCCCGTTGACTTTGTCATCGATGTTGGCCAATGTGAATTTCGGGGTTTTCATTGTGCAAGACTTCGGAATTGTAGCCAAAAAACTTCCTTCCAGAATTTGATGTTTTTCAGGGCCGCAGTAAAGTTGAACCTTGGTGGGCTTCGGGAACGAAACTATGTAGTGCTTGCTATCCAGCTCCAGCAGGGCTTCCTTGGCCAGAGAGATAGGCGTGATTGGACACGTTTCACCTATCTCCTGGGAATGTATGAGTTTTTCTATGCATTCCTGGCCGGAGCGAATTTGGTGACTTGTTTTTTGCTCGCAGATATGCCAGTTATTTACCTTCGGGCATTCAGCCTCCATGTACACATATTCCTTTGAATTGATCGCTACATATGGATAAGAAGGCAGGATGATATCAAAGTTTTTATTAGGAACTGGACAAAGTTTAAATAGTTCAAAAGTAGTGGGATGGGTGATAGGGAATTGAAGGATAACCACGATTTTCTTATCGACATAATACGAACTTAAGCTAATTATGTCATAGTAATATCTAATGTCTAAGTCTATGATTTGATCGGTGCTATATAAATGCTGTAATTTGCTTATCATAGTTCTTAATTCCCTAACAGATAAAATAGAATGGTGCAAGGATACCGTGCGACTAAAAGCTAATATATTTTCTAGCCTACTTATTTCACCGGATAACTCTTGTACGTTATCGTTAAGTATAACGAAGAGTTGCGTAAGGTGAGCATATCTTAAAGCACGATCGCTCTCTGACGTAGTCATATTGATGACGTACGAAAGGGCTTTATCTAATCTAAGCTGATTTATTGTCAAATTATTCAGTATGTGAGTTTGCTGTAAGGAAAATTCTTTAAATAATGAAATATGCTGATTGATTTTGTTGGAAATGAGTTTATCGTTCCGTTTTAAAATTTTCATAGCATTTTCAAACCTTATAGCATCATCATGATCCAAATTTCCCGAAATTGATTTGATCAAAGTGCCCAGTGGGTTTATCAAGCCACGTTTGACTCTACTAGGTTGCAGCGTTTCTAATTGTAAGAGGATTTTATTTAATTTGATATGTAAGTACTTAACTTGTGCACTGAATATGAGCAAACTATTATTACTTAATTTATCCGTAGTGTCACATAATTGTCGTTGCATGTCATATACCTGTCGTTCTATCTGAATTAAGTTAATATCCTGTAAAAACGTATGATGATGGGATACGATTTTCGTGTCTCCTAGATTATAAGGTAAAAGTCCCGGTCCGTCATCTAAGCTGTCAAGTTGGATCTCTTGAGCTCGGCCCAGGCTCGCTATCGTCAGTAGTAAGTACCTGTAACAATCGAGGGCCTTTACTTTTTTTAGGTCGTTTCAGTCTACTTTTAGCTACCGGTCCTCGTTTCCTTGAAGTGTAAATATGAATAGGTAAGTTAGCAATAACCTTGTCTTGAGTAAATCGAGAGGCAAGTTTTTGCCGAGATGTAGTAGGATTCCGTATATATATCTCTTGGTTTTCTACGTACTCAATTTCAGGTTCCCTATCGCTGTTACGTTGTGTCATCAATGCCTCGCGTTCGGCAAGCGATGATTCATGGACAAGGCTATATACCGTTTCCATTCGACTACGGTGATCTTGAATGTACTGTTGTAGTAATCTTTCCGACAGATTTAAATCTGTGGGGTCCCGTGGGTCGAAATGTCCTGTGATAAGGTCAAACGGCCTACATTTGGTCAGACTATGAATGGAACTATTATATGCCAAAAGGGCGTAAGGGACTAAAGTGCTAGCACATTCATTTTTGTGTTTCAGTTTTAATATGCGTAAATGTTCAAGAAGTGTGCAATGGAAACGCTCTATCATCCCATTTTCGTTCGGGGTATGAGCTGCAGTAGTACGATGTTGTACTTTATGTAATCTTAAAAATTCACTTACTACTTGATTTGTGAATTCGGTTCCCTGGTCAGTAATTAAATTCATTGGGTAACCATGATGCGTACAAAAGATTAAAAGTGATTTTACTATGTTAGGGGCAGTACAGTCTGCCATACGGTAAGCCTGAGCATATTTACTAAAAGAATCAATTATAGTAAAATATTTTTCTTGTTCGATAGTTAACACATCGACATGTGCAGTTTCAAAGGGCTTAATCGGCGGTGGAACAATTCTAAACTCTTGGCGAATTGGGTTACGGTCGTATTTTCCACAGTTACATATCTTGCATTCATTAATGTACTTAGTTATGTCAGTTTTCATTTTAGGCCAGAAAAATTGACGTGATAATGCTAGATAGGTCTCATTTATGCCACGGTGGTTTGTCTTTCCCTCATGATACTTGCGAATAGTATCCTGTTGATTTAAATATTCAGATATATTAGTAATTTGGCATTTAACTAGAATCAACTTCATAGATGAACTTTTAAAATTTCTTTGAATTACGGGAACGATTTCAAGCATTCTCTCTATTGGTTGGACTAAGATAGCTGTGCGGAATTTGGGATCTACGCATTTTTTTATAAGGTCTACAATATCATTATCAAAATGAGATTCGCGTACATTCGTTACAACTTGCAGGTAAGTATCAAACGGTTTTTTAATTATAGACTTAGATATTGGTGAGTTACTAACTATATTAATTATGATTTGTCTACGATATTTATTTAAGGGGTCTTCACTAATGGGAATTTCGATAATTGGGCTTTCTACGCTAGTGTGAGCAGTCTCACCGTCTGACATGTCTTGAATTTCAGGTGCTGTAAGAGTTGAAGAACTGTAGTTATCTTGGACCACTGAAGAACTATCCAATGACATAGCTTCAGGTGCTGATATCGTTGATGACGTACTATGGTGACGTCGTGGTGCCTGTGACGTGTTGACTATCATTGAGATAGTTTCATCGTTATGAATTTCAATCCGCGACAAAGCGTCAGCTTTTGTGTTACATTTGCCCTTTCTATAAATTATATTAAAATCGAATTCGGATAATTTTAGTCTCCACCTAGTAAGACGTGAATTAGGCTCTTTTAAATTCATTAGCCATTGCAACGGTTTATGGTCGGTGACTACTTTAAATTTGCGCCCAAATAAATATGGTCTAAAGTACTTTGTGGCCCAGACGATTGCAAGGAGTTCTTTTTCGATCGTTGAATAATTCGTTTCGCTATCGTTCAGTGTCCTAGATGCATAAGCTATGGGTCTATCAGCTCCTATTGGGCCTTGGGATAGTATAGCGCCCAATGCAAATTTGGATGCGTCAGTAGTGAGAATGAATTCCTTTGTATGGTGTAAGTCTGGATACTGTAGTATCGGGTCATTAGTCAGAAGAGTCTTACAGTGTTCAAAATGTTTTATATAATCAGGTGTAATATTAATTTTAGCTCCCTTTTTCAGACATGTGGTAAGAAATTTTGTAATACGAGCGAAATCGGGAATGAATTTACGGTAATAACCGATAAGGCCTAGGAAAGATTTAATTTGTTTCGAAGTTTTTGGGATAGGGTAATTTACAATTGCCGAAATTTTGTCGGGATTCGGTCTGACACCTTCAGGGGTAATAACATGCCCTAAATATGGTGTTTCACGTTTTAGGAACTCGGACTTATCCATCTGGATCTTAAAATTGGATTTCCTAAGATGCTGAAATACTTTACCTAAGTTATCTATGATTTCCTGTAAAGAAGTACCAAAGACTAGGATATCATCTAAATAGACAACGCAAATTTTATTTAGAAGACCTTGAAGTACGTTATCCATCACTCTTTGAAAGGTAGCTGGCGAATTTTTCAAGCCCATGGGCATTCGCAGGAATTCGTAATGTCCATGCTCTACATTGAATGCCGTTTTATGAATATCTTTAGGGTCTAATTCAACCTGGTAGAACCCATTAGTTAAATCAAGAGTAGCGAAGTATTGACACTTCCCTAGCTTATCTAATATATCGGTGACATTTGGGATGGGGTATTTATCGTCAATTGTCTTCTCATTCAACTTACGGAAGTCAATGACTATGCGCCACTTAGTTTTGCCAGACGCGTCACTCTTTTTCTTATAGGGTTGCTAGAAAATTCAGTTATAAGTAATCGAGAACTTAAGTCAATTTTCGCTAAGAACCGTTCAAGAAGATCGCACCCTATTAGTCCGTCAAAGTAATCGTGGAATCTATATACGTTCAATTTAATTGGATTATTGTCTTTAAATTCTTTGAAACAGGGTATAGTGATTGAGTAATAATTCATGGTGGATGCATGCACGTTAGCGACTATAAATGGTTCATAGTCAAGTTCATAGTCGAAATAGTACTTTTCCACAGTTTCAGGACTTATGAACGACTGATTAGCTCCAGTATCAATTAAAAATTTTAAAGGTGGAACGTCAGGCCTAACATTTAATATTAAAAAGGGCAATTATTGTCTTTTCCCCTGTATATTAATTTCTATTCGGGGGCATTGTTTGGGGCTTCCTTTGGAAAATTTGACGACTTTGAATTTTCAGGTGAGACTGTGGGGGTGGGATCATCTACGGAGATGTCCTGTGTCAATGTCAAGTGAGTGGTCGGGTCATAAGCAGGGACACAGTCTGGGACATAGTCATAGTCACAGTAGTAAAGGTCCTCTGGGATATAATAGTCAAAGGCGGGTTCTTGTATAAAAAATTCATTTACGTTTGCTTCTCGTGTTCTAAAGTAATAACTAGGGGGTGGATTACCGTAATTACGCGAATCATGCATATTGGTCGGTGGCAGAACACGTGCGACGGGGTGACTAATACCGCTCATTGGTCGAGGCTGGTTGTTCGGTGCCTGCTGAGACGTTGAGGGTCTAGGGTTGACTCTAAAACCGGTGGATATATTGGATCGCGGTAAAGCTTTGAACATTTGCTGGGTTCTAGAGGGTCCCTGATAAAATGGACTAGGCTGCTATGGAATAAAGCGATTTGGATGAAAATTTCGAGGCATCAAATTTCTATTCATCTGAGGATACTGAGCTACCACATTTGGGAATATAGGAAGTAACCTTTTACTTGAAGGTATAATTTTTTGTTGAAGGTAAACAACGTTCATCTCCTCCTGGGCATATTCTAAAGCTTTTTCCAGGGAAGGAGGCCGCATGCATCGAATCTTAGATCCTAGAGGTTCCGCTAAGCCTCGTAGATACGTCTGCAAAGCTAATTTTTTATACAAAGTTCTTTTTGCTTCGACCGTGGTAGCGACAGCGTCGTGTAATTCTACGTAGGTCATGATGGTGCTTAAAAGGTTTAACACGCGCTCATAGAATACTTGAGGCGTATCTGATCCTTGAGATAGTAACGATAGATCATTGTATAACGCAGACTCATCTCTATGGTCTGAAAAATTATGAATTAATGTATTCCTAATACCGTTCCAATCCCGGGGAACACCATTTGTTACTAATGTTCTAGCGGCGTTCCCGGTGATCTTATTTAATATGCCATTTAATAATGCTAAGTTAGTTAGTTCATGACCAGGTGCTGGACTAATATAGTTCGCAACAAGCTGGTCACATAGTGATAAAAATCTAATTAGAGTATTACTATTACCGTCAAATTCGGGTACTAATCTTAATGCTTTAACAATTTTATCGATCATATCGTCTTGATTTTCCATTATTATTTCTAAGCTACCTAACTCTAAATTTCGGGTAGCGTCCCTCAGCGCGTTGCGAGAAGACAACCGATTGCCCAGGGGTTCGATACCCCTAGTAGATCGCGATGATCGTGGGTGTAAAATTTTGTAGGCGGGAAATAGCGACCGACTATAAGGAATTTGTGCAACTCACATAAAGTACATATCGGCGGCTCCCGTAGTATCGATGTCTGGATACGGTCTACAGGATCTCCAACGGCTGCTTTTGGTTCTTCCGGATTGTCGACCACGCACGTTGAAACGTGAACAGCACGCACAAATGTCCAAATGTTCAGCTCGATCGTGAAATTATAGTCTTTGATTTGCACGCACTGACTCGACAATCCTACCGACTGCGCCAATTATGTGATGGGCAGCGGAGGAGTCCAAAAAAACACCAAAATTTCCACTAAATGAATTTAATAAGGTCATCAACAGCCTGTTGCAGTCCACTGCTGGACATAGGCCTCTCCAATTGCACGCCACTTAGATCTATTTTCGGCTTCTCGCATCCAGTTTCTGCCAGCCGTCCTGCGCAAATCGTCACTCCACCGTGCCTGAGGACGTCCTACACTACGTTTGCCGAGACGCGGTCTCCACTCTAAAACTCGTTTACCCCAACGGTTGTCGGTTCTACGACTAATATGGCCAGCCCACTGCCACTTCAGCTTACTAATCCGGTGGGCTATATCAATTACCTTGCTTCTCTGACGGATCACCTCATTTCTGATGCGATCCCTCAGAGACACACCGAGCATAGCCCTTTCCATAGCCCGCTGAGCGACTTTGAGCTTATGGACCATACGAGCCGTCAGTGTCCACGTTTCGGCTCCGTATGCCATGACGGGTAGGACGCACTGATTGAAGACTTTCGTCTTTAGGCACTGTGGGATCGACGATGTAAAGACTCGACGTAGCTTCCCAAATGCTGCCCAACCCAACTGAATTCTTCTGTTCACCTCGCCCTCAAAGTTGTTTCTACCTAACTGCAGTGACTGCCCGAGGTACACATATTTTTGAACAACTTCGAGAACGGCACCGTGAATCGCAATCGGTTCCGGTAGAACATGTTCGTTGAACATGACCTTGGTTTTATCCAAGTTCATCCGTAGGCCGATGCGTACAGAAGAGTCAGCCAGGTCATTCAGCATCTGTTGTAGGTCCTGCAGTGTTTCTGCCATAATGACGATATCGTCTGCAAATCGCAAGTGAGAGATGTACTCGCCATTGATGTTAATGCCACGTTCTTTCCAGTTCAGCGTCTTGAACATATCCTCCATTGCATTAGTGAACAATTTCGGGGAAATAACATCCCCTTGTCTCACTCCTCGATGCAACGGTATGGGACTTGTTTGCTGATTCTGTACTTGAACGGACATGGTGGCGGCCTCGTAGAGACATCTCATCACTTGGATGTATCGCCAGTCTACTTGGCAGCGCTGCAGGGACTCCAGAACAGACCAGATTTCAACCGAGTCAAAGGCCTTTTCATAGTCCACAAATGCTAGACACAGGGGCTGATTATACTCTTCGGTCTTCTGTATAATCTGCCGCACTGTGTGAATGTGGTCTATGGTGCCGTATCCGCTCCGAAATCCAGCCTGTTCCGGTGGTTGGAATTCATCGAGTCTTCGCGCAAGACGGTTCGTGATCACTCTTGAGAACAGCTTATAGACGTGGCTTAGAAGGGATATGGGTCGATAGTTCTTCAACAAGGTCTTGTCTCCTTTTTTGAAGAACAAGACGACCACACTTCTACTCCACGCCTCTGGAGTTCTCCCTTCAAAAAGGACAGCGTTGAACAGCTTCTGGAGCTCCCTCAGTACGGGGTTACCCCCAGCTTTCAGCAGCTCTGTGGTAACGCCATCTTCTCCAGGGGCTTTTCCATTTTTAAGCTGCCCAAGAGCGATCTCGATTTCACCAGTACTGACTTCTGGCAGGTCTTCGGTGAAATGGCGCGTCAATGTGGCTCTAGGACCCTCATTTTCGGGATCAGGACGAGATGCATGCGATGCGTATAACCGGCTATAGAAGTCCTCC
Organism: Hecatera dysodea; assembly: GCA_905332915.2. NCBI lineage: Eukaryota > Metazoa > Arthropoda > Insecta > Lepidoptera > Noctuidae > Hecatera > Hecatera dysodea. Next base: position 22,626,763 of record HG995287.1, on the reverse strand, counting down.
ACTTCCGAAAGGACTGCTGGCTTCGAAGAAACGACTTCTCCACTTGCTGTGGTCAACTTCGTCAGGTGGCTTCTTCCAAGAGATTGTACGAACACCTTTGACCCCCGGTTCTGCTCGATTGCTCTTTCAACCGAAAGAGCATTGAAGCGCCGGAGGTCGCGTCGTACGTGCTTGTTGATCTCTCGGTTTAGAAACCGCTTTGCCGACAAAGTGACAGGTGGGTTTTCACGTCGTTCCTTCATTAGGCCTAAAGTCTCTTCTGAAAGCTTAGACTTCTTGCCCTTACGCTGCATATCACAGAATCTTGTTCCTTCTTCCCTGAGGATCCGAGTCACATTTTCGAGGTTCTGGTTTACGTCTGTTGTGGTTTCCACGGCAGCGAATCGGTTTTCCAGGTTTGCCTGGAACGTTTCAGATCCAGCCATGGTCTGGAGCAGAGTTGGTCGGAGTCTGGACTTCATCAGAAGGACACGTTCGGCCTTGAAGTTAATATTCAGAGTGCCTCGGACAAGTCGGTGATCGCTACCGGTATTGAACCTGTTGATCACGGAGACGTCTCTGAATATATGCCTCTTGTCCGTCATGATGAAGTCGATCTCATTTTTGGTCATAGTGTCGGGGCTTTGCCACGTCCACTTCCTTTGGGGCTGTTTCTTGAAGAAGGAGTTCATCAAGAACAACCCCTCTCGTTCGAGGAAGTTGACGAGCATTTGTCCCCTATGATTTCTGCTTCCAAATCCATGGTGTCCTACTACCGATTCGCAGCAATTCTGTACTCCCACTTTGGCGTTAAAGTCCCCCATGACAACGGTGTACTGTGTCTTTGCGGTGGAGTGGAGGGCTCTCGATATGTCATCGAACATATCCTCCACTTCGTCGTCCGAGTGTGTCGAGGTCGGTGCGTATACTTGCACTACCTTGAGGCTATACCTCTCGGTGAGCTTCACAATAAGGTACGCTACCCTGTTCGACACACTTGACATTTCCACAACGTTGTCAGATAGGGACTTGTTTACCAGAAACCCAACGCCGCCTTGAGATTGCTGGTCTCCCTCTCGGAAGTACATTAGGTGACCCGATTCCAGGGTTATGGTGTCCTCCCCCTTTCTTCGTACTTCACTCAACCCTAGTATGTGCCACCTAATTTTCCCAAGTTCCACCTCGAGTTGCGCCAGATGCGAGTCAAGCCGTAGCGTGCGTCCGTTGTACGTCGCCAGGGTCAGTTTATTGTTGTGGTGGCCTCCCGTAGCCCGGAGATTCTTGGCACCCCCCGCCCCGCCGTTACCGTGGTCGCCACCATGACCAGGAATAGCGGGACCACCGGGAACTGGGGGCCGTGGCTTTTTGTTCTTCTGCATTTGGAGGTATTTGCCCATAATCGCCACGCTGGGCAGGCGGGTTGGCGATCGCAGGGGGCGTAGCTTCTCGCACCGGTGACGCTGCTGCCCATCACCGGCCTGTTACATTTAGCTACGCCTATTTGATGGATATACCGCCATCGGTCGGTCGCCAGAGCCTCGTTCGTCATTCAGCAGGATGCACCACGTGCAGGTGAGGTTGGCTTGGGGCGAAGGATGGTAGTTCGCCCCTTACATCCCAATTAATAAGGTAATTACAGTTAATTCTTAATATTAGGTGAGTAGGTACTAAGTGGGTGTCCTAACGACCGATGTATGTGACGAAAGGCCCCGCGCCGAATCTGCTGGTTAGTTTTATTGGATGCCTCAAGTTGGGTTGTGCAATCTGTTCACAGTAACCGAATGTATGGTGATGACGTATCTGGGAGGCACTCACAGATATAACATATCTCATTGTGAATATTGTTAGTGAATTTTTATTTTTAAGAATAATTCGTCGATTTTCCTTAAAAAAAAAACATAAATGTTGAAGGTCTTTACTTTTTTAGCTGCAACTGTATGCAAATCTAATAAATAAATGCATTTTCCTTAATCTTCATCATTACCAAATCGACGGGTCCTACGTATACTGGTGTAACCCGCAAATCAACCAAAACCGTTTTTTTGCACCAAAAGCCTTAAAATTACGTTTTTTAACTATCCTGAAAAAAATATATTTAATTATCAAATAATTTCAAAGATACGAACCCGTAAACTGGTGTAAGTGACATCATTTTAAGCCTCGCGACTATCTACCATGGTGTAAGTCACTTGCACTAGTGTAGGTAGTCGCGTAAGCCGCGGAGCGTGGGCGCAAGTGAACTTTATTCCAGTATGCGCGCGGCGACGTTGTACAGAGCACGTCAAACACTGGTATAACTGCGATGACTGCTTAGTTGACGTATTCAATGTTAAACAATATTCGGATTTTGTTAGTCTTTAGTAACAGTTGTAAGAAGTAATAATAATAAAGTGTTCATAAGGTCAATTATTAATGATAGATTAATTACAAAATAAGTTCAAGAAAATAAAAACTCCATAAAATTACGAAGGTAAGTATCAATTTAACATTTTTAATACTATGATGATAAACGTAGTTCTCCCTGGTCCAATGTACCCATTTAAAAAAATATTTTTTATTTATTTTAGATCCACCTATCATCCGAGATAATTATGCGAACCACGGAACCGACTGCTTTATATGAAAAAAAAAATTACAAATGAAATATAATAAAAAGCCCAGTTAAAGAGACAATACCAGATAAATGAAATGTGATTTTACTATTTATGATTTTTTTTAAATAAATTTTGCACGTGCATTAAGTATCACGATTGATGTTTTTTTTTAGGTTATATTGTAAACTGATCTAAGTTACATTAATTCAACCCTTATATTTACATATATATTAAAACAATAATAAAAAAATAATTATTTAGTATTACATTAATTCCGCAGCCATTAACTACATTCATTGTATTATATCGATATAATCATCCAAGTGTGGATTTTTTAGCTGAAGAAATCGTTCATTAATAAGGTTTGTTGGCTTAAGCTATCCAAAAGACACGTTCGAGGAAACCCCTACAGTTGAAAATGTATACCAAAACTTGTCATATATTTCGTCAGATTCTGATAACTATAAAGAACAAGAAGCACAAATATAAAGAAAATGAACCTCAAATGTTACATACACGTCAAATCCTATTACTGAAACAAGAGTGTTAAAATAGAATAAACTTCCAATTGATGAAATTGATATCTTAACACCAATGCCTTCGCCACTACTTTCTTTTTCAAGTTCAGTTTAAACAGGGGTTTAGAATACGTGAGTCGAATGTTAGTTAGGTAAAGGTAAGTACATCAAAAGTAAGAAATAAGAGCCGCTTGTAAATGTCCCAAAAATTGTTTTGTCAAAGTAAAGAAACTACTAGATGCATACACAGTATTCAGAAACTTCTGGGAAATAGGGAATCACACTCGGCAATAGGACTTTGTTAAGTTTATTTCAAAATTGGACAAGAAACAAGTTGTTACTGAAAAAATTGCACTCTGCGATATTCATTACCGGTAACAGGAGATAGTAGTAGTATTAAAAAAAAGGCTTATGTTTTTAAGATCATGTTTCTAAACAGCTTATCTGCAAATTATAATTTCGTAAAACGGCATAGACGAGGATTGTAGAGGGAATCATTCAAATCATCCAGTCAGATACCAAAACAGTTAATGCAAAATCATTTATGTATTGCTAAAGAGGTAACTCAATCTTTTGTATTCGATTTTAAGTCTTGCCTTGCTTATTTTGATAACTGGAAGAAGAATTCCACTGGGGAACTTGTTATGTGGAGTAAGGCCTGCGAATAAATGTTACTAAAAAAAATTATAGATTAGACGTACCTAGCTTAAAAAAGTGTTTTACCAATTGACAAGAAAAAATTAAAGATATCTGCAAATCCAATGTGATTCCTGAGCATTACACACGTTTTACGTTATTTTGAAGATACGAACCGATAAAATTGAAGATGTCTCTAACTAGGTTATATTTTAAAAAACCTAGTTTTTAATTTCTAAGATATTTCTTTTTTTATTTTGTATTTTTACCATTACCTACTGTATTTTTTGTAACGAAAAATAATATAAAAAAAAGACTTGATGGAAAATTAAAGACTGATTTAGAATATAAATAGTTTGAATGAATGAAATTAAAAAGAAATAATTTTTAGAATTAACGACAGTTCCTACTTAAATTAAGAAGACTTTTTTTACTTTTATAATTTTAAGATGGTAAGGCCATAGATTTATTCTTTGTGTGCTATAGTAAATTTACATAGCACCAAACAAAAAGCAAATTAATATAGCACCTTAAGCTTAGGACTGGTGAGTTTCCTATTAGATATAAACATTTATTTTCTTTTTAATCTACTTTTCATATTTTTATTTCATTTGAGGCTATAACTATTCCAATATTCTATATTCATAACAAAAGAAAAGTGATGTAAGTAGTTTTCTAATACTAAGTAAACTGTTGCAAGTCTTAAAAGTTAATAAATAAAGATTTTTTTGTTAATATTACATGTTTTACTTCATTTAATAGATAAATTAATGCATGATAAAAAGGTAATATCTTTCTATTTTCCTTAATTATCATACAAATAAGTACAGTATATACTGGTATAAGTGGTCACTTGTATCAGTTTACCGGTTCAATCACAGTAAAGAATACAAGCTACATCAATGCAAGTGATGCTATTTTCTAAAGTATAAAAAAAAATTAAAAACTAATAATGCAGTCTTTTTCATATGATATTCAAATACAATATTACAAAACTTCAAACATTTCTATACATTTGTGTTAAAATTACAAGCTATAGAACCTTTAAACTGTTCTCCTGTACACTTGTGTTTTTGCACTTATACTAGTATACGTAGGACCCGTCGAAATGCTGTTGATCCCGTCTGTTATTTACGGATTGTCAAAAACCAGAAAAATTTACTCCAGTCTTGTTAAGAAGTACCGTGTTACACAATTTTTGGGTTGCGGAGGTCTGGTAGGCAGCCGATCCACGTAAAACACTGGTATTCAGCTGAATCCTCTTTGACTGGGAGCCGACCCCAATATAGTTGGGAAATGTCTAGGCAGATGTTGTGGTTGATAATGTTTAGAACAATGTGGTTATACTTCTTCTTTATGTAACTATATCTAGGTAGAGCATAGACGTTCAATGAAAATTCAACTAGGTATCGTCGTACATGTAGGTTGTTGCACAGAAACTTTGCATTTCCAGCGTAAGAAGTAGAAAGAAAGAAAGAAAGAAAAACTGTTTATTTGCGCCAAGCATGACGCACACCAAAGAATTTAAAATACAGCTTAAAACTAATAAAAGTAGCCTTAATGACTTTCTTTATTTTTTATCAAAAACGTTACCCCACACTAGGTATTTCTCCTATATCGTGAACTCGCATACACAAATAGCCGGCCCCAAAACAACTATCTGTAGGCCAAACAAATATTTGTTCCGTGCGGGGATCGAACCCACGACACGTAACGCAGCAGTCAAACGCTCAACCACTGCGCCAGTCGTGTCGTTACAATTGACACCTCTTATAATAAGTATAAGTTTTAGTATTTATAAAAGCATGAAATTCCATCATGGTAACTTAGCTTATAACCCAGAGTCATACGATCAAAGTTCTAGATAAAAATATAATAAAGGAAAATACATAGTATGTCTGGTAGGTAAACAACATAATAATAATTAACTAGTCTGCCTACCTCACGAACAAACAATGTGATTACGCAGAAATAAGTTTCTGTATGAAATGACTAGCTAAAATCTATTACCATTGAATAGCCAGTACATGGAGTATTCATGTGTTGCAGTTGTGGAGATACCTTAGTACCTATCCCTTTTTTAATTCTGGATGGGAAATAATCAAATGATTTCTTCCACTCTGGGTGGAATGGAAGGGAGTGTCAGACTCTTACTGATTAGAACACGCCTGTGTTCCTCCTAGCGCCTTTTGCGTTCCAGGGCCGCGGTCACTCTTTCGAACAAATTCCACAACCAAACCTTAGTACCCTATCGTTGGGGTATCGTTCTCTGCAAAAGCCTTAGATATCTACTTAAAAAGATCGCTTTAAGCTATAACCGCCGCTCATTGTGTCACGCTATGTAATATTTTCAACTATATTTTTTTGTTACTTATATGGTTGTACATACTACAAAGTATTCTATTCTATTCTAAAATTACTATTTTGCTTAATTAATTTAATAAATAAATATGAAATTTTATTAATTACATCTAGATCTAGACGGCGTGTTTCGTGACAGGCTGTCAATTATATACAGTATGAAAAGAGCAAGTGCAATCGTACAACCAGTTGTTGTATTTCCTAGGTGCATGCCAAACAGAAAAGAGACCGGTATTGTCCGTATTCTATGAGATAAACGTGCATGGCAAACAAAAACTATATCTAAAAAATATACCCTGTATGTAAAAATCTATTTGTAAAAATCCTATGGGGATACTTTACTAAACGGCACATGATTAAAATTAAAAGTTTCGTGTGAGAATATTACAATGGCGCAGTAGTGATACCAGTAACCTACCTTTGTTTATCGCAAATTTTAGTAGGTTTCATTGCTAAAAGCGTACAGTACTGTAGGTACTTGATACATACATTTATTTATTTATTAATCGAACGACTTTTTCACAAATAGGACGACAGTGATGTATCACAAAAAAAACGTAGCTAATAAGTGGATACGGAATACCTAATAAAAAGAAATCCCACATCTTTTTAAATGTTAATCATAATTTGTGATGCACAGTATACATATGTGCTTACAGTGTTTTATTCTTTGTCGCACCAACGGGCCTGTTGGTCTAGTGGTTAGCGGCCTTGACTGCTAAGCCGGAGGTCGTGGGTTCGATTCCCACCCAGGACAAACTTTGTGTGATGAGCATGATTGTTTGTTCTGTGTCTGGGTGTGATTTATCTATAATATGTATGTATTTATAAATTATATAAGTATGTACATTAGTTGTCTGGTTACCATAACACAAGCTCTGCTTAGCTTGGGATCAGATAGCCGTGTGTGAGTTGTCCCAAAATATTTATTATTATTTTATTATTATTACTTAGCACTCCATTGTAATACCTACTCTGTGTTATAAGTAAAACGTTATCGATTATGTGTGACACATGAAATGGGTAATGTGGAATCGATTCGAACTTCGGAGTTTAATGTTCTAGATTGATACGATCTTTATCGAAAGTTCAGCTTTGGGTTAAGGTGACTTTTTGTTCACCAACTTTTTGCGCTGAAAAGTGTCAGTCCCTGAACTGTTTATAGGAGATTTATTTTTTGGTAAAAGAAAGCTGTTTCAGGAGTTTTCCCGGTGTAAGAAGAAATAACTACACTCTTGACAATTAATGGCTGCCTGCGCTACGTGTCGCGAGTTCAATTCCCGCACAGAAAAATATTTGTATGGCCTACAGATAGTTGTTCCGAGTTTATCTGTTTGTGTATGTGTGTTTGTATGTTTGTTAACGTTCCACGATGCAGGAGAAATTCCTAGTGACATGAGCTATAGTAAAATATACGCCAGATTGTACTACGAGTACAAATTGTAGGAAATCTATTACAATTTCAAAAATTATCAAAAAACTTGGTAGAAGTCTATTTCATACATTTTGTATGTAAGGTTCTGTCCAGGTCTGATGTAAGTCCTGTTCAAAATAGGTTATCGTGTACAGAAATGCTTCAGATTCCCTTATAAATGGCCACAGTCGTCGTTGTATCATTAAGGGAATCCATACGTAACTCAAGTTGCAAGCGCAAAACCAAGAATCAAGTAAAAAAACAATAAATAACAGCCAGAAATGTCAAACTGTTAGTGCGGCAAAGAACATGTGATTCATACAGCTGATACGTTTTCTATTTTGAAAAGAAAAATAGTAAATATTGACATTTTATTATAAAAATAAGAATTAATTTAAACGGAAAAAAACCGGTTTATTTCACCTTATTTATGCATTTTATTTTTAATTTGTGACTGTTCATAGTTTCTCTCCATTTCAACCATTTTATCACCCAAAAATGGTTGTCATGGAGAGAGCCTTTTAATAAAATCACTTACGCTGTAAGTGTCATAAACTGCTAATCTATAAATATTTAACTATAAAAAAACGATACAAAATCGGTACAGTATTAAAAAAAAGTTTGCATTTTATTGATACATCCCCGTTGGGACGGGATCCAGTCGATGATCCGTTTACATGGACCATTCAGAAATTCGTGGATTAACTGACTTTGTTGCGAACCTTACAAGACATACAAGTGGATCCGCTTCGTATAGGGAAGGATAATATAAAATGCTGTAAAAAGATTTTCAACACAGTTTTCTTGAAGCTCTCTTGTTTTTGGGTGTTTCTGGTCTGGATTACAAGATCGCTTTCGCGTGTTTGGCATTTAAGATTGAATTTGGGTGGCGATATCTTAAGTAACTCAGGAAAATAATCTGGAAAACTCTGGCCAAGTGTAGATGCACCATAACTAAGACATGAAATGTGATTATGAAATTACTCCCGTGACAACGAATGTTTTTGTTTTTTTTTAATTTGAGATGGGTTTTATCTTGACTCTAGTCTAGGTCAAAGGAGACAGAGACAAAGTACACTCACACAGCAGAGCCTGTTCACTCTAACTTGAAAAAGATTAGGGTTGAATGCGTTCTGATACATAGACGTACATATGTGGAGAGTTCCAATCCTTAGCTGTGCGCTATATAAAAGACGCAAACTTTGAATATTATTTCCAGGCAATGGCCTGTAAAGAATATTCAAAGTTTTCATAGTTTAGGCATTTTCATAGTGTTTGGTTTGGTTTGGAAAATGATCCTTATTGCGAAACCAAAAATTATGAAAATGTGTTTGGTTAACCAGATGAAAATATTAATTATTTCTTGTTCATCCATATTAATATCAATAAATGATCTGTTAATTAATAGATTTAATGCAACGGCATGTACATTTCATGAGATTATACGTTGCATAAGTATGTGAGTAGGCAGGTATAACTTGACCTCTGAGTTTATTTCGGTGTTTCTTTTTAGGGCAGTCCGCTAGAAAACACTGGCCTCATCTAGTTTAAACTGGGTTTGGACTTTTTGTCTTAAATATTTTTTTGTTTTATTATTATTATAGCCTTTATTCGTCTTACTTACATATTTTTACTAAAAAAAAAAAACATTTAAAACTATGAAAAATAGTAGTCCACCGGTATCGGGAACAGGGTCCAAGCTACCGGGCGGTCAGGGCTCCAGAGAGAGGAACCTCCTAACAATACGAGTCGTGTCCAGAAGTACCACTTTATTATTATTATTTTTTAAAGATAGACGTCTTTTTTTATTGGGCGAGAAATCCAAATGCTCTTTGCGTTCCAGGGCCGCAGTAACTGTTTCGAACAGTTCTGCTTAAGACAGTAGTGAAAAAGTATTATTTATAACCTATTTACAATATAATAATATAACGTATTATAGTTGTTGTGGCTTTGGGTTCTAACTTCATTATTATGAGAGAAATTTCTTTTACATTACAGGCTGTTAATTTACTTCGCGTTTTGAGGGTTAAAATTTGGTCTTCTATCAGTTTAGCCATTTAGAAAGATAGAAAAATTGATTTCTTTTGATCAGATTTCATTTCAAGAGTTCGTATGTAGGTACAAATAAAACTTATTAACTATAATAGTATTAGTAGATAGAAAATATAAGAAAAACGGATACTTTATATTCTTACGTTACAAACCACTTATAAAACTCAACGAATTCATCAATGTACCCCGACATTACGGCCTAGAGCTAACCCATCCGGACTACGTGCTCAATGCCGATCTGTTTATTGAAAGCAAATAACGAAACGTCAGATGCATTCGAAGTTTAAACTTGGCTACTCCGGTCACGTCTCGCGGCTGTATTCTGAGCGATTCTGTTTGGCTAACTTCATGTTGTTGCGCTTTTATGGTGAGTGGGAAGAGAAATAGTGTGAGGTACTTTTTGGTAACGTTAACGTTAACGCTAAGCGTTGGCGCAGCTTTTCAGAAGATAGATTGATGACCCAGTGAAGAAAGCAGGAATCCACTGGATACAAGACACACTGTACAGGACTTTTTAGCGATACTAAGTAGAGGCTTGTGAAGATGATGATAAAGGTTTCAGTAGGTCTTTAGTAACTCTCGGTTTGGCGTTATTATATTTAAATGGGTAGATGTTATGGTGCTACAGAAATATGCACGTGTTAGGAATGAGTATATATATCAGTATATATATGTATGTATATATATTGATATATATATATATGTCATACTCCTGTATTATAGATGTATACTCATTTAAGTATTAAGATAAGGGTATTCATAATTACAAAACAAAAAAACATTATTTTGGATATAATTAAACTGTAATAATTTCAAATATCAAACAAGACATATTTCTGATAGGATCTTTAATAAAATAACCATTTAGGTACCAAGTCACACCACACATAAATATATTCACAGAAAATAAAATGTAACGTACATTATTTAAGGTACATAATTCTAGTACATACAACCATAATTTATACTTATCTCGAGTTTGCAGCAGAATGGTGAGGTCGGTACTGTCCTGTGTTCGCCGAGCAAAAAGGGGCGAGCCACAGTGCGGCAACCATTTAAATAGGAATAACCCCACTACTCGGCGATCATAGAATGTCAATTGAATTACCTTCTATATTTTAAAATAATGTCTTAAAAATCAAGGTATGCCTTTAGCATATTCCAAAATATGTAAAATGCTTATATTTAATCGTAACTATAGAACTACATTACACTATTTAAGTAAAACAATGACACCCTACATATAATATTCTAACACACGCAAGACACATACTGCAGACCCATACTGCAAGAGCTTAATATTCTGCCAGGGCTGTGGAATTTGTTCGAAATTTTCTGGATGGGAAATCATCAAATGACTTCTCCCGCTCTGGGCGGAGCGGAAGGGAGTGTCAGACTCTTACTGGCTAAAACCCACCCGTGAATCTTCTAGTGCCCTTTGTGTTTCAGTCAGTTTCAGAGCCGCGGTGAATCTTTCGAACGAATTCCGCAACCTTAGCAGGCACTGACCCTAGCGGGCCCCGTCTTCTTTGCTGACAGCTCTATGAGGTGCGCGTGGAACACGGTGCGCCGTTGACCCGGGCCTGGTTGCTATCGGTCGGCGAGCCACCCATAGCTAGCCATCCTATGGTGGCCGGGAGTCGCCCTGCGTTTCCCGACAACCAGAGCGGAAGAACTAATTTGAAGATTTCCCATGACAAAAATTGATAAATCCCTGGATTGTCGAATATATGACTCCGCAAGATTCTTTTCTTTTATTCTATATTTAATCTTGCCATTATATTAGCACATAAATATTGTCGTCCAAAGATGCATTACAAATAATAACTTCGTTTTCAAATCGATGGCATGATACTAACACACGCATAAGTTATCGTATCGTATCGTTATAGACCACTGGCTGTTGCTTATACAAATTAAAAACGTTGTTGAAAAATAAAACCTCATTTCCTTTAAACTATATCGTACCTCCCGTTGTCACCTATGAACAAGAAAGAAAATTTATTAGAATTTTTATTGGAATACGGCTATGCAATATAGTAATACCAGCGTGTGGTATGTGAGGGCGGCGATGTGATCCGGTATCATACAAGAACGTGATTCCTGCAATCGTTAGCTGTAAGGATGGTACAATATCCGGCTAAATATTTTCACAGAGACACTTTGAGAGTGGGAAGAAAAATGGTTAGCCCAGAAAAATGTATCTATTGTTTTGTGGAAGATGTGAATGCTTATTACACGACTGCCTAAAAATGTATCTACTGTTTTGCGGAAGATGTGAATGCTTATTACACGACTGCCTAAAAATGTATCTACTGTTTTGCGGAAGATGTGAATGCTTATTACACGACTGCCTAAAAATGTATCTACTGTTTTGCGGAAGATGTGAATGCTTATTACACGACTGCCTAAAAATGTATCTACTGTTTTGTGGAAGATGTGAATGCTTATTACACGACTGCCTAAAAATGTATCTACTGTTTTGCGGAAGATGTGAATGCTTATTACACGACTGCCTAAAAATGTATCTACTGTTTTGCGGAAGATGTGAATGCTTATTACACGACTGCCTAAAAATGTATCTACTGTTTTGCGGAAGATGTGAATGCTTATTACACGACTGCCTAAAAATGTATCTACTGTTTTGCGGAAGATGTGAATGCTTATTACACGACTGCCTAAAAATGTATCTACTGTTTTGCGGAAGATGTGAATGCTTATTACACGACTGCCTAAAAATGTATCTACTGTTTTGCGGAAGATGTGAATGCTTATTACACGACTGCCTAAAAATGTATCTACTGTTTTGCGGAAGATGTGAATGCTTATTACACGACTGCCTAAAAATGTATCTACTGTTTTGTGGAAGATGTGAATGCTTATTACACGACTGCCTAAAAATGTATCTACTGTTTTGTGGAAGATGTGAATGAATATTACACGACTGCCTAAAATTAGGAGTGCTATGTTTTTTTGATTTTGGATCGATTCTCAGATTGGGTACGCTAGCTGGATGCTTAGACCTTTTCAGAGAATAGGGTGGTGGGGTGACGAAAATATATGAAATATTTAATTTAATGTAATAATTTATGTTCATAAATTTAATAAAAAGATAAGAAGAAGGTAACAGAGAAATAGGTACAAAGAAGATGCTCATTTCTATAGGAATGTCTTCCAACATACCTGCGAGAGGAGAGTCAAGTAAAAAGGGATATTTGTGTACTTACTTTTTATATAAAGCCTGTGTTTCGCGAGTGTGTCAATGACATCATAATAACAGAATACCGGCTCTGCATTATTTTATTTTATAAATATCGCAGCATATTTGCGCTTTTGGTCTTGCACAGGATTTTTTTTCTTTTTTTTTCCGTAAATATTAAGTTGCCAGTGTTAGTTAATAATTTATTTTATTTTGGTATTTAACCTGTGCGAGTCCCAGACATACATATTTTCTTTAAAACTCATACAATTCGAATGTCACTCTATCGATTTTTGAGTAAAATAAAACTGCACGAAAACAAAAAATTACCTAAAACACTATTTCCAAAGCATTACCATAAAACCGTTTTGATTCAAAACAGCATTCAACTCTGCCCATAACCCAGATTCATTGACCATTACACGTATTTCCCAGTCATGAAACTAGCCATTATTTTTATTTGCAACCATTAAAACGGAACGCTTTTCGATACCATCTGAAGCATGAAAATTTTAAGCGCACGGAAAATTAATTTCAATGATATTTCGGTGAAATTATGCCCTTCAGGAACGTTTTTGCGCAATACAGTAATTGCATCTGCGATTATTTTTATAATAATAATCTGTTCTTTGTGTGCAAATTGAATTTTATCACCACTGCTCTCAAAACGGTGAAGGAAAACATCTCGAGGAAACCGGCATGTCCTAGAACCAAAAGTTCAAAGACATGTGACATTCACCAACCCGCACGGGACTCGCGTGGTGGATCACGGCCCATTCCCTCTCCTAGAGAGGAGGCCTGAGTCCCAGTAGTAGGAACATTAAAAGCCTGATTATTCTATGCTTATATGCAAAATTAATGCTGAAGAGCTCTTAAAAATACAAAACTGTTAAGCTCTTGGGTAAATAATAATAATTTAACCTTTAAAAGATAGGCATTTGGATATCCATATTTGGTCTTTCTTTTTTCTGGATAGAAAATCATCCAATGACTTCTCCCGCTCTGGGCGTAGCGGAAGGGAATGTCAGACACTGACTAAACCATCCATGTTCCTCCTAATGCCCTTTACGTTCCAGAAGGGGGGTGACTCCTTTGAATTAATTCCGCAACCATATATTATTATTTGGTCCTGAGTTTGTAAATGTGTTGCTTCTCAAAGTGATAAAATGGGAAACATTGACCTCATTGTTTGTTTTTTTTTATACTCAAAAGACAAAATATATCTCATTTATCAATAGGAAAATGTTTTGCTAGATAAACGACAGTATATAGGTATTATTTTGAATGAGTCAACAGAAGAAGCAGTCATAATATGGAGTTCGGAAATCGTCATAATATTATCCCTTTATGTGAAGACAACGAGGAATAAATCAACTTATAAATTTCGAATAAACAGTAAGATAATCCAATAACAGTCCACAGAACACAGTTACACCCTGATAAATGGCTCCGAGATTCATTTGAATAGTTTCCTTAGTACCAACAAATTATTTGCTACTCCACAATACAGAACCGGAATTCATTGAGAGTTATTATCCCATAAATATTCCATGTTTTGTAATTTTGTAGCCGGCAATTATGAAAGGATCTTTGTATTGGCTATATACTATGGAAATGGCTTTGTTTTTATGTTAAGAATTGAAAAGTATGTTAATAGGGTGGTTTTAATTTGGTATTGGCAGTTTTTTCGTTTATATTATGAATTAAAATCTCGACTCGACACTTCTTCCCAGCTAAAACAAAAGTGGTGACGGGTGAGCGTTTTGGGGGACTGTCTTTATATAAAATTTGATGTTCAAAAATGTGTTGGCAATCAGCCCAGTTTGAATAAATGACTTTTGATTTTGATTTCGAGGCCAGTAAAAAGGACTGATGATTTTATCACTGCTTTGTATCATTTTATTGGCAATTTTACTTGTAAAATGCAAATGCATTTACTACTGTTGTAAGATTCTGGGGAGTCAAATTTCGAATCGAAACGGTTGTGTAAATCCATAAAATGAAATCTGGCACGTCTGTTTTTAAATTAAAAATAAATAAATGTTTAAGCATGCAATCGAACGTCCTATTCAAGATTTCGGCCACTATAGTTACTCCCCAAAACTTGGTCTTAAAAGACAACACTGAATTTAATCCTTTCATTTTACAATATTGTACCTGCTACCTTGCAATCACAAGATAAACACAACGATTCTACCAGTTGAAAATTTAAACATGTTTAATTACGTTTTAAACAGAGACCTTCGTTAATTAATTTCTTTATTAAATTAGACTTGGTTTGAAAAAGCAGTTACATTAAAATAAACACAGAAGTTCAATTCCATACAACGAGCGGAAACACACTCACACATAGACACGCTTCACGTTTGCGTCTCGTACAGCAAGTTCAGGCGCACTCACGAACAGCATCTGTTTGATATCGCTGTACGTTCGCGTCTATATGTGCACTTATCTATTGTCGCTCATTGTGGCCGCGGAACTCCACTGAATGGTAAAAGCACGGGACCCACATCAAATGTGCTGATAATTGAACTTCATCAATCGTCTACTGTAGTACATAGGCCTTCACTCATATACATATAACAGTAAACGTATTTCGGCTCTACGGAAGCATTCTCTTAGAATAGAGTAGAAAACATTTATTCGACACACACACAACACAACAACAACAAAATTATAAACAGTAAGAAAAAATAATAACAATAATAAAACATAACAAATATGAAGCTTAAAATTGTGCTGTGCAATTTTAGTAAACTGGTAGTCAATGCCGGTTGGCGAATCTTGAGTTGGTGTTAATAAACTTGCAAGCACTAAAAAGCGCTGGCAAGCTCGATTCTGTTGGTTTACTCTGTGAAAAACTCACCATAATCTTGATGAAGAGAATTGTCATTTTTCCTAAAGCTAGGGGTTGAAGCTCAATATGAGCTCACCTTATCTTAGTTTTCATGGTGAGATTACAGAGGGATTAATGATTTTGTTCGTGAAAATACACGCTGGCAAAATCGGCACCAATTTTTTATCTCAATACACCAGTTGAACTAACCTTCTGCACTTACTTAATTTGTGTCCGTATTATTACCTGAGACAGTGTTATTTTCAGATGGAGTCGGATTTTCTGGCTGATTTCATTGTGGGAGGAAATTGTGGATCTCTTGAAGTAAAGGCTTTCGCGAAATATAAGAGGGTGAATTTCTGCTACAGTGAAGCTGCTAAGTAGCTGTAGTGTTTTTAAGTAATGTATGTTTTTAATGATGATGAATTTCTTTCTTAGTGTGTGTGTGTGTGTTGTACATAGATGCGTCAGTTTGTAAAAAGAAAACAAATGGTAATCAAAACCATGAACAAAAAATTCTAAACTGGTTTCTGTAATTTTAAACTTTACATGAAAATTCTACTCAAAATATCAATAAAACCCAAAAATGTCTTCAAGTTCCCCCAGAAAATTGTTAACAATAACCATTTTAATGCACAAAATTTTGATAGCGTAAGTAGCCGACTTCGAAGTCGTTTGCGAACGGCTTAAAAGTCGTTTCGCTACTTTATATAAGGCGGAACAACTCGGAGTAAAATCAGCGAGCCACAGGTGTGCCAATGACTGGTTGCTATTGCTTGAGACTTCGTTTTAAAATACCTGTTTTATAGCCACGGAGTTCTTACTAAGTTTACGAAGTAAACCTTTAATTTGTTAAAACTATAAAAGTTGTTTTGGTCGTTAATACAGGTTTTAGTGTGATTAAGTATTAAAAGGTAATCATCAGTTTCGAAAGCAGATGCCACCTTTGCATTTTATGTTCTATATCACAGTTGACAGAGGAAAGTCAACGATGGAATGAACTTACCCAGAAGAAGCCCGTTCACTCTAACTTTGAAGGGATTAGGGTTGAATGCTTTCGAAAACACAAATGCAAGCAAGGATATGATGTTTGTATAGATGCAGTTTTAAAAAGAAAAGAATATAAATAATTAGCAGCGCCACGCGGTTTCACCCGCGTAATTCCCGTTCCCGTGGGAATACGGGGATAAAATATAGCCCATGTTACTCACGGTAGCTTTCTAATGAAGAAAAAATTTTTGAAATCGGTCCAGTAGTTTTTGAGTTTAAAGTTACGTACAAAAATACAAATCTTTCCTCTTTATAATATTAGTATAGAAGTATAGATTGGAATGCCTTTATGTCAGGTCATCATTAGCGGTAGGTATAGCCCACAACTATTTCATTTTTTTAACCAATTGCCCAAGGAGCTCTCGTGGCTAAATTATAACAGCCGGACGGGTCGATCTTCGAGGTTAAGCAACGCTTACCGAGGTTGGTCTGTGGATGGGTGACCATCTTAACATAACGAGACTTCTCCGTGCCTCGGAAAGCACGTTAAGCCGTTGGTCCCGGCTGTCATTTGGAGACCTTTGGCAGTCGTTACGGATTTTCAGAAGCCAGAAAATCTGACACCAGTCTTGCCAAGAAGTACCGTGTGTGTTCCCCAGTTAATGAGTTTTGGAGGTCTGGTAGGCAGCCGCTCCACTTATAATACTGGTATTCAGCTGAATCCGGCTTGTCTGAGAGCTGACCCCAATATAGTTGGGAAAAGGCTAGGCAGATATTGAACCGATTGCCCAAGGAGGGTGACATTTTCCAGTGTAGCAGTGTTTCTTTGACACGCCCTGTAAGCTAAATGCCTAGATGGTTTCAATAAACTAGGTAGGTGTAATTCGATTTCTCTTAGCAACCTTATCCCCAATTTTAAATTAAGCATTTTTGCTAATTGGTGTGTAGACTGAGCATGGTAGGCGGCTTTCATGATTGGGTCTGTTTCTCAACATGTGATTTTGAACTTTTATTTAATTGGATATTTTATAAGAATATTATAATAATGTGCGTCTATTTGTGAGTAACAAACTATTTATTTTATTTCCTTTCTTTCTATTTGAAGAGGAGAAAATCTCTCTAACAAAGGCTATATTTTATCCCCATATTTCCACGGGAACGGGAACTACGCGGGTGAACCGCGGGGCGCTGCTAGTCTGAGATAAAAAATAAACCACTCTGACGCGCGCACTCTACATTCTCAATCGCATATTATTGTTCTTATTGACAGTACTGTCGTATTTCATTTTAATCCTCTAAAGATATTATAAGTTTGTCAAAAAAAAAAAAACGAAGAAACATAGCAATAGCGTAGCTTTTCATGAAAAAAAGAATTTTTGAATTCTGTACTCAATTTACAGAATCCAATTTAATATAAAATACTAATTTCGTTTCCACACTTACCTATTTATATACACACATACACCATGTATATTCCACAAGATCATGTAAATGAGATAACATAGAACCAATAAGAAGTCTTAGTTCAATTCTAATCGCAAACCGATAGTAACAAAATCGGTACCGGCTCACTCCAGCGCTTGAACTTAATACCGGAGAGGATTAAATTAGGTTTAGTCTGGGGTAGCTTAATTAGTGAGGAAATATTTACTAAATTTTGTGTGGTGTTTTCTTCTTTGCGTAGAAAAAGCTTGGCTTGGCTTTGGCTTTCTAGCGTATGGGAGTTTGGCACAGATTTATGCTGAAAAAACATGTCACTTTCAGATTTAATCTCCTTTGAGTTTTTGAATTGAAGCTGTTGCAATTTGTTAGTTTAGAATTTGATTAGAATTACTTGAAAGCAGGTTGATATTGTAGGTTACGGAATTTATTCGAAAGAGTCACCGCGGCCCTAAGCTGGAACGCAAAGGGCACTAGAAGGATCACGGGTCGGTTTTAGTCAGTAAGAGTCAGAGCTCCTTGCTGCTCCATCTACAGCGGAAGAAGCCATTTCATGACTTGAATGCTGCATCAAGAAATGATTTCTTCCACTGTGGAGCAGAAAAAAATATTAAAAAAATATTTGCTATACATCTTGTTTTTCATCGGACACTCAACAGACATTAAGTTCAGACTTCAAACTAGTTATTTTATTATATTTTCATCTTTATTTTAAGCAAAATTAATTGAACTAGGCACCAAGGATCAATCAGAGCACCTTAACACAAACTCAATTAACACCAAACACCCAGCAATTCTTACTATTATCATGCCACCAACGCAGCACAGTAACACCTACATTTGCATACATCGCATGCCTGCTTCTGATACGCGAGCGAAACAGTTAAACTTTACGGACGTCGTTATGGCTATCAAATATAAAATTGAATTTTTACAATTCGACATATCTCGGGGGATGCGATGCTGATGTTTTTGATATTGTGAGGCGTGATATCGGTTGCAAATTTTAATTTGTGACTGCCATTTTGGTTGAAGGTATTAAGCAGAAATGTTTGCTGTGTTTTTTCATATATATAATTGAACAATGACACACAACAGGACGGCTGGTAGAAACTGGATGCGAGAAGCCGTAAATAGATCTAAGTGGCGTGCCATTGGAGAGGCCTATGTCCAGCAGTGGACTACAACAGGCTATTGATGATGATGATGACACACAACAGCCTGCATTTTAATGCATTGGATGTCTTAAGTAATGTTATTTTTAACCCCCAACGCAAAACGACGGTATGTTATAAGTTTGACGTGTTTGTGTGTGGCTGTCTGCCGATAGTGATTTTGTTTTTTTTTTGTTTGAATGGTGACGGAGGGGGCATTTATGTAGAAGGAGATGAATTTACTAAATTCAGTGAACGTAGCCGAACGGGGTGTGTGTCAAATGTAAGGATTTAATTGGTTTATTGTTGATATTTAAAAGAACATACAATATATTCGAACTTTTAGAATGTAACTTTACCAAAACTTTCTACTAACACCTACTTGAAAATGTACCAAATGAATTTAAACCCCCATTCAAAAAGGTTTAAACATATTTTTAAAGCGAAATATACTTTAAAAACAGCTAAAAGTAAAACAGCTACCGTGATCAACTAAAGCTCTTTATAACCCTTTTTATACGAAAATCCGCATAAAATATAAAATCCAGGCTTCAAGGAGTTTAGAAGGAAAAAAAAATGCTAAGTTGGTGAGAAAAATCACCTTCCTCTGAAATAAGTCGCAATTTTCACATTACTTAGCGTTTTATATTGATCGAATCTTACTTTTCGGGACTTCAAGCCTTTTGTGAAAATGCTTGGCGTGTAGAGTTAAAGATTTATGGAGTAATCTTAGTGAGATGTCGTTTTGGGAAAATTGAGTCATATTTGATGTAAGTTATTCAAGCTCTAGACAACGCTGAATTATCTGCGAGCTTAGTAGTTTTTGTCATTGTGAGAAACACTTTTTTGGAGTTCCGTAGTCAAAAAGTTACCATCGGGACCTTATTACTAAGTTTTGACTGTGCGTCACTCGTTCCTTACGTTTGTCTGTTGGCGGGCTGTATCTTATGAACTAGATGGATCGAAGTCACCATTCTCCTTTTCGCAGCAGAATGATAATAAAATTGCAATGCTTGAAAAAGGCCGCTAAGTCATAAGTACTAACATAACATAACATCAACATTGTACACTTAGTTCGCAATAAACGTTTTGACTTTGACAGATTGTGTATTTTTATTGCGGTTATTTCAATAATTTAATAATAATTATAATTATTAACATGCAGATACATAAAAGCGCTCTTCCTCTCTCCTACCTATTTAAATTTTGCTGTGCCCGACAGGGTCCATAATTGATACCGCTCTTATTTACCTACTACCTGTACATACGCAAATTGTGGATTGGAATAAACATTTGAAAATTGAAGCTTGAATAAATGCTAAAAACATAAAGGTGGTGATCCCACTTTTCGACCACAAAGAAACCACTCGATAATCAAGGTCTGACCAACACCCCCCGAATATAGTCCAACCTCCTGTTACCGTTTCTTAATCACCCCTTGAAACTCGATAGGGAGGAAAGTAATAACGTCTACCACGAACCGCACGGATATCTATGGTCACCACAAACAGCCAATAGTTTGCTACGATCCGTCATCATGGGACGCGATGACCTCGGGTGGGTGATACACAGAAGGTTAGATCACCATACAAAAAAAAAGGTTAGAACAAACACATAATTATGTAGGTATTGTTCCCATCCAAAAAAAAAGGTTAGAACAAATACATAGGTATTGCTCAATATAATTTGTATTTTATATATGTTGCTATACATTTTGTGTTTTTTTTTTATTTAGAAATCGGTTGCAAGTACTTTTTTTGTGAAAAAGTTTTATGTTTTTCACTTTTTAGTGGTACCCCACGGCGTGAACGTACCGATAAAATTGTGTTATAAACCAGTAGGTATAAACAATAAACAAACATGCGATTTCAGCAATCCCGGAAGATTCTTCAGGTCTCACTCAAATTTAAATGGCAAGCATCAGCTTTCGAATATAAAATAGTATCATCAGAATCACAAAAAAAAAAATGGGCACGCTTAACGTAATTTTATTGAGTCATGATCTACTATAGAGAGGAATATGGAACAGAGAGTAAAGTCCTGCAAACCTCCACACAAAAGGGAGGATCATTCGACCGGATGGTTGTATTGCCCGATGAGTAACCGCGCGATAGATGATATTTGGACTGTTGTATATATTCAAATTGCACGACAAACTCTGATATCGCGATGCAGGATTTCGTCACTAGTTTGCTGCCAGCAAGATAGATGGCGTTGTGGTTATTTTTATTAGCTTCTGCTTTCGCTTCTTTAGTTTTTTTCTTCCTTTTACTTTGTGTTTGGTGCTGTTATGTTGTGGTTGTATGGAATAACTGAAAATTTAGAGCACACATTTTTAACTTTTGAAAATCGCTCTAGCATCTTTTTATTTTTATTTTCAGTTTACATGATTACTTCCTATTTCTTAGAAATGCATTCAAAGACTGTGAGATTTCACTTCTATTTTTTTTTTTTGGTGGATAATCTTTTTGCATGTTGCCACAGGTGATATTCCAGCTTCTCAGGTGAGTGAATCTTCTTCTACTTATCTATCTCGTGAAGGTAACCCCGCCAATAAATCTGGTCGGGACAAACAAAGTTTTGGATGTCGCCCAAGATGGCGAATCGCTTTCGTTCAAAATAATTCGATGATAAATTGTACAGCATTGTTCAAGTACCGTTTTGTTATTTATTTCAATATCAAAAGGCTACCTATTGTACTTGTTTGAGATAAAAAATAATGGTAACAATAGCTTTGATTTTTATTCAGTCTCTGAAGATTAATTGTTTTCGTAAAGGGACGAACTAAATTTTGGTGTATTGAGAGGAAAAGTCTGTAATCGTCTTATGTGCTCAGTATAATAGTGTATTTTGTGATTTCGGTTGAAATGAAAAAGGCACTTTTTCCATGAAAAATAGTCTTGTAAGCCAAAGGAAAATTTTCTCAAGGGACTTTTCGTGAGAGCAATGATAAACTACTCCACCAGGAGAAGATTTTCAAAATGTAGTGGGTATTTGCTTTGTGAAAACATTTTTATTTTTATTTTACAGCGTTGTACGTAGAGAACGTATAAACATAAACGCTGCAAGATTAACAACGACTAGTTTGATTGCCAAAAAAGAGAATGACACGGAATATGATAAAAAAAAAACATTATGAAGAGAGTCTCAGTATAAAGATTTAATTTTTTATACTGGCCATATCTACCAAATAATCCTGTAAAGTTATAAATAAACCTTTAAATGGTGTTGTTCCACTCGAATGATGAGTGAGTTTTTAAGCGAGCGGAATCATATTGGTATCTTGAAACCGGTATCCATTTTTCCCGTATGGACTGGACTCTGAACCTTTGAAACTGTGACCGTTCTGGTTCCGGGATTACATCGTACGAGCGTGAAGCGACAGTTCTGATTTACCTGCTGATTCTGAATGTCTTGAAAGTTGCTAAGCTTAGGACGCTGCTTCGGGATTTTTGGGTATCTTTTTGCACGTCCATCTCTTTCCTTCAGGCACGGATCATCGAAGAAGTAGCCCACGAAAGGTACGTGGGCTTTGGCTCGCCATCTGATAGCAACCAGGCCCGGGTCGACGGCGTGTCGTGTGCCACACGTTCAAAGAGCTGTCAGCAAAGAAGACGGGGCCCCATAAAGTAATTGTTCAAGAGTCATTTTGCCCCTAAAAGCAAAGGGCATTAGAAGGATCACGGGTGGGTTATAATCAGTAAGAGTCTAATACGCCCTTCCGCACCGCCCAGAGCGGAAGTAGTAATTCGATGATTACTAATCCAAAAAAAAACATCTTCGTACTCAAAAACATAACTTTCCCCAACAACTACCTCGGAACATTTCACAAACCTACCCATCATTACTATCCTTCACCGAACTGGACCACAAACTCTCGCCACACGTGGCTATAAGATCTGTGACCCTCAACATGATATTTATCTGAGGGGAGGTGACAAATAACAGCTCACTCGTGAAGCGCAAGACTAATGTGTGGCTGACTGTGTTGTCCGCTAGGGAATTACGTGCTAATAGTTATTTGTAAAACATCAACCTCTTAAGAGGTCATTGTACTCTTCATTATGACCAACTTTAATATGGGAAAAAAACCTGAAAACGCGAAAAAAAAAACAGGTAAAGTATAATCAGTAAAAGTAAAGGTTTACATAAGTCAATAATAATAACAATAAGCAAATTAAATATCTTGACTTGGCTCGCGAGGTTGTCGACATGTGGGATGTGGATTCAGCAATCATTGTACCGATAGTCGTGTCAGCCAATGGCCTAATAGCCAAGAGCCTCGGCCAACACCTTAGGAGGCTCTCGTTAGGCAGCTGGATCAAGGGCTTGATCCAGAAAGCGGTACTTCTGGACACGGCTCGCATTGTTATTGTCCTCTCTCTGGAGACCTGACCACGGGTAGCTTGGACCCTATTCCCGATACCGGTGGGCTACTATTTTTTATATTTTTAAATGTTTTTTTTTTATTTAAATATTTAAAAATGTAATTACATAATAAGATTGTAAAGTGAATACACGAATAACAATAAAAATAGTCTAAACATGTTGAAAAGTTAGAGTGATGTTAGGTTATCAGTCAGAAACTCGCTTACTCGCTGTAATAAGCTTTCTCTAACAATTTGTTTTTACCTATTTCTTAATTTTGTCGTTGTATCATCCCTCCAATATTAATGTAAACCTATGTATGTAGTGTGAGGAGATGACAAATGAGGGCTCACTCGTAAACTGCGAGACTATAATGTGTGGCCCACGACGCTGTCCTCGAGGGAATTAAACAGGTACTTGAATTTTACACACGAAGGAAGGTAGTATCTATTTAAGAGAAGATTTTTTTAAATGTTTGTACAGTTTTACAAATATTAATGCTAAGAAATGAATTATAACAGTCGCACGGGTCGATCTTCTAGGTTAAGCAACGTGCAACGCTTTCCGAGGTTGGTCTGTGGATGGGAGACCATCTTAATATAACGAGACTTCTCCGTGCCTCGGAAAGCACGTTAAATCGTTGGTCCCGGCTGTCATTTGGTGATCTTTGGCAGTCGTTACGGATTGTCAGAAACCAGAAAATCTGACACCAGTGATTTTGCCAAGAAGTACCGCATTCCCCAGTTAATGGTTTGTGGAGGTCTGGTAGGCAGCCGCTTCACGTAAAATATTAGTATTCAGCTGAATCCGGCTTGACTGAGAGCTGACCCCAATATAGTTGGGAAAAGGCTAGGAAGATGATGAATGTTAAGATATGAGATTGAAGGTTACTGATAGCCCAAACAATAGCCAACCTGAAGTGGTAGTGGACTCGCAGAACAGATGGTCGATGTGGTTGAAAAGTTCTGAAGAAGCGTCTGCGTTCTTGCAGGCTTCCCGCAAGGTGGACCGATGACCTGGTGCTATTTGCCAGCCATTAGATGCGAAACGCCACTTGGGGGAGGCCTATGCCCAGCAGCGGACGTCTTTTATGTCGCCTGATATAATAATGAAGGTGATGATGATGATGATGATGATAAAGGTGTCAGCCCTAAAAAATCAAAAACCGAAGCTACAAAGAGTGTTGAGTGTTATAATAATAAAATGTTTAAATATGTGTAAACATTTATTTGAACTAAACGTCGTTGTACCAGTCTTTTTTATTTTTGTGTGCACCTGCGACGTTATCTTAGGCATTCATTTGGCCTTTATACCTTTGTGTTTCATGATGTTTTTAATCTACACTAATATTATAAAGAGGAAAGATTTGATTGTTTTTATGTCTGTTTGCATTGAATACGCTCCGAAACTACTTGACCGATTTGAAAAATTCTTTCACTGTTGGAAAGCTACACTATCTCCGGTGAACATAGGCTATATTATATCCCCATATACCCACGGGAATGGGAACTACGCGGATGAAACCGCGGAGCGCTGCTAGAAATAAATAAATTACTAGTCGTTGCTTACTAATGAAAAATATTAAAACCTTTTACAAAATAAATTACCACTGCAGTTGTTATCCTTAGCATTCATATTAAAAATCTAAAAACAAGTAGAATCTTAGCACTTATTATGAACTCAATATCAAAAATCCTCAAAATACGGTGAACATCACAATTTTCAGTGTGACACTGACACGAAACAGGACCGTCACATGACGCCGTATATAACACTTCGAGGTTTAAAACGAATTTCAGGAAGTGCATTGTGCTATAAAAATTCTCTTCGACCGGGAGCCGAGTTGCATGGCTCCAGCGATTTTTGTGCAAAATAGAGTACCGTAGTCGGGTGTGGAAATAAGTATAGGAATGTGGCCATTGTTGAAACTTAGTCTCAGATATTTTCGAGCGTATTTTGATATTTTTTTCGGTGCGAAATTTTGTTGACCCTTTTCATAGGGTTGTGGAATGTCGCTTTTAATTTGGTTCTCTCGATTTTCGTATTTGAGAATGTTTGTAGTTTTCGAGCCCAGAATTTAATCTGTTTTTGATACGGTCAGATTAATTACGAATCCATTTGAAGTAATTAGTTACAGTAAATTTCCACTTTGTTTTTTTTTTTAATTCATCTCTTCAAAGTGTTTTTATTTGTCATGTTTTTCATTACATTTGTCAGGCCTGCTTTTGACCTCTAGTTATGGCCTGCAATAATGCGGTCAGCGATATAAACTCAACTATCAACCGATGTTTATATCTTAATATATATATGTATATAGATTTTATGAATTAGTTTATTTCAATTTATTTTATAAGAAAAAAAATGTTACTAACATAGTTTTATAAGTGTTACTAACCACAATATGAATCGTTGTGTTCGAAGTAAATAAATAATAAAATAATATCAAGTAGAAGAGAATAATCAATTTTATACGTAAGAAAGTAGATAGGTACGTTTAATACCCTACGAAAACAAACTACAGAACAAAACCCACTTCATTAACAACCAAACATTTTAATATGAAGCAATTCAAGCTCACATGTTAATTTCAAGCACTATTTATGTTTGCTCATTCCCAGGGTACGGTGTTTGAAGCCGAGATTAAGTAGAGACAGACCTTGACAAATCCTTGTTACACACGACGGAAAACTTGAATCATTAGTCTTCATACTAAAAATATAAATTCAGTAAGCCTACTCTGTACAACGGTGAAAATCAAGCGCACGCACAATCGAACGTACGAGTACATATGTATGTAGATTCCGTTTTTAATTCTCTTTTAGAGCTCCGTAAACAAAAGGTAAAACGGGACCCTATTACTAAGATACTACTGTCCATCCGTCTGTCTGTCAACAGCCTGTATCTCATGAACCATGATAGTTAGACAGTTGACATTTTCAGTTGAGATTATGCTTTTCTGTTGCCACTTTAGTAACAAATATTAAAAAAAACAATAAAATAAATGTTTAAGGGGATCCGATACAACAAACGTGTTTTTTTTATCATTTTTGCTCGATATTGATGACCTCTCAATAGTTTGTAGGTAAATGAGACTAGACGATTATTAAGTGTTAAATGTATCTAATTAAATTTTATGTAGTGCAGGTCTCCTTTGAGGTAATTTTTCAAAACCTTTTTATTTTTGTGAACTTAGAGACATGTTCATACGGCATCTCACTGCTATCTCACAACTAGGTGCGAGTGCGCTTGCACTCGCTCTACGTGAAGCACGTCTTTATCGCAACTGAGAATGAAAGGGACCGAACTCAAAAATTTCAATTTTTTCTTTAAAAAGTGTTGGGTAAAAAATCAAAATTTTCTCCCGAGACCTTATGTATAGCTTTCCCTTTCCCAATTATATTTCAGAATCTTTTTCATCACTGGGTTTTAGAGTATTTTTTAACGTTCAGTTTATAGCAAAATTTGAAGTAACAAGATTTTTGAGTTAAGCCACTTTTATTCTGAGAGTTCGTTGTCTGCGTACGTTTTCGCTCGCTCTATGGAGTTGGCCTTCTGCATCTATTTATTTTGGGTCTTATTTCTGGCTGATGTGCGCTGTCTTAATGGAGGAGGCATGTTTGGCAGTTTTCGTGTTATTCAAGAGTTACTTGAGGTTCTGACATTGTTATGGGTTTGGGTTATTGATATGTAACTTGTGCCTTTGTTTAAGTCAATTGGTGGTGTTATTTTAAGTTAGTGATAGTTTTAAGTTAAACAAAGATAGTGTTGGCTTGGTAATTATTAAAATAATAAAGAGACAAGTACATAATCAGCCTTTTAACGTTCCCACTGCTGGGACACAGGCCTCCTCTCTAGGAGAGGGAACGGGCCGTAATCCACCACGCGGGCGCAGTGCGGGTTGGTGAATGTCACATGTATCATGTGACATGTGAAAGAGACAAGTGATACTTTGAAACTTAGTCTACTATTATTGTACACTAACATTATAATGACTTGTATTTTAACCGGCTTCAAAAAAGGAGGAGGTACCATGTTTGACTGTATGTAATTTTTTTTAAAGTAGGTATACCAATTTTTCAACCAGTGAGGATGTTTCCTGAATAAAAACTATGATTCTATTTAGTCCATTAGTTAGATTATAGAAAAATATGGGACTCGTATTTTTTGCTTTATCAAATGTGTAAAAAATTACGTAGATAAAAAGCATCAGTGACGGTTTGTGACGTCACGTCGTGTTAAAAATTGTAGCACGTTGTTTCGTCACACGTTTTTAACACACAGTATCGTATTCGTTTATTGTATACGTGAAAAAAAAATACGTGTATATTTTATTTGGAAATCTACCAGACGGAGTAATTCGATATTTTTAGTCAACTACCCGTTTTTGAGGAGAAAATTTCAAAATTATTTTTTACTAGCTGCTGCCCGCGACTTCGTCCCCGTGAAATCCCCGATTTTAAAACATTCTTTATCGCTGCTCCGCTCCTATTGGCTTAAGCGTGATGATATATAGCCTAAAGCCTTCCTCGATAAATGGTCTATTTAACCCAAAAAGAATTTTTCAATTCGAACCAGTAGTTCCTGAGATTAGCGCGTTCAAACAAACAAACAAACAAACAAACTCTTCAGCTTTATAATATTAGTATAGGTTATACTCAACAATATATATAAAAAAAAGATGAAAGGGCGAGATTATCAGAGAATTTATAAACCAAACACGTTTGCCAGTGATTTGAAGTCGGCTCATTACGCTTAGCATTCTGGTCAAACAATACGCGGGGGACAGTAATGAGCGAATATAGGAGGCGAGAGTCGTACGTGGCTACATGGAAACATCTTGATGGTATTAAGCTTACGTGGCTATTTGGGATAGGCTTTTTGTGTTAAATAAATGTTGTATGTGAATACGTGTACGCAGCCATGGCTGGGGGCCTTAGAATCTAAGGCCACCACAGGAGTGCCCGGTTAAGCAGTACCCAGCCTTAATGTGCTGAACTGCGAGTGGTCCTATCAAAAAAAAAAAAAAAACAAAAAAAAAGAATACGTGTACGTAATGGGTAATATCTCCATAGTTTCAACCGCCCCAGCTACAGATGTACTGGCGCCGTCGTTGATCCCCTCGGTCGCATTCATTCTTTTAATTACACGAATGTAGCTGATCAAAATGTACATATCCCCTAATTTTGTTATTATTAGTTTTTGAATTGCTTTCTATTATGAAAGTAATGTTAAAGACGTATTCACGTCAAAAAAACTTCATTTTGTAGTGGTAGAAATATTTGGACTTGAGTCCTAACATGATGGGCAGACGACATCATAGGAAATAAACTGATAGCTGTATGACTTACTTTCAGAGTGCGCACTTAGTAATATTGATATTGTTTGTTAGCCTTTAGTAAAAAAAATTTCCTTTCACCAGCGTCTTTGAAGGTTTCGATTTTTAAAACATTTCGTTTCAAAAAAAGAACATAGACGGTGTTGTGATGGTTTTTTCTTCTTTAATGATTGAGAGAATACCATAAAATCGACTAAAGAAACTCAAGCAGTCGTAACTCCAGCCGTAGAAGGGGCTACGGCGTAGCAATTCTGTGCTACGCCGTAGCTCCTTGCAACGCTGTTGGATTCGTAACCTTCTAACCATCCTCTGCACCACCATTTCAGTTACAGTCGAAAGTTAGTACATTCTTACTTTCCCAGAAAGACTATTTCCTTTCCACAGTGTATAAACAAAATTCCGCCTTTGTTTCAAGCATTTTAATAAAAAAATAACGTTTGCCAAGATACGATCCATCATTCAACACTTGACGCTCAGAACCGACACATTTGGGAAACAATATCAATACATAAAACGGCCCAATTTATTCATAAATTGACGAACGGAAATATTTTTTGCTTCGAGGCCCGATTCTTAGCTCAGTCACGGAAACGGATATCGAGATACAGATGGTCGTCGAAGGAAATAGTCGGTCAGCCAACCGACAAGTAAAAATGATCATTGTGATGTTGGCAATTACTTTTCTGGGAAAAAAGGTAGCTTTGACTTTTTTCGGAATACCCACAGATTTTCGTAGATCGATAGAGATTGATGAGTTTACTGTATTGGTTTTGGGTAAACATTGCCTTTTATGCAGATTCGGAATGAATAAAATAAATCGTCGGACAAATCCTGGCGGGATAATCAATCTTACGTGTGATTTTTTTTTATTGAGTTCTACTGGCGATAAGTCTTTGACATTGGGATAAATCATTAGAATGTATTGGTTGCTTTTCAACTGCCCAAAAAAAGTGTTCTGGTTTCAGGGTATTTGTGAGTTTTTTTAATGAATAAAATGGGGGAGCCATGATTTATAAAAACAAAGAAAATATTTGGTTTTCCTTAAAATAACACTACACATACTGTCATCGTCTAAAATTTGCAGAAAAAAAAATGAAATTAAAAAATGAAAAATAAAGATAGATAATAATCTTTTCATTGCAATCGGGGGACCTGTAAAGAACTATTCAAAGGAACCATCCCCCGACTGCTCTGCGTTTTTAACATGCTCGAGGAGCTTTGAGGAGCTCGTGGCTAAAGACTAACAGCCGCATGGCTCGATCTTCAAGTTAAGCAACGCTTGCCAACGTTGGTCTGTGGATGTATGACCATCTTAACATAACAAGTTTCCTCCGTGACTCGAAAAGCAGGTTAGTCGTTGGTCCCGGCTGTCATTTGTAGATCCTTGGCAGTCGTCACGGATTGTCAGAAGCCAGTAAATCTGACTCCAGTCTTGCCAAGATACACCGTATTATCCAGTTAATGGGTTGCTGAGGTCTGGTAGGCAGCCGCTTCATGTAAAATACTGGTATTCAGCTGAATCCGGTTTGGCTGAGAGCCCTCCCCAATGGTCTGACACTCCCTTCCGCCCAGAGCGGGAGAAGTCATTTGATGATTTCCCATCCAGAAAAAAGGCAAGAATTCATGAAGTGGTTTAGTATTTTCAGTGGTAAATATTTCTTCAACAAAGCAAGGATTAAATAATGTTTTTTTTTTTATTATTATTGATAGGCCCGGGTTTGACCACTATCTCACCTGATGGTTAGCGATGATGTGGTCGAAGATGAAGCACGCTTGCCTAGAAGTTACTTATTCACTATTGACTTAAAGACTCACAGGTCGTGCATGGAGAAAGCTTTTCATGCAAATTAATTTGTTAGAAATTTCCCTTATATCACAATAAAATAATTATGTTTATGATAATAATAACAATCTTTATTAGACCAGAAAAATATACATATGGTCACACAATTTATCAGAATGCTTGAAAGAAGTCTTGGTAAATTGTTTATTTTTAGCATGTGCTACCAAGCTAGGTTTATAGCCTGTATTTCAGTATATATGAGTTTATATGATGTCTATATGGTTATTACTGTTTATTTGACGGACTATTTTCTATACCGCAACGCAAAATGAAATCTTTACTTTATTACCACATCCAAACATTAAATTACATCCGCAACCAGCCTCATTTTAGGTTCTTTGAGATGCACCTGTTACCGCCGACAGCTCACACTTCCTCACTATAATATATCTTCCCCTTAACAGCTCAACAATAAATATTCGGTGAGGTGCTTCTTCAGTAGTATATCTTACTGCCAGTGGCGGATTACCGTGGCGGCAAAAATGGCGGATCAACCACAACCGTCAACAAACAACAATAACCAGATCAATAAACAACAACAACCAATATACATCATCAACCGACAGTAACCACAAAACCACCAAATTTCTAGGTTAGGATGACATTTAAAACACGGGTGGACCATGCCCTGGGTTTATAAATAAGATAGTTTTTATCACGGCAGTACAATCCCGTTGGCAAAAGCGAGTATATTATATTCGGCATATAATGATTGTGTATGTAACTTAAGCATATGTAACTTAAGCATATATTCTTCACGATAATGATTGTGTATGTAACTTAAGCATGTTCGTTTCCCGGGCGTTCTGTTTGTTATTTACTAAGTACTTTACCTGGAAGTAGATATTTAAGTGCTAGAAACTTTGCAAAAGCTTAGTAGTTTTGAACCTTCAGTTAGAGGTAAAAATAGGTATGCTATAGGTCATAGTATTTGTCTGTTTCAGTTTGAGAATGAGCTTTAAGTTTTCAGGTAATGATTTAGTAATGCTCCCAGCTAAACATACCCATCACAGCGTACGTGGTATAAATTGGTGTAAACAATAAACAAATATCCGATTTCAGCTATCCCGACAGATTAGCTATCATTTATTGAAGAGTTCCATTTCCGATATCTGCTCTTCATCGGATCTTCACCAAACTAAAAAGTGACCACGTTGAAATACTAAGATGCTCTTCCAAACCATCGTACATACTACATTTTTTTCATTTTACGTCGACAAACGGGAATGAGATTATCATCAATGTAGACTACACCACGCATTATTGGGGATAACTCAAATGCTATTAGTCAGATCTCAATCAAATTTAAATGGGACCACACGACAAACGACAAGCACCAGCTTTCGAATGTAAAAAATTCTTATTACATTCGAAAGCTGGTGCTTGTCGTGTCGATTTTGATGTTTCCATCAAAATCGGTACACCCAGTACAGTTATGAGGTAACACCAAAAAAATAGAGTCGAATCGAGAACCTCCTCCATTTTTCGAAGTCGGTCAGCAAAACTCATTACACATTTCCATTCAATGCACAATAAATTGGGCAAAGAGACGAAAACACCCAACAATTAATTTGGTCCTTTTTAAAAATATGATTGATGAATGAGAGTATTAAATCTTAAGCGCGTTTGAGTGGCAAATTAAATGTATTTGTCAACGTCGCGACGAAAATAAACGTGAACGAACAACAGCTGGGCTTGTTTGTTTATTTATTGTTTTATTTTGATTGGGAATTTTCTGAATTTTGGAGGATAAGCATAGGTCGGGATTTTTTCTATTGATTTATACTAATATCGTCATCTGCCTAGCCTCAAACTGGATTCAGCTGAATACCAGTATTTTACCAGACCTCCACAACCCATTAACTGGAGAACACAGTATATCTTGGCAAGACTAGTGTCAGATTTTCTGGCTTCTGACAATCCGTAACGACTGCCAAAGATCTCCAAATGACAGCCGAGACCAACAACTTAACGTGCTTTCCGAGGCACGGAGGAATGTCGTTATGCTGTATCACCACTGCTCTCAAAACGGTGAAAGAAAACATTGTGAGGAAACCGGCATGTCCTAGAACCAAAAATTCGAAGATATCTGACATTCGCCAACCCGTACTGGGCCCGCGTGGTGGTCTACGGCCCATACCCTCTTCTAGAGAGGAGGCCTGTTTCCCAGCAGTAGAAACGATAAAAAGGCTGATTATGCTTATTATTAAATAAGTCGGTTATGAAACTGTGGTTTTGGGGTGACCGGCGTAATCGAGTTACGTATTCGGTTTCAAGACAGCACGGTTGGCGTAGTAGTTGAGTGATTGGCTGCTGCGCTGCATGTCGCGGATTGGATTCCAGCACGGTACAAACATTTGTATGGCCAATAGATAGTTGTTCCGGGTCTGTGTATGTATGTGAAATTGTATATTTGTAAACGCCAGCCACGACACAGAAGAAATTCCTAGTGTGGGGCAACGTTTTTATTAAAAAACTTAACGATAATTTCATTTGATCCTGTCCACCCTTAATTTGGCAAGAGAAAAAATTATGAAAAATTATGTTTTTTTTTGCATTTGTAGCTTCATTAGAAGTTGTAAGAATAAGAAAAAATAATAATAAAAATCTGGTATATCCTCATTTTCCGAAAATGCATGTTCAGTATATTGACCTTGCCAGGTTTGCCATAAAGTTACTCATAATCTTGATGTGCAGTATAATGCGCATTGCCGAATGATGACTTTTAAAATGAATTTCTTTTTTTTTGCAAGTAATTAATTTATCTATACTTATAATAAATCTGTAGAGAGGTCAATTCTGTACAAGGAATATATTTTCAAAATAACTATCAAGGGGTGATTAGTGATCGATACTGGTGCCAAAAATGCAATCAGTAAAATTTTTGTCTGTCTGTCTGTCTGTCTGTCTGTCTGTATGTTCTTTATAGAATCAAAAACTACTCGACCGATTTTAACGAAACTTGGTGCAATTATTCTTCATACTCCTGGGCAGGTTATAGTATACTTTTCATCACGCTACAATCAATAGGAGCAGAGCAGTGAAGGAAAATGTTGGGAAAACGGAAAAAGTTACTCCATTTTTTAAGCTTCCGTCGCGTGTGTAGCCTTAATGGTTAAAGTTACATAGAAATCATGTATTACGGAAATGTTCTACATAAAATTATCTAAAAAATATCCCGAAACAGCATGTCTATCTTTTGTCAATTTTAAACCGATCAGGCTGAGAGTTTCAAAATCGGGGGTAAAGTAACTATTCCACGCGGACGAAGTCGCTGGCAGAAGCTAGTAGTTAATATAACGTAAGAAAACGAAAATACCGATTAGTTTCGTAGTTAAAAATGTATTTACTATAAATTGTCATACAAAATCTTTATTTCTAAGCGAAATAACAGGTATTATTAGGATATCAGACTTCCTCAGTGAACGATCGATCCGAGTTGTCGTTAATGGCTGCTCCTCTGACCTCATGGCATTGATGCCGGAGTCTCTCAGAGGTCTGTTTTCTCTGCAACTCTTTTACTGCTGCACATCAATGAACTACTTTAGCTTGGTATTGTTGGGTATGCAGATTATAGTATGATTTCAGAGAGATACTTGCTCAGCGCAAAAACCAACGGGGATGAAGTTTGTTCCATGAGAAAGGCCATGGTAGAGCGGATAAATTTGACCTTAAGTTTTGTCTCCCATTGGGCTAATGACAATCTGGTCTATTTTAACGCCTCCAAAATGCAAACGTATCTTTTTACCGCCAAAAGGGGTCGTTTCGACCTAACTCCTACTTTTCGGGGTGTACATATTTGTTCATGTTACTGATCAGCTCGAGCTCTTAGGAATGGAGTTGGCACCCAGTCCCAACTACGGCGCCACCATTGAGCTCAAAGCCCAAACTGCGGCCAAAAAGATGGGTATCCTTAATAGAGTGAAGCGATACTTTACGCCCGGACAGCTTTTAATACTTTACAAAGCACAAGTCCGGTCCTGCATAGAGTATTGCAGCCACCTTTGGGCCTCAGCTAAATACCAACTTGCCGCACTTGACTCGGTGGAACGTAGAGCTAAGAAGCTCATTGGTGACGAAAACTGGTGAATGTCAAGCTTCACAGCCTGGGTCATCGCCACAAGGCTTGCGTTGGCGCTTGCTTGTCAATCTTCTACAGATTGTACTTCGGTTAGTTTTCCCATTAAATCTATGACCACATCCCACCGCCCCCCCTCTACCATAGGACATCTAGACGCACTGTAAATTACCATCTCTACGTTGTAGCTATTCCATCAATTCGCACCAAGCGTTTCCACTCGTCTTTTGTAATATGCACATCAAAAGAGTGGAAGTCTAATAGCTTTGACGCGCGTAGTGTTTGTTTGAAACCCTGCAAATAATATCATTGTTATGAAAAAATACCATTGAAACAGTTTTCTGTCTCATTGGCAGTGGCCAGTATACTCCACATCACAAAATCTCACTACACTAGTAAGAACTTGGCAATGAGAAATATACTGGACACGCGAATTTCATACAATATTACGACAAATTTATTAGAGATATTTTAATTTTAGTTTATTTACACACGTTGATAGGTTTTGTAAAATATATTGAGAAGTAATGAGTAATCATTGCAACATAAAAAAACAAATAAATAGAGCTATACCGAGAGCGGTCGAGACACGTCCATCCTGCCTGACGTTTCGACGACGACTAACCAGCCAAAAGTACGCGCATCTTGCTCGTAATTTTATATAATATTCGTAACTGTTCAAATAAACTATTGGAATGAAAATAAATAAAATAATGACAAAGAATCTTTTTGTATTGTTTTTCAAAGTTGATGTTCAGTATATTGAACACTATCGAATTAAGGGTTATTAATAATAAATAAATTAACTATCCAATCGAGTGATTAATTAATGTAATTACTAATCTATTTACTTTATTTTATTTATTATTGTAATGTAATTTTTTATATTGGTGTCATATGTGGGTTAAATACCTGATATTAATGTTTGTTTTTGATGTGTATAAGTTTTCATGTTTAGATGTTTGTTAATCAGTTAAGTTTTAGTGGTTTAACGAATGTCGATGAAATTTTAAACGCAGGGTGACTGGATTCTGGGGGAAAGGCCTGCGCGCCAACCGCCCCGATCGGGCGCAAGAGGTCCGCCGCCGCCGCCGCCTCTGCCGCCGCCGCGGCTTCCGTCGCCGCCACTACCGCTGTTACTGTGGTCGCTGCGACCCCCGATACTCGGGAGGGGGCTGAAATGGAGTGCCAGTAATGGTCCCATTGCAGCCTCCTCCAGAGACAAATCAGCCGCTGTGCGATTACTCAGTGGCTGATGCCTGTGGACGGTGAGCGTGGGTGGCTCGCCGTCCGATAGCAACCAGGCCGAGTCGACGACGCGTTGTGTTCTACGCGCGCCTCAAGGAGCCGTCAGCATCAGGGACGGGGCCCCATAGGGTCAGTGCCTGCTAGGGTTGCGGAATTTGTTCGAAAGAGTCACCGCGGCCCTGGAACGCAAAGGGCACAAGAAGGATCATGGGTGGGTTTTAGTCAGTAAGAGTCTGACACTCCCTTCCGCTCCGCCCAGGAGCGGAAGGGGTAATTTGATGATTTCCCAACCAACAAAAAAAGGGTGACGGGATTAGCACATAAATATAACATAGGTAGTAATTTTCTGTAGTATAATTTTTTTTTTCTTTCACGAGAAACCACTGAAAAAAGCTGTCAGTAAGTCGTGCATTCCTCCATCCGTTTCAGAATCAGTTTTTGAGATAAATTAGCTTAGACAAAATATTAACAGCAACAACGATAATAATATTTGACAAAGATCAGATAAACCCATCACAAGTAACCGATTACGAGCCAAACTCATTAAAAACATCTTCACAAATCTTATCTCGCCATTAATCTAAACATAATCGCACGGATAGTCGTGTAACCCATCCAATTACTGACCTACATAAATATCGCTTACCCTATCGCACTATTCATAAACAAAGCAACCCTCGTATTATAAGATAAATAACACTAATCCCAAAGGACGACACATTAACTATGAACCTTTGTAATCTAGGAATTGGCGATTTAAAATAATTATTATACTCCTCCTGAGATGTAATTCCGGGAACTTATGGAAATGGATACCGCTTTAGGATGGGTGAATATATATTGTGTATGTTAATTGTGCCTACATAAGTGAGTAAGATAAATTGTTGGGTCTACTCGTGGAATGAAGCAAAACCATTGACCATTTGACACGAACACGAACGGTGGTTGCTGAAAATCAGCGCCGTTGATTGTTGGACTTGTCCAGAGTCGCGGCATATGCTGAGCAACAACCGATTCCTGCTTGGATACGACGCACAAACTAGATTTATATACATATTTTTAAGTAGATAGTAAGTAAACACTTTTAATTTCATTGTTTGTTATCGTTGTCACTGTCTGTCAATGTCGGTGCCGGATGTCACGCTATAGACAGAAGTTTAAATGTGTTCTGTTTTGTCTGTGGTGTGACCAGAGACTCGTGGTAGTTGTGCCCAGTTCTAACATTGTTTTTAGTTTTAATTGTAAGTTATTTTTTATTTTTAATTAAGTTTATTTTTTGTGCGTCATCTATGGCGGAATAAACGAGTTTTCTTTCTTTCTTTCTTTTCTTTCTATTTGTAACCAGAACATGTTTTTTTCTGGATGGGAAATCATCAAATGACTTCTCCGCTCTGGACGGAGCGAAAGGGAGTGTCAGACTTTTACTGACTAAAATCCACCCGTGTTCCTCCTAATGCCCTTTGCGTTTCAGGGCCGCGGTGCACTCACTTAAGACCTCACTCAACAAACTTACAATAATATTGGTAATATATTCTAGGTCTCTATAAATTGTATTCCATTTTCGAGATGGAACAAAACAATTACGAATGGGTCTCACTAAATGCCATCATCATCATCATCAATAGCATCGCAGCAAACCAAGGCGTAGATGATCAGACGCATGACGAGCTTGACTCCAAGAGATAAGACTGGTAAGTACCTACTAGCAAAGAATGAAGTTGTGTCGAGATGGGAGATCCCGAGGTCTTTGCCCAACTGTGGATCAACACAGGTTGGACAGATATATACATTATACATAGATTCTTCAGTTGAGAATTCCCCCTTCCAAAAAAATAAATAGTATGAGCTTCCAAAGTGTTGCCAAATTAATTTTTCAGTTCCTTTTATGGGTTTTAAAATGTAATGAACGATATGTCGACGTGTATAGGGTCAGCTCACACTGAGGTGCTACGCGATGCGACGCTACGCGACGCGACGATAATTGAAAAGGTCAGTCGTTTCGCTATCTGTTGCGCGGCGCTGCGAGATGTATCGTGATGTGTACTGCATATTCTAATTCGCGACGTATAGCGCGAGCAAATCATCGCTGTGAGACGTAACTGAGTATGTTTTCTGTGACTGAAATGAGTTAACTATATTTCTACATGCATCGCTATTTAAAAGAAATGATTATAGATATTAAAAAAAACTTTTTACAAAACGAAAAAGTTAACAAAAACACCGAGTTCGGAAATTAAAGTTATTTTGATCTTTTTGTTTTTTTTCTTTTGTGTAGAAGTCGGTTGTATTTTTTTGTATTTTTTTTTCACTTTTGAGTGGTACATCCAGTACAAAGTTATGAGGTAAAACACAGAAAAAAAACACACAGCAACATACAGTCGAATTGAGAGCCTTCTGCTTTTTTGGACGTTGGTTAAAAAATCGCGACGCGTTGTTCTCGTTGTGAAATAACCCTTACATGGCGCGTGGCGAGCACAGAGTGAGCGGTCTACCGAATTCTGTTGCATACATTATGTAATGCTGTTAATGTCATCGAGCTTTTTCACGTGTAAGCGGATCGCTAAATTACTTTTGGTTGAAATTGTGTGCAGTGGGTGAAAAACAGACCGGTTCCTATTATATATATGTAACAGTATTCTATTACTCGAGCCCATTCATTTGAAACTGATATGGAAGGGGCAGTGAAAAAAAATCACCTGTCATATTTTTGGCAGCCATATTGGAATATCAATATTTTTTCGTAGTTTAATCTTCCCTTTCATT
The DNA here is from genome assembly GCA_905332915.2 of Hecatera dysodea. NCBI lineage: Eukaryota > Metazoa > Arthropoda > Insecta > Lepidoptera > Noctuidae > Hecatera > Hecatera dysodea. Next base: position 22,587,955 of record HG995287.1, on the reverse strand, counting down.
TGATACCCGTATTGAATAAGTAGTGATAAAATATACGTAATCCACCATTTCGTAGCGTCGGCCATTTTGGATTTCCATTAATACCGAATGTATTAAATTATATTGTCATCAGAACTAAAGGTGCGTACCAAATTAATAAAACCGTTTAAAAATAATATTGAAGCATTATAAACTAATAAAAATTGATCTTACTTGATGTCAATGATCGCTTTTAAGTGCTTGCTTCAGAGTGTATATTGCACTAGCTGCTGCCCGCGACTTCGTCCCCGTGGAATCCCCGATTTTAAAACATTCTTGATCGCTGCTCCGCTCCTATTGGCTTAAGCGTGATGATATATAGCCTAAAGCCTTCCTCGATAAATGGTCTATTCAACCCAAAAAGAATTTTTCAATTCGAACCAGTAGTTCCTGAGATTAGCGCGTTCAAACAAACAAACAAACTCTTCAGCTTTATAATATTAGTATAGATTAGCAATACATTGCACCCACAACATGGTTCGATGGCCTGGTTGCAGGAATCCACTGGAGAATAATCAAGATCTGTCTATTCGATAAAAGTTGGGGGAGGTTTATGCCAAGCGTTCACCTATTACGATATTATGTGTGATGCTATTGCATCAGTTTTGTCAATAGCAAAATCATTATCAACGGCACAGGTCCAGTATCAGATTGATCAGTAGCGAATTTTTTATATAGCCTTTATTATATGCGTGTACAAATTTAAAATCTAAGATATCCGCCGGAAATAACAGAACACTGAATTAATTAAAATATTAAGAAGTATGTAACAAAATGAAAAACTTGAAATAAAAAAAGTTTTAAAGTTGAACGGTTTTATTGAAAATAAAGATTGAACTGCTGTAGATAACGTAGTAAAAGCTAAAAAATCGTTAGGTCCTAGGTAACAGTCACACCACGCTTCTCATCAATTTAAGAGGAAGGACAAAAAAACTTTTTACAAAAAAATTCAACCGACTTTTACACAAAAAATCAAAAAAGTGCATTTTACACCAATGTGATTGGTTCGTTTTGGTAGGGGGAGGGGAGGGGATGTATGTACCACTAAAAAGTAAAAAATAAAAAACCTTTTTACAAAAATGTACAACTGACTTAATTTCGGAAGTTGGTGTAAAAAAAAAAAACGAAGGAACAACCAAAAACACTGACTTCTGAAATTTAAGTTACTTTATACTTTTTGTGCATGTTTTTTTTTCTTTTTTAGTAGACGGTTATATTTTTTATAGCAATCCGTTTCTCCAAGTTGTAGTGCATATCTTCGTAGTTAATAACATCCAAAAATATGTATCAGGAACAAGATATTCCACTTTCACATATCACACATTTATTAAAAATTCGACATATCTCAAAATTGGGGTTATATATTAGTCTATGTATACTAATATTATAAAGAGGAAAGATTTGTATTTTTGTAAGTAACGAATAAACTCAAAAACTACTGGAACGATTTCAAAAATTCTTTCACCATTAGAAAGCTACATTCACCCTGAGTAACATAGGCTATATTTTATCCCCGTATTCCCACGGTAACGGGAACTACGCGGGTGAAACCGCGGGGCACTGCTAGTTATTAATACAGATAATATGTTGAAACACTTGCGATCCGTTTACTGTAAAGACGTTATTTCTTTTAGAATGTCTGCTCTCTCTATCCCTCTCTCTCTCTCTTACTAAAGACCTTAGATAAATAACGATTTTACAGTAAACGGAGCGCAATTTTTTCAACTACACTATATTACCAACAAAAAAATCAATTTTGAGATAATGTCGAACTTGTAGCAAATGAGCGATATCACTTCAAAACTACATACAATACTCGCTTTCACTTCCGAGCATACCCTTACACGCACAAAAGACAAATGCTGACCCATGACCTGTCCATTTATCATGGTTAAAAACCTGAGCCATCCATCAGATGACACGGTTCCGGAGACATTACGTAGGCCATTAGCTTTCACTACCCAGTGTCCTTTGCCTTGAATGACACCGACGAGTATTACCACGTTTTCTTACATTATGTTTATTTATTGACTTGAGGCAGAGCAGTGGTGGCCGAGTGGTAACGGCGCTGACTTACGAAGTGTAAGGTCGTGGGTTCAAAACCAGCCAGGCGCATTACTTTGTGTAATTCATTTCATCACCACTGCTCTCAAAACGGTGAAGGAAAACATCGTTCACCAACCCGCACTGGGCCCGCGTGGTGGTTTACGACCCATTCCCTCTCCTAGAGAGGAGGCCTGTGTCCCAGCAGTGGGAACATTAAAAGGCTGAATATGCATTTACTTGAGGAAATATCAGATCTCACAGTTTAAGAACTGATTTTATAGTAGGGTTTCACTCAAACCTTTAGGCCAGGTCTATTTATGAAGTAGGGAGTTAACTATTTGATTTTATAGTAGGGTTTCACTCAAACCTTTAGGCCAGGTCTATTTATGAAGTAGGGAGTTAACTATTTGATCTACGTTTTTTTTTAATTTAAAGTGGAAAATGAAGACGCTATCATTCCCTACTTTTGATTTCATTCATATGGTTCCTCACACAATCTATCGATCACCTGTTTGGACTCCATATTATAATATTAATAAAACGCTCAAACCCTGCCCAAACCTTTCTAAATGAAACCTGCCCAAACTCCAATACAATTCTTTACAGCCACACTTTGGCTACCTCGCCATATGCAATATGCATGTGGAATTAATGCAGGTGTGAATATGTGACGTCACTCCAGCGCATCCGATTTGACCGACAATTATCACCGCGGCCGCCATCTAAAATTCATGCATTCAAAACTATGACGAGAGCGATAGACATTTTAATTGATGCAGAGTAAGGTTGACAGAGACGCAGACTTTTGAAATTCGGTTAATTTTGTTTCTTATAATTCTTTTGTTTATTTATTTATTAAAACTTTATGCACTAGTAAAAAAGTGCAAAGGCGGACTTAATGCCATAAGTATTTTCTACCAATCAACCTGGACTCTGGACCTGGGGGCTTATTATGTGCCCCTATTTAATATTGTAGTAATCGAAGTTACTATCGCTGCACTTTTGAGGAATTCAAGAACACCAGTGGTAATCGCGATTGACGCGGTCCATATATAAAAAAAAAAGTTTACTTCTCACCAGCATAGCAAAAACAGGATTACATGGTAAAAGTAGGACTTAATATTAATAATATGTACATTATATAATAATCATTCAGCAGCATTCGTGGTGGTAAAGAAAGGTTTACTTGACTCTATCTTCTGAACTAGGCAAGGCCTGTATCTCAGAAGATAGCACTCAGCTGACAATTTCATTATTTTAAAACCTAAAGACATTAACAACATTGTGTGCTAATATCTCATTTATTAATAAAAGGGGGGGGGGGGGGACCATATAGTTCAACTGAACTGGATGGCTCCCGTTAGTGACCGCGAATTCAACTGAATATGTTCCACACATTTCTCATCGGTTCGATACATTGACTAACAGACTCATCAAACAATCTGCTAGTGTTCGAAGTCACTACCGCTGCACTTTGGAGGACCTCATGAACGCCTCATGAACCACAATTAACGCGTTCACTATCTGGGGCCATATAGTTCAACTGAACTGGATGGCCCCAGTTAGTTACCGCGAATTCAACTGAATATGTTACGCACATTTATCATCGATTCGATACATTGACTAACAGACTCATCAAACAATCTGCTAGTGTTCGAAGTCACTACCGCTGCACTTTGGAGGACCTCATGAACGCCACTGGTAACCGCGATTGACGCGGTCACTGTATGGGGCCATATAGTTCAACTGAACTGGATGGCCCCATACAGTGACCGCGAATTCAACTGAATATGTTACGCACATTTGTCATCGGTTTGATACATTGACGAACAGACTCATCAAACAATCCACCTAGCCTTTTCCAAACTATGTTAGCGGCTTCCAGTCCAATTCACTGATGAAATGACAAATTTAGAAGCTATCAACAATTTACTATCTAATATTTTCGCTTTGTTAAGTCTTTGATGTGAATATACCTGTCCTGAAACCACATTATGCATTTGTTACAATGTTAAAGTCTAGAACATCTGTAAGTGGTTTACACGCTAAAGTAAGATAAAATGAATTGGGGACTAGTACGAGCCCAAATATATATATATATTACAGCGCCGATTTCCACATTGAGAGTGGATTAGAATTTTCGTTATTAAATACCAAAACAGTGACACTATTGTTGTACCACAATTCTCGGGCAGAAAGCCAATCTTATCGCTGAAGAACATGATGCGTCAAGCAAAAATCATAACATGATAAGCCAAGCGGTTTAGAAGGATGACATAGACCACTAACATGTTTTCCCCTATCCAAAAACACTTCATTCCAATACACCTTCTCTATTTAATTTAATTCATAAATAGAACGGCAAATGTAGTATGCGCGGCAACCCTAACACACACATAACGGCAGCATTCAACTGTTTGATTTCAATACAGATAATATCTGGAATAACTCAACCAGTATTCAGCAATGCGATCCATGGAACTTTGGCGCGAAATGTTTACAAAATGGATGAAACACCTACTATACAACGTGTAACACAATAAACGCATAAGCATAAAGCATAATCAGCCTTTTAACGTTCCCACTGCTGGGACACAGGCCTCCTCTCTAGGAGAGGGAATGGGCCGTAATCCACCACGCGGGCCCAGTGCGGGTTGGCGAATGTCACATATCTTCAAATATATAATATACGCAATACCTTGAAAAGGGGTAATTTTACTCATCATTATGAATAACTTTTACTATGGGAAATTGCAAAAAAAAAACACGATTTACCCTAACTTTTGTGAGCTTGTAATTCGACAAAACGTACTGAAGAGCTCAAGCGAGCACTGTAAGACGTAATAACCTGAATTTTGAGGATTTAATTTTTTTACTCTAAGAATAATGTTTTATTTTTTAAGTAATCAAGATAAAAATGAGCTTTCAACAACACTACTTGTCTGGACCGGGAATCGGACGAATTTAGGTGGCAATGGCCCGTAAAATGCCTAAGTAGATATAACCTCTGAAAAATAACAAGGAAAATTACGGACCATTGATACCTAAACAAACACCTGTATAATGTGGACGCCACGGACAGCCCACTCTGCAGGAGCTGCTTTGACACCGTTGAATCAGCCACCGAGGCCATTCTGGAATGCGAGGCCTTGACTACCCAACGTGAACAAATGTGTGTGTGACTGTGAAGCTTCCAGGAAAGTTCTGTGCTTCTGGGTGGAGTTAGGCTATCTAACTTAGCCAGGATACCTACGCACAACAGACCGAATGGGAGTCTTAGTGCGGAAAATCAAATCCATACACTGTTCTCTAATTTCATCATCGTCATCATCATATCAGCCGAAAGACGTCCACTGTTGGGCATAGCGCTCCCCAAGTGTCGCAACAATAACCAGTCTTCTGCGTCTAGCATTCATAGGCTTCTCCGCGACCCTCACCAAGTCATCGGCCCGCCTTTTGGGAGGCCTTCCAACGCTGCATCTTCGGGTACTCTCTAACAAATATGGGGGAAGGGACGAAACATACGGATAAAATCTTTCAAAAAAAAATATTTCAGAAATCAAACATTGTGGTATATTTGGTAAAAAAATAAAATCATCATCTTCCTGCCCTTATCCCATGTTACTTGGGGTCGGCGCAACATGTTTTTTCTTCCATTCTGTTCTGTCAGCCGTCACGCTATCACTAACTCCTTTTTCTTTCATATCACTCCTCACACAATCCATCCATTGTTTCTTTGGCCTACCTCTCCCTTTCCATATATCCACATTCATATTCATAACCCTTTAAGTTACATGTGTGTGTACGTGCGTGGTAAAAAAATAAAATAAAGTGAAATAAATGTTTTGGAAAGTGGTAAAAAATCCATCTAGCAAAAAGTGACAACTAAATTGATGCGGGTTAAACTTGGCAACATACATGGGCAAGATCCCCATTGAACGTTCCATCCTGTACATGATAGTGTGTAAAATAGCATAATCAGCCTTTTGTTGTGTGTTAATGTTCCCACTGCTGGGACACAGGCCTCCTCTCTAGGAGAGGGAATGGGCCGAAATCCACCACGCGGGCCCAGTGCGGGTTGGTGGTGTGTGAAATACTCGCAATTAAACATAGGTATCTATATGTTGTGCTATGAAAATGCTAGGGATAAACTACGAATATATTATTATTAATTGTTGTAAAATGTACTACTTAATCGTTTGTTTTGGATAATATTACAGCAGTTAATATTTGGTAACGAAATTATCATAATGTATCGTGCATCTTTATACAAAAGGATTTCACTATGTTGAGTTTTGTGCGTTTCTATAAGTATAAAAAGTGTACATAATTATGCACAGTTAAAACCAGGATATTTGCCCCGATTTTAATTACTCCAGTGTCCCGGATATTCACATGTTATTTTATCTATAAATCCAGAGTCTCTACAACGAGCACTAAGTTGACCGTGATGCATGTATCTGTGCGATTGCATGGAAAGGCAAGGTGTTATCAAATACTTTGGGGGATAAAAGTCCTCTTTCTGGAAGGGGTAACTATCCTAAACGTAATTTATATGGTTTAAGCAACTAATTCCTATATGGGATAGGTGTCACAAGATTTAGAGGTCCGCTAAAATGTTTTTTTACTTTCAGAAATTTAAAAATGATAAACCGCTTTTTTAAATTTTGCTTCTTGTACTGGGATATATAAAGTAAAGCAAATTTATTTATTGGAGACAAAATATTTACATGCTTAAAAAAAAAACAAGAAATACCTATTTAAATCACATACATGTAACCCAACGACAAAAACTCCACGTATTGGCAAAAGAATAATAGAAGTACAGGACTTTGGTAAGAGTTCATAGATTACAGATCTCTGTGATAGCATCTAAATATATACCATTCATTCCAATTTTGTTCATTTTTAAATTTGATTAATAATTTAGTATTATTTAATCACTCAAGTTAATTGTTAATTAAAGCTTTTTTCTTTTTCTTGTTAACATAAGTAGAAAACAGTTACGAATCATTAAAATGCAGTAATAACTGTCAACATTATGGCTTACAAAATTGTAACTTTTATGATGTCAAATTATATTACTCGAAAACTAACTCCTACAACAAGGATTTTTATGCACGCAATGAAGAGTTTTTTACATAAGGAAAAGCACAGCCTATTAAATTGATCGTATTTAGGTATAATATCCGGCTTTTCGCCGGGAAAACTTAACGATAAATCGAATACAGCGCACATAACATACAATTTTATTTAAATATTCGAGTAATTGTGTTGAAAAACGTCGTTCATTGCACGTGTTCAGTTCCATAACGGCCTACAACTCAAGCGTTGTACCGCCTCGACTGCAATGACAAAGTTCATTCACTTGCATCAAAATATTAGGTTAGATACTACTAATAGAACAAATTATAATAGTAAAACGACATACATATATATTAGTAAAACCACAAAAAGCAATTTCGACTTAAGTTGTACAAAGCATGACTAGATGGCGTTGGCGTCAAATTAAATCGCGCTATGGTTTCGTTACAACGATTTTGTTAGGTGCGAGAGGTAATTTTTAAGACAAACATGCGCCTGGGGACCTTAAATTCATTTGAGGCCACCACAGGATTGTCTGGTTAAGCAGTAACCAACCTTAGTGTGCTGAACTGCGAGTGGTCATATCAAAAATATGAAAATAAGACAAACATGTTCCATTTAAACAGTAACCAGCCTTAGTGCGCTGAACTGCAAGTGGTCTCGAACAAAAAAATAATAATAATAAAACAAACACGAAAATTGAAATATCTCCCGTTATTTATTATTTCTGCAACATAAATTACATTAACATAAAAACTACAATTATTTCTGACGTCTTCGCTCTCATTTAATACTTTTCAGGAAACTCAAAATAAATACGTTCATTTATTTCGCTAACAAACACAAACAGTAAGTTGTATCTACGGGTAAGGAAATTATTACTTATTTTTTTACTATAATATAATAAATAAGTACGACGGAAATACCCTTAATTCGGTTTCTATTGTTATTATTACTGATTACAAATAAATACCGTCTTTGTTAATAGTATGAAAAGGCTATATAACCCGGCAAAATGACGGAGTGTGTTATCCCGCTCGCTCCCAGTTGCTCGCTAGCCGCTGTGATGGCACGTCGCGGCGCGCGTATTCTGCACCCGATCGATACCACAATGGACCTAAATACGTTCGACGTACTGCCGAGCGGCAACTTATTCAACGATTCGGTGGATTTCAGCGGCACGGAATACTTCGAAAATTTGTCCGTGGATGGAGAAACATGTCAAGAAATGACGATGTATCTACGAGAGACGCGGGATAGCGATTCCCCCACGGAGTTGCGCACCGAGGTTCGAGAACCTCCCGAGAAGGAGGCGTGGGCGCGTCCTGCGACACCACAGAGCTTGACGTCATCGCCAAATCCCACCGTCACTGTCCTCACGGTGACATGTGAGCCTCTCAACAACTCAAATGCACCCACTGGTATGTCAATGGAAATGTCTGACATAACACATAAATTTACCGAAATTTCGCCGCTAATGACTCGGGAATTTTCTGCAATTTCTTCGCAAAGAACTGATATGTCACCAGATGTGACTCAGGAATTTCCCGAATTATTGCCGGAATTAACTGATTTGACTCAGGATTTACCTGATAATTCACCGCAAATGACTGATATGACACAGGAATTTACTGAAATTTCACCGCAAATGACTGATATGACACAGGAATATACTGAAATTTCACCGCAAATGACTCAGGAATTTACTGAAAATTCCTTGCAAATAGCTCAGAAATTTTCTGAAATTACACCACAAATGACTCAGGAATTTATTGAAATCTCACCTCAAATGGCTCAAGAATATACTGAAATTACACCGCAAATGACTCAGGAATTTATTGAAATCTCACCTCAAATGGCTCAAGAATATACTGAAAGTTCACCGCAAATGAATCAGAACTTCACTCAAATATCACCACAAATGGCTCAAGAATTTCCTGAAATATCATCACAAATAGCTCAAGAATTTTCTCAAATTTCACCGCAAATTAATCAGGACTTTACTGAAATATCACCTCAAATGGCTCAAGAATTTCCTGAAATGTCACCACAAATAGCTCAAGAATTTCCTCAAATTTCACCGAAACTGGGTCAGGATTTTACTGAAATTTCACCACAAATGGCTCAGGAATTTCCTGAAATTTCACCACAAATGCCTCAAGAGTTTCCTCAAATTTCACCAAAAATGGGTCAGGATTTTACTGAAATATCACCGCAAATGGCTCAGGAATTTCCTGAAATTTCACCGCAAATGAATCAAAATTTTACTGAAATTTCACCACAAATGACACAAGACTATACTGAAATGCCATCGCAAATGACTGGTATAACCCAAAAATTTACTGAAGTTTCACCACAAATGACTGGCATGACACAGAATTTTATAGAAATTTCGCCGCAAATTACTGATACGACGCAGAAATTTACTGAAATTTCACCGCAAATTATTAGTTTGCCATCGCAAATGACTGATATGACACCACAAACTGATGAAAATTCGCCTCAATGTATTGAGATCTCACCTCAAGCATTATCTTTGCCAGCACAAATGAATAATAAGACACCGCAATTCACTGAATTGTCAACTGGTTTGTCACCACTTATGACTGACATGACACTGCAAATGACTGATATTGAACCCCAAGTAACTAATGATTCAATGGAAGTGCCTGATTTGTCTATCCAAATACCTGATTTCTCACTACAGTTCACTAGACCGCAGACGCCTGGTATACCAACGAAAAAAATTGCGACGAAAATAGTAGTGCTGCCAGTGAAGCCACGCAAAATGGGACCTCCACTTAAAGTCGCGAAGAAAATAACACTTCCTGAGATGTCCCCAAAAGTGACTCATTTTGAATCGCCACTAAATGATGATTCAATGGACATACCTAGTATTGAACCCCAAATAACTGATGATTCAATGGAAATGCCTGATTTATCGGTACAAATTCCTGATTTGTCACTACAATTGAATGGACCGCAAACGCCTGGTCCACAATCGAAAAAGACTTCGAGCAAAATAGTATTGGTGCCAGTAAATTCACGCAAATTACTAGGACCTCCACTTAAAGTCGCAAAGAAAATAACAACTCCTGAAATATCACCAAAAAGGACTTTTATTGAACCGCAACTAAATGATGATTCAATGGACATACCTAGTATTGAACCCCAACTAATTGATGATTCAATGGAAATACCAGATTTATCGGTACAAATTCCTGATTTGTCACTACAGTTGAATGGACCGCAAACACCTGGTCCACAATCGAAAAAGGCCTCGAGCAAAATAGTATTGCTGCCAGTAAATTCACGCAAATTACTGGGACCTCCACTTAAAGCCGCGAAGAAAATAAAAATTCCTGAAATGTCACCAAAAGTGGCTCATATTGAAACGCAACTAAATGAAGATTCCATGGACATACCTAGTATTGAACCCCAACTAACGGATGAATCAATGGAAATGCCAGATTTATCGGTACAAATACCTGATCTGTCACTACAATTGAATGGACCGCAAACACCTGGTCCACAATCGCAAAAGGCCTCGAGCAAAATAGTATTGCTGCCAGTAAATTCACGCAAATTACTGGGACCTCCACTTAAAGCCGCGAAGAAAATAAAAATTCCTGAAATGTCACCAAAAGTGACTCATATTGAAACGCAACTAAATGAAGATTCCATGGACATACCTAGTATTGAACCCCAACTAACTGATGAATCAATGGAAATGCCTGATTTGTCTGTCCAAATACCTGATTTGTCGCTACAATTGAATGGACCGCAAACGCCTGGTCCACAGTCGAAAGAAGCTGCGAGCAAGATAGTATTGCTCTCGGTGAAGCCAGACAAATTCCTGGGACCTCCACTTAAAGTCACAAAGAAAATAACAGTTCCTGAAAGGTCACCAAAAGTAACTAAAATTGAACCCTCACTAAATGATGATTCAATGGACATACCTAGTATTGAACCCCAACTAACTGATGATTCAATGGAAATGCCTGATTTGTCTGTCCAAATACCCGATTTGTCACTACAGTTGAATGGACCGCAAACTCCTGGTATACCATTAAAAAAGACTGCGAGCAAAATAGTGTTGCTGTCGGTGAAGCCAGACAAATTTCTGGGACCTCCACTTACAGTCACGAAGAAAATAACAGTTCCTGAAATGTCCCCAAAAGTGACTAAAATTGAACCCTCACTAAATGATGATTCAATGGACATACCTAGTATTGAACCCCAACTAACTGATGATTCAATGGAAATGCCAGATTTGTCTGTCCAAATACCCGATTTGTCACTACAATTGAATGGACCGCAAACTCCTGGTATACCATTAAAAAAGACTGCAAGCCAAATAGTGTTGCTGTCGGTGAAGCCAGACAAATTTCTGGGACCTCCACTTACAGTCACGAAGAAAATAACAGTTCCTGAAATGTCTCCAAAAGTGACTAAAATTGAACGCTCGCTAAATGACGATTCAATGGACATACCTAGTATCGAACCCCAACTAACTGATGATTCAATGGAAATGCCTGATTTGTCTGTCCAAATACCCGATTTGTCACTACAGTTGAATGGTCCGCAAACTCCTGGTATACCATTAACAAAGACTGCGAGCAAAATAGTGTTGCTATCGGTGAAGCCAGACAAATTCCTGGGACCTCCACTTAAAGTCGCGAAAAAAATAACAGTTCCTGAAATGTCACCAAAAGTAACTAAAATTGAATCCTCACTAAATGAAGATTCAATGGATATACCTAGTATTGAACCCCAACTAACTGATGATTCATTGGAAATGCCAGATTTGTCGGTACAAATACCTGATCTGTCACTACAATTGAATGGCCCGCAAACGCCTCGTCCACAATCGAAAAAGACTGCGAGCAAGATAGTATTGCTATCGGTAAAGCCAGGGAAATCACTGGGACCTCCACTTCAAGTCGCAAAGAAAATAATAGTTCCTGATATGTCACTAAAAGTGACTAAAATTGAACCCTCACTAAATGACGATTCATTGGACATACCTAGTATTGAACCCCAAATAACTGTTGATTCAATGGAAATGCCTGATTTGTCTGCCCAGATACCTCATTTGTCGCTACAGTTGAATGGACTGCAAACTCCTCGTATACCACCGAAAAAGACTGTGACCAAAATAGTGATGCTACCAGTGAATCCGGGGCTTACACTAAATGACACGAAGAAAATAGCAGTTTCTGATATGTCACTAAAAGTGACTAAAATTGAACCCCCACTAAATGATGATTCAATAGACATGCCTAGTATTAAACCCAAACTAACTGATGATTCAATAGAAGTACCTGATTTGTCTGTCCAAATACCTGATTTGCCGCTACAATTGAATAGACCGCAAACGCCTCGTATACCACCGAAGAAGACTGCGACCAAAATAGTAATGCTACCAATGAAGCCACGCAAATTACCGAGCCATACACCAAAAGACTCGAAGAAAATAACAATTTCTGATATGTCACTGAAAGTGATTAAAATTGAACCCCCATCAAATGATGATTCAATGGACATGCCTAGTATTAAACCCCAACCAACTGATGATCCAATGGGAATGCCTGATTTATCTGTTCAAATACCTGATTTGTCACTACAACTGAATGAATCGCAAAAGCCCAGTGCACAACCGAAAAAGGTAGTAACGCTGCCGACGAAGTCACGCAAATTGCGAGGAATTACACTTAAAGATGCGAAAGAGATTAGTGAAGCACTCTCTATTGAGTCCCAGCTCGTGCATCGCTGTGATTTCCCGGGCTGCGAAAAGGCCTTCGCAAAAAGCAGTCACCTAGTGGTGCATAAGAACGCGCACTCTGACGATAGACCGTATTTATGCTGGTGGGATGGCTGTGACTGGCGATTTGCTCGAGCAGACGAATTAAGCCGCCACGTCCGCAGCAAGCACTCTGCCGAAAAACGCTTCCAGTGCAGCCGCTGCGACGCTTGCTTCACGCGCTCCGATCACCTCGCTAAACATTCGAAGAAACACGAGAATGGGTGGGGTGGACCAATAAAACTGGCACCACGTAAGCCACCGAAAAAGAAATAAAACCCGAGTGCTCCATTTCATTGCAGTTTTGTAAGTGATTCTGTTTATATTGGTGAGTTGTAAACTGAACGTGGAATTGACTATAATGAAAACGCTGCTATACAGCGTCAATCTAAATACTGATTTTCATCACAGTTGAATCAACATTGCATCAAAGAGGTGAAAAAAAAATATTTTCGCGAGTTTTTATTTTTGTTCCGGTAAAGTGTCTAGACGTGTTGGTCGTCGTAGTTTCGTGTAGTTCGGTGCGCCGCCACCGCGCAGCGACGGCGCTGAGGTGTCGGGAGTGGGAGGATAACCTCCCTCGTGCATTTCAATGGTGGTTGTATTTTGCGCGGGAAGTTTGGCGTTTCATACCACTGACGGCGAACACAACCTTTATAAGTTTAAAAGCTTTTTGTTTCGCGCTACCTGATGCATTTTCGAAGTGTAAACAAACAAAGTTTTTTGATAAAATACTTTTGATTTGTATCAATATAAATTTTTCCTGTTTTTATCAATTTATTAATACTAGGAAATCTTTAACTGATTACCCAAATATGTTCATCATTATATCCCATTTTTGGTGAAAACGAATACTGTCTTTTGACTATGCATTTATTTTATTTTTATTGTGATTTTGGTGCAAATTTGTGTTTACATTGTGAATAATAATTTTTAGAAAATTTTATATATTATTCTAATTGGCTGTGTCGACATTTTGCGGTTAACTTTTCTTAATTGCATTTATTATTAGGATTATTACTCCATAAACTATTATATTTAATTGAGAGATTGAGATTGTGAATCATCGACTTTTAGCCTATAGGGAGGGTACTATAATACTTTTTGTATTTTTGTAATGTGAGAACTTATGACGCGAAACTTATGAAGAGTTAAGAACGTGTGTAGAGGCCTTATGTCTTGGGAATGTTTTGCAAGTCTTTAGTTGTGATCTCAGTAATGTACAGGTTTTTATTAAATTAACTAGCGAAACTACACAGTTAACATGGGTATTTTTTTAACTTTATGCACAAGAAAAAGTAATCGTACAAAAGATGCCCGTACCGTGTACTGATATCTTTACAGTTATTTATAATTTTATGCATACGACACATAAAAAAAAAAACAGGGAGCTCAAAGGTACTGTTTATTTAAGAAAAATATTTTTCAATTTCTTTTTTTTCATGCTTTTTTGCAAGCTTTGGACGATGACAGTATATTATGTATGTAATCTAATTTTCATGAAAACAAAATATTCTGGATTTTCTATTTATAAACCATGGCGCCTTTTTTTAATTTAGGCCTTGCCTATATTAACCGGGATAACTCATCGCTTCTAACGATACCACATACATTGATATCGGTTAAGCCGTTAAGTTATGGTGGAATAAAGAAACTCACAAACATACATACATACACTCCTTTTATTGGGCAGTCGTATAAAAATCGAAACTCTTCAAATCACTAAAGTACCCAGCGTGACCCATATGTGGAAGTAGGCTAGTTAATTTAATCCCTGAAATCTATAATCCCTTATTCCAAAACGAAAACTCTATTACTAACTCGCTGATGACTCGAACTGACTAATTGCCTATCTCAACCACTAATTAATATTTCTTGAAACATTTTTGAACCTTTCAAAATGGTTTTATCACATGTATGATAAATACTAGTTTTATTTTCACAGCTGACACAAAAAGAAATGAAATTGTATATACGACTGCACCGTTTAACTTTAACCAGATTATGGCAGCGACTTCGTTCCCGTAGGAATTTTGGGAAATGATAGTGCTCCCCTATACTCCCATTTCATTGACACATTTTTTGACATTTTGACACAGATGTCTGACGTTTGAATGTCAAACGTCAGACATCTGTAACGGAAGTGTTTTTATATATTGATTAATGAATATGGCCCGCGACTTCGTTCGCGCATATCCCATATTTTCTGTTTCCGTAGGAATTTCCGGAAATTATGACAAATTTCAGCTCTCGACGACTTGTAATTTTGGTTGCACGCATGTAATATATTGATTGACGGTTAAGAACTAAGCATTTTTGTACTATAAGAGATTAGTTTTTTCATAAAGTTTCAGTGTCACTTGTTTATAATTAAGACTGTGGTTAAAATAAAATGACTGAAAAGCTCACGTTCATTTCTCAATGGTGTGATAATTATTTACTTGAATGTACGAGGTGCTTTTTTAAATATTTTACAAAATAATATATAAAATTGGAACAGAAAAAAAAGTTGTCTTCAATTACAGTTGTGAAAAAGCGCGAGTGAGCTTTTGTGTACCACAAAACCTGTTTTTTTACATCTGTTCAAAGTTAAGCTAAAATTAAAAGTTATACACAGACGGGAAAATAAGTATTACTTGCACGAATTTAGCATTTAAAATCACTACATTTCACATAATAGTAGTAATAATTAAATAATTGTGTCCTTCAATGTTTTCATAGAATAAGGTAACAACCATTAATGTTTCAACTTGTTCATTAATAAAAATAAATTACAATTAACAGTCTGTGAAGTTATTGGGAATGTTTTTAAATTGATATTTATTATACATTTAGCCAAAATAATAAAATGTTAGCCAAATAATAAATAAGTAGGAACTAATTATATGTAAACTCAATTATGGCTCATATTCTTGGATTTATATAATATAAAAACTAAGTAGTTAGGTTATATAAAGGTTATATTAAAGAGTTAAATTCACGAATAGACTAAAAATCTATTAAACGAATATCAAGTTATTTTTTCTCAAATTTTATTTGCATACATTTATATGAAAATTAACTTGTGAATTTAGTATACGTTTTTTTTCGTACTAGCGTTTTTGTAACTGGCTGGTTAAAAACTATTGAATGCACTGTTATGTATTGTTTTTCACTTATTGTATCACTATCAGAATATCTGCAATTGTATATAATATTATAAAATTATCTATTTGTGATATGGGAATATTCCCAGCAAAAACTAGGATCTAGGGCATCCAGAAGA
Organism: Hecatera dysodea; assembly: GCA_905332915.2. Classification (NCBI taxonomy): domain Eukaryota; kingdom Metazoa; phylum Arthropoda; class Insecta; order Lepidoptera; family Noctuidae; genus Hecatera; species Hecatera dysodea. The sequence continues at coordinate 22,571,738 of HG995287.1, read as the reverse complement.
GAAATTGCCCAATCTCCTTTTCTAATCCGTGGCTGTAATCAATTTTGATATAAAACGTAATAGTATATAAGTAGGCACATAGGTACGTTTTGGTACCTATTTATTTCTTTAATAAATAAATTATGTAATTTTATTTAAGTTTTCTGTATTAACGAATATAGATAATTATGTAGGTACATCATTTTAGTATTATTTATATACCAATGTATGACCGCGGTTTAAAATGTTTATCATTTTTTTTAATTCCGTATCACACTGTGTGCAGTAAAATTCAAAATATTATCTCAAAGTACTTATTACTTTTAACACATTGTAAAGCATACATTCTAGCATAGAGTATTTATTACTTTTTAATGATTATATTACTTTTTGACGTATTGGCGGCATTGTAACAACATTCATACTAACTGCAACTTTTGAACAATAATTTCTATTCGTGTTCACCAGTTATGTACAATAGCAAATGTTATTTACTTGATACTGATTTTATGTAAAAGGCGGAGTCCTGGTGTCCTGAAACACAGGCTTGAAGCTCAACTCAGGCACCAGTGTTTCACATGTTTGATGTATTATTAAAATATTGTGGTGGGAGAGAAATAAACATCTATACTAATATTATAAAGCTGAAGAGTTTGTTTTTTTGTTTGTTTGAACGCGCTAATCTCAGGAACTACTGGTCCGATTTGAAAAAAATCTTTCAGTGTTAGATAGCCCATTTATCGAGGAAGGCTATAGGCTATATATCATCATATACCAATAGGAGCGGGGCAGTCATGAAAAATGTGACACAAACGAAGTTGTGCGGACAGCTAGTATAATATATATTGCATTGGTTGCAAAGATTTTGGCTACAAATACATTTATCATCAAGAATATTTGTTTTGGAACCTTGGAACAATTGCTGAAACAATATTTATCTACGAAGATAGCCTGAGCATTAGAGCTATATCACAAAATATCTCTCTTCATCGTGAAACTTTGGATTCAGCGTCATGGTGAAGAAGAAAAAATAACTGATCATGGAAGAAATTCAAGACGAAGCCCGATACTGACCACCGCGTATAAAACTGATATGGTTCGACAATGCGACGAGCACAACTTCACACCAATTAGTCATTTTGCTAATTTTTACGATGTGAATCCTCGGACGATTCGTCGAGCTTTGCACCGTGCTGTGGCCGTATTACGAAGCGCCAATGCTATCATGATTCGTGTGAGGGAAAGAGATAGTGCTATTCGTCTTGTGTAACTCCATCTCTCTCTGACACAGAAATCATGATGGATTTAAGACGTCATAATAGGGCTGCTGGTCTACACTACAGACACGATTCTATTAAAGTGGAACGCAAACCTCACTACAAAACAGCTCGGCTGAATTTTGCGCGAGAATATCTTGGCTATGATTGGTCGAATGTTCACATCGGGAGATTAACTTTATGGCGTTATAATCACACTCGGCATAATGAAGGGCATGTCGTGCCTCACTATGAATCAGGACGCATAGCTGTCCACTTATGGAGATGGATGAGCCACGATGACGTCGGAAAACCAACGTTGTGATTGAGAAGGGTTATAGTGGTTAATTATGTGTCACTTTGAAGAGGTGATGCTGCACACTGTGCGCGTTTTGTGTCCTGCAGTAGAATATCCACAAATTGATTCATCTGCCTAGCCTTTTTCCCAACTATATTGGGGTCGGCTTCCAGTCATACCGGATTCAGCTGAATACCAGTATTTAACGTAGAGCGGCTGCCTACCAGACCTCCACAACCCAATAACTGGGGAACACGATAGTTCTTGGCAAGACTGGTGTCAGATTTTCTGGCTTCTGACAATCCGTAACGACTGCCAAGATCTACAAATTACCGCCGGGAACAACGGCTTAACGTGCTTTCCGAGGCACGGAGGAAACTCGGTATGTTAAGATGGTCACCCATCCACAGACCAACCTTGGCAAGCGTTGCTTAACCTGGAAGATCGACCTGTGCGGCTGTTATTCTTTAGTCACTAGATCCTCCATAAGTTGATTGCGTCATGAATAATGCACCTATTCACACGGCCCGGGCCACTATAGCGTGATTTAATCTGCACCGTGACATTTGTCTCATTTAATGGGCTGCTTGGACAGCTGATACGAATTCGATTGTGGTTCAATGCTCGAACTATCAAAATAGAAAAAGCCCTCAAGCTCTTAGATCACGTTGTGTTCAGGTATAGGTGATATCAGGGGGACTTATGGGGACGCCTTATCTCATCTATGCGAGATAGGCTACGTGCCCTCATAGCTGCTAATGGAGACTGCAATAGTTATTCAAATAATAAATTGTTGATATTTAAAAAAAAAACAACGGGTTCATTTTTATTTTTAACAAATATTTTTTCTAGAAAAAAGTTCGACCTTATGCCTATGCTTTGTCCGAATATCTGTATCATTTTTTGGACGTCTCTATGCTAGTTTGTGTAATGCTAAATAATATATTAACGTTATTTTTTTTTTAAGATAAAAACAGGTTTTCTTTAACTATCCTATCTAGTAAGTCACCTCCTTGAGCGACCAATATTCTTGTTAATAAAAGTCTACAGTTCTACACTCTATATACCTTTTCAAATTACATATCAAACCTGTGACCTAGATATGTGCAGGCAATTATGAACCTTAAGGTGGTAAACATTTTCTGACCGCTATTGTATATACATATGTACATATTTGTATCTACTTATGCCACTATGAGTGGCGGATGTATCTAAATGAAATATACTGTACCTACAACAGGTTTTTATGTACTCTTGGTGAATAAATGTATTAGTCTTTACTTCATACGTGTTTTTTTTTTTGTCATTTTCAACTATGAAAAAATCGGATTTAAAGAACGTATGCGTCTGTTTGGAAGGAATTATAAAGTTTTTGTTTTTTTCATTTCTGCAGCTTTATCTTTTTTGCCCATTTCCATATTCAAATAACCTTCTCTGATGGTGCTTTGATTTCAATTAATATTAAAGGCATTTTATTTAAAGAATCATGATAATATCATGATAATAATAAAGAATCATAAAATTCTATATGGCATTATTATAACACTTTTTTACTAAACTTAGTGGTCACATCTCACAGCTAAACGTACCTATCACAGCGTTCGTGTTATAAATTGGTGTAAACAATAAACAAACATGTGATTTCAGCAATCCATTTGCTATCTCCGTTCTTTATCAGATCTTCACCAAACTACATAGAAAGGGACCACGTTGAAATACTAACTTGAGCTACTCGACTACTGACATAGGCTTGCACTGAATGGACAGGCCCACTCAAACCTGTGTGGTTCTTTCCTCAAAAGACCATTTCAGACACTGATCATGCATGGTTCTCATATAACATATTGTGAATGTGAGGACTATGTAGATGGCCATATTAGGGTCTTATTTCAGCTTGTCTGGCAGTTTGAGTAATTCTTGCGGCCTACCCAAATGTCCTTACTTAGGTATTGTTCGTCAAATTGTTGAGCTCCTTAAAGTTCTAAGTTTGAGCTACACGGTATCTGACAAATGCTTGCACTGTCTGGACAGGTCCACTCAAATGTGTGTGGCACTTTCCTCAAAAGGCTACCTCAGACATTATCCTACATGGTTCTCATATGATTTGACCAATACGGATTGTATGGACTTTAAAAGAGACTTTGACCTCTGAGTTTGTTTCGGTGTTTCTTCTCAGAGTAGTCGGCTAGGAAACACCGGCTTCATCTAGCTTAAAATGACCAGAAATATTGGACGTGTAAAAGTGTTATGTTTAACCTACTTACAAAATAAATATCATTTATCATTTAAGATGCTCTTCCAAACCATCGTACACTATTTTATTTTTTCATTTTATATCGATAAAGGGGAATGAGAACATCATCAATGTAGACTAAGCCATGCATTATTAAGGTTAACTCAAATACAAGTCGTCAGATCTCAATCAAATTTAAATGGGACACGACAAGCACCAGCTTTCGAATATAAAAATAGTCATTAAAATTGGTACACCCAGTAAAAAGTTATTAGGTAACACACACAAAAAAATAATATATACAGTCGACTTGAGAACCTCCTCCTTTTATGTAAGTCGGATAAAAAAGCATCCATGCTATTATAAAGTATGCATGACCAGCAATCATTGCCGGCTTTTAAACTGTTTAAAAATGTAACATTTTAAAGTGAATGTAAAGAGAGTTCCGAACGAGTTTGTTGGATTCTAAACGAGATAAAAACGAACCCCGTCAGTCTCACCCAGCCAGGGATGATTGATTGGATTCCAAGCTATTAAAGGTTTCAACAAAAAGGGTGCCATGTTGGAAATTTTACGGTTTTTACAAAGAACTGTGTTCGCGTGATGCCGGTTTTGTGTTTTGCAGAATCATTAACGATTGTTCTTCATGAGCTTCATGGACCTACTGTTTGTTGTATTTATGGGTTACATTTTTTAAAGAGTTTTATTTGAGTAAAAAAAAAAACATGTATGGGATTATAATCTGCCCCCCTAGCTAAGTTATAAACTTTTCGTGTCTAATTCTGTTCTCCTATCGGTAACGCCTCGGTGTCAACAACTGTAGAAAACGGTAAGTTGGTAGCCATGTTGACGCGCCTGACGCGCTCCGCCGCTCATTCTACAATGTCTTTAGAAAAACGACCTATTCTTTAGTCTCTGGCGATTGGTCCTACAAATGTCAAACAGGTTAAAATTTAAACTCTGTTTAAATACTTTAAACATTAAATTTAAACATTTTAACAAAGGATGTGGCGTTGAATATTGTAGAAACGATAGATAACAATTCATTCTATCATTTTGAACGATGTGAACTTGGCTACGGATTTTCCATTCGTTTGCTCTAACCACGTGACTTAACGTTGAGACGATGTCATTCTCGCACGTTTGATTCGTTTTCGACTAGCGTTAACGATTGCAGATTATCAACTTGGCTAGGGGGGTTGTAATCTAGGTATACCTAATAAAAATATTATAAAGAGGAAAGATTTGTTTGTTTGCACTGAATAAGCTCCGAAACTACTGGCCCGATTTTAACCATTTTTCACCAATGTAAATCTACACTATCAGTGAGTAACATATAGTATTTTTTATCTACGTTTTTCCACAGGAACGGCGTAACTGGATTTTAAAAGTCAGCTAAACGGTCATTATGTAAACTTCTACTATTCGATACATAGTACATAGTTTGGAAGCCAACGTCATTACAATTGAGAAATAGATGGGTAGGTGATTATGTGGGCCGTTTGCTCTGGTCGAATATTAGCAATGGCTCTGACTATGATGAAGAATCGTAGCTTCGAACCCTTTTTTTTTTTTTGGATGGGAAATCATCAAATGACTCCTTCCACCCTGGGTGGAGCGGTAGGGAGTGTCAGACTTTTACTGACTAAAACCCACCCGTGCTCCTCCATGTACCCTTTGCGTTCCAGGGCCGCGGTAACTCTTTCGAACAAATTCCGCAACAGCTTCGAACCCTAAACTTTGCTATGTTGTAGTGGACCCTCCACTTATTACCAACGTACATAGTTTGGTTGAAGACATTAACTGTATCCCGGGTGGGTTTTAGTCAGTAAGAGTCTGACACTCCCTTCCGCTCCGCCCAGAGCGGGAGAAGACATTTGATGATTTCCCATACAGGAAAAAAAGAAGTGTTAACTGTGTAACTAGGTGAAAGCAAAATACAAGTAGGTATATACATTTTCCCGGATTTCTGAAATTGGCGTTATACCTACGAGATCTATACCAAATTCTAAGAAAATACAATTTTCTTGCAAACAGTCACGGGAGTGAGCAAGAGTGTAATGAAATGAAAAACCCTCGCATATTTTTATACCCAATATCTTTTGGTTTATAGATATTGGCAGTCCAGTTACTCTGTGATGCTCGTGGACTTTCGCTTCGAAGTGTCCGCTATATGGATATTGAAAATACTAGTAAACTACCCATGCTTGGATTTTACATCGATATAATTTGAATGTTTTGGCAAAAAGTCAAGTGTCAACTATAAATAACGCACTTTAAGTCTATTATATAGTGACCACAACCACCATGTACTCCTACTACTTTTGTACATAAAGTTCAAATAAATAAATAGAAGACTCTAAAAATTATGAGTTGAAATGAATTAAGTAGATTTTATATACCTCAAGTTTGTTTTCAAATAATTCAAATTATTGCAATAGTTAATATTAAAAGCGGACATAGATGCGAAAATCTTAAATGCACTTTTTTTTACGATGGGAAACCATCATGTCTTCTTACGATCTTGGCGGAAGGGAGTGTCAGACTCTGCCTGACTTACTGACTAAGTAAGTCAGGCAGAATCTGACACTCCCTTCCATCTCATCATTCTTCCATCTCATCATTCTTCCATCGTGTTCCTCCTAATGCCCTTTAAGTTACACTACGCGTTGCGTCGAACAAATAAATAATATGCCTGGCAGGCGCTGGCCCTATCGGGCCTCCACTAATATACTGAAATCTCTTTGAGGCGTCCGTGGAAAACAACGTGCCGTCTAACACAGACTGCGTTCCATATACCAACCTCGCCGACGAGGTCCATCGCGACGCCCCCGTCAAAGCCCCCCCTTGACTTTTGCCTAACGAGCCAGCACGGGCCGCTGAGCCATTAGCGTTAAATCCCCAAAATAATATCAATCTGACCCAGCCTGTCCCTTGCTGCTGGACCAAGCGTTTCCAATCGTCTTTTATAATGCGCACAGCAAAGGAATGGAACTCTCTGCCTGCGTCTGTGTTTCCGAACGCATTCAACTCTGATCTCTTCAAAGTTAGAGTGAACAGGCTTCTTCTGGGTAAGCTCATTCCATCGTCGACTTTGTCTCTGTCACCTGCGACCTAGACTAGAGTCAAGAGCATATCCATCTGATAAAAAAAAAAACGAATACTTCGACAAACAACCCGACATCAGCTCACAGTTGCTATACAAAAGAAAGTTACTATACTTTACGATATATTACGATGTCACTTACGATGTGGGACTATGGCTAAAGGCGTTATCTTCATAAGGAGAAGGATGTTTACGGTGTCATTTAGACATATTTATAGTGTTTTTCTTATGGTGATGAAAACACATTCAAGGCATGAAGCTATAACACCTAGATGCATCCTTATATGGTTGTGGAATATGTTCGAAAGAGTCACCGTGGCCCTGGAACGGAATGGACACTAGGAGGATCACGGGTGGGTTCAGTAAGAGTCTGACACTTCCTTCCGTTTCGCCCAGAGCGGGAGAAGTCATTTGATAATTTCCCATCCTGAAAAAAAATACTATGGACCAAAGAATAATACGGTAGACTTTACAATTCCAAGCATTTAGTTTTTCAATGAGCGTTTTCGGGAAAATCCACGGCAATAACACACGAGAATAACGTTGATGTCAATTTAACTAGCATTGGAAAACATAAGTACAGTAAAACATAGACTAATACAAAAATACGAGTAACAAGTGGCTCTAAAAACGTTGACTAAAACAAAACTGAAAAACACGATAACTATGCGTGGTGCTCCAGAAGAAAACTTTACCAGCTACCAAACATTATTCAATGCTGCTAATGCAAAGAAATTGCTATACTAATAATCCTCCCGTCACTCCTGAAAATAGGCCAGTATAAAGGAAAATACTAGCCAAGCAAGATCATTAATAATTCCAACAGAAATATGTAGCGCGCAGCTTAATGCGGAAATTGTGTACCTACTCATACGTACAATTTCATGTATGTTCTATACGTACATATAACTTTGTTGTACATTATATACTTGGAATATTAAGCTAACGATCCGTGGCTGGTTATGCAGAGTTGTAATTAGCACGGAAAATCAGTTTGACGTCAATTTGGTGGAATGATGTTAATATTTCGATAGTGATAGTTTCAAATTGGCCGTCGTTCGATATTTTGGACTCGTAGAAATGGGACATTAAATTTTGAGGTGGATAACAATCTTTTTCGTAGATTGTGCGAACTACTTGATCTAATCAGAGCCCCAAATATGCTATTTTTATAAATTTGTCATTCCCAACACGATTCTATGGTCATTTTGCTAAAAGTTCGTAATCTGCCAAATTCATAATGGTCGATCATTGGTCGGTCAATGGTCTCGTAATACTTTTTAACCGAATTGGGAACGGGAACTACGCGGGTGAAACCGCGGGGCGCTGCTAGTTTTAAATAAAACTGTATACCAAGTACTTTCTCACACACTCCAAAATAAAATATGCGCACGTCCTAATAACAACAAAATGACATTACCATAAAATAATTTTACTCTGTCCATAACAAAATTACAACAGATCCCTCAGGGATACGGCGGAAAATGAAAATTTTCAGATAAATCGCCGCCATATTGGATAATGACAGTTCATGATAACGCGTCCTGTTAATGTTATATCCGTGGGTGAATTGCGCAAGCAAAAAAAATACACGGCAAACCTGAGAACGGTAGTGCAATGTGCTGGTTTTTTATTTTATATATTTTTTCTCAACAACGTAAGTACTTCTCTACCTTGGCAAAAAAAATCATTGATTTCTACCCTCTAATATACCAAAAAAAAAAATTACAAAGTGTTATTTTATCATCACGGTGGCCTGTCCTGAACCCAATTCCGCTCATAAAATACCTTCCCCTGCCAATAGATTCATAATATGGATTTAAATCAATTCTCTTATCATTAAATTATAATATATTCGATCAAATAAAACTATTTTTGTTTGTTTATCTTCTTTCTCATGGATTTGACAGGCAGTCAACTTTTGTCTGGAAAAAAGTTATCATTTCAGAGGACAGTAAGTTTTAGTAGATTATCCATGTCAACATTGCGTTGTTACGCCCCTCTCACCTTTCCTCACTTCGGATCAGTCCGGCTCAAGCTCTCGGCGCGAACGCAGCGGTCCCAAAGCTTGCGGTTTTTCCGCCAAAAAAGTAAGTTTATCATTTCAGTAACATGGGGACAAAAATAGTTTCATTTCGGTGTCACAGTCCACCGGAATTAAATGTATCTCCGAAATATAAAACCATAAAGTTTTAGAGATCCTTTATCAAATATAAAGTCATAGTTTTGTAATGTAAGTGAGTGTAGATTAGATTATTCGGGTGTATTTGTTGTGTAATATTTGTGTTTAAGATTAAAGATATATAATATACACATATTTCTATGTAGCTAGTACCTACATGTATATATTGGGTTGGTAGGAAAGTAATGAGCGTTGCAAATAAACAAAACAATTTTAAATTATATTTTTAATTTACAATTACTTGTCTTTATAGTAGGCACCGTTGTTATCTACAACCCATTTCCAGCGATTAGGTAAAGCATGGATACCCTCAGCGTAAAAACTTGGGAGCCGTGAGGCAAAAAAGCTTTCGAGGAAATCTGTTAACTGTGCTCTATCATCAAATTTTTTGTCCTGTATATGATTACTGAGAGAGCGTAATAAATGAAAATCCGTTGGCGCTAGATCGGGAGAGTAAGGTGGATGTGGCAGTAGCTCCCATTCAAAATCCAATAGCTCTGACGAACGACTTTGGCTATGTGCGGCCGAGCGTTGTCGTGAAGGAAGTATATCTTTGTTTGTTCACGGCGCTTTTTGTTGATTTCTGTACGGAGTCGGTCAAGCTGATGACAGTATATTGTCGAGTCCACGGTGATATTATCGGGTAGTAGCTCCCAGTATAAAATATAAGAGTTGATTTAATTTTAGAAGTTTTACTTATATACCTGTAGAAACACTATTCTCGTTTCGTTACCAATTTAACTAAATTATACCTAGCATTTTTCTCTTAGTGCAACGGGTACACATTATGTATTACTATTAATGGCATAACTTACAAATGCAGCCATCATATTAATCAGAAACTTTAAGCTTTCTTATCGCGCTTCGTTCACTCTTTTGAAAATATATCAAGTAAATTAGTATTAGTTCATAAACAAACAAAAATATTTATTTATGGTTACCAGCATTTACGATAAAGTTTTCCAACATTTTCACACAACAACAACCAGAAAAATTACCAAAGGTTATTTAAGTGAAGAAACAATTCATTCATATCATAATAAATATTACAATAATATCATTCTTTGAGGTTATTGTAACGTCAAAGAATGATATATGTAATAGTAATTGTAATATCTATATATTAATGATGATATTAAAATAACTGTCTACTGTCCTGTCTCAGTGTTTATCTAAAATTTGTGGAAATCAAACCTAACAAAGTACGGAACCCTGGCTGCCCGGCACGGTTGTTCTTAGCTGTATCATATCGGTGGATTTATTTCATTCCGGTGCACAGTTTATCATTTCGGTGGTCATTTTTATCATTTCGGTAGACACTTTTCATTTCAGTGGACTCTTAAAAATTCATCCTTAAATATTTATGTAAGTTTTGATGAAATTTGATGTCCACTCACGCACAATGTTATAAAATAGGCTAAAGTTTTATTTGTCACTAAAAATATGTAGATAGCATTGAAATTAAAAAATCCCACCGAAATGACATATAAAAATCACTTGTTGAAATTCACCCCCGTGTTACTGTAATGAAGTTATTTCGTTTCGCATGATTTATAGTTTGTTTTTAACCTACTTCCCAAAAAGGAGGAGGTTTTCGAGTCGATTGTTTTTTTTTGTGTGATTTACCTTATAACTTTGTACTGGGTGTCCCGGTTTTGATGATTGTTTTTACATTCGAAAGCTGGTGCTTGTCGTGTGGTCCCATTTACATATAAATGTAAATGTCGTTGTAAAAATGAGAACGTCGTCAATGTAGTCTAACGGCCGAACCCAATAACCAGTATGTGATAGATCGGTTATTGGGTTCGGCCGTAAGCCATGCATTATTAGGGATAACTCAAATACTAGTCGTCAGATCTCAATCAAATAAGTTATTGCTATTTAATTATTACTTTTGTCACATAATGTAGGGTTGTTAAATTGAATTATTGGATCCGAAAACTCTTCATCGCATTCCTCTTTCGCATATAGCTTCTCAAATACATGACTTCGACCTTCAGACCACCTTATATAACGTAAACAGTCCTTTAATTCAATATATAGTGATCAAAATACCCTTCCTAGGATGTGTTGCATTAAAATGTTAGCCAAGCTAAAGTGGGAGTGGGCTGGGCATGTCTCAAGAATGCACTCGAAGAGGTGGGCGCAGATCGTCACACACTGGACGCCTGAAGAAGGACGTCGTCTTCGAGGTAGACCGCGGCGAAGGTGGTGTGACCCGGTGTGACGATCTCACCATGTCTGCGAAGAAAACTTGAGCAGAGTTCGTCCAAGACAGAGAGATTCGGAAGGTGGAAGAGGAGGCCTTTGCCTCACTGGAACATAGATAAAGGCTAAAAAAATATAATAACAATGTCAGCTATTTTTAATACAAAAACACGACACGGTTGTTTACTTGCATATCACGTAGAAATGTGACATCGAATGCAATCAGTTTTTATTGTTGATGCTTCCAACTCTCATATCAAGTCGTGCACTGGTTTTTATATGACACCTGCCTTGGTTACCTACGTGGTGAATAAAATAAAAAACAATTGCATTAAACCAAATTTTGAGTGCAAATAAATTAAAAGGCCATAAAAATCTAAACATATTATTGTCCATGTCAGCGGATTCTAAATTCAAGTTCTGTATTGAGTCTTCGCTTTTAATTTCTTCTTATTTTATTTCTTCCTATTTTAACGGCTATTCGGATTTAGAAGAAATGAATGGCACAGAGATAGGATGTGAGATGAGACCAGATGTGTTCCTTGACATTCACGCTTGTTTAATGAAGGATGGGCTTATTAGTATTTAAACTAAGCAAGGGTTTTTTATGTAAATACTTGTATTGTAGATTTAGATAAGTATACAACAAGGATCATTAATTAGAAATATTATGATTTTCAAATCGTGTCCTGCTAGATATTAAAATCAGTAGGGACATTGAACATAACCATTGATTAACCACTCATTCAGGGTTAATTATAAAAACTCTACAAAAAACACTTGACTTTCAAATAAAACTATTACAAAGTCTTCACAATGATTTTGAAAGTCGGTGCCAAAAATCTAAGAAACCACACGAGAACTTTTCGTTTCACTTTTTAATGCTACCCCCCTAAAACTCAAACCAGTCCTCCCCCATATGTATTTAACTGTTTATGTCCTAAATAAAAAATGTTAGAAATCCGCCTATGAGTACATAATATATGTTCGAAAATGAACTAAAATAAAATATCTTTTTTTCTGTATTGGAAATCATCGAATGATTTATTCCGCTCTGTGTGGAGCGGAAGGGAGTGTCAGACTCCTACTCGCTAAAACCCATCCGTGATCCTTCTAGTGCCTTTTGAGTTCCTGAATTGATAACTTAGGCAATTCCTTCATTTATAAGTCTCTTAAAAATTCAATAATTGTTATATTTGGTTAGGTAAAAAACCGCTGAAATATTGTCCTAGTACCACTAACTTTTTTCCTAATACCGATAATAACAGACCAGTCTCACAAAAAACAAGGCAACCGTTCCAACTACATCCCGATGAAAGGGGAAACTCAGTTCATGTTCAAGGTTACAAACTGATTTACGACTTTGTTTTGGCCAAACGATAAAAAAGAAATGTTAAAAGTTGCCAGATGTCGCCAGTTTCAATAATGTATTGCTTTCTTTAAGAAAATTACTGAATTTTAAAAGATGACTATAAAACTAGCTACTCTCGAATGTATTTCGACCATATATTTTACATCAAATGTAAATAATCAACTCCAAATTAAAGGCAAGCTTGCAATGCAAGGATTTAAAGATTTATACATGTACTACTTGGAGATTTTAAGGAAGCTCGTGACGTGAGGAGCTCGTGGATTTCTTTAGCCACGAGCTCCTCAGTAAAAAAAAAACTCTCTCTAACAGCGGCACAGATCGATCTTCAAGATTGGCAACGCTTGCCAAGGTTGGTCTGTGGATGAGTGACCATCTTATCATACCGAGTTTCCTCCGTGCCTCGGAAAGCACGCTAAGCCGTTGATCTCGGCTGTCATCTATAGATCTTTGGCAGTCGTTATGGATTGTCAGGAGCCAGTAAATCTGACCCCAGTCTTGCCAAGAAGTACCGTGTTACCCAGTTAATCCCCTTCGTCCGTGATCTTTGCCGAGAGTGGACGTGTCACCGATTTTAATAAAAAGTTAAAAATAGTGCACTCGCGACTATAACCGTTAGGGCAAAGTTATTGAGTTTAGTTTCCTTATAAACAAGTAAATTATTTTTTGTCATAACTTCCATACCGCTGAGCTCGCCCGGCCGGCCACGCCCCCGTGCTGGACAAAGATAGTGGTCATAATTGCTGTCCCGCTCGAGCACTAGCGGCCGCACCGACCGTGACCTTGGGTCGTCTTGCCGAAAGTACTCGCACATATTATCGAGTACAGAAGTACTAAAGCTTACATTCAACTTCGGCTTGTATCACACGATGTCTCGCTTGCAACGGTCTCCGCCAATAACGCCCGCGGGCAACAGGAATTTAGCGCAAGTTTCCTCGGATTCAGACATACCGCAGTCACTTTCCAGTAGCCCGAGCGGAAATGTAAATACTTCCTCAAGGTACAAGCGTCCTCGAGGGGAGTCATCACCTACGGGGGAGTCACCCGCCACAAACGAGCTGCAGGACTTTAAACATGAGATTCTCCAAATGCTTAAGAAGTGGAAAAATGAACAGGAGTCCCATTTAAATAAAATACTGGATACTCACGCCTCATCTATGACGAAACTGGCTTCTGACATAGCTGAATTAAAATCTCAAAATACCTCTATCCAGAAATCAAATATGGAGATTGAGAAGACCGTCAATTTTATTAGTAAACAATACGACGACATATTGTCACAAATGGAGATTTTACAAAAAGAAAAAACAGCTTACAAAAATAGCATTCAAACTCTGGAACTTAAAATGCAAGATCTCCAGCTGTCCTCACGTTCATCCAATGTCGAGATCCGCAATGTTCCTCCTTCGAAAGAAAAAGAAACCATGGCAGAATTAACCAACATTGTTATCAAAGTTGGAACTGCAGTAAACTTACCCATGAGTGCCATGCACATACGGGACATTTACAGGCTCCCGGGAAAATCGGGATCTACTAGGCCGATAGTTACTGAATTCACCAGCGTTCAAACCAAATTCCAACTCCTCACATCAGTTCGTGAGTTCAATAGGAAATTGAATAAAGAAGAACGACTAAGCACCCAGTCCATTGGTCTTGCTGGTGATCGTTGCCCAATATAATAATTATGTCGCCGAGTATCTCCCTCCGAGTACCAGAAAGTTATTCTTCGCTGCGAGGCAATTTGCTAGGCTAAAGGAATTTAAGTTCTGCTGGACCAACAACGAGAATGTTTTTTTGCGAAAAACCGAAGGAGCTAAACAGATTCTCACAAAATCGGAGCAGACTCTACGTGATATGGAAGTGAATCAATGACTAATAATATTCACTAGAATTTTAAGTTCATTCCTTAGTTTTTGTTTATGTTCTAGGATAAGTTCAACATCTCACACTCACAACTACACACGTAAGTTTTTTCTTTATTCAACTCATGAGCGTTATATAATGTCCATGCACTCAGCTAAAATCTTATTTATTTTTCATATGTCATTCCATAGCCGATCTTCTTCTCATAGCGAACGCCTCCTTTTTTGTTCATACATTTGTAACAAATGGCCAACCTTAATAACTTAGATGATGAATTAGACTCACTCAGTGTTGCCAAATCATATAAATGTGTACCTGAAATGTGCTCGCGGTATATTACTTATCCTAACAAAGGATTAAAGATACTTCATCTTAATATACGGAGCATTCAAAAAAATTTTGACGAAGTATCTGTATTAATGAAACTTTTGGGCTTTCACTGTGACGTTATTGTCCTATCTGAGTGTTGGCTTAGCAAAATATCTCACCTACCAACTCTAGACGGTTATACCTCCTACTGTACTAAAAATACTTCAAATCAAAATGACGGATGTGCTATGTATATTAAATCTTCTATTAAACATGATGTAAAAGAACCCAATTTTGCTGACGCCAACTGTCTTATCTGCACCATAGAGACTATCTCAATCATTGCTGTTTATCGTTCCCCATCTTATAGAAATATAACCAACTTCATCGATAGTTTGGACAAAGTTCTCACGCTCCCTACCCAGTCTGTTGTTCTGATCGGCGATATTAATATCGATATCAAGAACGGCAACAATGACACCAACTCAGACGAATACCTAGCCTGTGCCGCTGCACACGGTCTTCTGCCGGCACACCTGTATCCCACGCGTGTTTCTAATTGTCTTGACCATATCCTCCTAAAAACTAATTTGTCCGCCACTGCAATTGTCATTGAGTCGTCTATCACAGACCATGAACCCCTATTACTATCTCTGCAAGCTAATAATGGGGATCGTAACCCACCTCACATTAAGTGCAAATTAAATCGAAAAGCAGTTATAGAAACCATAAACGGCAATGACTGGTCCCCCATTCTAAAGATGACAGATGCGGACGGTGCCGCGGAAAATTTAATAGGAAGTCTCTCTACAATAATTAAGGACAATACATATGAATGTAAAATACCCAGAAAACAAAGAACCCTTAAGCCCTGGATTACACCCGGTTTACTAAGGTGTATTCGAAACCGTGATCGCATGCACGTCAAATTAAAAAAATCTAGTGATAACGAAATTTTGCGAATCACGTATAACCGTTATCGCAATTACTGCAATTCTTTATTGAGAAATCTCAAACGCATGTATGAGAAAGAAGAATTTTCCAAAGCTAAAAATAATATAAAGGCAACTTGGGACGTAATTAAAAAGGTGGCTGATATTAGTTCAAGTACTACTTCTCCAGTTGAACTGTTACATCTTTCCGATTCTCCACGCCTCTCACTTAACATAGTCAATGATTACTTTGCTGGTATCGGTAAAAGTCTCGCATCCAAAATAACCCCTTTATCCCCTACTCCTACTGTATCGTCTTCAAATTCGAGTGGTTCTATGGTTCTCTTAGAAACGACAGAAATTGAGGTCAAAGGTATAATCATGTCCCTCAAGCTCGATTCCGCTACAGGTTGGGATGGCATCCCTATAAATATCATTAGGGCCACCAGTACAGTATTGGCCCCCATCATTACGCATGTTTGCAATCTGGCTATTTCATCAGGTGTATTCCCAGCAGTCTTTAAACGGGCAGTGGTCCACCCTATTCATAAATCGGGACGCAGAGACAATGTTTATAATTACAGACCTATCTCGGTCCTTTCCACTATGTCAAAGATATTAGAACGAGTCTTAAACAAGAGTCTCCTCTACTTCCTTGACATAAAGAATGTATTATCACCCAACCAATTTGGTTTTCGTAAAGGAATGAGTACCGAAGACGCCATTCTGGCATTGACTGAGCATGCCGTAAAGGTACTTGATAACAAACATAAATGTCTAGGTATCTTCATCGACTTATCTAAGGCCTTTGACACCGTCCCCGCGCCCGAATTACTGGAAAAAATGGAGAGCATTGGAATCCGGGGTGTAGTACTGGAAATGTTTCGGGACTATTTGAGGGGTCGTTCCCAAATTGTTAGAGTTGGACAAAATGAAAGTGATGAGCGTCCAATCACGTATGGTGTGCCACAAGGTAGCATTCTGGGTCCCACCCTTTTCCTGATATATATCAACGAGCTATGTCAGTTACCGATCCATAGCTGTAAAATAATTTCATACGCAGACGACACTTCCCTACTAATTGACGGAAAGGACTGGGCCCAATGTTATCAAAACGCAGAGTTGGCGCTTACGCGTGTTATGAAGTGGATGAGTAATAATTTACTAACAGTGAACGTAAGCAAAACTTTTCACGTGCCGTTCGCCATCAGATCAAATTTTTCTCCACCAGCATCTTATACTCTCAAACTTCACTCTTGTAGTTCCGCGACTTTCTGTGATTGCCCCATTGTAGCCAAGTCACCAACTGTTAAATATTTAGGCGTACATATCGATCAACATCTGAACTGGCATAAACAGCTCGACACACTTGTTAGTAGAATTCGCAAAATAATATACGTTTTTAAAAAATTACGTAGTTCTGCTGATACGAACACACTAAAAGTCGTATATTTTGCCCTGTGCCAGTCGATTTTGACGTACTGTATACCAGTCTGGGGTGGAGCCACAGAGAACGTCTTCATACGGCTGGAACGAGCGCAAAGAGCAGTTCTGAAAGTTCTACTCTGTCGACCACGGAGATATCCAACAGTACAGTTATATGCGGAATCAAAAGTGCTGACAGTAAGACAATTGTACGTTCTCCAGACCATGCTCCGCAAACACTCAACGCGTCCTCTATCAGAGCCAATTGGTAGAATCAAACACGCAGTTTTTCCCCTGACATCGTGTAAAACATCTTTCGCTAAAAGACACTACCATATCAGCAGTTCAAAAATCTACAACCAGCTAAACAAATTATTAAAAATATTTGATACAACTACATACCAGTGTAAATCCGCCTTACAAGAATATCTCTTAAAACTCGACTATCACAAGACGGAGAATCTTCTGTTAGGAAACTATGCCTACCTAAATAGTTGAACTTTATTAAATATTTCGCTCACTCTCATTCTTACATACAATTACAAACTCACTGATACTTAACCCACACGCACTCTCACACTTTTACCATCAATCACACACAAACACACACACACACACACATACACACTCCCATCACACAACCTTTCTCTTTATTATCAGATATCTTTTGCCTTGATCAACTTACATTGTTTTGTAACAATAACTTTATTTTTTGTATAACTTTGTGTCCTATTCAGGTAAATTGAAATTGTATAATGGCTTATGCGCACATAATTTCGAAGGTACACTGACTTCTAAGAAACAGGTTAACCCTAGTTTAGAAGTCAGGGTCTTTTTGCTCCGGCCCACATAGCCATGCTCCTAAAAATGTAAAAATTGAGTATTTGTTGGAAAAATAAAGATTTTATTATTTTTATTATATTATTATTAATGGGTTGTCGAGGTCTGGTAGGCAGCCGCTCCACATAAAATACTGGTATTCAGCTGAATCCGGTTTGACTCGGAGCCGACCCCAATAGAGTTGGGAAAAGGCTAGGCAAATGATGGTAATAGTTATTTTTGTAAATAATGGTGTGTTAAGGTCCTGTATAGACTTTATGATTTTTTAAAGTGTGCTTGCATGGCCAAATTTGAAACTATCTCGCTAGTGAAAAACACTGAAAGGAGTCTTGAGCCCGATTTTGACGAAAGCTAAAACAGTGATTTTTAAAATCTGTGTCGGAACATTTGCTATTTCTATGTTTCTATAAAAATAAATAAGGTTCCTGTAACTAACATCACTGCTTACCTATCAAGGAAAACAATCGTAAAGTTAATAGTTATAAGACAAAGAAGCTAATTATATTTTAACAACCTCAGGACACAATAACCCTAAATGTTGCTCGTCCTTTCAGTTATTAAGGCTCCGGTTTAATGATCTACACTAAGTTCTACTACGGTCGTAAGATCGAGTTGGGTACTACAATTTAATTTATCACTTTATTTCTTACTAGCTTGTGCGCGCTGTTTTGCTCTCGTAAGTATAGAATTAATTAGGGAGCAGTGGTCGAGTGGTAACGGCCCCGACATACGTATTTGTAGAACGCGGGTTCAAACCCCGCCAGGCGCATTACTGTCTGTCTGGCTATTTGTGTTTGTGAGATTGTAAGTTTGTAAATGCACCCACGGCAGAGGAGAAATTCGTAGTGTCGGGTGTAAAGTATTATTAAAAAAAAAAAAAAACTTGTTGCAATAGGCAAATTCCTATCCTGCGCTGCTCAGTTCCGCCTCTGAAACAAATTGTAAATATGTAAAACCATCATCCATTTCTCCAAAAACATTTTCAATTTCATGTTGATTTCAAAAGCTTAATTTGAATTCACAATACTCATGTTTTACCAAAAGGTTTTATTGTTACAACAAAGTGTGAAAAAAAGTACAAAGGGGCTCATAAATCAGGACATAAATAAAGACACAATAGAATACTATCAGTCATTGCTTCCTCGAACAAAAATATGAATTTTCACTGACTGTCAACAAAATGGGGAAGTTAAAGAAGTAAATTGATCACCATTTATAGCAGGTACAGACAACTTAAGTTTAAATTATGAATCATTTAAGACAAAAACGAAGAATGTTTTTTTTTTTTAATTTTAGGACCGCTCTTACCGGTCTATGAATTAAAAAAAATTACCATGTGAGCAGTTTAAACACTGATTAGCTGATTCTACATTCAAATTCTTCATATAAAGAACGTATACGATACATGTGCACGGCACAGTCCGAAAATATCTATCCCCGTCGTCTTTAAATTCCAAAAGTTCATAACTTTACCAAAGAACTGAATCAAGATCAGTAGATTCGGAGCAAATAATAGACGGACAGACATACCTATGATCCTATGAGGATTACATTTTGTCAATTGTCCGGACGGTACCCAAAAAACGACAGCATATAATTATGAACACGAAAACTTGTGCCTGTAAATCGCATAAAAATTAAAACACGTTCCACCAGTATTAAAACTCTGGCCTGTAAAACTTTGTACCTTCATTATCTAAAACTTATTTTTCACGCGGTGAAGGGTGCTATTAAAAAGCTAAAAGGAGGGTTCATTAGTGACGTCATGACCATGTGACAGGAATATCTGCGACGGTTATTGGACCGAGAAGGCTAGCCGATGTATCGCCATAGTCACTGGTCAGAATAGGGTAGTTGACTAAAAAAACCAATTAGTCCGTCAGATAGATTTCCAAAAAATATTAGTGACGTATTTTTAACCGACTTCTAAAAAAAGGAGGAGGTTCTCAATTCGGATGTTTGTATGTTTTTTTTTTTTTATTGTTTGTTCGCGCATAACTCCGTCGCTTGTCAACCGATTTGAAAAATTCTTTTTTTGTTGGAAAGGGTATACTTTCCAAATGGTCCCATGAAAATTTTATCGAAATCAACCAAGCGGTTTTCAAAAAATCAACAAAAATCTAAAAAAAATATCTACGTTGTCTACATTGACGACCTCTAGGTTTACTCTGCAAAGGAGCAGTACGTTTTTTTACACCAATATGATTGGTTCGTTTATGTGGGAGAGGGGAGGGGGTGCAGGTACCACTAAAAAGTGAAAAATAAAAAAACTTTTTACAAAAAATAAAACCGACTTCTAAACATAAAAAAAACCAAAAAGTATAAAATAACTTTAATTTCGGAAGTCGGTGTGTTCAACAACAAAAAAGTAACCAAAAACACCGAGTTCCGAAATTAAAGTTATTTTATACTTTTTGGTTTTTTTATGTTTAGAAGTCGGTTTTATTTTTTGTAAAAAGTTTTTTTTTCTTTTTTCACGTAAACAAAAAACGAAGACGATACAGTGCGTTGGAAACTCGGGTGACGTCACTTCGTGCTAAGATTTTGACCACGCTGTGACATCACAAGCCCCCACTCATGATCTTTGAAGCCTTTTATCTTCATCATTTTTTATAGATTTGATAAAGCAGAAAATAACGTGTCCAATATTTTTCGATAATCTAACTGACGGACTAAATAGAATCATATTTTCTTCTTCAGGAAACATACCCATTGTAGGAGATTGATATTAAGTTAACTTATCTGTGATGTGTGTTTTATTAAAAAGAGCTGCATTTCGAATAGATTACTAATACCTAAAGGTATTCTTCCGTCCTCTACACTATCCTGTACAATATTTATTCTCCTCAATATCTTCGTGAATGCTTTGAGTACCTCATCCCGAGGGGTAAACCCTGTCGCAATGCCACTTCTCTTCTCCTTTGTACTCTACGTCACACTTCCAGCCACTATGATGCCTACTTCTCAGTTACCGCAGTGCGTCTCTGGAACTCTCTTCCACACCCTCTACGCAACAGTCCTTCTCATGGTGTTTACAAGACGAAAATGAAAGAACATTTCACAATTACATAATATTAGTAGAAATGTATGTGTCTGGGGTTGCGGAATTCGTTCGTAAGAGTCACCGCGGCCCTGGAACGCAAAGGGCACAAGAAGGATCACGGGAGTGTTTTAGTCAGTAAGAGTCTGACACTCCCTTCCACTACGCCCAGAGCGGGAGAAGTCATTTGATGATTTCCTATCCAGAAAAAAAATGTATATGTATGTAATTATATTTGTATTTATTTGTGTAAATATATTTATCTGTATTATTATGTACACCGGATCCTATCTTCTACGCTGATCTCTCTCTATCACTCAAATATTTGCTGTAAGAAAACTCAACTTTAACTTAAGTTCGCTTTTGTACACCCACTTTATTGTGACTGTAATCATCATCTGCCTAGCCTTTTCCCAACTATATTGGGGTCAGCTTCCAGTCATACCGGATTCAGCTGAATACCAGTATTTAACGTGGAGCGGCTGCCTCCACAACCCAATAACTGGGGAACACGGTACTTCTTGGCAAGACTGGTGTCAGATTTTCTGGCTTCTGACAATCCGTAACGACTGTCAAAGATCTGCAAATGACAGCCGGAACCAACGGCTTAACGTACTTTCCGAAGCACGGAGGAAACTCGGTATGTTAAGATGGTCACCCATCCAAAGACCAACCTTGGCAAGCGTTGCTTAGCCTTGAAGATGCGGCTCTTATTTTTTAGCCACGAGCGCCTCTTTATTGTGACTGTAATATAGAATTAAATTGATATTTCTTAATTATAACAAAAATGTTTTACCCTTCAAAACATATTTTGGAAGAGATATTAAAAATCCTCGTCCATATTAAAGCCGCCATGAATTCCGATCTGTTTGATCGAAGGTTACAGATAATGCGGCCTGCTCATATACTTAATTGAAATGATAAAATTTTACTCAGTTATCGCACGTTTATCTGCGTAATGTGGAACGTACTGTATTTATGTGTGGTAGGACCTTTTAATTTAATGGTATTATGTGAGTGGGTCTGTATAATGGATCTTTTTATAATCAAACTATTTGAAATCCTTATTTATTTTTAGTAAACATAGAGTCAACGTTGTTTTGTACGTGATAAATATTTATTTATTTGCCATCCGGCGGCATCTTTTCTTTCATCTTATTTTACATTGTAATTTTAACATAAAAAACCTTTTCTTGCAAAGTTTTATAAGGTAATTTTGTGGTTGTCTGTAAGTGTTGCAACACTAGAGTAATGTATTGATAAAATTACAGTGTATGCAATGTTACGATCCTAATAAATAAATAAATCTATTATTATATAAATATGATATGATAACGACTGAGCCAATTTAGAAAAGAAAAGTAAGAAACACTAAAAATACAGAATCAGCGAATTCATTTTGTTTGTTACCTTCAGAAGAAGGTTCTTATAACGGAACATTTTGAAAAAAATATATACATCCGTGTGAAGCTGGGGCGGGCCACTAGTCTATACTAATATTATAAAGAGGAAAGATTGATTGTTTGTTTGTATTGAATAGGCTCCGAAACTACTGGACCGATTTGAAAAATTCTTTCACTGTTGGGAAGCAACACTATCCTCGGGTGACATATAATCAGCCTTTTAACGTTCCCACTGCTGGGACACAAGCCTCCTCTCTAGGAGAGGGAATGGGCCGTAATCCACCACGCGGGCCCAGTGCGGGTTGGTGAATGTCACATGTCTTCGAATTTTTGGTTCTAGGACATGCCGGTTTCCTCACGATGTTTTCCTTCACCGTTTTGAGAGCAGTGGTGAAGAAATGAATTACACAAAGTAATGCGTCTGGCTGGGTTTGAACCCGCAACCTACGATTCGTAAGTCGGGGCCGTTACCACTCGGCCACCACTGCTCTCCCACTCGGCCACCACTGCTCTCCCACTCGGCCACCACTGCTCTCCCACTCGGCCACCACTGCTCTCTGTGACATAGCTCGGGTGACATAGCCAATATTTTATCCCCATATTCCCACGGGAACGGGAACTATGCGGGTGAAATAAAGTAAAGAAATAACGTTTAATTGAAAATAACACCACGCACTTCTGAAACACTCTGTATTATATTATTTCCTAAATTAACACACACACACACTGTTCCATTGTTATAGATTCCGAGATACGTTTGTTTACAAAAGCGTTCGTGTACATTTGCAAACAACTGGCCTGTGAAAGATTGCCTTATTTAGCATAATAATAATTCCTATAATTTAGAGTCAATTCAAAGTCTTCTGTTGAAGTCTTTTTAAATAGAGGACTAGAAAGAAAGACCCAAGCTATCACAATTCATTTTTCATATCTAAACAAAACCCAAAGTCTTAGACGTACCTAATTGAAAAAAAATATCGCTCGAGCTCAAAATTATTTCCAAGAGTGATATCTTCAACTGACTAGAGAGATATTAAAGATATCTTTAGAGCACAATATTGCTTCTCCGGCACTTTTAATAATACCTGGGTCACAAAGTAAATAACTGAAGAAAGTCACCTTCATACAACAAGTGAAAATAGTCTCACGCACACATAAACGCCAACTTATCACGATATCGAACAATTACGCCGGTTGCGAATGTGCTTGCTTGCTGTATGTGAAGTATCTCGATGGTTACGTGCATTTTTTGCTCGTTGTATGGAGTTGACCTTCTGTACGTTACTATTCTGCGCTCAGGTGCACCTGTTCGGATATTAAAACCTTACTGTATTTTATCATACTTCATTTAAATATTGAATAAGGTAGGATTATGCTTGTAATGTCTTCGGGACGATGGTGGGAGAAAGGGATGGCTGTATTGTTTGTGAGGTGTGAGCAAGAGATGGAATGTAAATTATTGTAGTACGGAACAGAATAATAATTATTGTTTCCTTGGTAATATTCTTTTAAGGTTGATGGAGTATTTTGGATCAGTTTATGGAGCCGTTTACACCAAGTATGTGCGAGTAAGTGTACCGCCGGATTAGCGCGCCATCGCAGCTTCAAAAGGCCAATTCTCGTACTTAAAAGAAAGCGTTTAAATTCAAGTCTTAATGTTTTCTCAGCGATATAAAATCTAGGATTAAAATTTAGGGAAATTAGGGGTGTTTTATACAATTCTCCATAAAAATTACAAAAAAAAATGCCCTTCTGGTGGAAAAAAGCCATTCAAGAACAAAGCGAGGTTTTGTATAACCAAATTTCTCAAGAATTTGCACGAGGAATGCTTTAAATTTGTACCAAGTCACTTAACGATAACGTTTATTTCAACTAGGCCATTAAACGGCACTTTTGAACGTCATAATTACATTTAAAATTATTAAGTGACCCTAGTTTCCATTCGCAAAGGTAGAATTACGAAGAAGAACGGACAAGAAACTCCATAATTTATAGAAAAAACACTACTACACACACACACACACAACACTATACACTACACTACACACACACACTACACACACTATACACTACACTTCACTATATTTTTTTACAATATTTAGCATACCAATTAAATTTAATATAATTATGTGAGGACAATGCACCTAGAGTATACTAATTATTTGAACAAAGTATTACCAGCAGAGGTATTCATTTTCTAATTATATGTATATGTTACTCACATTTTTACAAATAACGGAACAGTGTGTGATTTAACAGAAAAAAAATACAAACAAAAGAAACAGTACATTCATTGTAGTTAATACATAATTCAACCAGTTTCCATTTTGTCTGCACCCTTGGTTGCCCTATGGAGCAGGGCCAGCATGCTTCAAAGCATTCTTATCCTGAATTTCATATATTAATTTGTAACATGCTTATTTAGAAAGTGTGTTTTTAAACTTTCATGTTTTTCTAATATGTCACGAGGTATTTCATTGTAACATTTAACACAGTATCCCATGAAAGACGTGTTTACTTTAGCTAATCTATAAACCGGTTGGTCTAATTTATCTTTAATCCTAGTATTAAAATTATGTCCAT
Organism: Hecatera dysodea; assembly: GCA_905332915.2. Lineage (NCBI taxonomy): Eukaryota > Metazoa > Arthropoda > Insecta > Lepidoptera > Noctuidae > Hecatera > Hecatera dysodea. The sequence goes on along the minus strand of HG995287.1, from coordinate 22,546,712 downwards.
CACTAATTCGTTAATTTTCGTGTCAGTTAATTAAATTTAGTAGTGCCACAGGCCTATCAAAAAAAGGAAAATTTTGTAAACACAGTCAATCACAGTAAATTTTTTACAATCTTTTATGTTCATTATCGCCTCCAAGTAATATCAATAACACAATCATAATAATACCTTATATCATTATGTGCATATACATATCTATTAATATTACACACACTCCTAAAAATAAAGACGAATGCCACATTGGGCACTTGTTTTAACCGCACCTGAGGTTTTCCACTTACGGCACCTATTGATATTTTTTGTAGGTGCCATTAGTGGAATAGTTTATTATTTAACATTTTATTCCACAAACGGCACCTACGAACCAGGGCCCCAAGTCTGCTATTTTTATAAATTTGTTATTCCAACACGATCCCATTGTCATTTTGCTAAAAGTTCGTAATCTGCTAAATTCATAATGATCGATCATTGGTCAGTCAATGGTCTCGTAATACTTTTTGAAAACCGAGCTATTAAAAGCAATGACTACACAATGACGTTCTAATGGTAGGTCACTGTTCACAGGAACTGCAAAAATGTTAGCAGATTACCGCATACGTCTGTCATTCATTTGTCATTATGAGGTTACCATTCTATGCCATTTCTTTCAATGGAGTGTCACTTTGACCATTTTAAAGTCATAGTGACTCTTTCATATTAGTAGATTACCAAACTTGTAAAATCAACCATTACGAAATCAATGATAGGGCTCGACTTTAGTATAACGGATACCGTGTAGAGTCTTCATATTTTTTTTGTGCATAGTACTTATTATTCTTAACAATCTCACGAAGTTTCAAGTTTAGGAAATAAATACTTTCTGAAATAAAAAATATCAAACTTTGCAAAATTAACCTCTAATTTGGACAATTTTGACGCTTTTGACGTAACTTTGACAGCAGGTGTTGCTATTTTAGTTAGTTTTTAATAATGCGTTTTGATTTAGCACACAAAAAGTTGACGCATATTTTTTTCTTTTTCTTTTATTCACGTTCTTTTGTGTCATTTTAGTGGTGTTTAACAACTAGTCAGTGATTTCAGTTTTGTTTTGTTTGAATTACTATTTTAAAAATTATTTTGTGACGATTTATTACGACGAGTTATTATTTTCATATGGTATCTGCTAAAGGTGAAACGAAACGTTATATATGGGCAAACATTTTTTTTTCTTTCTGTTATGTCTTTCAATAGTTTCAATGTTTGTACTCGCGTTTCGATGATGGGACTTAAGGGCACCCCGACTTGGATAGATTTAGGTTAGAAGGAGATGGCGGGGTCTAGTGAGCGAGCGAAGCGAGCGAACACAGACCCCGCCATCTCCTTCGTGGTTATTTTTTTTTAAACCACTCAGAAGTAGGAGCCCCGCGAAGCGGGGCTCCGTCGACTGGTTTTCCGGCGACTAGGGCCATAGGACAGAGGGGAAAGCAGTTATTCACCTTTAAATCAGGTAAATAGTATCAAAAAAATACGCAAATATAACCTCAAAATGACATTTTTAAAAATTATTTAAAAAAAAACTATGCATTTCCTAAACTTTATTTTTGCTGGGATGGGATATCCTCCCCTCCCTCCCCCCTCCCCCCGCCTCAAAAGTACAAATTTTCACAACCGTTATTCTAAAGTCCTTCCAATGATAGACCATTCGGACACTATTGTAATAGCAGACTTGAGGCCCAGTAGGTACTAGTGTTGGGACGTTTAGTCGAGTTTAACCGTATAGTTCGGTAGTAGTACCAATTGGTACTAGAGATGCAAACCTCCGCCGGCTCGGTTGTAGTACCAATTGGACCTCAGAGTTACGTCATACGACATCCTAATTAATAATTGCATTTTTGATAAAGCCACTTAAAAAATCTTATTTATGGGCGTTAATTAAAACAATTAGATAAAATGCTCATATCTTAGCGTTATTAATTCTTTAATATGTAACCCACAAGTTTACTAATTTTCATAAATAAAATCGAAGTGCATAAATGTGATAATCGCCATCAACCATTATTCTTATTGTTTTTTTTATTGTTAGGGTGTACCAAAACGATTATGCAAATCGATTTATTTTTTATTTCATCCTAATCGATTAATTTAATATCGTTACTAAAATATTAGGAAAAATACATTTAAGACATAAAATACAATAAGCATTAATCATAATTATTATTTATGCTTTCTTATGTAATTCAAATAGGATTCTCTACAATAAAGAAAGAAATCTACTCCAGATTATCGGACCCAAGGTTAATTTGCGCAGAATTGTCTATGTTATTAAAAATAAGAATAAAAAATATTTTATTCCTTTTAAATTACTGAGAGTTTTATGTTAGATACTTTCAGCTGGTTGCGTACGAAATACCAAGCTTATAGTTTATGTATTGTACGTATTAGGTTATGTTAAGTAGGTCTAGACAAATTTACACTGGTATTTAAAAAAAAAAAATTATCTAGAGTGAGTAATGGTATCAGATTTTTTTTTTATAATATTGTGAAAATTGAATATTGCTTTGAAAAAAATATTTTTCGATTTTGTCATCCTGCTCCTGAAACCCAATATCTAATATGTCCATGCAGGGCACGGAAAAATGCATTTTATTACAATTACACATACTTACCTACAAAATATATTTTCAAATTAAGGTTCTAAAACTATCTTCTAAAAAAGGTTATTAAGGCCAAATTCTACATGGTAAATAACCTACCTCAATAAATTTGAATAAGTATTATAAGTGAAAATGGCACCGACTAGATTTTTCTAGTTTTTTGTTATGGGTGTTATTTTCATCGTTTATAGGATTCCTAATCACGAATCTGCGATCAAATTCCATGAAAAAAAATCGGGTAAAGAGCGAGCCGGAATCATGTTTGGGTTGTGGGAATTCATAATTATTACCCATCGAATTTCATCTGAATCGTTACAAATGCGTTCAGAGTATGCGTGACATGAGTGGTCCTTTGCTGTAAAGAGCTTTTTTAATGCATATATTTAATAAGTAAATAATAATGTCCGCACAAATCGAACTTCGAAGTTAAGCTACGCTTGCCAAGATCGGCTAGTGGATGGGTGACCATTTAATACAAATTGAGTTGCTTGGAAAGCATGTCGTTGGTGCCGGCTGTCATTCGAACATCTTAGACAGTCGATAGGCCACAAACTGTAACCCCTACATTGCCAAGAGGTATGTTCTACTCAGTTGCTAGATTGTGGAGGTCTTATAAGCAAGCTCTATGTAAAAAAATAGTATTCATCTACATCCGATTAGGCTAGATGCCGAACCCAACATAGAAAAAGAAAAGGCTAGGCAGAATGACCTAAGTGTGAATGAGTGTGATGAAAAAAAAACTTTTTTTTTTCAAAATTCGAATAGCCTATGACAATTCGGCATTTATGACTAATCGAATGATACCTGATTTGAAAAACCTATGCAGCCGTTTAGGCTACCGGACGTTCCAAAGAAATAGATTAACTACAAAAACACATATATACATACATTTATATATATATACGTACCTACTTACATACATACTTTCAACAAACGTTCTATAATATAGTATATTTAGATAAGTTTTTTTTTTATCCGCAAAAGGACTCCCCTTTGCGGATAAAAAAACTTATCACATTATATAGCATATCGAATTCAAATAACATTATATCAAAGTTCAAACCGATCCACTACCTAATCATACCATAGTCAATATAGAGATTAAAAAGAATATGTGAAAATAATAAATATTTCTGAATCACGAGCGCATTCTGGTTCTGCATTTAAATTTTGAATAAAATAGACATTTTGGCGCGAAATCCGCACGGGTCCGATTAATTTGTTCAGTTGATTTTATTCGTTGATATCCAAAACAAGAACTATTTAAATTACTTAACAAAGCGCAAATATGGTTTTTATAAATGCTTATTGGATTTAATGATAAATAAAATATTTTGCGCTAATTTTTAATAATCGATTTATGATAATTGCTCATTTATATTTATCGAGTCGAACGAAATAAAAAACCATCGATTATATTAATCGTTTTCCCACACCCTAGCATTAAAAAAATCAAAATGGCTGACGATTTTAAACAAAAATAAATTAGCGGTAATGAATATTACGTGTTATTGGATCTGTGTTCGTTTATTGCATTTAGATCTGGGCTTTTCCTTGTTCTTTACGATATTTAGAATCATAATGTGTGTATTTGTAATAGTATTTACATGTGAGTGTGTGCTTTTTGTGTGAAATAAAAACGTAAACAAACACAGTTGGCGCGAGACTTTGACTTTGGATACCAAAAAACTTCATTACCGCTACATATTTCCTTAGAAATATGGATGAATTCGTCAAATCATCAAATGATGAACAAACCACTACTCCTCAAGTGGAGTTTGGGTTTCTGGAATTCATAATTTTCATGTTTTTTAGCCTCGAACACCACTGCCATCAAAGTTGAAAAGTAATATTTTTTTGTCATAATTGAACCGTATTTTAAATTAACTTGCGTGTAGAAAATGACAAAGAAAGACTGCAAATATAATGAATATGTTTTGATTATGCGGTTTTGCCTCTGTTTAGCGAGCGAGAAGGTTGTTTACATATATAATTTTAGCAAATCTAAGACGACTATCTTTTGGAAGGGTGTAGTAATGCGTATTTTAGACGCATTTTTAAGTTAACTGACGTGATTTGAGCGATATTAAGTTTTTATTTAAGATATTTCTCAATAACTTATCGTATAAAATTGCTGCAGAAACAAATTTATTATAGTTAATTAAGATTCTGAAAGTTAGATAATTTCTGAAATTCATGACGTAACATGCAACACCCCGTCGACTCAGCTAGTGTGTCAAATGTCAAAATCTTGTCGAGCAGAGTGGTTAATAACATGATAGACTTTGACTTTGTATGTGGTCCCATACGGGACCTCGGTAAAAAATTGACAACCTTGAAGATTTACCCGTTTGGCCCTTGTTTTTAGCTACAATCTCCTCTTCTTCTTCTGCCTGTAAAATACGATCAAATTAATACTCATTTAATGGCCGATCGCAACTGAAGTGCTCGCACACATAACGAGCGTGTAAAGTAATTGTAACAGTGTTTAAGAGCCGTTTAGCGTCCATGTAAGCATTAAAATACACTAACTTGTTGCTATGCTGGACCGATGCCAGGCAGAAATATAAGGCTACTTCCCGTTATGTCACATTCCCGATTGGACAACATGTCAAAAGTTTTAAAAACAACTGAACGCTAGTAGCGTTTGGTCAAGATTTTGATCTTCATACATCCATTCTCGTTTTGTCACCCTTTTTTTAAACTAGTTCTTTGTACGGTACAGTCAACTAAAAAAGTTACCAAGTTCTTTTTGACGATCTTTTTATCACCCGACTTTCCCAGAGGTTGGTATATTGCTTTCTTAGCATATGTAAAATCCTAAATTATATACGTTACATGCATAGGTATGTACCATGGCAATAGGTTTGATTGCCATGTACAGCTTTAATATTATTTATTTTAACTTTGAAAACCGATAGTACTAATCTTACTAAGATTGAATCAGACTGCGGAAGTGCAAAAAATCCAAGTGATCAAGATTTACAATACAACTACCAGGAGACTATAAAAATGTCGAAGTATTTTCGGGGCTGGAATTGTAAGCGGCAAAGACCCACAAACTACCAGGATACCAGAATCATGAAGATATATTCCCGGGGCTAGGAGTTCGAATGTTAAAAACTCAAAATCTACCTTATTTGTTTGTGATATTTTACTTGTTTTTTTCTTGGAGCTGAGATAATTTTTTAACATCAATCTATGACCCTTAGGAGTCGAGGAAAAAGCCAGAAAAATAAACCAAAAAGAAGAAATGACGCTCCAGCCTCAAATGCCCGAAATTACTGAATTGCGAAACCACGGGATTAACTTTCATAATATTATGTCTTCCTGAAGCCAGTTCTAAAGTTCACGCAGACGAAATCGCAAATAGAAGCTAATTTATTAACAAAATACAAAGAGCTCACTGGGATGACAATATGCTAGTACCACGAATTCAATACTCATCTAGAGGAAACTGAAAGTGATAATCAAAACACTTTTGACGCGAGCGAAGCCGCGAGCGGAAGCAAGTAAGTAGATACAACATGAACGGAGGCATTTCTTTTTACTCCTGATTGTACTTTCCAAACAAAAGGTTGACCAAACGGGAAAGAATATAGGCATTTTCAAATGTTGACGAATCGGGAATGAATGTATGAAGATCAAAATCTTGACCAAACGCCACTAGCGTTCAGTTGTTTTTAAAACTTTTGACATGTTGTCCAATCGGGAATGTGACATAACGGGAAGTAGCCAAATATAAATCTGTTGTGCAATCTGTGTTTGGCTTGTTTGCAGTGGTGGAAGCGCCGCGATAAGATTTTTGCTGCTGATAAATTGATTGGTGAGGGATTTTATTTAGTTTTAAATTATTTAGTCTGAATATTTTTTAGATGCATATATTGTTTATGAAAACTGATGTTTCATTGGTTACTATAGTAAATCATTCTGTTTTTATATAGCCTTAACATATTACTTACTAGCAACCCGCCCCGGCTTCGCACGGGTGCAAAGCTAAAGCTAAAATTAAAGATACTACAGAAAGTCTTTATACACATACAATGTAAATTATATCCCCCTCCTAACCAACCTCCCTCTTGAAACCTTCCTCTTGAATAACTCTATCTATTAAAAAACCACATCAAAATCCGTTGCGTAGTTTTAAAGATCTAAGCATACATAAGGGCAGGCAGACAGCGGGAAGCGACTTTTTTATACTATGTAGTGATAAATCAACATATTCTGTATCTCAAAAGTTAAAAACGGACCCCTTATAGGATCAGTTCGCCTGTATGGTTAATTTTCTATCAAGACTCTTTTTAAAAGCCTCTTTTCACACAAAGAAAGAATAAGCAATGATTATCTCGCACATTCATCGTATTGTTTAATCGTATCTTATCGTATTATTGTTACGAGTATATTTACCGATCTGGCACATCGCTGCAGGTACGTCAGACGTCTATGATGAATCTCCCACATATACGCACTTATAGAGAATACCTACTTTCATTGTAAGTATAGCTAATAGTTGAACTGCCTGCCGAAGTAATGTATTTCCTGATAGCCATAGACAAAACGTAGTGCGTCCTCTTTCGTCGTAATGATGTGGTCGCTTTCCATTAGGAGAGATCGTATCATCTGCAGCCCTACCATGACGTCTTAAATCCATCATGATTCCTGTTTCAGAGAGAGATGGAGTTACACAAGACGAATAGCACTATCCTTTTCCCTCACACTGAATCATGATGCATTGGCACTTCGTAGTACGGTCGCTGTACGTATAATAAAACCATAGACTTGCCGTGTCTGTACATAGAATATTTTTTCATCAAAATAAAAGAGAAACGCTAGAAAAAAGATAGAATGCATTTTTTCATTTTTTGTCTGATTGTTCGTATCTTTTGTTTGACTGTATATTAGTGAAAGAATCACGCAAAAACAACCGAACGTAGGACTGACTAGGTCGTAGGCCTGCGGATGGCGAGCTATGGGTGACTCGCCGTCCAATAACAACCAGGCCCGAGTGGTCAACGTGTCGTGTTCCACGCGCGCCTCAAAGAGCCGTCAGCAAAGAAGACGGGGCCCAATAGGGTCAGTGCTTGCTAGGGTTGCGGAATTTGTTTGAAAGAGTCACCGTGGCCCTGGAACGCAAAGGGCACAAGAAGGATCACGGGAGGGTTTTAGTCAGTAAGAGACACTCCCTTCCACTCCGCCCAGAGCGGGAGAACTTATTTGATGATTTCCCATCCAAAAAAAAAGGACTGACTAGGTACTAAAATATTAAGCGTTATCCAGTGTTTTATTTAGCGTTTATTTGTTCAAAGACGACCCACAAAATCAAAAGAACTTGAATTTCTAAGTTTAGTAAGAAACCTTATAGAGTGCTTAGCGTCACGTTTACTGAGTCCTACACGTATTACGTAAAAAGACCAAAACAAATAAAATATAAATACTTATTTGTAACTCTGAATACAACTTAGTTTTCATACATAAACATAACCAGCCTTTTAATGTTCCCACTGCTGGGACACAGGCCTCCTCTCTAGGAGAGGGAATGGGCCGTAATCCACCACGCGGGCCCAATGCGGGTTGGTGAATGTCACATGTCTTCGAATTTTTGGTTCTAGGACATGCCGGTTTCCTCACGATGTTTTCCTTCACCGTTTTGAGAGCAGTGGTGATGAAGTTAAATACACAAAGTAATGCGCTTGGCTGGGTTTGAACCCACGACCTACAATTCGTAAGTCGGGGCCGCTACCACTCGGCCACCACTGCTCTTCTTACACTCCTCCACTTAGTTTTCATGTTTCGTCGAAATTGGTTCGCTCTATAAAAAGATGTGAATTAAAAACAGTTCCAGAAGCTTCCATTAAGGTTTCCATTACGGAAAGCAGTGGCGTTAATTAAGAAAAAAATAAAGCTCATGAAAATAAAAGCAAAACATAATTTTTGAGTTATTTGTGAAAACTTATAATAGGTAGCAACATGTTCGATACTAAAAGCTGAAGAGCTCTGATAGGCAGCTGCTTTACGTAAAATACTAGTATTCAGCTGAATCCGGTTTGACTGGGAGCCAACCCCAATATAGCTAGGAAAAGGCTAGGCAGATGATCATTTTAAAACTGAAGCATTTGTTTATTTGGTTGAACTCGCTGATGTCAGAACATACTGATTCGAATTAAAATCTTTTAGTGTTGAAACCAGATTTTTTGAAGGAGGCTATAGGCTATAATATCACGGTAGGACAGGAACAAAATATCTATGACAAATGTTGTAAAAACGGTATTATTTCTCTCTCTTATATGTCGCAGACCAAATTACGCGTATAATAAATATCAATAATAATAAAAAACCTAATTGGTATTTTTACCCACGAAGGAACGGAGACAGCGTTTGGGGTGAGAGGATGTTTGTTTGTATGTGCAAACCAATGTCATGTTCCCATTTATCTCCAGTACTACTACTAGTCCGATTTTCATGCGGTTTTCAATGATGGGTTCGGATTTGATTGGTGCATGTTCTTAGATAAATCAACAGGGGGCACCGCAGTCAAGGTTATTTGGGCAAACCAATGTTGCCATTTATCTTCTAAACTACTATTCCAATTTTGATACAATTCAGTGATGGGTTAAGGTTTGATTGGTGCATGTTCTTAGATATGTGTTACGGCGACAATTCAGGAGGGGGCGCTACAGCAAACAAAAAAACAAAACTACTCCGATATTATTGCGGTTTTCAGAAATAGGTTTGTAGTTGTATGTTCATAATAAAGTTCTTTCTAAAAAGTTTGAAATTAAAGGAACAAAATTTTTTATTTTGTTTTTTTTTTTTTTAAGTTCCAAACGTCCAAACCATCACAACCATAGAAATATAAAATACTAATAATTATTTATTATATCTATGATCACAACCTTGTCGCATTCCATTCTCATTGAAAAAACTACTCCAAAACCAAACACCAACAATTCAAAAGAGATTCTAAAGTTCACATACGAGCATTCCTTTTTGTTTAACAAGATTCAAGAGTATCAACTAGCACTAGGTACCAGGACCACAGACACTTGGAGCAGTTTTAGATTGTAGTTTCAAACTAGTAAGTTCGAGTTGAGAGTATTGAGTCTGAAGGTTCTAAGTGGTAATGGAAGAAATTTGAAAATGAAAACAATATATCTAGTTTTAATTTCCGCGAATATTAGTGGGTTGCAGGTATGCACCTCCCTCCCGCCCGCTATATTATGCACATGCAAGATTACTGGGCAAATGCAAGGATTTTAAGCACATGCAGGAAGGCAATGCAAAACCCAACACCATTACCGACACGTGTTTCGCCTCTCCACGAGGCATCCTCAGGGGACGTGTTGACTCGCTGACCGTTAAGTTGCGAGTTGTCGCAACTTGTCGTTTTCATTTTCAAATTTAAAATGGATTTCCGCAAAGTAACGCCTGACTCAATCAATTTCAATGGAAGAAATGTTAGCTTTTTCTATAGATGGGAAATCATCAAATGTCTCTTCCGTTCTAGGCGGAGCGGAAGGGAGTGTCAGACTCTTACTGACTAAAACCCTTCTGTGTTACTTCTAGTGCTCTTTGCGTTCCAGTACCGCGGTTACTCTTTCGAACAAATTGCTGTACCCTAGCAGGCACTGACCCTATGGGGCCCATCTTCTATGCTGACATCTCTTTGAGCCGCGCGTGGAACACGACGCGCCGTCGACCCGGGCTTGGTTGTTATCGTACGGCGAGCCACCCATAGTTTGCCATCCGCAGGCCCAAGCTAGGTAAGTATACAGACAATCTTCAAAATATGACTAGAGGACAAAGTGAAAGTGACTGACGATGACGTTACCACGTATGTACCACGGACACTGATGACGTAACCGGGGTAATTAGTGCTCATTCTTAGCAGATCAGCCAAAATTTAGGTAGACGTAAAATTGACAGGAAACATAGGCCCTTTGCCGAGCAAAGGGCCTATAACAAAATTTTTGTTACTTCAGCTGTTTTCTATTTAAACGTCCGTTTTTTATTTAAACGTATTTTATATAGTAATAGTTAGTTTAACACATGTTTAAATAATAAAGATTAACTAGTATTCACGGTGAGATGTTTTCAGAATAGCATTACAGATTAACACAGTACTAAACCAAAATTTCAAACACACTAAGCCTTGTTAAAAGTTACGATAAGTTATGATGATACCTGATTTCCAATCAATCTTACAAATAGGAAAGATTTTTTTTGTACCGTATGAGCTCTGAAACTACCGCATAATCAGCTTTCTAACGTTCCCACTGCTGGGACACAGTCCTCCTCTCTAGGAGAGGGAATGAGCCGTAATCCAGCACGCGGGTCCAGTGCGGGTTGGTAATTGTCACATGTCTTAGAATTTTTGGTTCTAGGACATGCCGGTTTCCTCACGATGTTTTCCTTCACCGTTTTGAGAGCAGTGGTGATGAAATAAATTACCTACACAAAGTAATGCTCCTGGCAGGGTTTGAACCCGCAACCTACAATACGTAAGTCGGAGCCATTACCATTCGGCCACCACTGCTCACTCACACAATATATATATTGAATTTTCAAAATCTCGATCCAAAAATCAAAAAGCTAAAATATGTTTCTGTAGTGATAGATGTCTAGCCATCCATCTAGTAGTGGGTTTGATTGATGGACGTTCCGAGTTATTGCATCAGACATGCAGCATTTCTATGAAAATAGAGTCGCGGTTATGTAGCTAACATATATACATTGATACACCTCGCTTGTATCTCTATAGGCGTAGGGAGATATCCAAGTTGCTGAATTTATTCGAAGGATTACCATGGCTCTGGAACGCAAAGGGCATTAGGAGGAAGACAGATGGGTTTTAGTAAGTAAGAGTCTGACACTCCCTTCTGCTCCACCCAGAGCGGAAGTCATGTGATGTTTTCCTATCCATTAAAAGGCTCAAAAAACTAAAGAACGCTCAAATTTGTTACTAAGCTAAACATTCCATTTGATATAGGGGAGACCGGGTACAAAAGTAACGGCGGGTAGAAAGTAACAAAGGCTCTGTAGGTATATCCAACAACCAAACACCGCATCGGTGTCGTAAGTTGACAGCGGGGTGGTGCCCCCCTTGCATGCATTCAGCCGCCGCGCACACCTCGCGCTGTTAGGTTACGTGAGAAGACACTTTATGATTTCGCAAACCAAACGTAAGTTTTTTGACGTTTTCTTATTCAGTGTTTCCGTAGTCTTTTAAGGATGATATCAATCTGAGTATTTGCAGATTAATTCTTGATTAGATTGATTTCACAGTATTTTAATTCATTTTAGTCTGTCACGTTCCGTTTTAAGGTTATATTTTATATTTTAACAGAAGTGTGGTCGGGCACAAAAGTAACATAACCTTATGGGTACAAAAGTAACATGTTACTTTTGTCCCCGTATGGATTTGTTAACTTTTTATTTTACTTATCATTGTTATGTGTGTATTTATTTTGACATGATGCCGCGACAACGCATCAGAACTACCACATGTGGAACTACTGACACGGAAGTATACCGAAAAGCGGCTGAAGAGCATTGTAAACATGGTATAAAAATCAGATCCTTGGCAAAAAAAAAAATGTTTGTCATGTAACATTTTGTTTTCCCATTGAAGCGATACCAAGAGCACATGATACGTGAAGGTCCTGTTGGTTGTGCCGGAGCTGGCAATACTAATGGATGGATGCAAGAAGCAAAATTTTTACTATTTCTAGAACACTTTAAAAGACAAGTCAAGCCATCAGTTGATCAAAAATGCTTGTTATTGCTCGATTATCTATCCAAGCTCTATATTTTTGTAAAAAACAGGGAATAGTGCTAGTGTTGTTTCCACCCCATTGCACCACAAGCTTCAGCCTTTAGATAGAGCAGTATTTGGACCATTCAAAAAAATGATAAACGCTGCAACAGACAACTGGATGCGGAATCATCCTGGTCAAACAATGACTATCCATTACATTCCTGGCATTGTTAGAGAAGCATTTCCTTCTTCAGTTACCGATCGAAATGCAATTGCCGGATTTATCTGTACCGGTATAAGTCCATTTAATAGGAATATATTTACTGTATATGTAACTATATTTTTTAAGTTTTTGAGCATTTTAAACGCCATTTATTTAAATACAAATTCATTATCTATCTTCTTTTTCTATCTTTATAAATAAATATGCTGATTTAATATGTCATATTGTTTTCTTTACGAACCCTTTTGGTCTGTTACTTTCGACCCACAACGTGTTACTTTCGTCCTGCCTACGTGGTCGGAAGTAACAACTTCCAATTTTTTTTCGAGGCTCTGTGATTCATATCAAATGAGCAATAATAAGCGAAATTACTATACCGATGTAAAGACCATAAATGGAATGTTTAAATGGTTATATTAATTTCTATAAAATAATCACACCTAGCCAGAAACCAAAGTAAAAGTACAAAATGTTACGTTTGTACCCGGTCTCCCCTACCTATTCTGTAATTTAATCAGGCGCTCCCAGATGAAGTATCATTTTTTTTGTGTCCAACTGCTGGGCAAGGGCATACCTATCTTTCCTGTCAATTTTATGCCTCCTGCCTTCTGGCCAAACTGCCAAGAATGATTCCTAATTACCCCAGTTACGTCGTCAGTCCCTGTGGTAAATATGTTTTAACGTCATCGCCAGTCGACTGTCATTTTGTCCTCTAGTCATATTTTAAAGATTGTCGGTATAGCTAGCTCGGGCCTGCGGATGATGAGCTATGGGTGGCTCGCCGTGAGACAACAGCCAGCTCCGGGTCGACGGCGCGGCGTTTTCCACGTGCGCCTTAAAGAGATGTCAGCAAGGATGACGGGGCCCCATAGGGTTAGTGCCTGTTAGGGTTCCGGAATTTATTCGATAGAGTCACCGCGACCCTGGAACGCAAAAGACACTAGGAGGAACAACGGTGGGTTTTAGTCATTAAGAGTCTGACATTCCTATTCCGCCCAGATCGGAAGAAGTCATTTGATTATTTCCCTTCCAGAAAAAAAAATACGTAGCTGCCTGCCCCGCTACTGCTAGTGCTATGGAATATCTTCTCAAATCGCAAACACAACCCAGTATGACACGGCCTTTATACCGATTGGCTTGAGCTCGCCCTCTCGAATTTTAATGACGATGTACAGATATTGTATATTCTCCTCAAGGCGTCTACTTCAATAACACTCGGCTTATTTGTTCTGGCTATTTGCTGCTGTTGATGTACTTGAGTGAACGACCAATAATCTTTGTGAGGAAGAATTATTTAGTATTAAGTAGCTGTATTTTGCTCGAAGAGTCCTTTATTTGGGATAGATTCGGTGTGTAGGTAATGTTTTAACTGACAAAAGTTTTTGTAAAGATAAGAGTATACTATCTTACACGTGGCTTTTAATATTATTCTTATTTATTTATTTAAACTTTATGTACAATAGTGGTACATGGGCGGACTTAATGCTACAAGGCATTCTCTACCAGTCAACCTTTGGGTTAAAAAGACAACACTGTGGTAGGTGTACAATAAAATAGGTACCAAATATATTTTTGGGAAATAAATTACAAATAATATATAGATATAATACTAATAAAATACATTTATGCTAAAATAATAACAGATATACATATGTGTTGGCAAGGGAGTTCATTGTAACACTTTTTCTTTCCTAATAAAACGGGGTGATTGCCTTTATCTATATTTTGATGTTATTAAAGTTCTGACTCACAGCTTTATTAGAATATAAACTTTTGAATTTAAGTGGTAAACGTTTTCAATAACCTATGCAAAAATACGGTATTTAGTTTCACACTTAGTTTTTTAATTTTAATTTTTGGAGGTGCACATTTGATTACTATCTCACCTGATGGTAAACAATGATGCGCCTTGCTTATAAAGTTTGTTTCGTAATTATTCCAATGCAACAAAACCTAATCAATAACAAGGTTTATCTGTAAAAACACGACTCAATACAGAACCAAAAAAATTGTACAGCAGAAACAAAAAACAGTCGAATTGAGAACCTCTTCCTTTTTTAAGTCGTCTAAAAAACACAATAAACATTGCAATAATCGGTTCCCTATCCCAACACCTTAAATATATTCTCCATTTTTTATGTTCCATTTTCAAAGTATTATAATGGCAGGCCTCGACAAAAGCTACTAATTAATATTTGGACGGCGTTCCCTTATTAGCAGGGCTCATTATCGGAAACTGCGCCTGAAATGAGGAACTTTGTGAGCTTAGGACTTAAGTCTTAAGCTTTGCACTTTTATGTTATAAGGGAATTTTCGTATAGACTTCTGTGTTGTGAAAATTGGAATGTTTTATAAAAAGATTTCATTCGTAGAGGAGCTCGTGCCTTAATAATAACAGTCGTACGGGTCAATTTCAAGTCATTTGTGGTGCGAGTTCCGACTCATCATATTGAGACCTTCCTCAAGGAGGAGTTTTGGCCGAAGTGTGTCGTGTATCGGCGATTCCGGGGAAGACTACGCGACACCACGCAGCGTAACTAGGGCATGCAAAACCGGAAAGTCATCAAAACCGGTTTTGAACATCGTTTTTTTGGGACCAAAACCGAAAACCGGAGCTAGGTCCGGTTTTACCAAAAAAAATCGAATGTAGTATAATTTAAAAAGAAACACCATTTTTTTTAAATACCCAGTATGTCTACAAATAAAACAAATTGTATGATACATTTCTTTTTAATCCAAACCATAATAATTGTACAGATAACAATGAACTTATAATAGTATAAAGATTAATTAACTGAGATCAAATCAACAACAAGTAAGTTTTTGGCATCTTTGGTACCTATTAAGTCTGCTATCAAAAATAATATATTTTAAACATAGAAAACACAATCAGCATCTTCAAATATGAAACACAGCGACCCACAATTACCAAAAAAATCAACATTTTTGTAACTTTGAAGTACTTATGGCGCAATTACACCTGTACCTTGATTCACGTAAATCAAACAAGACAAATATCGTTGACGTTTAATTGTCGTTCGGTCGTCCTATAAGTCCTACCCAAAATAGGTATTCACGTATTCTTTGAACGGGATTCGATAGAACGACAATCCAAACGGCTCAGAACAGAACCGAATCAAAGACTTTTGTCAGTTATAAAATTATCTATATAACACGAATAATAAAACACAAGTTTTAATTAAATCTTGCTTGCTGTCACAAGTGGTGAACCATAATGTAATATAATTCGGGCTAACGCAGCAACTACTGTATGTAATTGCGCCTTTCGTGTCGTTTCATCCACGAGCTCAACATAAATGTACATTAAAAGACACAAAATATAATAAATTAATAACTAAGTAAATACTCACATTTTGTCCTAGCGTAGCAGGCGAGGGCGGCGGACACGCACTTGCACTCCCGGTAAGGGAAGGTTCATATCTGACGGAACATGCGTCGCGTATTATCGGTCGCGTAACGCCCGAACAGACAAATGTATAGAAAAACAGTTGACGGTTCACACTCGACGCACTAACGTATCATCGGTCGAGTGTGAACGGTCAAGTGATTTTCTATACATTTGTCTGTTCTGGCGTTACGCGACCGATAATACGCGACGCATGTTCTGTCAGATATGAACCTTCCCTAAGGGTATTACTGCAACAACGCAGGCGCAGGCTGGCGGGCTACGGGTGCGGGGGTAGTGGAGGGAGGCGTGTAAGTAGGTGGATGCAGGCTGTGCTCGGTTCGGATACATTTGATGCCTCAAAATTAATTATTTTTTGAGAGTGTTCGAAAAAAATGTTGATAAAAATCAAAATGTTAATTGTTACTCAATAATGGGAAAACCGGAGCTGAGCTCCGGTTTTGGCTCTCAAAACCGGTTTTCAAAAATCGTTAAATTTTGGCCGATTTCCGGTTTTGCGCAAAACCGGAAAACCGGTTTTGCATGCCCTAAGCGTAACACGACGCCGAAACTTCGTGTAAAATAAAATAGTGTAATGTTTTTGTTTTTCCCACGACGGAACGGAGACAGTGTATGCGTTTGGGGTGAGAGGATGTTTGTTTGTTTGTTTGTTTGTGCAAACCAAAACAAAATTAATGTAACCTAAGAATATCCGACGGGGGCTGTCATCACTATCTGCAAGCTCATTGAATGGCAGCCCTGACGGATATTAGGTTACATTAATTTTGTAAGTCGGGGGTTTTTATTAATTATTTAATTCTTTTTCAATTATGTTTTTACCGTCGTGGGTTTCTTCAAAATTTTCAATTTTGCCTTTTATATATATGTAAATATGTATGATAGTCTGTAAGGTACATATGTTATGGGTTTTTGTTACCCGAAATAAAAGATATATTATTATTATTAAGGTTAAACAGCGCTTGCCAAGTTCGAGCCGTGGGTCACTATCTATTTCAAACCGCAACTGCTTCGTGCTTCGGAGAACACGTTAAGCCGTTGGTTCCGGCTGTCTTTTAGAGATGTCTCGCCAAGAGGTACCACGTAACCCAGTCACTGGATTGTAGAGGTCGTATTGGCAGTCAGTTTGTACAAAATACTAGTATTCAGTAACTGCTGGGCAAACCATTTTATTTAAAAATCCGAATTGTAATAAATAATAAATAATTCAGTTTTTTTTTTATCTACAACTTTTATTTTCAAATCAATATTATAATTATTTTAATTCAAATAGAGCCTTTACAAAAAAAAAAAAAAACTAGGGCCCCAACACATTTGATACAGGGCCCATCTAAGGCAAGCTACGCCACTGAGTCCGGGTGCTGTATTTTTTAACAATATTCAAGCAATCATAATTTATAATATAATCCTCTATATTATGTTTAGTAACTTCTACAAAAATATTAAACAAAACATCTAAAAATTAACCTCCCATGTCAAACTCATAACCAGACAAGCAAAATAAGCGCTTTAATATAAAACTCAACGCCAGGACGTTTGAACGTCAGCTTGCGAAAACTCTTCGCTAACTTCAGCGGCTGAATTGCGCTTTCTGCTTTAGACTTAAGTAGAAGCAAGGAACTCTTCGTGGTTTGTGTTCCCTGATAGTTGCGCTGGTATTTCATCATGTGAAACGTCATTTTAGCTAATGTATTTAAATTGTAACACTTAAGGGGACAAATTGCGAGGGTTGTGTTTAATTGTGTGGGACGACTTAGGTTTTATTGATTACTAGCAGAGCCCTGCGATTTTAACCGCGTAGTTCCCGTTCCCGTGGGAATATGGGGATAAAATATAGCCTATGTTACTCAGGGTGAATGTAGCTTTCTAATGGTGAAAGAATTTTTCAAATCGGTTCAGCAGTTTCGGAGCCTATTCAATACAAACAAATCTTTCCTCTTTATAATATTATAGCAGTATAGATTTAAGATGTGGACTACAATTCGATGGAACGTAGGTATAAATACAGTTCTAAAGTGGAGACCGCGTCTCGGCAAACGTAGCGTAGGACATCCTCAGGCACGTTGGAGTGACGATTTGCGCAGGACGGCTGGCAGAAAATGGATGCGAGAAGCCGAAAATATGTCCAGCAGTCGACTGCAACAGGATGATGATGATGATAGGTACAAATATATCTGTCACCGGATAATTGTAAAATGCGTAAGATTATAAAATATCTTGACAGATTGTAAACTCTTGATAAATTGTCAACTGAACACTTTGAAATAACTACATTTTTACGCATCCAAATTTGATAATCTATAATCTCTCGAAGTAATACCGAGAAATTTTAAACCGACATAAACTGACGACATGTTGGCAAACAATCAGTGTACGGTTCTACAATTTATCGGATTTTCTGACCTACCCAAGTAGCGGAACATTCGAGAGTTTCGAATGGTATGATGCGAGCTAGAGTGAGCGAGCGAATTTACCTGCCCCGTCATGCCATTTATGTTTTTTTTTTAAACTCTGCAACTCTGCAGACAGAAATAGGAGCCTAGTATAGCGGAGCTCCGTCGTCGTCAAGAATGTTGTACATATTTCTAATACTTAACGTTTCGTTACTTGCTATTCTACAATTTCTCGGAATGACTTCAAGAAATTATCAAATCTTGATGCGTAAAAAAGTGTTCTAAAAGTTAAGTTGACAATTTATTGAAAGTTTACAATCGCTCGAGATGTTTTATAATTTTACGATTAAATGATTAGCGAATTAGCCAAACTAATCAATACGTTTTTTTTTTTATTATTTTATAAATAAAACATTTCAAATTGCATGTGTTTATATCACTGTCGCCGACGCCGACGTTCAATACAATTCCGTTTTTTTTTTTTCTTAACCATGTTTAATTCAGCACCTATAAAGGAACTTCGAGATCTAGCATCGAACACTAAATGTTTTTTTTTAAATATTTACAAATCATAAAACCTTTCTGATTTCGTAACTCCGGTTACTGAAATAATAATTATCTACTAAATTATAAGGTATTCTCAAAACGTGTTGAAGTTTTAATGGATTATTAAACTTAAAACACACATCCATTATTGTAGAGTATTAATTACGCTAAATCATAATTAATGAAGTAGTTCACCAGGTTGTCGGCTAATCCGCGAGTGTCATTTGTTACTTGGGACATACGTTCTAGCTGTTAATTTTCATTATTATGTTAACTTGACTAAATAATAACAGCCGTGTGAGTTGATCTTATAGTTAAATAATGCTTGCCGAGTTTGGTCCTAGGATGGGTAACCATCCGTTACAAATCCAGATTCCCCGTGCCTCGGAAAGCAAGTTAAGCTATTGGTCTCGGCTGTCATTTGTAGAACTTTGACAGTCGTTAGGGGTTATCGCCAAGGGGTGTAGCAGTCTGATAAACAATCGTTCTGTTTAAAATACTGGTATTTTGACCCCAAAATATTGAGAAAAGGCTAGGCTGATTGATTAAATTAAGTAGGCATAAATAAGGTTTTTGTCAAAAAATCAAATTGGAATTATAATTTAGTAATCGGCAAAGGTTTAGAAAATGTTTATCTGTTGCAAAGATAAGTAAGAAGAGTGGGCAGTCTACCTCTACCACCACCACGGCCTTGAAACGCAAATGGTATTAGGAGGAACACAGAAGGTTGTTAGTCAGTAAAAGTCTGACACTGCCTTCCGCTCCACCCAGAACGGAAGAAGTCATTATATGATTTCCCGTCCATAAAAAAACAAAGTTTTTTTTTTAATATAGTCGTTTAGTTTGCCTCATAATTAGTTTGCGTATAAGATTTGATATTATTACATTACCAATGATTAATTCACTATGCCACTACGTACTGAAGATCCACTATAGAAAACTAAGTTCAGAAGTAGATATCGTTAATTAATTTACAGACGTAAAGGTCGTTCAACTCAATCTGATTACAATAATTCTTCATGACCTCTCATCTAACATTAATGAACCTAAAAATTAAACTACAACCCACACACAGCTTGTAAATTTTAACTGACTCCACCGTATTACATTCATAATTTTATTTCTGAACTTGAAACATCAAAAAGAGCCGTAAAATTTAACTGGGGTACGCCAGACGCAAGTTTTTACGACGTAAATGCTGTTGACCTCTGAATCGTTGACATCCGAGGTAAGGTAAGCTTGTTCATTGACCGGCTTTCCTTGTTGTTTGGTAGGTACCTACTGCAGTTTTAATTTTAGCAGTTATTCATATAAGCTTAAGTGTTTAAGCAATTTCATGAAGACAATTAGGGTAGTCAACTAAAAATAGACCGTCGTCTAATTAGTCCGTCGTATAGATTTCCAAAAAATATTGGACAAGTATTTTTTATTGAAGACGATACAGTGCGTTGAAAACTCGTGTGACGTCATTACTCGCTACAATTTTTACCGAGCCGTGACGTCACAAGCCCCCATTCCTGATCTTTAATGCTTTGTACCTTCGTCAGTTTTTATAGATTTGATAAAGGAAAAAATACATGTCCAATATTTTTCTATAATCTAACTGACGGACTAAACATAATCATATTTTTTTTTCACCTTTGTAAGATGATACATTACGAACGAAATTCTTGTATTTTTAAGGAGCATCCACATTGCAACCAAAGCCAAGCAAACAGCAAATAACACCTCCAATTTGACTATTATTTTTCATTTATTGTTGCTGAAATGATATTCGGACTTGAATTTGAACGCTTTGAAGGTACGATAATTGGTCTTCTTGAGTCAAAATAGGTGGTAAGATTAGTAAAGTAGGTTAAGGATAAGTTCTTGTTTACTAACTCATACTGATGTTGCTTATCCGACTTCAAAATGACTTTATTATTTTGGAACTGCCAGCGTTCAGGATAACTTACAATCTTCTGAGCTCATATTTGACAAGGTTTTGTTTAAAAAGAATCACATTTTTTTTTATCGATTTGAAAAAAAAGGAGGTTTACAAGTCGACCCTATTTTTTTTTTTTGTGTGTACTTTATGATTTTTACTGGGTGTACCGATTTTGATGATACTTTTTATATTTGAAAGCTGGTGCTTGCCATATGGTCCATATCTGACGACCAGTATTTTAGTTTTCCATGAAAATGCTTACTTAATTGGCTTCCTCTACATTGATATTGTTCTCATTTACACTTATCGATGAAAAATGAAAAAAATAAACTGTCCGGTGGTTCGAAAGATCTGACGGAGAACTTCGGAGATAGGAAACGGAACTCTTCAATAAATAATAGTAAATCTTCCGGGATTTCTGAATCTCATGCCTATATTTATTGTTTACATCGGTTTATAACACACTAGCAGCGCGCCGCGGTTTCACTCACGTAGTTCCTGTTCCGGTGGGAATATGAGTAAATAAAGCCTATGTTACTCAAGGTGAATGTAACTTTCTGAAAGAATTTTTGAAATCGGTCCAGTAGTTTTTGAGTTTATTCGTTACATACAAAAATACAAATCTTTCTTCTTTATAATATTAGTATAGATTTAGATGGGTACGCTGTTATGGGGTACATTTAGCTGTGGGGTATCACTATCACCACTAAAAAGTGAAAAATAAGAACTTTTTTACAAAAAAATAAAGCCAACTTCTAAATAAAATTAAAAAGCAAAAAAGTGTACAATAACTTTAAAAAAATACTAGGTAAACTCTAACAGTATTTTTTGCAATACGTAAAATATACGTAACTTCTCAATTCGCCTTTTGGTATTCACCTTGTTAGTACAACATTTCTGTTAAATAAACTCAAAGAAACAGGAAATTACTTCATAAAAAAACAGTAGCATGAAATGAAAATAATAATTTACTATAAAATAAAATCCTTAAGAAGCACTAGCCCATAATATGATGTTAAAGGAAAAATGGTTTCTTATTTTTTATTTTAACCGCTACTTCCTAGAAGGAAAACTCGATTATGTCGGAAAAATGGAATTACCCTTTATGAAAAGGAAAATACAGCGGCACAGTCGATGTTATTAAGTTTTATGAGCTGCGCACTCCACTAGCTATTAAAGGTTTCGTCTATGCTTTGGTGCTTTGAACATGAAACATTCAGGGAAGTCGTTCGAAAAATATTGGCTTATGTAAAACGTGTTTGAGTTTTTTATTCCGTATTACATAGTTGTTTTTTTTTTTTTGTTTTAAATAAACAGGGCTCTTTCAACAGCTTATCGTGTCTCAAGGAAGCATAATCTCATGATAAAAGCATCCTATGTCTTATTCCAAGACATGGCCTAGCCGCGTGTCAAATATCATCGAAATCCGTACAGCCGTTATGACTTGTAGAGGTAACAAACAAACTTTCAAATTTTATTTTTATTTAGTATACAAATAATATTATATACAGTGCACACCTGTGTGATTGGATATTTTACCAGTTATAACAAACATAATTGTATTCAGTCCGTCCGCTCGATTTTCAAAAAATATTGGACACTTATTTTTTGTCATTTCAATTCGTAAAAAAAAATTTTATATAAAAAAATTATTATTATTATTCCATTTATTTATTTACTACCTATACATATTTATTAAATTTTTAAATATTTCTATTAAAAAAAAAAACATTTAAAAATATAAAAAATAGTAGCCCACCGGTATCGGGAACAGGGTCCAAGCTACCGGTGGTCAGGGCTCCCGAGAGAGGAACCTCCTAACGATACGCGCCGTGTCCAGGAGTACCGCTTTCTGGATCAAGCCCTTGATCCAGCTGCCCAACGAGAGCCTCTTAAGATGTTGGTCGAGGCTCTTGGCAATTATGCCATTGGCCGTCACGACTATCGGCACAATGACTGCTGTGTTCACATTCCACATGTCGACAACCTCGTGAGCCAAGTCAAGATACTTCGATTGTTTATCTTTCTCAGCCTTCACGAGGTTCTCGTCATGCGGGACTGCTATATCTACAATCATTGCGCGACGTTCTAGTCGGTCTATCACCACTATGTCAGGCTTATTGGCAACAATAGTCCTGTCAGTGATGATAGACCGATCCCAGTACAATGTGCAATTGCCATTTTCGAGAACTGGGTCGGGCGCATACCTATAGTATGGTACTTCCGATTCCACAAGATTGTATTTAAGGGCAAGTTGCTGATGGATAATCCTGGCTACAAGGTTGTGCCTGTGCAAATAGTCTCCGTTAGCCAGACTAGAACAACCGGAAATAATGTGGCGGATGGATTCCCCCGGCCGGTGACATGCCCGACATATGTCAACCGTACCGTCCTTCACAATGTATTTCCGGTAGTTGTTCGTCATCATAACTTCGTCTGTAATCGCACAGATAAAACCTTCGGTTTCCCCAAAGAGGTCACCAAAACGTAGCCAGGCCACGGACGCTAGAAAGTCTACATCGGGCCCATGTAGGACCCGATAAAAGCGCCCGTGAAGCTCCTTACTCTTTATTATTATTATTATTTTCTGTTTACGTGGAAAAAGAAAAAATACGAGTCCAATATTTTTTACAAATCTATCTGACGGACTAATTAGTTTTTTTCAGTAAAAAAACCTATCGTCTACCTCCAGGCTTCTTTCTTTTACAACTACTTCCTGTTTAGTCAGTGTAAAATCTTTGTGCATTTTTTACAATTTTTAGTTACTTTTGTTACGAGCAGTTTCATTATTTTCCAGTACCTTAGAGATTTCTTTACATAGTAATAAAAATTAACGGCTGGCTTCATCTAGCTTAAAATGATCAGAAATATTGGACGCGTAAAAGTCTTATGTTTAACCTACTTACAAAATAAATATCATTTAACGAATCACAGTTTTTTGGTAAATTATTACAACTAGTTTTAAGTATTCCGTTGTCTAATCACCGCTGCCAAAATAAATAATTTTGAAGTGGTTGCGATGAAACGGCAATGGTTGAGACTCCAATGACTCTTCGAACGATATTATATTTCGCTGGCCCTAAGGCAGTTTCTTGACAAGACTAAATCTAACTTTGAAAAGGCAGATTATATTCTGATTATATTATTATAACACAATTATTATCTATACTTATAATAAATCTGTAGAGAGGTCAATTCTGTACAAGGAATATATTTTCAAAATAACTATCAGGGGGTGATTAGTGATCGATACTGGTGCCAAAAACGCAATCAGTAAAATTTTTGTCTGTCTGTCTGTCTTTCTGTCTGTCTGTCTGTATGTTCTTTATAGAAACAAAAACTACTCGACCGATTTTAACGAAACTTGGTGCAATTATTCTTCATACTCCTGGGCAGGTTATAGTATACTTTTCATCACGCTACAATCAATAGGAGCAGAGCAGTGAAGGAAAATGTTGGGAAAACGGGAGAAGTTACTCCATTTTTTAAGCTTTCGTCGCGTGTGTAGCCTTAATGGTTAAAGTTACATAGAAATCATGTATTACGGAAATGTTTTACATAAAATTATCTAAAAAATGTCCTAAACAGAATATGTCTATATTTTATGGTTTACTCACAATAACACGTGTAACTGTGATGACCGATAGCTTAGCAGTTCGGCGCTTTCTGATTATTTGTATGAAACTTTGTCAATTTTAAACCGATCGGGCTGAGAGTTTCAAAATCGGGGGTAAAGTAACTATTCCACGCGGACGAAGTCGCTGGCAGAAGCTAGTACTAGCTAAAACACTAGGAAGTAGTGACGGGTGAGCGTTTGGGGGACCGTCTTTATGTAAAAATTGACGTTCAAAAAGTGCTGTCTCTCAGCCTAGTTTGAATAAATGACTTTTGAATATAAAATACAATTTTATTTAATTTTGAGCGGCCCGCGGTTTTACCCGCGTAGTTCCCGTTCCCGTGGAAATACGGGGATAAAATATAGCCTATGCTACTCAGGGTGAATGTACTTAACTTTCTAATGGTGAAAGAATTTTTCAAATCAGTCCTTTAGTTTTTGAGTTTATTCATTACATACAAAAATACAAATATTTCCTCTTTATAATATTAGTATAGATATAGATTATTTAATTTTGCTCCTAGTTTTACCTTTGCCTTACGAAGACACAAGCATGTCATTTTATGTCATTTTTTATCACAAATACGTATTAATTAAAACGTTAAAGTAAACACCACACTCTAGAGACCTACTATTATTTTAATTCTACCCACAATGGTCGCGAATTTAAAACGGTGTTTAAATTGTCGTATTTCAATTTGTTATTCACGCTTCGAACGGTGAATTAAAATCTAGTTTAAAAGAATAAAATTCCACCGTAATTCGAACGGCACTCAGAACAATTCGGAAAAACGAACATTCTCGAAGGATGGAAACAAGCTTTTTCAATAACACGAGTAGCAAGAACTTTCATTATGCATCTTGCGGTCGTCATTTTTTTTTTATTCTAATAAAGGTTTTTAGGAAAAACAGACTGATAGGGAATTCTATTGCTCACTTCTTCCCAAAAAGTTTTATGCGTATGATTTACATCTATCTAATAGACAGGTGGTGCATTGCTATGCTTCTTTTAGTCCAATGATGGAAAGTACTTCGCAAAATTAAATTTTACGGTCAGCTACAAGCCCGTAACACATTTCCAACCACTGCAACTTCTGAAAGGCTGTAACCAACAGTGGCGACCATCAGATAAACGCCGAGTCAATAAGCTCGATGAGTCCCGGAGTTACATTGCAACTGTTTTGGATCGCGCAACGAAATTAATAAGAAGCGGTGGAGAAGCAAAAATATAATTTTCATCCTTATCAAGCAGGAGACAGAACAAAGCTAGGTCAATACGGCCGACACCGGAGGATTACTACTTTTATATTTTTTTTAATGAGCTTTTTTAAAGAAATTTTTAAAAATATACATTAGTATGTAATTCAGTAAAGAGAAAAATAATGGATCTTAAATTTGTGAGCTACTTTTGATTTCAGATATAGGTATGACAAAATCACTTGAAGGCCGGTACCTATAGTAGTCAACTCCAGATGTAACCTGAACACTATCTAACATAACATTGCGTTTACTATTGGCTAGGTAGGCTACTTACATAGATACGCTAACAGGGCAGATTCTAGAGAAACTCATAAAACCAACGTCCTTCCGGTTTAGATACTTATTAAACCCACATAGTGCAATCTAAATATATATAACTCAAAAGTGACTGACTGACATAGTGATCTATCAACGCACAGCCCAAACTACTGAACGGATCGGGCTGAAATTTGGCATGCAGGTAGGTGTTATGACGTAGGTATCCGCTAAGAAAAGATTTTGATTAATTCTACCCCCAAGGATATAAAATAGGGCATGAAAGTTTGTATGAAACTTATTATCCGGTTGAGCAGTAACCAGCCTTAGTGTGCTGAACTGCGAGTGGTCTATTAAAAAAAAAAAAATTGTATGAAACTTTGTCAATTTTAAACCGATCGGGATGAGAGTTTCAAAATCGGGGGTAAAGTAACTATTCCACGCGGACGAAGTCGCGGGCAGAAGCTAGTATAATATATTTTAACAAAAGTGGGTTACAAAAGTAATACTGAAAATATTTTATTAAACCCAAAAGGTGTCGTTCCCACACAGCGTCCTTTCGGTACTTACAAACTCCCCCGCCTCAAAGTTTCCAAAGCGCATTAAAAACCTTTGACATGACTTAATTGTGGGCGCCATCTTGTGACGTCACAAGATTGACGGCTTATAATTTATTCCGTCCCTTCAAATATGCCTTTTAATCACAAAGCCGAAATTAAGTTGGTAAGATTATCTTGATTTCAAAAGTTTGTAGTCTTATCTCTTAAAAGTTTTCTTTCTGAACCTTGATGATTTTTGGTTATAGTATTTTTATTTATTTATTAAACAATTTATGTACACATTTGATCAAGGAGACAGAAAAATTGTTACAAAGGTGATGATTATTTCTGTAGTAATCTCTTCCAGCGTACCTGCAAAAGGAGAGTAGAATAAGAAAAGATATACATAATGATGTACATATTATTAAGAATATTTACACTATTTGCTTGGGATTTTTTTTAATATGCAAAATAAAACTTACAAAATACAATACATATACATACATAGAGGAGTTTGTGGCTAAATAATAACAGCCACACGGATAGATCCCCAAGGTTAAGCAACGCTTGCCTAGGTGGGTCTGTGGATGTGTGTGGATCAAATAAAAAAAATAAAACTAATAGCGTTTTCCAGTAACTTTGCTCGTGTTCTAGTTATATTTAAAAAAAAAAAACAAGCTATAAGTTACCGGTTCCAAAGTTCCATCTATCTCTATAACAAATGCGTAACCAACATACATTCGTATTTCTGAAAAAAAATAATTGATCTATTACGCACAAATAGTATTAATTGTTACTTCACCAAGTCACTGTCTATTGTCACTAATGTAACTATAGCATGACAACTTCTTATTCAACACTTTGAAGCAAACATTTCTATTCAACACCTCAACATTAAAAAAAACTATGTATGTCAGAAAAAAAGTTAACGATATATTTTTTTAAGCTCTTATTCGAACAGTGGCCGCAGAATTTCATTAAAGCACAAGTGTGAAGAGCTTTTCTCTAACGTTTTTTTTAAATTGCTGGCTCTGTTTGCACGGGCGCTGTTTAGACTGATATGTGTTGAAGATTTTTAACTAGATTCTGTTTACTTGTACACTGGGAAATGTAAATGTAATTATTTTGTAACAGTTGCAATTTACCGTTTTCCTTGGGGGGACATAGTTGTATGTCGATTCAAATTAAATGACGTCTCTGAAGTTCACTTAATTTTACTTTTTATTTTTCTGGATAGGAAATCATCACATAACTTCTCCCACGCGGAGCGGAAGGGAGTGTCAGACTCTTACTGACTAAAACCCACCCGTGTTCCTTCTTGTGCCCTTTGCGTTCCAGGGCCGCGGTGACTCTTTCGAACAAGTTCCGCTACCTTAGCAGGCACTGACCCTATGGGGCCTCGTCGTCTTTGCTGACAGCTCTTTGAGGCGCGCGTGGAACACGGGGCCCTGACGCGGGCCTGGTTGCTATCGGACAGCGAGCTACCCCTAGCTCACCATCCGCAGGTCCGTGCCTACGGTGGCTGGAAATCGCCCTGCGTTTCCCGACGTCCGGGGCGTCTTTTCCTGTTGCGGTGGCTGGAGTTTGGTGTGAGGTTTCCCTCTCCCGCACGCGATCCACCTCCTCCTTCGCTAGCATTATTGCTTCGCAGGAGGCACCGCCTCCCATGCCTCCTCGCTCCGGACCATGGATTGAACTAGAGCCGGACGCAAGAGGTCGCCGCCGCGGATCGCCTCACTTAATTTTACCTGTTGTATGTACGCTTGGTACTAAACGACTTTTAGCATCTTTTTCCTCTTTCTTTTTGTCAATCGTTTGAAAATATGTAACCTCTAAATGTGTTCAATGAAATGAAGAGTTTAAAACATGCCCAAAAAATAGTATTTACTCACATTAAAATTGAACATAATCGCTGCATACGACCGCACAACGAACGTATGAAACCGTAAATGCACGAAAATTACATTGAACCACGTAATGCAGTGATAAATCAGAGAAACTCGTGCTGTGGGCGCCGATGGAGCGATGCACGCGATTGTACCAGCTTAGTACTGTGCACGACTGTACGATTCTGCTGAGTACTGTGGGTCAAAGTGATAGGTGTGTGGTCAGCTATATTTCGCTAGTCAGACTATCATGTGATCTGATTGGACTTTTAAAAAAAATCTTCTTTAGATTTATCGAACGTTATTAACGATGGAATCAATTACACATAGAAAAACTAAACCTGAGGCAGTTATTTATTTTCCATTTACCTCATTCATAATCAGCCTTTTAACGTTCCAACTGCTGGGACACCTGCCCCCTCTCTAGGAGAGGGAATGGGCCGTTATTAGTAATGCGTCTGGCTGGGTTTGAACCGGCCACTTGGCCACCACTGCCTATATAACCCACCACCACCTCATCAAATCGCCCTTATATCCTTTCGGATAATAGAAAGATAATATTCAGTCATTATATTTAGGTTTTGCTGTGGTTTAGTTATTGGCATTATATACAGCCATTTAAAACACCACTTACTGGCAGAAACAGCCCATATACTATTAGTAGCTTCTGTCCACGACTTCGACCCCGTGGAATCCCCGATTTTAAAACATTCTTTATCGCTGCTCCGCTCCTATTGGCTTAACCGTGATGATATATAGCCTAAAGCCTTCCTCGATAAATGGTCTATTCAACCCAAAAAGAATTTTTCAATTCGAACCAGTAGTTCCTGAGATTAGCGCGTTCAAACAAACAAACAAACAAACCGACTCTGACTCCTGTCTTGCCGAGCAGTAACGTGTTACCCAGTTGAAGTCTGAAGTCTGAAGTCTGAAGTCGTGTTACCCAGTGAAGGTCTGGTAGGCAGCCGCGCCACGTAAAATGCTGGTATTCAGCTAAATCCGGTTTGACTGGGAGCCGATCTCAATGCAGTTGGGAAAAGGCTAGGCAGATGGTGATTCAATCGTGTTCAATGTTTGGAATGTTAGGACTTTGAAAATTTAATAAAGATATTATAAATTTTTTATAACATATCACGCCTGTACTTCGACTTAACAAAAACGGTCAACCGAAACAATTCTGCTGACTATTTTAAATTCCAACTAAAATATATTGCCCATATAGCAATTTATTTTGCACAGTGTACTATCCTACACAACTATGTTGTCGGAATGTTTTGAGGTGATGGATGGTCGCGCGACGATGCCCACGACTGTAACGGCTTACCTACATGGCACTGGTGCAACAATCTATGTTGTACATACATTCAATCGTGATCGATATTTGTATATTTACACGACTGCCCAAAAAAAGGAGTGTTATGTTTTCAGGGTTCATTATGTATGTATGTTTGTGAGTTTCTTTATTCCACCATAAATTTTTAACGGCTTAAGCGATATCGATGTATCATTGGGTTATCTCGGGTAACATAGGCTAGAAAAGTACAAAAAATAAAAATCAGTAGCCATTGTTCACAAATAAAAAAAGAAGAAGCAGAAAACATGACGCCTTTCCACATACTAGAAATATAAAGTGTCTATTGCAAATCTATACTAATATTATAAAGCTGAAGAGTTTGTTTGTTTGTTTGTTTGAACGCGCTAATCTCAGGAACTACTGGATCGAATTGAAAAATTCTTTTTGGGTTGAATAGACCATTTATCGAGGAAGGCTTTAGGCTATATATCATCACGCTTAAGCCAATAGGAGCGGAGCAGCGATAAAGAATGTTTTAAAATCGGGGATTCCACGGGGACGAAGTCGCGGACAGAAGCTAGTAAAACATATGTGAGAAGTAAAAAACTCCACATGGCACAAGTTCAGTAATAAAAAACTTTTTACAAAAAAATACAACCGACTTTTACACAAAAAATCAAAAAGTGCGAAATAACTTTAATTTCGGAACTCGGTGTTTGTGGTTGCTTTTTCGTTTTTTGACTTCCGAAATTAAAGTTATTTTGCACTTTTTTGATTTTTTGTGTAAAAGTCGGTTGTATTTTTTTGTAAAAAGTTTTTTATTTTTCACTTTTTAGTGGTATCTACACCCCCTCCCCTCCCCCACCTAAATGAACCAATCACATTGGTGTAAAAAAAACGTACTGCTCCTTTGCAGAGTAAACTAAGAAGTCGTCAATGTAGACAATGTACATATTTTTTTTAGATTGTTGTTGATTTTTCGAAAACCGCTTGGTTGATTTCGATAAAATTTTCATGGAACCATTTCGGAAGTATACCCTTTCCAACAAAAAAAGAATTTTTCAGATCGGTCGACAAGCGACGGAGTTATGCGCGAACAAACATAAAAAAAAATACAAACATCCGAATTGAGAACCTCCTCCTTTTTTAGAAGTCGGTTAAAAATAGTCTCGATTTATGGATGTTTTCCATAATAAACGCTCTAAAGTTGCCGACGTTAGTGACTCCTCTGTAACCTATACTAGTCTATATTATAAATGCATAAGTTTGGATGGATGGATGAATATTTGCTACTCAATCACGTCATAACGGCTGAATGGATTTTAATGAAATTTCGGCACAGAGGAAGATTATTCTCTGGATTAACGTTTTTTATCTAGGGAGTATATTCCCTTAGGATAATTTTCGATATTAACGTAGCCGTAGCCCCAGACGGCAGCTAGTGTAAAATATACGAGTATAAAACAAACAATGATGGAAGAATGAATGTGGTGATAGTAGGTGTGTATTTTACCAA
The DNA here is from genome assembly GCA_905332915.2 of Hecatera dysodea. Lineage (NCBI taxonomy): Eukaryota > Metazoa > Arthropoda > Insecta > Lepidoptera > Noctuidae > Hecatera > Hecatera dysodea. The sequence continues at coordinate 22,515,449 of HG995287.1, read as the reverse complement.
TTCCAAATTTTGAAATTGTTCTTAGCGTTCATAACAACCCAAAAAACTTGGATTTTATCATCGGGCTAGCCTTTAGCCAACGATCTTGAGGTTGGCTTCCCGTTAAGCATTAGACATGGACTGAATCGGATTCCACAACACAGCTGAATACCAGTTACTTAGATTCAAGATTCAAAGCATTTATTTCAATTTAACCCTTTACAGGCACTTTTGAATTGCCAAGTCGAAAGAGGTGAAGCTATCTGCACGTTCCAAAGCTGTTCGAACTGCTCGTTGGGAAGGAAATAAAAGTGGACTGTATCTTGAAACATAGACTGGTATATTGCCGTTTATAATACATGTAACTGTCCCGGTCAAACATAGAAATTTAGTACTCGAGTGTCGTCCGTCGCGGTGGTCTCCGAGAAATCGAGTGCCGCTGGTCGGCCGCCACAGCCGCGCCGCACCTCCGCTCGCTCGCTGAATGATGACGCGCAGCTCGATCACGCCGCCTACGCGTGCCGTCTGCGTGTTTGTTGGGTGCTATTCCCAACAAAAGCGTAGATCTCTATGGAGAAGAACGTGCAAGAAACTCCACGGACACTCTTTTAAATCACCTTGGTTACATCCTTGGTCCGACAATGCAAAGAAAAAAAAGGAAACTATAAAAACAATTCAAAGTATAAAGATTAAAACAAGTCAGTGGAAGTTAAGAGGTGACCAGTCTCAACCGACGGCGCCCGTTCACGAACATGACGCGTTTATCGGCACCATTTAGCTCAACCATTTTGAAGGGAACCGAATCGCGCCACCAAGAGACACACGCGCCACCATCAGCGAGACATTTGAGCGAGCATGACATACTCTCAACTGCCATTTTAGTTCAAGTCACAAAGTAAACTATAACTTATTACCTGTAAATGGCTCCATGGTACTCACATTTACAATATTTTTCAGGGCCTCAAGTCTGCTATTACAATAGTGTCAGAATGGTCTATCATTTATTTCATAATGGTTGCTTTTTACAAGTTTGGTTATATACTAATATAAAAGCATCACTATGACTTTCCAATGGTCAACCACTGACACTCCATTGAAAGAAATGGCATAGTATGGTAATCTCGTACATAATGACAAGTAAATGACAGACGTATGCGGTAATCTGCTAAAAGACAATCCCTTTGATCAGGGCCCTGAGTCTGCTATTACAATAGTGTCAGAATGGTCTATCATTGGGCTAGAGTATATACCTCTGCCTACACAACTTGTCAAACTATTGTCATCTACTTACTTGACCCAATTTTTATACATAAATCTTAGCAAAGAAGTCCCATAACCCTGATACAATATTCCCATTATAAAAGACGTTCCTCAAACATTACAGTACCGTTGAGGGTATCTTTTGTCTCAGCTTGCGACGTTAACGAGCTGATTTACATGTTAATGATGTACATCCACTGAATAATAAGCGAGAAATGAGCGGGTTACAGCAACCTCTTTTTGGCCATGCCGCCCTGGTATTTGCAGTTTGATTTCAGTGTTTAAAACTGGTTTGTCTTGGGTTTCGTGTTTGTAGATGAGATTTTAATTGAGGCTTGGAATTGTTTGATAATTTATTGCAATCAGCATGTTTGTACCAAGATAATATTTGTACGAAGACGGCTAGACACAGCGTTTTTTAATTATTAAAATATCTGTACTTAACCTACCTATGTTTATTATATATATAATATTTGTATTTATAGGAATTAAATAAAAAAGGGTTAGTTTCTTATAAAGCATAGTAGTATAGTTAGACATAATACCACAAAAAAAAAACTTATTGTTTATATACATAAACCTATCAACAACAAATTATAAAAACCTTTATAATAAGAAATAATTTAAAATTCAACCTACACGCGATCAATAATATTTGGAACCAATTGAAAATTGCTTAACTCAATTATTGGTAGGTACTTAAAAAGATGAAAAAATTGTATAATAATTGCTATTCCAATTTTCGGTCATGAATTCTCGGTAGTAGTTACAATTCAGTTTAAATTGTTGCTTATGTTTATTTTGCCTTGGTACATTAATTAAATTACAACATTAAATTAAACCAAGAATAGAAAAGAATAGAATACTCTTTATTATGTACACCATATCAGTTACAGAATATATATTTAAAGAAATCATTATATAGGCTGACACAATGGGCGGCCTTATCGCTAAAAGCGATCTTTTCAAACAAACTTTGGATGAATTTTAGAGAAAAAGAAAGACAGTGCTGTAGGTAGTCTTAGGTTTGTTTACATATGTGCTTAATAATATTATGAATCAAAAAGCATAGAACCCAAGTAAAAACGATTAAAGAGAGATGTAGTGATTTTCAACCATTGTTTTAAAAGTGTACAAAGATTAGCCCGTCAGTTAGATTATCGAAAAATATTGGACACGTATATTTTGTTTTAGCTAATATATAAAAAACTAACGGCGCCCCGCGGTTTCAACCGCACAGTTCCCGTTCCCGTGGGAATACGGGGATAAAATATAGCCTAAGTTACTCAGGGTGAATGTAGCTTTCTAATGGTGAAAAAATTTTTGAAATCGGTTCAGTAGTTTTTGAGTTTATTCGTTACATACAAAAATACAAATCTTTCTTCTTTATAATATTAGTATAGATTACAAAGATAAAAAGCATCAAAGATCAGGAGTGGGGGGCTTGTGACGTCACGCCGTGCTTAAAAATTGTAGCACGTAATGACTCCACATGAGTATTCAACGCACTGTATCGTCTTTGTTTTTTGTTTACGTGAAAAAACTCAATATTCTCCAAAAAGTATAGAGTTGTTACTGATAATGCACCCAGATATTACCCGCAATAATTAACATTGCCTCTGCCAATAATTAAAAAAAAAGTAAAAAACGGTGTTTCCACGGCAATCAAAATCCATTAATTCAAATCTAAATCAAAGCACAGCGAAGAGATGTAAAACTAGCATAACATAAACCGACACTGCTTCAAAGGAAACATTTATCTACATAGATTTGAATATTAATATATTCTGGAAACTACCATTTATCCATTGAATATGATTTACTATATATGTATAACAAACATTTTAACATGGATTTCTGAGAAGACATTATAGTTCTTGTACAGACGGCTACACAGATTGGATAATCTATACTAATATTATAAAGCTGAAGAGTTTGTTTGTTTGTTTGAACGCGCTAATCTCAGGAACTACTGGTTCGAATTGAAAAATAATCACGCTTAAGCCAATAGGAGCGGAGCAGCGATAAAGAATGTTTTAAAATCGGGGATTCCACGGGGACGAAGTCGCGGGCAGCAGCTAGTATTTGTATAAAATATTTACTATGGCAAAAAACAAATTCAAACTAAATGTAAACCGTAGCCTAGGATCGTTAGTCGTGGATCTAGTCCCTTTCAATTCAGGATTAATTATTTATTGACGGTTTTTGTAAAAAAAAACCTGATAGAGCATTGGAAATTATAAGGTTAGTTATCGGTTTACTTAATAATTTATTTAACTTTACAGTTTTCATAATTTTACAATTAAAGATACATAATTATGTAATGTTGAACGACAGACCACATCAATTTGATGCGCTGAAGCCATACTACTGTTGCCGAATTTTTTTTTATTTTTACTGTTATTTATTATTTAATAGTTTATGTACACACAATGAATAATAAGATAAGAAGAAGGAAACAGAAAAATAGATACAAAGGATCACCTTTGTATCTATATTTCTGTTTTTCAGAGATTTCTAAGATAAGATAAGCTGATGCTTATTTCTATAGATATGGTTAAAATTTTAGCAGAATACTTCATACGTCTGCAATTCATTTCTCATTATGTTCGAGATTACCATTCTACCCTCTCCTAGAGAGGAAGCCTGTGTCCCAGCAGTGGGAACGTTAAAAGGCTGATTATGCTTATGCTATTATGCTATGCTTACCATTCTATGCCATTTCTTTCAATGGAGTGTCAGTGGTTGACCATTGGAAAGTCATAGTGACGTTTTATATTAGTAGATTACCAAACTTGTAAGATTCAACCATTATGAAGTCAATGATAGACCATTCTGACACTATTGTTATACCAGACTTCAAGCCCAGGTAGGTAATAAGGCGATAAGTCCCCTCTTTGAGGCGTGGCTGGAGAGACGTCACGGCGTCCTCACCTTCCGCCTGACGCAGGTGCTTACCGGACACGGCTGTTTCGGGAGGTACCTGTGTCGGATCCAGCGGGAGGACACGTCCGGGTGTCATCACTGTGTGGATCGCCCGGAGGACACGGTGGAGCATACGGTGGAGGTCTGCCCTGCTTGGGCGGAGCACCGCCGTGTCCTCGTCGAGGCGATCGGCGGCGGCAACCTCTCGCGTCCGGCCCTGGTTCAAGCCATGGTCCGGAGCGAGGAGGCATGGGAAGCGGTCGCCTCTTTCTGCGAAGCAGTAATGCTAGCAAAGGAGGAGGCGGAACGCGTGCGTGAGAGGGAAACCTCACGCCCCAGCCACCGCAACAGAAGAAGACGCCCCGGGCGTCGGGAAACGCAGGGCGATTCCCGGCCACCGTAGGCGCGGGCCTGCGGATGGCGAGCTATGGGTGGCTCGCCGTCCGATAGCAACCAGGCCCGAGTCGACGGCGCGTCGTGTTCCACGCGCGCCTCAAAGAGCCGTCAGTAACGTAGACGGGGCCCCATAGGGTCAGTGCCTGCTAGGGTTGCGGATTTTGTTCGAAAGAGTCACCGCAGCCCTGGAACGAAAAGGGCACAAGAAGGATCACGGGTGGGTTTTAGTCAGTAAGAGTCTGACACTCCCTTCCGCTCCGCCCAGAGCGGGAGAAGTCATTTGATGATTTGCCATCCAGGAAAAAAAAAAAAAGGTAGGTAACCTAAAACAAAAATGGCTCAATTAACGTCCTACCCAAAATTTGTACGACGTGAAAAATAACTCTACATTAGCATCTGCCTATTTTTTGACAGCTTCAAGTCAAACTAGATTCAGCTGAATATTAGCATTTTACGTGGAGCAGCTGCCTACCAGACCTCCGCAACCCAAGGAAAAACACGGTAGTTCTTAGTAAGACTGGAATCCGATTTTTACTGGTATCTGACAACCCGCAAGCACTGCCAAAATTCTACAGATGACTGCCGGGACCAACATGACGGGACGGGCAGAATGGGAAAAATAATACCACATCACAGCTAAAACAAAAACCACTAATTCTCAACACATAATGAACTTCTAAAACTACATAATCGAACACGACGTTAATAGTCAATTAATAACATTACGAAGCCTAACGATACATTTCTTATAAGCAACTCGTAACAAAAGAAATAAGCCTTGCTGTACAATAATAAATCTATATAATACTCAATATTTGGGGCTTACAGAGGCATTTTCCTTGTAAGCGACCCACGAAACAAGGGAGGTACAACTTCTGGCGGAATATACGGGAGGGGAATATGTGCGGGCACGCAAGGATCTCTGATTTTGATCGGTAAAAGAATGATTAATCTGACTCCTAGGTCACAGGCACATACATACATACACCCAGTTTAGGAGTCAGGATATTTGCAATGATGACATATTTTTTAAAAGACTGTTATGTTTCAGCCCTACAAATGAGAATTTAGTAAATCTCGGTGCAAATAAATAATTATGAATTTTAAAGTCATTTCGTGTATTTTTGCCCGACTGTTGCAAAGACAAAAAGAGAGATTATGTTATTTAACTGGGTGTTACCTCCACTTTTTTAATATGTGTGTTTCGAGTAAAAAGTAGTGATATTTTAGAAGGATGTGAATGTGGGTGTGTTTATTTTACGACTAGCTGCTGCCCGCGACTTCGTCCCCGTGGAATCCGCGATTTTAAAACATTCTTTATCGCTGCCCCGCTCCTATTGGCTTAAGCGTGATGATATATAGCCTAAAGCCTTCCTCGATAAATGGTCTATTTAACCCAAAAATAATTTTTCAATTCGAACCAGTAGTTCCTGAGATTAGCGCGTTCAAACAAACAAACAAACAAACTCTTCCGCTTTATAATATTAGTATAGATTGTTGGGAAAAATACTAAACTTTGAGTTAAGCTCGCTTTTGTACATGCACTTTATTATGACTAATATAATATAAGTTGTTTTGGTGTACAATAAATAATCAAAGTACAATATTATGGCCATAACAAATTTGACTGAACAAAGATTTTTGAGTTCAATGGTATTAGTAGGTACAGTCCTCAGGCCTGGCCCAATCCGTGGCCTGGAGCGAGAGGGCTTGGGAAGCAGTCATCTAAGCTCTTTCTGCGAACCAGTAAAAAAAGTGGAAGAGGAGGTGGTGATGGCCACCGCAGAAGGACCGAAGTCCTCATCGGACGGCGCGTTGTATTCGACGCCTGCGTCAAAGGAATGGCAGCATAATTGATGGACCCGCGAGGGCCAGTTCCTGCTAGGGCTGTGGAATTGGTCAGTGTTACCGCGGCGTCGGAACGCAAAAGGCATCAATGACTTTCCCTCGCTCCGCCCGGAGCCGGATCATTCATTGATGATTTCCTATCCAAAAAAATATATATCAAAAGTCTATGTTTTTTGTAGAAGAAAATGAATCTTCTACAACTAGTTAAATCTATAAAATAATTCTGGACAGTATTTTATAATCGACTAGCTTTTGCCCGCGGCTTCGCTCGCGTTAAGAAGTATTCAAATTTAAAAAAAAAATCCTATTTAAGCGAAAGTCTTCATCATAGTAGCTCCAATCTTTAATTTCAGTTCAATCAGTCGAAAATCTAATAAGATTTATAGAAACTTTCATCCCCTATTTTATCCCCTTAGGGGCGGAATGTATCAAAATCCTTTTTTAGGGGATGCCTACGTCATAGTAGCTTTATGCATGCAAAGTCTTAGCCCGATCGGTTTAAAATTGACAAGGTTTTATACAAACTTACATCCCCTATTTTATCCCTTTGGGGGTAGAATTGATCAAAATCCTTTCTTAGCGGATGCCTACGTCATAACATCTACCTGCATGCCAAATTTCAGCCCGATCCGTTCAGTGGTTTGGGCTGTGCGTTGATAGATCACTATGTCACTCAGTCAGTCACTTTTGAGTTATAAATATTTAGATAAGCTCGTGTTTGACTACAATCTCACCTGATTATATGGCGACCGTGGAGCACGTAACTGCACTTCCGACCCTGACTGTACAAACGTTAAAGCACAAAACGCGCGTCCACGCTCCGGTAAAACAACCCGCGTGTTTTCAAGCAACAACTCGTACAATTATGAAGTGATCCCTCGCCAAAGTCCGCGCTTACTTACTTTCGATATTAAATGCGAAAAAGTTACATGTTCCGACTTGAAAACGCGCGAATAAGTGCAATATGGAGTTTGTTGTAAATGCCTTTTAGTTCAGTTTTTAAAACTTTGATGTATGTGCAAGAATTCTTTACCAGACAATCAAAAATGATGAAGAGATACTCATATACTGCCCATTGTGTGTACATTGTCGGATACGTTTTCTTGAGAGAGGAATGTAAAAAATAACATTAATTTATAAGATTATGCAATATAAGCACAATAGATCTCGGATAATTGCAGAGATCGTCAAAATATAAACTCTCACGTGAAATTGTAAACTCATTTTTCTCATTAAGACACGAATAAATTCAATCAAAACATTCTGTTCACAATATATAGAAAGAAAGAAATTATAAATAGTAAGTATAAAAAGTAAAGTTTTCAGTGTGGCAAAAGGACCGGGCTCTTTAAATGTTGATCAGTACAGCATAGCCACATCGATAAATTAACGCTGATATGCAGTCCGTCCAATATCGTCAAAATTATGATGTAATAAGGTTTTATAACAATCTTACGGATTTTGCAACTATTCAATGACATATACACCAATAAGGAATTGGGTCACGAAAACCTAAAAAGTATAAAAGTTTCAAAGTTATTGTCGTTCCCTTTTTTTTATGGGAAATCATCAAATGACTTCTCCCGCTCTGGGCGGAGCGGAAGAGAGTGTCAGACTCTTACTGACTAAACTCCTTCGAACAAATTTCGCATTCGACCCCTTCGTTACGTAATGATTGAATTCGTCACATTTTGACTCGGGCCCCGCTCGGGTTAGTTCGGAAAAGTTCGAAACTTGTGGTCGACGAGAACTATAATTGTGGTTAGCTCAAAGGTCAGATTAACTGAGTATTAAGATGGATTTCGTTCTAATGACCTTCAAATTTTAGGGTGAAGTGGTTGTTCCCGTCTCTTTATATTCAAATACAAAAGTAACCCAGAGTTTTTGAAACTTATAAAAACACGTATTTATTTAAATTACTATCTCATAGCTACTTTTTTTTATTGTGAAATGGATTTGCTCTTGACTTTAGTCACTTGATTTTAGTCTAGGTCACAGGTGACAGAGACAAAGTTGACAATGGAATGAGCTTACCCAAAAGAATCCTGTTCACTCTAACTTTGAAGAGTTGAATGCGTTCGGAAACACAGACGCAGGCAGAGTTCCACTCTTGTTTGCTACGCTGACGACACGCTGGTTCTGGCGCAGGGGGGGTCGCACCAGGCGGCGGTCGACCTGATGACACGCGGGGTCGCAGCAGTCGTTGGGAGGATCCGGCAACTGGGTCTCGAGGTGGCCCTACACAAGTCCGAGGCCATGTGTTTTCACGGCCCTCGGAACCGGCCACCATCGGGATCCCAGATAACGGTGGGAGGGGTGTGCATCGGCGTCGGGTCGACGATGAGCTACTTGGGTCTCGTCCTCGACAGCCGATGGAACTTTGCGGAGCACTTCCGCCGTTTGGCTCCCAAACTGGGGAGGGCCGGGGCTGCGCTCAAGCGGCTCTTGCCCAACCTAGGGGGACCAAACGCCTCCTGCCGGAGGCTGTACGCGGGGATCGTGCGGTCCATGGCCCTTTACGGGGCCCCGGTGTGGGCGCTGTCGCTGAGGCGACTGCCAGCGCGCCACCTGGTCTCGGCCCAGAGGGTCATGGCCATCCGGTTGATCCGGGGATACCGCACGGTCTCCGGCGAGGCGGCGAACCTCCTTGCCGGATTGCTGCCGTGGGATCTAGAGGCGAGAGCCCTCGCGCACGTCTACGCGTTGCGCGTGGAGGCGCTACGCCGGGGCGAAACTCTGCTGCCGCGGCAGATTGCTGCGCAGCGGTCGGAGCTCCGGCGGGATCTCACGGAGGTATGGAGACAGCGACTGCTGCAACCCAGCGCTGGGCACGCCGCCATTGCGGCGATAAGTCCCCTCTTTGAGGAGTGGTTAGAGAGACGCCACGGCGTCCTCACCTTCCGCCTGACACAGGTGCTCACCGGACACGGCTGTTTCGGGAGGTACCTGTGTCGGATCCAGCGGGAGGACACGTCCGGGTGTCATCACTGTGTGGATCGCCCGGAGGACACGGTGGAGCACACGGTGGAGGTCTGCCCTGCCTAGGCGGAGCACCGCCGTGTCCTCATCGAGGCGATCGGCGGCGGCGACCTCTCACGTCCGGCCCTGGTTCAAGCCATGGTCGGGAGCGAGGAGGCATGGGAGGCGGCCGCCTCCTTCTGCGAAGCAGTAATGGTAGCGAAGGAGGAGGCGGAGCGCGTGCGAGAGAGGGAAGCTCCTCTATCCAGCCGCCGCAACAGGAGAAGACGCCCCGGGCGTCGGGAAACGCAGGGCGATTCCCGGCCACCGTAGGCGCGGGCCTGCGGATGGCGAGCTATGGGTGGCTCGCCGTCCGATAGCAACCAGGCCCGAGTCGACGGCGCGTCGTGTTCCACGCGCGCCTCAAAGAGCCGTCAGCAAAGAAGACGGGGCCCCATAGGGTCAGTGCCTGCTAGGGTTGCGGAATTTGTTCGAAAGAGTCACCGCGGCCCTGGAACGCAAAGGGCACAAGCAGGAACACGGGTGGGTTTTAGTCAGTAAGAGTCTGACACTCCCTTCCGCTCCGCCCAGATCGGGAGAAGTCATTTGATGATTTCCCATCCAAAAAAAAAAAAAAAAGGCAGAGTTCCACTCCTTTGCTGTGCGCAATATAAAAGATGATTGATAACGCTTGGTGCGAATTGGTGGAATAGCAACAAGGTAGGGATGGTAACCTACAGTGCGTCTAGATGTCCTATGGTAGAAGAAATCTTAAAGCAAATAAGATATCAAAAAGTAAGAATAATATTTATTTAGCATATACATGTGTACATTAAACCCGCAAGGTAAATAGAAGTGAAGCAGTAATGCTAGCGAAGGAGGAGGCGGAACGCATGCGAGAGAGGGAAACCTTACGCCCCAGCCGCCGCAACAGAAGAAGACGCCCCGGGCGTCGGGAAACGCAGGGCGATTCCTTCTCCTGGACAATCAGGAGAGGTGAATCCTGGTTGAGGGCTCCTGGACAACCAGGAGTCACCAGATCGACCGGTCGTGTGAGATATATGTACGTCTCACGTGAACGGATTCCCGCGGCCTTCACGAGGCCACAAAAAATAGACTTGCAGAAGATTCTACCCATAAAACTACACATCATCATCTGCCTAGTTTTTTTCCCAACTATATTGGGATTAGCTTCCAACCAAACTGCATGCAACTAAGTAACAGTATTTTAAGTGGAGAGGTTACTTCCCTCGACTTGGCTCACGAGTCAAGATATTTAATTTGCTTATTTTTCTCGGCTTTCACGAGGTTGTCAACATGAGGAACGGTTATGTCTACAATAATTTTCCTTTTAAAAACATTTCAATAAAAAACATTTAAAAATAGTAGCCCGCCGGTATCGGGAACAGAGTCCAAGCTACCGGCGGTCAGGAGAGGATCCTCCTAACAATAGGAGCCGTGTCCAGAAGTACCGCTTTCTGGATCAAGCCCTCGATCTAGCTGCCTAACGAAAGCCTCCTAAGCCATTGGTTGACACGACTATCGGTGCAATGATTCCACATCCCACACGTCCACAATCTCGCGAGCCAATTTGATATCATGTACCAATAAATTATTATTATTTTAATTATTCATTGTAGAAATATATAAATTACATAATTACATTTTTAAATATTCAAATAATTAAAAATAATAACCCACCGGTATCGGGAGCAGGGTCCAAGCTACCGGTGGTTAGGGCTCCAGCGAAAGGAACCTCCTCACGATACGAGCCGTATCGAGGAGTACTGCCTTCTGTATCAGGCCCTTTAACCAACCGTGTAACGCCAGCTTCGATAGATGGTCGTCAAAGCTTATATTATTGATACATGATATCAGTCAAGCGCTTTTAAAAGTCTAAAAAACTTCACACCCCTTAACAAGACTCGTTCCCGGATCAATTCGAAATCGAGTGCTCTTTCCACACAAAGATTCAAGGCAAAAATCGACTACATCATCTATCTTCAAGTCTTATTCCGGGGTTTTCAATGTACAAAAACTGCGATTCAAGAGTAATGGTGGCTTGAAGTCAGGACACAGTTAGTTTGTAGAAAAGCTAGGGTTTTGTGAAACTTGATAAATGATGTTTAGGTGATATTTGGAGCTATCTTGATGGTACTATTATTTGGATTGGAACTGTGAACGATGTATAGACATTAGTATATTCTGAATTGTAAATTTGCCAGTCTCGGTGGAGTCGCCCAAAGGGTTCTGAACAACGTGTTATTTTGAAACTACATACTTTTCATAGGCTTTCCTGTAATTTGTAACTAACGATAGTTCGTTACTTACATTTCATATTTTAACTGACTTACAAAAAAGGAGGAGGTTCTCAAATCGACTGTACTTTTTTAAAGCCGGTAGGCTTTGATGATTCTTTTTATATTCGAAAGTTGGTGCTTGTCATGTGATCCCATTTAAATTTGATTTGATCTGATTAATAAAAATAACTTTAACTTTGAAAGTTGGTGTTCAAAAAAAAAACATACCAACATCCGAATTGAGAACCTCCTCCTTTTTTAGAAGTCGGTTAAAAAACGAAGAAGACATAAAAACACAGACTTCCGAAATTAAAGTAATTTTATTATACTTTTTAGGTTTTTTTTTTTTAATCCTGATTTAACGTACCTACTATTGTTCTGACCATATTTTCTGTTTTGTTCACGGAATTCCATATCTATTAGCCAAATGAATGAAATGAATGCCAAACTCTGCTGAGACAAATGCTAAAAGGAATCCTAAAACAGTTAGCCCTCTGCAAGAAATAGTAATGGTTACTCTAATATTTAAAATTAATATCTGATGCTGAAAATTAACTCCCTCTTCGAATTACTCTTCTAAATAATCCCCCAGGTGGCTTGAACATTATTAGATGATGTTCAATTAAGTATCCCATCACACTTTTCTAACGGCTGTAATTTATTAAGAAAATATCTTCCTATTTTCTCTCGAGATTACCCTCTGTATTGGTCACACCTAAAACACCGCAATTCTTCTAATGTGACCTCATAAACAAAACAAATTTAGAGAAAAATATAAGGAACTTTTTCGTCACATTGGCCGCACAAAAAGTTGTATAAAGTTTTCATTTTGTCCGGCTGAAGAAAGAAATTCATAGCGAAAATGTATATCACCCAGGATTATTGTGTACATTCGAGTTTGTTTGATACTAAATGACTTTGTTTAGGCAGTAAAGCCGGCCATTTTGCTTTTAGACTTTTTTCACGAAAAAACTTAAGATTCACAGATTTATCGTGGTGAAACGTGGGAACTGGGGAATATAAAGCAGACTATTACTCATGGAATGTCCGAGACTTTTTATATTATTTTTGTTTAAATTGGGGATTCTGTGAAATTTGTTTTTTTTTTACTTTGATTTTTTTGGAAAAAGGATTTGTATTTTATGAAATATTATAATAAGTAAGAAATAGAGGACGTCGTGGATAAATTATAACAGCCGCACGTGTCGATCTACAAGGTCAAGCAACACTTGTCGAGGTTGGTCTGTGGATGGGTCTTAACGTACCTACTGAGACTCCTCCGTGCCTCGGAAAGAACGTTAAGCCGTTGGTCCCGGCTGTCATTCGGAGATCTTTTGACAGATACCAGAAAATCTGACACCAGTCTCGCCAAAACGTACTGTGTCACATGTAAGTCATTTGTTGTTATCTGTTGAACGTTTTGTTCTTAACGTGGTTTCCACGGAAAATACAGTTATAAATAGTATGTTCCGTTCATAAGTACACAAACAGGTCTATGTGAAATTAATACAGTACTTTATTTATTAATACGTAATACCATTCGCCGACGCAGTTATAAGGATCTCATATGTACCTATCTCTTGACTCTTTATGCAGCAGTTTGTTGCGCCACTTCTTCTTCCCTACTAAAACACTAGGAATTGGTGACGGGTGGGCGTTTTGGGGAATTGTTGTAAAATTTGATGTTCAAAAAATGCTGGCTCTCAGCCTTCTTTGAATAAATGACTTTTGATTTTGATTTTGACATGTTGCATAAAAATCTGAAAAAAAAAAATACTACTAGCAGGGCTCCGAGGTTTCACCCGCGTAGTTCCAGTTCCTGTGGGATAAAATATAACCTATGTTACTCGCTAATAATGTAGCTTTCCATTGTTGAAAAAATGGTTCAAATTGAACTGGTAATTTCAGAGCTTCTTCGGCACAAGCAAACAAATTAAAAAAAACTTTCCTCTTTATAATATTTAACTACATATATATAAACAGGCCTTCTATACCCATGCAGATTATAACAATATAGGTACTAAGTCAGGTACATAAACGTATGTTTCCATTCCAACTCTGCTCAAGTATCCGATAACACGAAAATCTTCAAAAACTTTGATAGGCTGTAAACGTAACCAATTTAACTTGGTCGTCACAGTGAAATAATTCTTCCTCCTACGATTTAAAAAGTGGACTTGGAAGTTTACAGCGAGTTGGTTCGTAATAATCCTGAGAAGGCAAGGAATGAGACAGATAAAATTATGCCTAACAAAAAACTTAATCTTAAATTAAAATTCAGTTCCTACGTAATTTATTATTTCGCTTTCATTTCCTTTTAGTTCACGGGGTATTTTTCTTTGTAGAGCTAAAATAATTACACAGAAAAACTGTACTTACTTAATCCCGCACAGTAAATTTTGACCGTCGTTTTTTTTGCCTTTCTCAAACAAAACGTGCATTTTTTGTGGTAATCTATGGCACAAAATGTAAAAATCTTTATTCGCAAATGTGGATACAACATAATTGAATGTTCAAATCATGTAATAATGGTATAAAACACTTTTAGTATCACTATATTTTACCTTTCGGCATGCATATATGGAAACAAGGTTAAGCAACGCTTGCCGAGGTCTGTCTGTGGATGGGTGACCTTTTTAACATACCGAGATTCCTTCGTGCCTCGGAAAGTACGTTAAACCGTTGTCATTTGAAGATCTTTGACAGTCGTTACGGACTGTCAGAAGCCAGAAACACCACCAGTATTACCAAGAAGTACCTAGCGTGGGTTGTTTTGACTAGAAACCGACTCCTATACAGTTTGGAAAAGGCTAGGCAGATGATGATTTGGTGATGCAATGTGGAAACAAAACAATACGTAGAAAAATATAAAACACCATTTATTATATACTTCATCGTACCCCATAATAAGAGGGGTTATTCACCAACTCGACACAAGATACTGGACACACGTGTGTCCAGTTGGTGAAAATCAGAATTAGTACACTTATTATTTCGTCATCTGGACACGCCAAAATTTTTACGCGTGTCCACATAGTGAAACTTAAATAAAATCACTTTTATGTTTTCGCCAACTGGACACACCCAGTTTTTTTTTTGCAAAAAAGGGTACAGTCAGGTTAATTAGGTACTAGAGCGGAGTCGAAGAGAGAGAGAAACTTATGACATAACAATACTAAAATGGGTGGGTAATTTTACAAACAACAATCATTTTTTAATACATACTATATTCTGTAACAACAATATTTGACACTTTGGAAATAGAATATTTTAGTAATAATTAAGGTATCACAATCATTTTACTAAGACTAAGATAATAATTATAGAGATCAATAAAATCAACAGTAAAACATAGAATATTATTATAAGACAATATAAATATATTTTTGAGAATGTAGTAGTGTAGTGTAGTACTGAATAATTTTAAAATTACATACTTAATTACCCGTTCTCAGCAGTAGGACGTTTAGTGGCTGATGATGATTGTGACACAAAACATTAATGTGCTTGACTGTACTTTATCCTGAATTCGGGTAAAATACTAACATGTGCCCAGTTCACGAAAACATAAAAGTAATTTAATTTAAGTTTCACTATGTGGACACGAATAAAAATCTTGGCGTGTCCAGATGACGAAATAATGAGTGATACTAATTTTGATTTTCACCAGCTGGACACACGTGTGTCCAGTATCTTGTGTCGAGTTGGTGAATAACCCAATAAGAGCAGGATAAACATTTGCATTAATTTTTTAATTATTATTTTTAATTTTGTACCGGATAAGTAGCTTCTTTCACCAGTTTACGAGATTACCACCTCCTTCTAAAGTTGAAAACAACTATCCCTATATAGATATATAGGTAGTATAGAGAATAAAACAAATCCTTTTAATTTATAAAAATTACATAAAAAATATTTGTACGCTTTCATATCCCTTTTGTTCATGTACGTTAGTTATTTTTCTCTGTACAGCAAAATTAACTATAAAACTATCTAGAAACAACCACTACGTTTTCTCAATATGTCTGACATTCCAAGATTAAAATCAAACCCACGTTTATCCGCAAAACATTCAAAAACCGAATAGAACTTTTGATATCTCGCTGTCATATAAACGGTTGGGCCTCGGAGGATTTCGGAACAGACATTTACTTCGGAAAACACAAAACGAAAACCAGATAACCTCTATCTAATAAGGGATCAGCAAAAAGTGCTGGCCGTTAAAAAGATTTACAATAACAAAAACGTGGAGAAAAAAAAGAGCTTTGAAACGAAACAGGAGGGATTTCAATTTCTAGAGCGCGGTTTTCCTGTTATTTAGTTTTGAATTGACTGTTGTATGGTTTTATATTTTCTGAAAGAAAAAATGTTTTGGTTTTTAAAAAGTTTTAACCAGTCATAACTTTGCTTTACTAACTGGTAAAAGAAAACGTATTGCGCCTCAACACGTGCACGTGGCAGAAAGTTGTTTTTTTTTTTATTTTTCTAATCTTTACGCGGCTTGGAATTAAAATTCACAAAAACTAAAGGTACTATCTGCTTTAAAGAGTTGTCCAAATTTAGAATAGGATTTGAATTTAATAAGAAAGATAAGATCAGTTTAAGGACGAGCTTTATAGCAGCTTGGTTGTGTGTATCGGTTTAATAATATATTTATTTTCAACTAGCTTTGGCCCGCGACTTCGTCCGCGTGGAGTAGTTACAAACCCCCGATTTTGAAACATTCCGTCATTGGTGCTCCGCTCCTATTGGTCTTAGCGTGATGATATATAGCCTAAAAACTTTTTCGATAAAAAGGCTATCTAACACAGAAATAATTTTTCAAATGAGACCAGTCGTTTCTAAGATTAGCGCGTTCAAACAAACTCTTCAGCTTTATATATTAGGACTAGCTGACCACCCTTATTATTTAGGGGGATAAAAAATGGATTCGCCGTGTCCGATTCGCCACCCTAGCCGATATGCACGCTAAGATTCACGAAAATCGGTCGAGCCGTTTCGGAGGAGTTCAACCACAAACACCGTGACACGAGAATTTTATATATAAGAGATAGAATCATTGAGGTTTTCTGTAAATAAATTTATCTATACACCACTTCTATCTAGAGAACTAAACACAGAAAGGGTAGTAAGCAAACTAACGCCCAGTTGTCAGAGTTTACGGACAGTACACCCGCGGTCACAGTAAGCACGGCTAAACTTTTGACTTGATTAAGAATTGCTACCGTTTCGCCTCGGTTTTGGATTCGTTAGCAGGGATTTTAGGAAAGCCTGTGATATTGTGTTGTATGATTGTTTTTGTATGGATTGTTGCATCACCGATCACATCGAGAAAGTGTCTGATTGTCAATAGTTTACTTAATAAAAATAATAAAGCCTTTTTATTTCCAGTAAACCTTAAAGTATTACAGTATTTTCAAAATTTTATATTAGTATATTATTCTAATTTAGTCGTTCCCAAAGTGGGCGATAACGCCCCCTTGCGGGCGCTGCAGGAATAAAGGGGGGTGGTAAGAGGTACAAAAAATCGGGGCGATGTGTAGAGGCTTTGTACCAGGTTGTATAAACCTAGCTCAGGAAAGTCGCTAATTATACATAATTGTAGGTTTAAAATAAATTTATCATAAGTCCAGAAATATTGATAATTTAGTTAAACACATATGTTATTTGTTGGATACTACCATAATTATTTTATTTAAGATTACTTGTGGCTATTAATCTGTAACTATATTGTGTACAAGATTTAATAAAGATTATAAAGATAAAGATTATTTGTGGTGATCAATATTTATTTAAATTGTATATTAGTATATTACTCTAAATCAGCCTTTCCCAAAGTGGGTTATAACGCCCCCTTGCGGGCGCTGCAGGAATAAAGGGGGCGGTAAAAGACACAGAAAGGAATCGGGGCGTTGTGTAGAGGCTTGGTGGGCGATTTGTAATTCCAACTACTATGAGGACTCTTAGACACCGACTGAGCTCTCGACCCTCGACTACAACTTGTGAACATCAACTAATATTAATTGAGTCATATAAAAGCAAAAGCAGCAACATCCCATTTTGTCATTTTCTCAAATTTGAATTTAGTGTGATAGTGTTACTTGTCTTACCCGAATCTTAAAATTGAATCAAAACTAACATTAATTAATCATTTTAATATTTTTTTTGGGTTAGTGGCAAAAACAGCAATATCCCATACTATTTTTATGCAACGTCAAATAAAAAGTCGCCTAGCGCCTTTTCAGTAAACAAGGATGTTGCTGCTTTTGCTTTTATATGACTCAATTAAGAGATTCCTTTCCATTCGGTCACACTACGTTTGCCCATACGCAGTCGCCACTCTAAAACATGTCTGTTCCATCAACCGTATGTCTGTCTAGAGACATGGCCGACTCATTTCCACTTCATTATGCTGATTCTATGCGCAATGTCAGTGACTATACTGGTGGATATATACATATACTCTTCTTTTTTTTATTAAACGTTGTCCCACTCTAGCAATTTCTCCTGTGTCGTGGGTGCGTTTACAAAAACACAATCTCACATACACAAACAGCCAGACCCGGAACAACTATCTGTAGGCCATACAAATATTTGTTCCGGGCGGGAATCGAATCGACACG
The DNA here is from genome assembly GCA_905332915.2 of Hecatera dysodea. Taxonomy (NCBI): domain Eukaryota; kingdom Metazoa; phylum Arthropoda; class Insecta; order Lepidoptera; family Noctuidae; genus Hecatera; species Hecatera dysodea. The sequence continues at coordinate 22,497,160 of HG995287.1, read as the reverse complement.
TAGCGCAGCAGCCATTCGCTTAACCACTGTGCCAATCGTGTCGTCAAATTTGGTTCTAGGACATGTCGGTTTCCTCACGATGTTTTCCTTCACCGTCTTGAGAGCAGTGGTGATAAAATTAATTACACTAAGTAATGCGCCTGGCTGAGTTTGAACCCGCGACATACTTTATAAGGTGGCCGGCCACCACTGCTCCCTAGGTAGTTGTTTACCTATTGATAACCAGCTACATAAAGATACGTCTGGCATGTTTTTTCGGTCAATTTTTCGCTAAGTACATTAGCTTATTCCATACGAGAGACAAAGAACGTAATTTGTCATGTAAACATTTAGACAATGCTAGTTTTTACATATTCAACTTCCTGCAGTAAGTATGTACATTGAAAAAACGTTCTGTTCTTTCAAGAATTCCGAAATACCGAACACACAACAGCACCTTTCCTTGCGTGACGTGGATTCATTGAGTGCCGAGACTTGAACCATCTCTTCTAATTCTCAGGGGCATTCCGACGGGCTGGGCATCAATCGCTTGTCTCTCAAATGCAGTTTAAACGATAAATAGCTTCTGGAGCAGTGGGGGCCGAGTGGTAATGGCCCCGACTTACGAATTGTAGGATGCGGGTTCAAACCCAGACAGGCGCATTACTTTGTGTAATTAACTTCATCACCACTGCTCTCAAAACGGTGAAGGAATACGTCGTGAGAAAACCGCCATGACCTGGGACCAAAAATTCGAAGACATGTGACATTCACCAATCCGCACTGGACCCACGTGGTGGATTACGGCCTATCCCCTCTCCTAGAGAGGAGGCCTGTGTCCCAGCAGTGGGAACATTAAAAGGCTGATTATGAGTGAGCTTCTGGAGCAAACTCAACAGGAGTTTGCTCCAGAAGCTCACTCATAATCAGCCTTTTAAAGTACTTCCTACTCGAATTATTTAAGTTTTCAACCTCAATAATTCGAAAACAATCAGTTATCATCAGGATAAAAATCATTGCAAATCAGCTCTCGAATATTTCATTTCATAGAACGCACTCGATCACCAGTCACCTAGTATTTTTTATGTTTAAGGCTGAGAGGAGGCCTGTGTCCCAGCAGTGAGTGAGCTTCTGGAGCAAACTCAACAGGAGTTTGCTCCAGAAGCTCACTCATAATCAGCCTTTTAATGTTCCCACTGCTGGGACACAGGCCTCCTCTCAGCAGTACAGACAACAGTAGAAATTTCCAAAATGTGAGTATTTCTGTTGCCAGTACAACCGCACATCATCATCTGCCTAGCCTTTTTCCAACTATATTGGGGTCGGCTCCCAGTAAAACCGGATTCAGCTGAATACCAGCATTTTACGAGGAGCGGCAGCCTACCAGACCTCCACAACCCAATATTAGAGAAGAAGAAGAGAAGTCTGTTTTCTCTGTCTGTCTGTTTACTAGCTTCTGACAATCCGTAACGACTGCCAAAGATCTACAAATGACAGCCGGTATCAACGGCTTAGCGTGCTTTCCCAAGCACGGAAGAAACTCGGTATGTTAAGATGGTCACCCATCCACAGACCAACCTTGGCAAGCGTTGCTTAACCTTGAAGATCGACCCGTGCGGCTGTTAGTCTTAAGCCATGAGCTCCACAACAACACATATATACATAATTATATAAAAAAAATACAATGGAACGGAAGCCTTTTAGCGTGTGTCCGACTCGCACTTGAACAGTTTTTCTATTAGACGGTGGAATGATAAAGTAAAAATCCTTGAAAATCTATACTAGAAAAGCACATTAAGACCCACATTGACTATTTGATTATTAAGTACATTAGTAGGTCTGTATGTTTATTTTACGTCCCTAAACCTAATATTATAATAGACACACGGAATCCTCAAAATCAAATTCCATTTTATTTCAGAGTTCTTCTAAACCTAAATAGACATAAGGGAATTTCAACAAAACATTTCTTCTTGACTAACAAATATATTAATTTTAGAAGCTAGTTGGAGTTTCAGCGAGAACGCGCGAAGTGGCCCAATAAAGCGGCTACAGCGCTTTACAAAATTAGACGCTATTCGCACACTTGAGCTGACGCGATCCTTTTACGGCACCCACTGAAAATGTAAACGTGAAGTCTGTAAATATTTGAAAGTTTCTATGAATAGAATATTCTTTCTATGCACAATAAAATACGCTATTCATTCTAGAGAGAGCGATGAGTGCTTGCGTACTAGCAGTACCGCGTAGTTCCCGTTCCCGTGGGAATATGGGGATAAAATATAGACCATGTTACTCTCTAATAATGTAGCTTTCCATTGGTGATAGAATTTTTAGAATAGGTTTAGTGGTTTAAGTGTGAAAGAGTAACAAACAAACAAATTAAAATTCGCATTTATAATGTTAGTTAGGATAAACCGTAGGACTGATTTGATGTTGCAGAATTTGTTCGAAAGAGTCACCGTGGTCCTAGAATGCAAAGGGCATTAGGACGAACGCGATTAGGTTTTATTCAGTAAGAATCTGACACTCTGATGCTCCGCCCAGAGCGGAAAAGGTCATTTGATGATTTCCAGAAAAAAGAGTAAGGGAAAATAAAAACTCTAAACTAACTAAAAATAAAAATAGTCAAAAGGTAGCGTAATGTTATATAACATTACGCTAGAACCAATAGGAGTGGAGTTTAATTTTTTTGTTCTTTCTTATGTGACGAAGACGAAGACCAACCCGCACTGGGTCCGCGTGATGGATTACGGCCCATTCCCTCTCCTAGAGAGAAGGCCTGTGTTCCAGCAGTGGGAGCATTAAAAGGCTGATTATGCAGATAAAGTTCCGCTTAAAGTTAGTTATATAAATAAGCTTGAATATTTTAATTTTTATGATAATCTATACTAATATTATAAAGCTGAAGAGTTTGTTTGTTTGTTTGTTTGAACGCGCTAATCTCAGGAACTACTGGTTCGAATTGAAAAATTCTTTTTGGGTTGAATAGACCATTTATCGAGGAAGGCTTTAGGCTATATATCATCACGCTTAAGCCAATAGGAGTGGAGCAGCGATAAAGAATGTTTTAAAATCGGGGATTCCACGGGGACGAAGTCGCGGGCAGCAGCTAGTAGCTTATAACTTAGAAACAAATGAACAAAAATGATGATTAATTTTGAGAACAAGCAATCTTTTCTAAATATAAATAACACTCTTGCACCACCCAGAAAGCCATTTGTTTCAACATAAGCTTCAAAAAACAATAATCATTAACTCCAGAAGTAAACTAAATAATTTCACACTTCGTTCCAACAGCTATAGGTGTGGCAGTTGTAGTCGCCCATACTGCCAGATTGTACTTTACTATGCCCTTTATATTTTTGTTGAAAAGGTTTTTAGTTAATCATTTTTAGGGCTCCGTACTGGAAGGTTAACCAACGGAACTCGTATAATAAGCTGCTGTTCGTCCTTCTTTCAATCAGACGTCTGTATCTCATGAACCGTAAAAATTAGACGGTCCTAACTGCCACATACTGTGTATTTTTGTTGCTGCTTTAGCAAGAAATGATAAAAACTAAATACAAATAAAATAAAGAAAAAAGAAAGAAAGAAAGAAAAATAGTTTATTCCCCCCATACACACACACAGAGGTACAAATAAACAAACAAAAATAAAAAATATAAAACAATTGGTAAAAAATTAATAATAAAAAAAAGAAGTAAAAAAATTACATGAGTCAGACCCATTCATGAAAGCCAAACCACATGAGTAAACAAACTTTACTTTATAACTTTATCTACTCATGTGACCAAACATATAAATCGAGCACCGGCCGAATTCTTCCAAAAAATGACTCTCTATTTTTAAAAGAAAACTTGATTTTTGTTTGATTATTCGATACGGAACAATTAGTATGCGGCGCTTGTGTGTTAGAGTTTGCACGAAGACCGTTGATTTACTGATGAAGTGACGTACGTAACCAATGGAAGTATTGCAAGTGACTAATAACGGCCGAAACCAATAACCGATCTATCACATACTGGAGATAGAAAAACAAATGAAACAACAGAAAAATTATATAGGTTTTCTGTTGTTTCATTTGTTTTTCTATCTCCAGTATGTGATAGATCGGTTATTGGGTTCCGCCGTAAGATTACATTATTCTGGAAAATATGGGGAAGTATTGTCAAGTTCCACATAGAAGTGAGTGTCTTCAGGATATAAAATAATGACAGAGGCAAATGCTTCCAGGCCCAACAGAATTGATAAGACGGTCATTGAAATAATGACGGTCGTATCAATTCTGTTAGGCCTTAACTTTCATGAGGGTTTTTTTTTAAATTGTATAATGTAACACTAAACTTCTGTGTGATTTATTAAAATAAAAACTTACCAGATTCATCACGAAACTACTACTTAATAGTTAATTTCAAAAAGCTCTGCCATTAGCAAACTGAAAGACTGCACAACAAAAATAAATGTCGACTGCGACCAAAGTTGTCCAAATGATGAAACTTGGCGAGTTTGTAACTGTCCTGCAAAGCGGTTATGGTTGTTCCGAGTTCTACCGACATCAATCAGGAAAGGATGCTTTTAAGCATTTCTACTTAGTTCAAAGCACAGTGTTCGGAATTGTCGCAGTCCTAAGTAATTGATATCTACTAATATTATAAATGAAAAAGTCACAACTACCTCATGTTCTTCGAAGTACCGGTACTCTGTGGGTGAATATGGCACTAGTGTGGCACCATTCCGCCCACGCCAAGGAATTGGATATTGCTCTGAATGAGACATACCATATCATAACCGGCTGCCTCAAGCCGACTCCCCGAAAGGAGTGGTTCAACTCTCTGCCTGCGTCTGTGTTTCCGAACACATTCAACCCTGATCTCTTCAAAGTTAGAGTGAACAGGCTTCTTTTGGGTAAGCTCATTCCATCGTCGACTTTGTCTCTGTCACCTGCGACCTAGACTAGAGTCAAGAGTATATCCATCAGACAATAAAAAAAACGGATTCTTCGTTGCGGAATTCGTCGGTTGCGGAGTCCCTTCGATTGCTGACTTCGTTTTGAAGAGTCACCGCGGGCTTGGAACGCAATGTGCATAAAGAGGAACACGGGTGGGTTGTAGTCAGTAAGAGTCTGAAACTCCCTTCCGCTCCGCCTAAAGCAAAAGAAGTCATCATTAAAATTTGATGATTTCCCATCCATAAAAGAGTAAACCAAGTTCAAATCTACCTAGCCTCTTCTCAATTATTTTGAGGTCGGCTCCCAGTCAAACCGGACCCAGCTGAATACCAGAATTTGACATGGAATGACTGTCTATCTGACCTCAACAACCCAGTAAATGGGTAACATGGTACATCTTCGTAAGAAAATGCGTTCCAATATATAATCATAAAATATAATTTAGTGGTAGGTAGGTCGAATCCACGTGGGATATAACTTAATCTTCAAATTTCACACGAGAGTCCAAGTTTTGACTGTCACAACCGAAGTCAGAAAAGTCTGATACCGTCAATTCTTATACGTGAATTTCTATAAAATATTACCGTTCACCATGCCGTCTAGCAGTGTCTCGAGGCTCTGTGGCTTCCAGTAGTTTTCACTTCCTAGATTTATATCTGCAATTATAGCCATTTATTTGTTGATAGAACTGGCTACAGTTGAGAAAGATTTCAGTTTGGAAAGCTAGGGTTCTGAATGGCAATACGGTTTCAAAACGCATAGGATTTATTGGTGGCCTAGGTAGTTCTGTTTCAACATTGACGGGTTTTGGTTGTAGAAGTTTTGATTGGGAGTTCCAATTCCTTGTCTTTGAAACATTGCTGAACCCACTGGAAATTGGCACATACCATTTTGAATTCCTTGGTGGCAATTTTTGAGCTTCAACTATTATAAAGTATGGGTATATACACCCCTAGTTTTTAATTAGTACAAAAAATAACAGGGCTCTGTCCGTACCCGTTACTGATCATATTTGTGTAGTCAAAAGTAAAAAAATAAAAACCTAAAATTGTCCACGGATTTTTTTAATAATTGGTAAATTCATAATAGAATCAACATTCATAACAATTGCTACTAGAAAATACTACGCAAAGTGTTTTTCCATTTTAATCGTCATTTATTCATTCATAAATCAATAGCCTGTACAATATTTTTATAAGTTGAGTGGCATTTTAGGATATAAAAAACGCTAATAACTTTGCTGTTTATGAACATAATTTTATGAGACTTTTCTTAAATAATAACGAGACCTTTTCTAATAAGCCCTTAAAGTATTTGTACTAATTAAAAACTAGGGGTGTATTATTATTATTTTTTTAATTTTTTTCTTGTATATGGATATACAAGGTATATTTGTAATTAAGTTGTCCTGATACAGAAGACTGAGTGCTTTTTCTTTTTCCCCGTATAATCATGATCGTTAAAAGAAATTATTATACGAAAATAAATGTACTTTTTTAAGTTCTTGAAGGATTAGCATCACTTATTTTGTTGTTAAGTATCGAAAATAAGGACTATGCATATTTTACTTTAGATTTTCTTGTTCGAAATATAATAAACACTTATTTTTAATGATCTTGCTGAACGTAAATTTGCGCACTATCTTACGAAGTAAACCTATAGGTATACGGTTGGTGATGCAGACTTTGTTTGAAAGAGTCACCGCAGCCCTAGAATGCAAAGAGCATTAAGAGGAAGACGTATGGGTCAGTAAGAGGCTGAGACTCCCTTCTACTCCATACAGAGCGGCAAAAAAAAAGATAAAAAGGTATATGGTTGTTTATATGAAGATATACACCCCTAGTTTTTAATTAGTACAAAAAAAAACAGGGCTCTGTCCGTACCCGTTACTGATCATATTTGTGTAGTCAAAAGTAAAAAAATAAAAAGCTGAAATTGTCCACGGAGTTTTTTAATAACTGGTAAATTCATAATATAATCAAGATTCATAACAATTGCTACTAGAAAATACTACGCGCAGTGTTTTTCCATTTTAATCTTCACTTATTCATTCATAAATCAATAGCCTGTACAATATTTTTATAAGTTGAGTGGCATTTTAGGATATAAAAAACGCTAATAACTTGGCTGTTTATGAACATAATCTTTTGAGACTTTTCTTACATAATAACAAGACCTTTTCTAATAAGCCCTTAAAGTATTTGTACTAATTAAAAACTAGGGGTGTATTTGTACATAGTTACAGATGTTACTGTAATTACACACCCACTTTGCGCAACAGTTAATTGGAGAAGTGGGCCTAATCTCGATAATAATAGAGCATTGCCGAAACTGCTCTTAAGTGGTGGTGGGTGATAAGTGGCTTTAAGATAATGTAATAATAGAGATAAAAGATGTTAAAATGCAGGAAAGTGGATGACTTAACATTAGTCAAATTATTTAAAATTCTAGATGTCATAATAACCCTGACTAATATAGTAAAAATAAAGGTTTGTATTTTGTATGTTTGTAACGAATAAACTCAAAAAATACTGGGCCGACTTACTATATTAAAATTATGTAAAAGCAAAGCTTAAATATTGGAGGACTTGTACTCGTACAAACTTTTGTAAAAACTTCAGTGCATCTGCATACATTCTCAATTTGGCAGTATAACCTAGTAAAATAATGAAAACCTTTGTCGATGTGTCCATGTGAGCAATTAGCTCATCGGTGCATTCGCTTGCGTGCGATTTAATCCACGCTTCGACTTGCCGCACCCAGCCAAATATTAGTTAGATATAGATGAGACAACTCGAAAGATTTTTGAGGGTTAAATCTATACTCTATACTAATATTATAAAGAGGAAAGATTTGTATTTTTGTATGTTTGTATGTAACGAATAAACTACTGTGCCGGTTTCAAAAATTCGAAAGTTAAATTCACCCTGAGTAACATAGGCTATATTTTATCCCCGTATTCCCACGGGAACGGGAACTACGTATTTTATAATATTAGGTATCCCAATCAGAGCATTAACATCAACACACCAAGTAATGTTCATCATCATCAACTTTTAGGATTGACCTATAGATAGGTATATCTGGGGTCGATATAACACCATAAGACTAATTTGCCTGTTGCGGAATTTGTTCGAAAGAGTCACCGCGGCCCTGGAACGCAAAGGGCACAAGAAGGATCGAGGGTTGGTTTTAGTCAGTAAGAGTCTGACACTACCTCCCGCCCCGCCCAAAGCGGGAGAAGTCATTTGATGATTTCCCATCCAAAAAAAAATTACCTATATACATATATCTACTTATCTTGATCTAAAAACCAAGAGTGAACAGCTAAAATCCTTAAGTAGCTTAGGCTACTGGGAATGGACGAAGAATGACCCATTTGGCCAGATTATTTTTACAGTGGCCAACCTGGGTCTACGGTCGGACCGGGGCCAATGCTCAGTACTGGTCGGACAAAATATATTAAAAGACGAAGAAACGTGATTCTTTTATAACCATCAAAAAACTGAAAAAGTAAAAAATGTACATAGGTACTGTCGAGCATCGATCTCCTGCTTCTCAGACTCGCTAGATCTTGTTCTATAATACAGAAAAACCACCCATAATGATAATCTCAAATTCTGATTGTGGTCGAAAGAAAACACTAACAAAAGGAACACAGTTCCGCTTAATTTACCTCCTCAATTGCCTACTGAGATATCAAAACGTCGTATTAAATACCGTCATATCATAATTTGTCCTGATGGCTAATAAAAACGAATGGAGCGAAAACTGTTACGTTCTCATACGAGGCCTGCAAACCACGAGTCCTCGGCCAATCACGTCCTCTTATTAGATAGGTACGCCATTTTGACCACGTAAGATAGGGACGATTATTTTGTCACTTATTGGAAGGGAAAAGTCGGAAGACGATGTTGAAAAAACAATTTACTTTGGGGTTAGCTTGTTACGGAAAAATTGCATTATTTGCTCGCTATAGATGTTTGGACATAAACGGATATAATAACACAAATTAAAGCTATAGTTAAAATATATCCAACTGGGCTGTATTAGCTTACTGCGTGAAGGTTTCCCCTCTCTCTAATTGGCCCAGTCTGATTTGTCTCGTCATCTTGCCAAGGTCGCTAGACGACATATTCGTTGACTTATACCCATACGAGCGAGGCGTGCATAGGCTGTTGCTTCAGCTTGCACAACTGTCCATATTGCCCAGCTATTATGCCTATTTCGTATTCATTATTTTTGTAACTATTCTCACTTCTGTATCATTCACGCATTCGTTGATCTATGCCCATTTAAACCCATAGGAGCGAGGCGTGCAAAGACGGTTACGCCAGCTTGCACAACCAGCCATATTGCCCAGCTGTTATGCCTATTTAGTATTCATACTTTTTGTACCCATTCTCACGTCTGTTTTCATTAATTCATTCGTTGATCTATGCCCATGCGAGCGAGGCGTGCAGAGGCGGTTGCGCCAGCTTGCACAACGGGCTATATTACCCAGCCATTGTGCCTATTTAGTATTCATACTTTTTACCATGCCGGCTAACGGCTCTATGCATCTTTTAAACTAATTGAGAATTGCTGGAATAGTTGCGCTGGCTTTGGCTAGGCTTTGCAAGGCGTGACGGAAAATTTGGTGCAAGTCCGGGTGAAGAGGTAAGATAACGAATAACTGATGCCCTAGTAGGGCATCATTTATCCTATTACTATGCTTAAAATCGTCATGACCCCGGTGTGAGTGAGAGAGATGGATACTGGACAAATAGCTCTATCCCTTTTACACTACGGAGCAGGTTTCTTTTTATTGTTTATGTTAATATTTTATGGAGATCTGTAAACCCTCACACACTGTTATAATCTCGAAGAAAATGTTTAACCTTGTCCTCACTGATGATGGATTTACTTAATTGTTAGGTATAATATATGGCGTTTCAGAAATTTATGGCCATATTTAAGGGTTCAAGCAGCATGATGCAGTTGCTTAAATTAAATCTGTGGTTGAACTAAAATAAAAGGCTAGGTGCCTTTTATTTTGGTTCAATCACAGATTGACATCTGACATCAAACAGCTGCAAAACTGATCTCTTTTCAAGTTGTCTGATTGCAGTAAGAAATCTGTTTAGGGTCGTTATTCTGTGTCAGAAATACAGTAAAGACATATTGCAAAAAAATACGGGTATCAAAAACACAACCGCGAAATAGTTATTTTATTGTAGGGATTTTGATGCACGTCAATTTATTTCATCACCCTTCAATGAGACCATGTTCTACAGTAGCCTTAGTGCGAGTTTTTTAACGTTTCCGATCGCTTTAGCGTAAACGTCAACTATTATTGAAACGAAATAAGCGCCGTCTGGTAACAATAACTGAAAACCTCTTTTGACGTGGCAATGTCTAATGAGTCGATGAGCGCCGGCTGCACGCACGAAAAAGGATGACTCTTTGTAACGTTACGCTCATTGTAACATTACGATCGGAGCGAGAGCGCCGCACGAGCGAGCGAGAGGCACGATCATTTCATCAATGTTTTGTTATGACGTTGTCACGTTAAACTATCGTCCGTAAACCGATTTTACACACAACCAATTTTTTTTTCTATGCAATTCGAAATAAATGAACTTTTACGTTAACGCGTTCGACTGCGATAAAAAAGTCACCGGTGCCTGCAGTTTTGCCGAAAAGACTTTAACAAAATTTCATTACCCAAACAAATTTTAGCAACCTTTTTCTCTACCTTTGCAATATTTCGAATGATTTTAGTACGCATATTTTTATTTGGTCAAATTTTAGTTGACAAAATATTACCAAGTATAATGTCATTATGGCATTTGGTCTTTAATCAAATGATATATTACAGCAAAAAATCTTCAGAAAATAAACGTTTGGTGAAATGATTTGTTAGGACAAAAATATTAAGGCAAAAATAAGAGTTTAATTATTTATAAAATGGTTAGGTTAGGTTAGGTTAAAACTGTGACCTACGACGCCAGACACGACTTGCATTAATAGAAAAAATATATTGTTTTTAGTAGATTATTCGGAACTCAACTATTTATATTATGTTAGTTTCTTCTTTAAACAAAATGGGTAGGTTAAGGAAAGGGTGAATTGAAAACTAACGATACTAAATATTTGGCTTATTTGATTTTGCTTAAAAACTGTTATTCCAACTGAATTATTTGACTTAATAAAATATGTTCAAAGTTAAGTTGGTAAACAAGTTATTGTTTTCCAAACAATAGGTTTGCGTTACAATTTTTTTGTGAATAGATTTTTTGTTAAGTAATAATTTGGCAAATGAAATTATGCGAAAAAATTTTTGGGAAGTGATAATTTTTCCTTTCGGTCAAACAAGGGAGACTCACAGACCAAAACTCACACTAAGCCCTCAAAAATACCCGCTGAAGATAAAAATAAAATGTATCTCAAAAACTAATTTTCATAGCAAACGTGTTAGTTGTTGCACCGACAATGTTAAATTGAATATAATTTGGCAAAGTAAACAAATATAGATTACTGACAACGATAACTTATCAAAATAGAGGTTTATAAATATTATTAATATCAACTAGGGAAGCACCGGATATCTAAGCAGTTACATAAATACAGTAGCTGTTATATCAATTAATAAATGTTTAATATCCAACATCATAAATTATTTTCGAATGATATCTTTAACTCGCGATAATTAATCTAATTTAAGATTATAAAAACACATTGATATTTGTGGATTAGATAATGTATATAAAAATAGATAGACATTCATTTTTGCTAGTCAAGTTGGCAATTAATCAGGAATTCATCACACTTCTGCCTAGCATTTTTCCAACTATATTGGGGTCAGCTTCCATTCAAACCATATTTCAGCTGAACTGCAGTATTTTACTTGGAGCAGCGGACCAGGTCACAACACATCAACCGGGTAACACGGTACTTTTTGTACCAGTATTTCGGTGTTAGATTTTCTGGCTTCTGCTTCGATTGCCAAAGATCTACAAATTACATCTAGGACCAATGGCTTGGCGTGCTTTTCGAGACATATATTAAGATGGTCACCCATCCTATCCAAACCTCTCCATGTGTCGCTTAACCTTGAAGACCAATCCGTGCGGCTGCTATTATTAATTGGCCACGCTGACATTTTTCCTATCATGGTTGAAGAAATATATGTTTCCCCTCCAAACTAAACGCATTTTTTTTGGAATGGACCACTCGCAGTTCAGCACACTAAGGCTGGTTACTGCTTAACCGGACAATCCTGTGGTGGCCTCAAATGAATTTAAGGCCCCCAGCCAGGGCTAAAAACTACTAAAAACTAAATGACCGCTTCGCTAAGGGCATCCCCTGTGGGATACGGGCCTCGGCTTAACGGGGTCATTGAGAGGGGCAGCAAGGGACAGGCTGGGTCAATTATTATTATTTAGGGGATTTAACGCTAATGGCTCAGCGGCGCGGGCTGGCTCGTTAGGCAAAAGTTGGAGGGATGTTACGGGGGCGTCGCGATGGGCCTCGTCGGCGGGGCCGGAATACGGAACGCGGTCTGTATTTGTTTTTTCTAATCGTACTGGTTTCCCTATTACTCTCTTGAAGTAAGGTGATGGGGTCGTCGGGTTCGACTAGGGAGTGCCGTGGACGGCGAATCCTACTAATCTTGGAGGGAGTGTATCGGGCGGCCGATACAATGAGAGGGTTCTGATGCGAATCGGCGGACTCTATGAAACGCTTGTTAAGACGCTTCATGAATTGCTTAATTGTTGGAATGCGGAGGTCGACATGGAGTCGATCGTTTCTAACGAACCACGGGGCAACCGTGGCCTTCCGCACGGTTTTGGATTACCTGCAACCTATGGATCCGGTACGACTTAGTGTGCGCAAAGGTAGCACACGCATAGGTCATAATCGGACGTATGCACGTTGTATAAATGCGGAACTTGCATTTAAGGGAAAACTAAACGCATTATCTTGATTGCAACATAAATAGCCACGAGTAATCGAGTCATACATGAAATCTGAGGATAAGGAAGTGGCCGGTCCCTAAGCCACGTGACATAACTCAGTTTTTTTTTTTTTAATACAGTAAGAAGTGGTTTGTTCTAAATAAAGATAGCCATTTTACAACTAACAGATTGTTTGTTGAAATAAAAATCTTAATTATTTTAAGGTGTAATATTTTTCCGAGGAGACAGAAAAGCTATTCGTACCTATAGGGTGTTGATAAAATGATTTCATTGTATTTTAGTTCGGTCAAGTTTTGATTGGGGTGAAGTTACAATAAGCCGCATAGAACTACAAATTAGTACACATTGGGAATACCTTAAAATAAAATGAGAAATATTCCCATCCATGCTACGCGTGCCAAAAAATGCAAGTTCAAAATATATTTTTTTGCATTTTGCAGCGAGGTGGTAAGTTATATGATATAATAGTTCAGAAAAAAAATCTAAATCATCCAATTGTCTATAAAGATCGTTAAAACTTTTATTCCTTATAGTTACCATTTCTGTGATTTAGCTATTCAAAAACCTGTGTCCTACATACATAACATGCACGAGGTCGACCATATACAGGCTAACTGGTAGATAATTGAGTGTGTTACTGAAAACGGGTCTACTATAACCCGTTTTCAGAAACGCAGAGGTCCGGAAAAACCGCTTATACTCTAGAAATATCAAAGATAATGTTTTTTACTTTTCATAAATTTGTAGATAAAAAAAAACATATAATTAAAAAAAAAATACCAAAAACATGGAACACCCTTTAGAGTAGCTAAAAGTACCGATAACTTAAATGGTTTATGGTTTAGTTTTATCTTTTAAGCATTTTACGTAAGACACGTGATAGTTAAAGTACTGTCGATAATCCAAACACAAAAACACTACAAACCCACACACACACGAAACACGATCAATCACCAGCGATAATCCAAACAAACCACTATCATGATATCTTAATAACGCGATTAACAACAATAAAACTTTATCTTCTAATTATCGATAGGATCGCGAAAGAGATACGTACAATTCTGTATAAAAACGTTCAAAAAATTCTCGGAAAGCATAGTTTGTATAACACCTAGCAAACAAAAACAGGTAAGAAAACACATTTCTAATTTATTTACATTAAAAAATTAAACTATTTTCTGTACTATCCAAACTTACATCTTCTGTTGACGTAACATCTATTAAGAATAATAATTAGGTTTACTTCTCAACAGAATTTTAAAATTTATTTTTATATTCAGAACTTTATTTAGCTATTAACTTTGCTGACTGTTCCTTTTCTAAATGAAAAACGATAAAAATATGATAACTTTCATTTGAAACATCTTATATTAAATTGTTATAACGAACCTTTGTTTGTATTCCAGCAACAATGAAATCTCTGCTCATTATCGCCTCTTTCGTCGCCCTGGCCGTGGCCAGCCCCGCCCACCGCAGCATCGTAGCAGGCCCGGCTATATTGGACTCTGAGCCCATTGCCGTTGGCCCCGCTGTCGTCCCCCACCCTATTTCCGTTGGGCCCGCCATCATCGAGACTGAGCCTATCTCCGTTGGACCCGCCATCATCGAGACTCAGCCTATCTCCGTTGGACCCGCCATCATCGAGACTCAGCCTATCTCCGTTGGACCCGCCATCATCGAGACTCAGCCTATCTCCGTTGGACCCGCCATCATCGAGACTCAGCCTATCTCCGTTGGACCCGCCATCATCGAGACTCAGCCTATCTCCGTTGGACCCGCCATCATCGAGACTCAGCCTATCTCCGTTGGACCCGCCATCATCGAGACTGAGCCTATCTCCGTTGGACCCGCTATTATTGAGACGCCCGTTGCCGTCAGCCCCGTCCAAGTTGTCGAAGAGGCCGTGAGTGTTCCTACTGGTACCTCTCTCGTCCAGATCATCCTGAACATCAACGGTGTCAGTCACGTTATCGATGCCCCAATCAGCGTCAGCCCCGTCGCTGAAGCCATCGTTCCTGAGCCCGTGCACATTGTCGAGGCTTCCCCAGAGCCCGTCCAGGTCGTTGAAGTCGCCCCTGAACCCGTCCAGGTCATCGAAGTCGCCCCTGAGCCTGTTGCTATCGGCGTGCCTCAGCTCCCTAACCCCGCTGTCGTGCTACCCGAATCCCTCAATTAAATTGAATTAAAATTTGAAAAGGAACTGCGCACCTGCGTTTACATCTACACGACCACTTGCTTTGTACATTTTATGAGTTAATATATCAGTTCCGTATAATTTATTTTTATTTATTTAATAAAACCATTCTTACCTACCTTTTCGCTTTCGCTAATGGACAACTAGGGGATTGTTTTCTCAATATTATCAGTTTAATTGTAATACCAATGAATAATATCCCCAGCTCCTGTCCAACATACAGAAAAAGCATTTTTCTAGATTTATTTACATGGAGAAATCTAGGTTTTAAGTGCCCATTGTGATAATTTTAAGACCTAATTTTTGGTAAATAAAGGTTTTGAGAACTCATAAATTTATAGCGTAAAACTTATTGCCTATGCCATTTGAAAACTGCATCAGTGTCGTGCATTTAATCAATTTTTTGCTTGTGTTGTTAAATCAACTTATATAAATCGACTAGCCAGTCTAAATACACTTGGCCCCTTTTTTCAATGCTGATAAAACGTCGTATCCTACGAATAGGGGCGTAACTGCATAATAGCTACTTTTTAGGAGACACTTTTTTGTGTTTAATTCAAGTAAATATGAACAAATAGGTATTGGTTTTTTCAAATAATATGTATTGGTATCTTCTGGTTGCTTCAGGAGTATTTTCAATAAATTAACTTAATATTTAATACGCATTTTGTCCCTTAAACCCTTATTCTTTGTTGTGTTACGGCGACGTACGGCTGAACTTGAGTATTAAGTTACGTTATGCCTTTTATCTCCGGAAATGTTGAGGTCACAATCGCCTTTATGTCCTTTTCATACTCTTCTGATGTGGGTATTTATTCGTATATGATAAGAATTTCTTTATGATAACTATTTATTAATTACTGGGAACATGTAAATTTATTTTAAAAAAATATTTATAGAATTTTAATATTTAATTGCAAACAAACTGAATTATATGAATAAGCTTCACTTCACTAATATGAATAAGCTTTCGTAGCATATTTGTTTAAGAAAGTGAATCTAAATTAACAAAAAGAAGAAGTGTCAAATACAGAATAAAATCGCAATCAGTCATTAAATCAAATTAAAGATACAAGAACAACAAAATTTTGTGACATAACACGACGCTTTCATTGTTGATAGACTCTTGTTTGAGATCTATTGGAACCTTCTACTTTAATTTTCTTCGAGTAATGGCTCTTTACGTAATTTAGTATAAGATCCCACTGTTTTTCAAGACTTCCCATTTCCCAGAAACAATTTAAAAAAAAAACCTTCTACTCTCATTTTAATATTTACAACAAAATTAACAAAAACTGCAATATCAAAGACCTGAAGAGCTTTTCCTGTAAAAAAACTTTAATTAAATATTTTACCCTTCTATCATACGAACAGACAGAGGAAATTATAAACTAATTCAGATTAATATTCCTGTCAAGCGATTAAAAAAAAAACACAAATTCAAATAAATACTTATCTCAAATACCAAACACAACACCTGTGTAACTTACGAGTTAATTACACACATCTTTATGTTGTAAGTTAATTTTTTTGTTTTTGTTATATTTTCTTTCTTATTTTAAAACTTTTTTATTACCATTGTTTACAGCAACCTACATACTCATTATTTAACCGACTCAAGACATGTCCACACAATTGTTACTTATATTGTTTATGGAATCACAACTCAGGACCCCAAGGTACAGGTTCTACCTAGTTTGGGTTCCAACGTCCACAAGATACTAATATAAGTATAGTTACTGATAGTATAATTATGTTTTAGTCGTAATGTTATCAATGTCACAATGAATGAATAAACTTTATTCTTATTTTCTTTCAACTGTTCAAAATATTTTTTTGGATAATTGCTTGGTGATTCCATTTTCTTTTCGGGGACAGTTTCTCCCTTCCTATTTATAAAAGCTTCAAGCCAAAGCCCGAAGTTTTCAGCGCCTTTCGTTTTTAAGTATTTCCATTCTGCAGGATTTCTCGTTCGTATATTACCTGGACCTCGTTTTTAGAACGAACTTACAGATGATGATAGCGGAGTGGGAGTCGTGAAACTCGAAGTCGTACTATCTAAAACTAAATCAGCCGTTGCAACGAACAAATTTTCAGCATAAGGTTCTTGAGTTGAGTTCATTTTATATCGTTTCTAACTGGCAAATAGATAAATTCGACAATTATATCAGTAACAATTTCAGGTTTGGATGGAGGTTCTTTCACTTTTATTTGGTTCCGGGTTTTGTAAATTATCTTTTTCGGAAAAAGTTACAATCTCACACTTGCGCTTTCATTTTGGTTAGGTTGGTTCATGTTCATGTTGTTTCAACGTCCTGAAACTAAGAAATGAGATCTTAAAACGTTAATTTATCATGCTTAACTAGTTTTGCAGTATTGTAGGTAGATAAAAGTGAAGAATATTATTAAAAACGATTTACGGTATTAAGCTCAAGGTGGTTATAATATTTTCTTAGATTAAAAATTCTGTCTCTTTTTCACGCGCACCCTTTCATCGTTGCAAGTTTTAAAAGTATAGGCTGAAAAAAAAAAACTGTTATCAGAGAAAACTGCTGAAATTCTGTAATTGCCTATTATATGAATTAGATCGAACAGATTTGCTTAAATTATTACTTCGTTATTAACTTAACATAGCCATAAAATATTAAACAGAATTCTTCTAAAATTTAAGGAAAAATGTAAAGCAATGAAATAAATGTAAGTGTCATTTTCGTAGGAAATACTACGAATACAGCCACAAATGCTTTTATAACAGTTTTCAAGCAGAAGAAAAAAAGCCTAATTGCATTTAAGCCCTATACCAGCAAAAACATAAAATTGTGTATTAAGTGTTTAAATTTGTACAGAAGGGTTAACATCATAAAAGCATAAAATATTGTCCTTAAAATAACAATGTGCATATTTCAAATGCATCATAGAAAGAATAAGAGACAAAAACATAATTTGAACGTAGAAGAACGACACAAACGTAATTAGGCGTAGTCTTTTTTATACATACTCAATTTAGCCATTCCATAGAACACGGCCACAAACACCATGAGGGTTTTTTTCTATGTATGTATAGAAAATACAATGAGTAATTAAAATCACTTAATTAAACAGTCTTATTTTCCAACCAATTCCACTAACGTAATTATAAAATATAACGGTTAATTTGTTAATTGATATTCAACTTTATTGGTATAGACAAACATGTTATTTATTTAGAAAACAAATTACTCTCGCCGCTGCTATCAATCTCCGCGTTCCGCCGACTAACGGCCGAACGGCGCGCGCTAGCACGCTCTTCCTGCGCCCGCGCACCCTAGCTACTCGCGCAGAAAAAGGCCGCGGCGACGATTGTGACTTTATTCTTCGTTAAGAACTTAGTGCTTCAATTTGTGGCTTTTTAGAAAACCTAATTATTTAATAATCTGTCGCGTTTTTAATTTTTCTGTTTAACTGGTTATATGTGGTATGATGAGCAGAATTTAATTATGCAATAAAAAAAGAAAGCCCTTATGTTCGTTAGGGCACTCTTCGTAGGATACGACGAAAAGTCTAATCGTGTTTTGCCAGAAAATTCTAAGTAAAGTCGTCTAATCACCAGTGATTCGAGTAGGTAGAGTTAATGCGGGCCAATGAAATCAAATGTATAAATTAACATGGACATGAATCTGGGATTCTGTGGACGAATTGTATTGTAACGAGCTTCGGGTTCGTGACGATAAAAACAGCCGATTAAATAACCAAAACTGACACTTTAATTACACAAAACTAATTACAACTTTAAACTCACTAATTATAAAACACACTAATCGCTTTAGTTCGCAGTTGAAGATCGCTCTCGAAAGTCTCGAAGTTTCCGTTTGTATCGCTAATCCAATACTAACTCGGTCGGTGTATGTGCAGGTCAATATAGGGCGCCGGTTAATTCCAGAACGTTCCATACTAGAAAGACCTAGAAAGTTCGCGTACATATCGGTAGCGACTGAATTCTGGAATGTTCTAGCATAGAAAAGTCTCGAAGGTTCCTGACTCTACTAGTTCTGCTGCTACTCGATACTAGATGTCGCTAGTGGTAACGAATGCCGCTATCTTCCTTGCCCAATTGTAGCGCGTAACAATATTAACATCAGATTAGTTAAAACTTGTAAGATATTCTGAGAAAATTATCGGAAGTGTGGGTATCATTTGGCAATGTAACTCTGATGCTATGTGGTTTAGACGGAACGTTTTATCTAAAATCAGATATTACTAGTGAAAAATACATACACACACACGAGAACCTCTATAAACCATTACCGACCTTAAGTTATTTTAATTCCTATAATTATTATGAGACTTACTGGCAGCTGTATTTGGGGTAGACTAGTATTATACATACAAAGGTAATATTGTAATAACTCTGACAGATTATCTTCAAAGAAACACCACGTGATTTTTCTCATACTAGAGTTACTGGATAAACTAAACCCAGTTAAATTGGCAAAAGTTTCGCAAAAAAGAAGAAGAAAATTAAAAAAAAAGTCTTTTATTTACGTGTATATCACATCTTGAAAACTTATCCTAGATCTTAACATTAACGCGTACGACCTTATTATATAATCTTGCCCACATTTAGTTCAAATCTTCAGGCATGATTACAGGATTAGGCAGGATTGGTACACCAATAGCCACAGGCTCCGGAACAATAGCAGGCCCGATTTCAACAGGTTCGGGAGCGGAATCAACAACGTGGACCGGGTCGGCAGGTATCACACCAATGGGAGGTTGAGGAACCACAACACCGGGACCTGACACTTGGCCGTTGATGTTCAGAATAATCTGAACCACGGGGTTTCCAACAGGGACTGGTGCAACTGGAGGAACAATGTCTTCAGGTAACACAGGGGCTGGTGCAGGAATGATAGGCTGTTCTACAATTTCAGGTCCAATGGCGATGGGTTCGAAGTCCAAGACAGCTGGTCCTATAGCGATGGGCTCGAACTCCGGGGCTGGAGCTGGTCCGGCTGGGCCAGGGTCTACCACGCCACGGTGGGGGCTGGCGACAGCCAAAACCACGGCAGATGCGAAAATGATAATGAATTTCATTTTGCTGAAAGAGAATTGAAAAAATGATTAGCTTTCAGGAACAGAAAATATAAGTAGGTAGATGTCACAGTCTTGAAGTATGTAAGAGATATTTATTATTAATAAGGAATTGATTAAAAAGATATTAGAAAGTATTTTTATCGGATCTCTTTAGATTACAGTCGAACTTAAATAAGAAAATTTAAAATAAAAAATCGTTGGCTAAAAAAAGAAATAACAGCATTTATTCAACCTTTTTAATTTTATCGATGCTTATTCCATTTACATAAATAAGTAAATAAATAACTAAAAAGAGAACTTACCACTGAAAATGATGAAAATGCTGAGCTTGTTGTCCCTCAGAACGGTAGTTGTTTTGGTTGTTGTTGTCGAACTGTGATTTCAAAAAGCAATTTTGCGAATTTATATGAATACAATATCTGTTTGTCTGTACAAAATAATGAGTAAAAGATAAGATTATGTTTTGTGCTAATCTCAGCTTAATGATTGAATGGATCTAGAACATTGTTTTGAAAACTGAATGGACTTAATGAACTTGATAAATCCTTGAGAAGAAATGTTCTGGAACCAGATTAAACTGCTAGATTAGTCGATTCGACCGAGTCTCAAAAGTTGTGCGAAGCGTCCTTCAAACAAAAAAAAAAAATTTTTTTAAACATTAGAACTCACTTTCTTCATATTTATTCGTTTATAAATAAAAATACACTTATTTATTACGTAAACCTTTAGCATACGTAAAGGAATAACCTCATAAATTACAAAAAAATTAATCCCATGTTTTAAGGGTCGGTTATCATTAAATTACTTCTTCCGCTCTGGGCCGAACGGAAAGGAGTGACAGACTCTTATTACTAGCTAACTTAAATCCCTGCCAAACAAATTTCGCAACCCTAGCAGAAAAATAAAGTTTTAGTTTGAGTTCGAAACTACACTGAATCTCTCGAAAGGTGGTCTTTAAACTGTTAGTCTACGAAATCTCATGTTGTTATTGCTCTCACAATAACAACATTGTTGTTATTGTGAGAGCAAGATAGATTTCGTAGACTAACAGTTTAAAGACCACCTTTCGAGAGACTCAGCTAGGTAACACGATACCCATTGCAAGGCTGGTGTTAGATTTTCTGGTCTGTCTGATCTCATGACATGAGATCTGTCTGATCTCATGACGTGTTACCTAGCTACTGGGTTAGTTAAATAGGGTAGGGAGTCGCTCCAAGTAAAATACTGGCTGACTCCAATATAGCAACCTCTGGTGCAACACTGTTACTATTGTAATATATTGCAAAATTAACAAAATATAACAAAAGTGACCTGAAGTACTTCTGCACTTGATTCAATAATGTCATAGCTATAGTACTTATACTTTCAACGTGAGAGAGTAGATGTCGTTAGGGTTTGTAGGGTGCCATAAGAGACTGCAAATCTTTAAACGCTTCTCCTGAGAAATAGTGTTTTTGCAAAAGAGACAGTGTTGCACCACAGGTGCAACATGATGTAAGTATATCTAGTAAGTATTATCTTTAGGGGATTTTTTTTCATCATTGGTAACCTACCAAAGACGAAAAAAAAATCTCCAAAAGCCTAAAGCCTAAATCTCCTAATTACCTAATTGAGCCAACAATTCTTGAGGGCCATCGTTATGTCAATATCTATGAGTATCTATAATATATACGAGTATGTCATTTCAATCTTGATAGGTCGAACTAGTAATGACTGAAACGTTTTAAATGTTCAAACTATTAGTTTGGTTGATCTTGTATGACCTTAGTAATATTTATTTCTTTGAAGAGGTGAAGACGTTTCTGGAAATTGTCGGAATCTTTTACCGCTTAATTATTTAATCCTGCGAACGGCGAGCGGTGGGTGGCTCGCCATCCGATAACAACCAAGCTCGGGTCGACGTTGCATTGTGTTCCACCCGTGCCTCAAAGAGATGTCAGCATAGAAGATGCAGCCCCCCTCTCTCTCTCTTTGTTTCTAATTTAATCTATTCAATAACTAAATTATTAGCAGTGAACCAATAATTTACTTGCAGCAGGGCGTTATTTACATCGTCAAGTCAGTTTATTTTAAAAATGTGGGATGTATTATCAGCAATTAGATCATTTGATTTTTTTCGTAACATGTTTAATCCCATTGAATTGTTGTCGTTTATATAGATATGCTGCTGATTTTTTTCCAAATACGATTTTGCTAAGTTCAAGGCGGTCTTGCCAAATCCATAATGCTTTTATTACAGGAACACTGTTTCATGGCTCACACAATCAAATGCCTTAGACAGGTCGCTGAAGATACTTATGGCATCTTGCGAGTCTTTTCAGTCATTAAAGATGTGTGTTAATAAAGTTACACCCGCTTCAATTGTACAACCTCCCTCGGTGAAACTATACTGTTTATCTAGTAAGATGTAATTCGCGTTAACATGGCTGAAAATTTGATTGAACCTTTTTAAACACGTTTCTGAAAACCGACAAAACAGATGCGGGTCTATAATTTTATTGTTACCGTCTTTACTGTCCCTGAATTTGAATATCTGAATTACATTACCGTATTATGTAAGGTCCGGGAAAATTCCTTGATTCACACACAAATCTATCCTAATATTATAAGGGTTTGTTGAGTTTGTTTGTTGTTGTAGTTGAACGCACTAATCTTAGGAACTTCAAATTGAAATACTCTTTTAGTGTTCGATAGCCCACATGTCTAGGAAGGCTATATGACATCGTGTATGGGTCAAGGGGTGGAACATCAATGAAACAGATAGATAGATAAAACATTTATTCAGCGTAAGAATAGAGAACCCAACACAAAAAAAGCACAAGATAGTCACATGAATAAAAACACTAGAAATTATTAATATTAAGATAGTAAATCCATTTTAAAATATAAATATACATATATATGTATATTAGGGTGTCCCAAAAAAATCAAAGTCGTTTTTTTTAAATGCATACCCTCTTATTTTTTTACTTTTAAGTCAAAACAACTATAAATAAAAGAACAATGCCCACATATTAGAACAACCTTGGCCTACAGTGAACACTGACAATTAGTTTATGGAATTATAGTTTAAGTTATTATGAACACCTTCTAGTACATACCAGTTAAGAAAATAAGTCGCCATTTGGAAATAAAACAGTTTTTATTTTTTCAAAACATTCATTTTTTCACAGTCACAAACTCATTCTACACACTTTCAACCACTTTTGAATGGAAAGTATATCATTTGAACACAATAATTATTAATTTCAACGTTATTAACTCATTTTAACCTTATGAATAATAGGAATCTTCTTTAAGTGTAAATTGCTATAGCTCCCTTTATACTTGTTTGACACTTTGACAGGCTGGGAGCAAGCTTGAGTAGGTAGTTTAATGTCAAATCTATCATTTGTCAAAAGCTAATATGGCCATATTTAAAAAGAAATATCGATTAGTTGCATCGGATTTTAGTCTTTATCAGTTTAACTTATATCTAACTACGGCAAAGCCAAACAGTGACTTTATCATTATAAAGTATAGTATCTCTGGTTTGAGGTATTTATGAACATAATTGGTCTAAAAGTCGAGTGGGTGTCGTTAAAAAAAACTAAAATGGCTGCCAGTTTTCTCAGATTAAAAAACTTAAACCTGACTAACGTGTAGTTGTTCCGTAATCGATTAGATTTATTAAATAATATATGAATTTAAATTAAATTGACCATAAAACGGCAACCCCAAACTTCACGTGAAAATAAAAGTTGCGTAATAATAAGTAAAATGACTTATTTATTTGTTATGATCACGGCGTCTTAGTTTGAGATAAAGCTTTGATGGATAATTCCTATTTAAAATACTTATATTTTTGTGTTATCTTTCTAAACGTGTCTGAGGTGGGCCATATCTGGGTATCCTTCTTTAAAAAGGTAGGACCTCGGTAACCCGCGCCGACTCACATCGATACATGTCAGTACTTACTCTCTAAGGCTGACGCGACCTAACGTGTCGATGTGCTCGTGATTACTCGTTATTTAGTTATATAACTCGCATTTCTTCAATCCTTCAACATGTCAGTGCAGTCACGCAGTTTTTAGAACTGGGGTATATTTTTAATAGGTGACGTAAAATATCATATAACGGGTTGAAAACTCCCGTCTAATAGACAAGTACAACAATTTTATTTTACAATATCCGTGAAGTGAATTTAACTATCAATGAAAGTGCTAATCTCACTATTCTCGAGTGTATTATCTATTGGTATAAGGCCTATTAAATCATTGCCTAATTGTGTGAAACTACTTGTAAACTTTCATCAAGTTTGGAGGGACTTTAAAAAAAAATGAACAAAAGATGTATTTAAGCAGCGCCATCAAGATATGTCGACAATTTAAATAATTTGTTTGAAAATGCACTCGCCGATGCGCTTCAATTAATAAAAATAAATGATGATAGAATCTTTTTACAGCGTCAAAGAGAAAAATTGATTATTAATTTATGTACTGTTACAAGACGACTCATCATCCGAATCTAATGAAAACTTAGATTTACAAGAGGACGTACTAAAGATTGTCGAGAAAACGCAGCCTTGCAAAACTGCGGCGAGATTTTATTGCTTTAAAATTGGTAGCTGCGCTAGATTTCGTACAGAAAAACGGAAAGAACGCGCTGAACCCATACAAATTAATATCCAAAATAAGGTACCGGAAGTTGTGACTGACTAATTGGGATGGCAAGCTTTTGCCTGCATTAAATGCTCGGAAATGAAAAGTAGAACGTCTTCCTATGGTTATTTCTTATGAAAACAAAAAACAACTTCAAGACTAGAAAATTCTACAGGAGAGAACAAGTAGTTTGGAACGCGATTGTAGACTGGAATATAGAAGATAAAGTGCAAATATGTGAAAAAAATAAAATGAAAATTGATAAAACTATCTGAAAAGCAGACTTTTATCACTGCTTGATGATGATGTGAACCAAGAAACTAAAGTTAAAATGGTTCAGAATTTAACCAAAGAGGAAGAAACTTTGCGGAATAATTTTGAGGTTTATTGGTTTATTGTGTGGTAAATTTAAAGAACATTGACATTAATAGTTAAAGAAATTTTTACTTTCGTTCCCTGTGACAATATATTTTTTAACACTATTTTCTTATTTTGTTTCAGAATAAAACAATCTCTGAATTAATTTTTAGTAAAAAGCAAGTCCTTGTTCAACCGCCTTAAAATTGAAGACAGTTTACTACATTAATGTCGTACTTTGTGGTCAAATAATGCTTCGTTTCAAGAAGTCAGAAAGAAAGTTTCGGCACTGAGGGTAGTAAACGATGCAGCCGAAAGAGTGTTTAAGTTAATGTAAGACTTTCATGGAATTTCACTGTTGAGGAGGAACAAAAACCATTATTATTACGTTGCGTACGAGAGCTCCTGAAAATTTGAACAATAATATGTTTTTTTTTATATAAATGAATAAATTATATATTATTTGGTTGTATTGGCACTTTAATTAAGTAGCAAAAATTAAATTCTGAATTCCTCCAACACTAAGTCGGTACAAATTTTCATGTCAAAAGTTTGGCATCGAGTCGGCACGGGTTATCGTTGTTCAATCACAATAATATTTATTATTTGAGTCAATGAGGTCAAACCGAATAAAAATAGAGGGTATGCGTATGCGATTCCGCGAAAAAAATATTTTCCCTTATGTCTTGGGACACCCTAATGTATATACATACAAATATATTTAGTAGAACGCAGCTAACGCAATAATTACTTATTCTTTTCCCATTCTAGAACATTTTGTCTCAAAGGCTTATCCAAGTCATTACCCCGATTCTGTTTTAAAAACAATTATTCCAGCTCTAAAGCCATAAAGCTGAGATTCGTTGAAATCGTAATCTTATCTATTATTTTGGTTAGCGACGTAGATATTGTTTTTAATATAAATACGCTAAATTGCATTTTGAAATCACAGTTTGACAATTACAACCAACCAACTATTGTTTTGATCGACAAAAAGTAAATCATTTTCAGTGGTAAGTTGTAAATAATTTAAGCATTTTATTTTACTGAAAATATAGTTATGTTTCTATAGGCAACAAAAATCAGTGCTATTTTCTTTTTGATCCCTTTCTTTTCATATATTTTTAAACATTCTTCTGAATTTACATGTCCACTATAAATTTTAAGATATAAATTATTCGCTTGGCATATGTCAATTTATTATAGGTTGGCGCTACATCTTTATCACTCCCATACTTCTCTATGACTGTTCATATTGGTAGCAAATTTCTTTATAGTTATGTCAGCTTCACAGTCCATTCAACATTTATTTGATCTTCCACTAATGCAAGCACTGGTAAATCTTTGTTCTCACTATTATTTATTCACAAAACTAATTTTCATTCCAATTTTCTTCCAGCAAAATGAAATACATGTTCATTTTCGCATCTGCCGTGGCTTTGGCCGTTGCCAGCCCCCACCGTGGCGTGGTAGACCCTGGAGCAGCCGGACCAGCCCCAACCCCGGAGTTCGAGCCCATCGCCATAGGACCAGCTGTCTTGGAGTACGAGCCCATCGCCATTGGACCTGAAATTGTAGAACAGCCTGTTATTCCTGCACCAGCCCCTGTGTTACCTGAAGACATTGCTCCTCCAGTTGCACCAGTCCCTGTTGGAAACCCCGTGGTTCAGATCATTCTGAACATCAACGGCCAAGTGTCAGGTCCCGGTGTTGTGGTTCCTCAACCTCCCATTGGTGTGATACCTGCCGACCCGGTCCACGTTGTTGATTCCGCTCCTGAGCCTGTTGAAATCGGGCCTGCTATTGTTCCGGAGCCTGTGGCTATTGGAGTACCAATCGTGCCTCCTCCTGCGGTGATCATGCCTGAAGACTTGAATTGAATGATGGCAAGATTTTTATAGGCGGTGTTAATCTTAAGTTCTACAATAAGGTTGATTAAGATAGTTATATACACGTAAATAGACGAATCTTTTTTTTTATTTGCTTCTTTTTTTCCCAAAGCTTTGCCGTTTACCCGTATCAAATTATCTGGATTTTAGTTTATCTAGTTAGTTTAGTATGAGAAAAGACTCGTGGGTGGTTTCTGACTTAGTAAAGATAACCTGTCAGAGCGATTAAAATATTAACTATAGACAGGTAGGTAATATAACACACGATGTACACATATACCTATGTACATAGAAACTTAATTTTGAAAAAATAACTTCTGTGCCCCGCGGCTACGCCAAATAGGTTCAGTACAGCAAAATGCCAGACAACTAGGAGCTGCCTGACGCTGGTTTTCAACTACACCTCACGTTGAAGTGGACGGATGTAAATCAGTTTTCCAAGGTGTATAATATGATAATCTAGTGATATATAAGTTTGTGTAAATAACAAGAAAACGAAAGAAAATAATTGAAAAAAAAAAGTATAACTGCAATAAAATAACGACTAATATGTGTAGAAATTGAATAATTATTGGGACTAGCACCATTATCACAACAATATAACAAGTGTGCTTATTAACATAACTTATGTAAAAGACCAGTTGTTGCAACCTTTTTGTTGCTCACCAAATAATACACATAAAACAAATATTAAGTTTTTGACATTTTAACTGTTCTGCATCAGCTCGACGTCCGTATGTCGCTACTGAGATCCAGCAGAATACCAGCGCCAGCTATATTTGCCTGGAACATGCTGAGTTGGACTCCCATTTGGTGCAACATAGAGACACACATCGCTCGGTGAATGAAACTGCAGTCCTGTATTTTTTTTTTATGTCGGTAGTTAGTGTGGCACTATTTTTTTTATTGTGAAATGGATTTGCTCTTGACTCTATCGCAGGTGAGGTCGCAGGTGACAGAGACAAAGTCTACGATGAGATGAGCATACCCAGAAGAAGCCTGTTCACTGTAACTTTGAAGAGATTAGGGTTGAATGCGTTCGGAAACACAGGCGCAGGTAAAGAGTTCCACTCCTTTGCTGTGTGCATTATAAAAGATGATTGAAAACGCTTGGTACAAATTGGTGGAATAGCTACAAGGTAGGGTTGGTAACCTACAGTGCGTCTAGATGTCCTATGGTAGAAGCACACTCGCCGAAGTACAATCTGTAGAAGACTGACAAGCAGGCGACCTTACGGCGATGACCCAGGCTGTGAAGCTTGGCATTTACCAGTTTTACGTCACCAATGAGCCTTTTAGTTCTGCGTTTCACCGAGTAAAGCACGGCAAGTTGGTATTTAGCTGAGCCATCCCAAAGGCAGCTGCAATACTCCATGCAGGACCGGACCTGTGCTTTGTAAAGCGATAAAAGCTGTCCGGGCGTGAAGTATCGCTTCTTTCTATTTAGGATGCCCAGGTTTTTGGCCGCAGTTTAGTCGGGGCCGTTACCAAGCTTGGTAATGGCCCCGACTAACGAAATGTAAAACGCGGTTTCAAACCCAGCCAGGCGCATTACTTAATATATCACTAGATACCAAATGATTATGTATCGTTTATTACACATTATCTAGAAAACTGATTTACATCCATCCACTTCAACGTGAGGTGTAGTTTAAAACCAGCGTCAGGCAGCTCCTAGTTGTCTGGCATTTTGCTGTACTGAACCTATTTGGCGCAGCCGCGGGGCACAGAAGTTATTGTTCTAAAATTAAGTTTCCGTGTAAATAGGTATGTGTGTACATCGTGTGTTATATTACCTACCTGTCTATAGTTAATATTTTAATCGCTCTGACAGGTTATCTTTACTAAGTCAGAAACCACCCACGAGTCTTTTCTCATACTAAACTAACTAGATAAACTAAAATCCAGATAATTTGATACGGGTAAATGGCAAAGCTTTGGGAAAAAAAGAAGCAAATAAAAAAAAAATCGTATATTTAAGTGTTTTTAACAGTCTTAATCAAACTTATTGTAGAACTTAAGATTAACACCGCCTATAAAAATCTTGCCATCATTCAATTCAAGTCTTCAGGCATGATCACCGCAGGAGGAGGCACGATTGGTACTCCAATAGCCACAGGCTCCGGAACAATAGCAGGCCCGATTTCAACGGGCTCAGGAGCGGAATCAACAACGTAGACCGGGTCGGCAGGTATCACACCAATGGGAGGTTGAGGAACCACAACACCGGGACCTGACACTTGGCCGTTGATGTTCAGAATGATCTGAACCACGGGGTTTCCAACAGGGACTGGTGCAACTGGAGGAGCAATGTCTTCAGGTAACACAGGGGCTGGTGCAGGAATAACAGGCTGTTCTACAATTTCAGGTCCAATGGCGATGGGCTCGTACTCCAAGACAGCTGGTCCTATGGCGATGGGCTCGAACTCCGGGGTTGGGGCTGGTCCGGCTGCTCCAGGGTCTACCACGCCACGGTGGGGGCTGGCAACGGCCAAAGCCACGGCAGATGCGAAAATGAACATGTATTTCATTTTGCTGGAAGAAAATTGGAATGAAAATTAGTTTTGTGAATAAATAATAGTGAGAACAAAGATTTACCAGTGCTTGCATTAGTGGAAGATCAAAGAAATGTTGAATGGACTGTGAAGCTGACATAACTATAAAGAAATTTGCTACCAATATGAACAGTCATAGAGAAGTATGGGAGTGATAAAGATGTAGCGCCAACCTATAATAAATTGACATATGCCAAGCGAATAATTTATATCTTAAAATTTATAGTGGACATGTAAATTCAGAAGAATGTTTAAAAATATATTATGAAAAGAAAGGGATCAAAAAGAAAATAGCACTGATTTTTGTTGCCTATAGAAACATAACTATATTTTCAGTAAAATAAAATGCTTAAATTATTTACAACTTACCACTGAAAATGATTTACTTGTTGTCGATCAAAACAATAGTTGGTTGGTTGTAATTGTCAAACTGTGATTTCAAAATGCAATTTAGCGTATTTATATTAAAAACAATATCTGTGTCGCTAAACAAAATAATAGATAAGATTACGATTTCGACTAATCTCAGCTTTATGGCTTTAGAGCTGGAATAATTGTTTTTAAAACTGAATCAGGCTAATGACTTGGATAAGCCCTTGAGACAAAATGTTCTAGAATGGGAAAAGAATAAGTCGTTGCGTTCCACTAAATAATTATATACATATATATATATTTTTTTTTAATTAAAAGCAATGGCAAAGAGATCAACATTTTTTTATCTCAGATGGAAAAAAGGAACGTATGTCAAAGTCAAAACGTTTATTTAAATAAAATTTATCCAAATGGGGTTCTTTAATAAGAATAATAACTACTATATATACATTTAAATAAAAAAACCACTAAACTAACTAAAACTAAAAATAGTTAATTATTTCAATTAGGTCACTAAACGGCCCCTTTGAACGTCATCATTAACAGTTAACATAATAAAGTGACTCTAGCTTTTTTTCGCAAACGTAGTTTTTTATAGAAAAGAACGGACAAGCAACTCCATAATTACTCTTTTAAAAACCCTTATAAAATCAATCGTCTGTCTATCTAGCCGTTTGTAACAGCTAAATATTTTTCAAAATAAAAGAGTATTGAAGCAATGGCAAAGAAATCAACATTTTTGGGGTTCCGAATCTCCAGATGGAAAAAAGGAACCCTTATAAGTTCACTCGTGTATCTGTCTGTCCGTCTGTAACAGCAGAGGTTTTCCGAATCTACTGTACCGATTCAGTTGAAAGGACAGAATAGAATAGACAAAAAAAATATTTTCGGAAGCTAGATTCTGAAAAATATTTAGTGCTATGCAGTTGAAGAAAGGCTAAAAGGGTTATGAATATGAATGTGGATGGATGGGTGTGAGGAGTGATATGAAGGAAAAAGGAGTTAGTAATAGCGTGACGGTTGACAGGTCAGAATGGAAGAAAAAAACATGTTGCGCCGACCCCAAGTAACATGGGATAAGGGCAGGAAGATGATGATGAGTTGAAGAAAGGCTCGATGTATTGATTGTTGTCCCTATCTGCTTCTGCGGTTTTCTAGGGTTTCGAAACTCTGTATGGAAAAACGGAACCGTTATAGGTTCACTTGGTTTTCCGTCTGTCTGCACATATGTATGATACAACCTACTTTAACCGAATCTACAAACTAAACCGATTTCATTTGAATTTGATACACAAGTTACTTTCTGTGACACAAACACGTACACTTAGCGGAATTTCAAAATTTAAATTTTGTGGGAAAATTATAAATTTAAAAATGAAAGGTTTTCCAACTGCACCGTGTGATGTATTAAATTAAAGGATTTATTCTGAGGGTCACAAAAGTATTTTTTTAATAATATTAAAATATTCCATTCTGAAGTTTTGAAAAAAATACAGATCAGCTGCCTTACCATGACGTCTTAAATCCATCATTCCTGTGTCAGAGAGAGACGGAGTTATACAAGACGAATAGCACTATCCCTTTCCCTCACACACAACATGATGGATTTAAGACGTCATGGTAGAGCTGCTGATCTTTATTTGTAAATTACGGAAACCTATAAGAAGTCTATGATTTTATTTTAAAATAACCTTTTTAAAAAAATATTATTTTGTTCAGAACCTTTCCCGCGCTACCAACTTTACCGGCTAAGCGCGCTAGCCCGATTCGCACTTAGCCGGTTTTTATATTTATTGAAACGGCTAATAATTTGACTAGCATCTCACCTGATGATAAGCTTAGATTTAGAGTTAGAAAACTCACTAAATATGAGCTACTCTTTTACTTGAGAACAATGTTAATCTCAATTTGATTCATCTTGCTGTGTAGTTCCAACTTGTTTTGAAATAGTAAGCTAAATAGCTAAAATTATTCGTTTGATTGATCTTGAGTGACTTTGGCAATGATTTTGTTTTGAAATCCGTGAAGACGTTTCTAGAAATTGACAATATCTTCTGCTGCTTCATTTCATAATCCCTCGGTCGCACAACTACGAAGTGACGCACTTACTCGTAAATCCGGATGTTTACTCAACATACCAATTATTAGATAATCCCGATTTGTATGGAATTGACAAGACTGTGGAATTAAAGGAGATTAGATTATAATAATATTGAAGACATGCAGTAATTATTGTGCATGTTGACGTCTAATGATGAAATGTTTTGACTTTTACGTTGACATCACGTTCTTTGTTTGTTATTTTTATTTTATTACGTTTAGGTTTAGTTAAGCCACGAATATGCTGTGTCTAAAATGCTCTTTCAATTAAAAAAAAATTGGGAGTTTAAAATTTTGAAAACAGAATTTGATTTTCAGAACTTATTAAACTCTACTTTTTATCAAAAATGATTTCAAGTTGACATGATATAAGTATTGTTTGACTAGTTTTCAATTTCTCAATTTATGAACCGTGGGCAAACTTATAATTATTTAATAATATTATTCTTTCTCTTCTTTCTGATTGCAAACCTTAATTTCAGTTACTGTACTGATATTACCAAAAGGATTATAATAATTTGAAATTCGTATTTAAAAAGATTTGTATAACCTTCAATAAATGTTTTCTGACAAAATAAAACGGCAAATGAAGGTGACCAATTTATAGGCAATCTACTCGAGTACTAACAACAATAACCCTTCGTCTTGGCGAACTGTTACAAGTTAGAACAGCTGATGCTTCTTTCCGCCATGTTTTTTTTTTTGTGCTCACAAATCATAGCAAGCTGCTTTTTCTCTGGTGGAAATTGTAATGGAAGTGAACACAGTCCATGATGTTCTTTTAATAAGCATAAAGTGGCTCCTTTTCTGTATATGCAACGTATAACAGATCCAACGCAAAACCTCTTAAAGGGGTCATCGTACTCATACTTATGATCAAATTTTATTATGGGACCAACAATGAAACAGAGGAGCAGTGATTGCCGAGGAGCAGTGGTAGCCGTTGTCTCTGTCACCTGTGACCTAGACTAGAGTCAAGACCAAATCCATTTCAAAATAAATAAAAAAAAAATTAAAAAAAACCAGAAACTAAGACTGCCAATATCTTTTTTCCCGCCCATATAAACCTGACATCAACAACATGTCCCTTTGACCAGTACTCCGTAACTCGTGACGTGCCGTTACCGCCAACTGCGACGCGAACATATTCAGCAAACGTATTCCAATTACTAACTGTTAGTCATTTAATATGCTTTATCCTTTTTTTTTTGGATGGATAATCATCAAATGACTTCTCCCGCTCTGGGAGTGGAAGGGAGTGTCAGACTAACTGACTAAAACCCACCCGTGATCCTTCTTGTGCCCTTTGCGTTTCAGGGCCGCGGTGACTCTTTCGAACAAATTCCGCAACCCTAGCAGGCACTGACCCTATGGGGCCCCGTCTACGTTGCTGACGGCTCTTCGAGGCGCCCGGGGAACACGACGCGCCGTCGACTCGGGCCTGGTAGCTATCGGGCGGCGAGCCACAATATGCTTCACCCTGTAGTGCAACGCATCGAACCTTTCTACATTGGCCTAAGTTTGCCAGTATCATTTGTGCCTGGGCCCCAAAACTTTCAGCATAAAACGGTTTCCCGTTTCTTTTAGCATAAATTACTATCATTCCAGCCGAAAGAGGTCCAATGTTGGTCATAGACCTGCCTCAAACGTGGCTACTTTGTCTGGCCCACTGCTTTTTAACCGACTTCTAAAAGGAGGAGGTTCTCAATTCGGCAGTTATGTTTTTTTTCTATGTATGTACAGCGATTACGCCGAGATTTCTGATCCGATTTACGTGGTTGTTTTTTTTATTCGATGAAGAATAGTTGTCATTTGGTCCCATAAGAATTTAGTTCAGTTTCGTCGAGTATTTTTTTTTTATGAGCATTTTTGTTAATTTCAATAAATGATAGCAAATCTGTCCGGATAGATAAAAAAGTGTTGTTTCCACCAATTTATGCCACGTACACTATGATGATGATGATGATTAGCTGGGAGTGAAGCACTAAAAAGTGATAAATAAAAAAACATTTTGCAATAAAATACAACCGACGGTGTGTTTAAAAAACAAAAAAGCAACCAAAAACACCGAGTCCGAAATTAGAGTTATTTTGCACTTTTTGGTTTTTTTGTTTGTTAAAAAGTTTTTTTGCATGTAGCGTACTCTCGCGACCTTTCAACCCCAGTTTCTTCCAGATATATTTGCGAAGAAGCTTCAAATCTTCTCTGCCATATAAACCAGCCGCTTGACCATTACTATTTGCCCGTTGACCCGTAGATTCCTCAAGTAACCTCCAACTGCGGCTCGTTAGTATTCAGCAAACGCGTTCCAATTACTAACTGTTAGTCGTGCCCCAATATATAAAGATTGCTAGTTATAATTGACAGGTTTCTTTGAGCCTGACGCATTGCGGCCCACTTCGCTTGTGGGCGCGCTTACATGACGGTAAATAAATCATGTTTTATTTAGGGGCCTTGTGTGCTGTGTTAGCTTATTCTATATCTATACTAATATTATAAAGAGGAAAGATTTGTATTTTTGTATGTAACGAATAAACTCAAAAACTACTGGACCGATTTCAAAAATTCTTTCACCATTAGAAAGCTACATTCACCCTGAGTAACATAGGCTATATTTTATCCCCGTACTCCTACGGGAACGGGAACTACGCGGGTGAAACCGTGGGGCGCTGCTAGTCGTTGATAAAGGTGTAATAAATACCGATGATGATATAATTATTTGTTTTACCTTTAGTTTAATTGTTTGCTTTATTTTCTCTGACCACAGAATAACCACACGACAAAACATTAGTAGGTAAAATAAGCAACAATTATTTAATAACAAATGAATAATGGGTGGTCTTATCGCATACCGCAATGTTTCAGAGAAACGGATGATTGGAAAATTTGGGTGGAGACCGCCATATTTTACCTAAATACATAATATAAAAATATTGTGTATCTATCTTGGTGTAAATACAATAAAATATAAACCATTTATGAATTTTAATCGTATTGTAAAATACCTAGACCGACCAGAAAACCTATTTAATTAATAATTTTCGTGTTCGGACATCAATATGGAATGTCTCTAAGCGCTTATACAGCAGGTTTTATTGCTTAGGCAATATCCACAGGGTGCTGATTAAACATACGCTCGGCAGATTCTCTAGCGTCCATGGTTATGGTCCAAAAGATGAACGAAAGGAGTTTGGTTAAATAAAATTTTGTTTGCAAAGCAGTTCTAGAGTACCTAAAGGAGCTTTTAAATTGCTTACCTTTAGGGTTCCGTACCTCAAAAGGGAAAAAACGGAAGCCTTATAGGGTAACTTTGTTGTCCGTCTGTCTGTCCATCTGTGTTTGAAGATCCTTTATCTCGGGAACACGTGGAAAATATCGAGTTGAAATTAAAACCATTTACTCTGGTCTACTGTACCTTGAAGCTGTGAAAAAATCGCAAGAAACGTATATTTCTATACTTTCAAAGGATCAAAATTTATAGAATACTTTCCGTTGGCACTCAGGGCCTAAATCACTATGGCGGCTTGGCACACCCCTTTGCAAATCAAAATCTGTTGCGTAGTTTTAAAGTAGATCTTACATTTACACTGAGACAGACAGCGGGAAGCGACTTTGTTTTTAAGTATGTAGCGATGAAGATTGTGCGGGGTGCAAGTTCGTAGGTAATATGAAAACACTGATTGTATTTGGTTTTAAAGAGTTTATTAAAGGTTCTTCAAGTTTAATGTTAAAAATTTTAAAATATGTTAGGTATGTTAAATGCACCTCATCTGTTTGATGGTTGGTAATGCACTGATATAAGTATTGATAAAATTGTCACTTAAACACAAATACAGTGCTTGTTGTAAACTGCTGCGTTAGCAAGTGTTTGTTTGCTTAGACTGAACAAAGATTGGAGGAAGAGACTCGGTCACGGTCCGACCTCATGCATAATCAGCCTTTTAACATTCCCACAGCTGGGACACAGGCCTCCTCTCTAGGAGAGGGAATGGGCCGTAATCCACCACGCGGGACCACTGTGGGTTGGTACCTCATGCGGCTGCTATTAATCCACCGTGACACCAAGAACAAAAAGAAAAACCATACGAGTGAATTTATTCATAACTAGCTTATGACTTCGTTCGCGTGGAGTTCCATACAAAATATTAACCACTTTTTCACCCCCTTAGGGGACGAATTTTCAAAAATCCTAAATATCTACCTGCATGCCAAATTTCAGCCCGATCCGTTCAGTGGTTTGGGCTGTGCGTTGATAGATCACTGTGTCAGTCAGTCAGTCCCTTTTGAGTTATAGGTATATATTCATAACATAATAAATCCCATCACATGAACCAAACGTTCGTTCAGAACGGGCAGCAACAAGAACCTTTGTAATCACAGATGATAACGAGTACTTTGCACCGACACATATGAATTCCATATTACGAATGGCCAGACACTTAAAAACCTATTATAATATCGTTGCCTCTTTCACTCCCTGCCTTTTTGACGATGATAGAGTAAGAAGGAAATAGCGTTTATTAAACCCTTTAGTTTGTTTCACTAAGTTTTGCATCCTGCTGGTTGTAATTTGGAAAAGGGTTCTTTTAAAATGATATTGTTGGTACTGGAGGCAGATGAGAGAAAACTCTGTTTAATTAAAATGTTTTGCTTTGATATATTCAATTTCTTGTGGCGACGGTTGTGTTTTATTACCTACATTTTGATGGTTATCAAATAAGGGATGTTGAGATTTATCCATCACGGCAGTCTCGATAGCTCTTGAGTTCCGTTCTGCTTTTGTAAACCCTCATAACTTTGTACTGGGTGTCCCGATTTTGACGATTTTTTTTATATTCGAAAGCAGGTGCTTGTCGTTTGGAGTGCGGCTAGTATTAGTAGTACTAGTATTTGAGTTATCCCTAATAATGTGTGGCTTCGACTACATTGATGATATTCTCATTCTGTCATTGTCAATGTAAAATCAAACAAAAAATGTATAAGATGGTTTGGAAGAGCTTTAGTATTTCGAGCTCTTTCCATTTTTCTGAAGACCTGATAAAGAACTCATCAATACATGATAGCAAATTTTCCGAGATTGCTGAAATCGCGTGTCTGTTTACACCAGTATATAACACGTATGCTGTCATGGGTAGGTACGTTTAGATTAGGGTATGGGAGTATCACCACTATAAAGTGAAAAAAAAAAACATTTTTACAAAAAAAAAACGACTTCTAAACAACAAAAAAAAAAACCGACTTCGAAACAAAAAAGAAACACAAAAAAGATTTTATTGTTTAAAAAAAAGACGCTCACCTATATTCTGACTGTAAGCTTTTCCCTTTTATTTGAACTCTGGAATATATTACTTTTGTCTTTTACACATCTTTCCAAAAAAAAAACTGTTTATTCCACCATGAGAATTCTTTTGGCTGTATTTAATTTTCTTTTTCAGAATAGAATCGAATATAACATTATAGAAAAGATGAGAAGAAAACATAACATAACCTGAGCCTGACACAAAGGCACAATTATCCCATTAAGATTTCTGCACGCCATCGCTGTGCACAAATCTGAACTCATCTTCATAACTATCAACCTACGTAACACATCAGCCCACATATTAGAAACCTCAGCCATGTTGCGGCTCCACAAGACCGCCCAACATCCAACATGTGCAACATAGTTCCACATATAGTTGAACATAGTTGTACAGGTGCTACGCCACAGGCTGGCAGGAATGTTATGATGACACCGCAACTGGTGCTGGAATGCCAACGTGTGTCTTGGTACTGTTATGGAGATAGACTTGGCTTATAGGCTTACTAAAAGGCTGTGAATACCTTCTAAAGCAAATTTCTATACGCCGAAAAGGCCACGTACCACAAATGTCGACAACTTCGCGAGCCAAGTCAAGATATTTAATTTGCATACACTGGTCAACAAGATTTTGTAATAAGAAATTACCTAGCCACCCTTATTGCAAAACTATATTTATTTTGTTTTTTGTGTTAGAACTACTACCAGGAACATCATTTTCCCTTTACCTTGTTATTCAGACGTTTTTATTTTTCAATAAACTAGCTGTTTTTTGAGTTCACAAATTTTCTTCTTATATAATGTGGAAAAAACCTATTCAAATGATTCTAACATGAGTAACTAAACATTATTTTATGGTGAATTTATTCTTAAAGCACAAAAACAAATTCTGCATCATCAGTTAAAAAAAAGTCAGCTTTTTTCAATATTTCCTAATATAAAAAGATAATTGTGTATCCTGCCGTGCCATTTGTTACACAACCAACCCTTTGAATAGATGATTAACCCGTGTTTTAGCCTCAAAGCTCCAATTCATAATCGTATTACAGGAAAGCAGTGCGTATTTGAATCATTCTAATTTCAGTTCTATGATACTTATACATGTTCTAAACATAATTTTAAAGTTTTCTTGTGACATAAAACGTCTTTTTTGTTGACCAAATGACCAGTGTTATCTTTCTCGGCTTTCACGAGGTTCTCGTCATGCGGAACGGTTAAGTCTACAATCATTGCACGCCTCTCGATTCGGCCCACCAGTATTATTATTATTCCGTTTATTCATATTATATTCCTATAAATTACATTTTTAAATATTTCTTAAAAAAAAACATATTGAAAAAACATTTAAAAATATAAAAAATAGTCGTCCGCCGGTATCGGGAGCAGGGTCCAAGCTACCGGTGGTTAGGGCTGCAGAGAAAGGAACCTCCTCACAATACGAGCCGTATCGAGGAGTACTGCCTTCTGTATCAGACCCTTCACCCAGCTGCGTAACGCCAGCTTCGACAGGTGGTCGTCGAAGCTTTTGGCCATTAGGCCGTTGGCCGTAACGATAATCGGCACAATGACAGCCGAGTCCACATCCCACATGTCGACAACCTCGTGTGCTAAGTCAAGATACTTGATTTGCTTCTCTTTCTCAGCCTTCACGAGGTTCTCGTCATGCGGAATGCTTACATTGATTATCATTGTGCGGCGCGCTAATTGGTCTATCACCACTATGTCAGGCTTATTGGCGACAATAGTCCTATCAGTGATGATAGACCGATCCCAGTACAACGTGACAT